>ML675630.1:11823902-11900281 GCA_007922155.1 Mesoclemmys tuberculata
AAGCAGATGTCATAAAACACATAAGGCAATGCATACATTTGTCTGTCTATAAATGTTGGGGTACCAGGCCATCAGACAACAGCCACGTGGGAGCAATTTTTGAATAACCCATTGACATTGCTGACACTTCAATGTCCACTACATAGCACAGGCCCCTGTGTAGCAATGGTTACCATCATTGGTCATGGTGGGTTCTCCATCGCTGACCATTTTAAAATAAAGAGAGGATGTTTTTCTACAAGATCTTCTCTAGGAATTATTTGGGGAAAGTTCTCTGGCTTGTGCTATACAGGTAGTCCAACTAGATGATCCCAGTCATAGAATCATAGATGATTAGGGCTGGAAGGGACCTCAGGAGGTATCTAGTCCAACTGCCTGCTCAAAGCAGGACCAACCCCAACTAAATCATCCCAGCCAGGGCTCTGTCAAGCCAAGCCTTAAAAACCTCTAAGGAGGGAGATTCCACCACCTCCCTAGGTAACCCATTCCAGTGCTTCAACACCCTCCGAGTGAAAATTTTTTCCCAATATCCAACCAAGACCTCCCTCACTGCAACTTGTGACTATTGCTTCTTGTTCTGTCATCTGCCACCACTGAGAACAGCCTAGCTCCATCCTCCCTAGAACCCCCCTTCAGGTAACTGAAGGCCACGATCAAATCCCCCCTCACTCTTCTCTTCTGCAGACTAAACAAGCCTAGTTCCCTCAATCGCTCCTCATAAGTCATGTGCTCCAGCCCCCTCCTCATTTTTGTTGCCCTCTGCTGGACTGTCCAATTTGTCCACAACCTTCTTGTAGTGGGGGACCCAAAACTAGATACAGTGCTCCAAATGTGGCCTCACCAGTGCCGAATGGAGAGAAATAATCACTTCCCCTGGATCAACTGGAAATGCTCCTGCTAATACAGCCCAATATGTCATTAGCCTTCTTGGCAATAAGGGCACACTGCTGACTCATATCCAGCTTCTTGTCCACTGTGACTCCCAGGAATTGCTGCCTAGCCAGTCAGTCCCCAGTCTGTAGCAGTGCATGGGATTCTTCAATCCCATGTGCAGGACTCTGCACTTGTCCTTGTTGAACCTCATCAGATTTCTTTTGGCCCAATCCTCCAATTTGTCTAGGTCACTCTGTATCCTATCCCTACTTTCCACTGTATCTACTATTCCCCCCAGCTTAGTGTCATCTGTAAACTTGCCGAGGGTGCAATGCACCCCATCCTCCAGATCATAAATAAAGATGTTGAACAAAACTGAACCCAGCACCGACCCCTGGGGCACTCCGCTTGTTACTGGCTGCCAATTAGACATCAAGCCATTGATCATTACCCCTTGAGCCCGATGATCTAGCCAGCTTTCTATCCACCTTATAGCCCATTTGTCCACCTCATACTTCTTTAACTTGCTGGCAAGATACTGTGGGAAACTGTATCAAAAGGTTTGCTAAAGTCAAGATATATCAGGTCCACCACTTTCCCCACATCCAGAGAGCCAGTCACCTCATCATAAAAGTCAATCAGGTTGATCAGGTATGACCTGCCCTTGGTGAATCCATGCTGACTGTTCCTGATTACCTTCCTCTCCTCCAAGTGCGTCAAACTGGATTCCTTGATGACCTGCTCTATGATTTTTCCAGGGACTGAGGTGAGGCTGTCTTGTCTGTAGTTCCCTGGATCCTCTTTCTTCCCTTTTTTGAAAATGGGCACTATATTTGCCTTTTTCCAATCGTCCGGGACCTCCCCCAATCACCATGAGTTTTCAAAGTTTTCCTTTCTGGCCTTGGAATCTAGGAACAACATCAGCTGTTGCAGAACACAGCTCTGACCTTGGTTCTCCTTTAAGGCTTTCAGTCACATTTAATTTTTTGTGTGAAAGAACTATCTTTGCTCTACACCTCAACGCTTTGCAGCTGACTCCGGCCCCCTGACCCTCTCTGCTGCTCTGGTGGTGAACACAAGCTGCGCAAGGATCACAAGGGAAAGAATTCCTGCCCCTCCCTATAAGCACATAAGCTAACTAGAACTCACAGGTCCTCATAAAGATGGGATGCCAAGATGGGGGAGCAGGGTGGATCAGGAGGAGGTGTATTTATATTACTCAGTGCTACAAGGGTTCCTGGCTGCAACACAGCTTGTAGGCAGCTGCGGGGAAAGCTGGTGTAAATTAAAGCAGCCCCAAGGCTGCTCTAAATTTATGCCAAAGTCCATTTTGATCCCTGCCTGAGCACAGAATCCAGGCAGTCTTTGCCCCTGGGCTGCGTTTTCTATGCTGTATCTTTCAGGAGATGCAGCCCAGAACATGCCTCTTTGCTTGCTCAATAGAGAGGGACCCCTTGTTACTGGGACCAGTCCGGACAATTCTCACTTTGATTTTTATTTATAACTAATGGCTCCCCAGTGTTTTTCCCAGATCGGAATCCTGCAGAGAAGCAAAATCTCCGTGGGGAGCTTGGGAAAGGCAGTTGAATGGATAGGTTGGGCCAGTCATAAGCGGGGCTCCACAGTTCAGACCTGGACTGGCCTATGCCTCTCTTGTAAGTGGGAGGGAGGAAATTCCTTGGCCTGGGTTGCGCCTCTCAGGCTCTGGCCCAGTGCAGGGGCTGGGATGGATCTGCCCTACCCCAGAGGAAGCATGGCCACTGCTACATACAGCGTGAGCTCTTCTCAGAGGCTAGGGCTGAGGGAGCTGGGCCATGACCCCCCAACTTCTTCCCCCTTCTGGTATGGCTAGAGTCCACGTAGGCACTAGCAGGGAGGGGAAGAGCATTAACAGTCGGCAGTCCTGTTTGAAGTATGGGGGGAGGCTCCTTACACCATCCCTTCCTTGTGCACCTGTGCTGGGGTGAGGGTGACCAGATGTCCCTATTTTATAGGACAGTCTCAATTATTTGGGGCTTTGTCTTATAAAGGTGCCTATTACCTCTCACCCCATCCCGATTTTTCATACTTGCTATCTAGTCACCTAGCTGAGGCCAGCCTTGATATGGGCCATTGGAAATGTTCAACAGGTCGCTTCCAGTCAGCTCCCCAGTACTGAACCTGAATGTCCAGCAAGGGGTGTAAATACACCTGCTCCCCTGAGAAACAGCTTTTGAGGAGTGTGACTGGATCCACCTCAGAGCTCAGTAAGTGCTGTGAACTGTGATCAAGGAAATATTCTGTCACTAGCCTGAATTCAGGGCTTGTCTGCACAGGAAATTTGCACTGTTTTCACCTAAGACATGAATGTAAACCAATGTAGTTAAACCGCTGCAAACCCCTTTGTGGATGTTCTTCTTCGGGTTGGGATTAATTGGAATTGGAACAGATTTGAGTGAACTAAGCACATTTCCGATGGAGTTGGAAATTCCCATCTTTCACTTGGCTCTAGCATTTGGCCTAGCTGAGATGAAGCAGTGGGCTGATGAGGTTAGAACCCAGGGTGGCCTGACCTGCCTTTGCCTTTAAGAAGTGGTTCTTAGACCAGCACGTTAGTCATGAGTTCTCAATGCAAACAGCCCTGATTGGTTTATAGTAGGTAGGAACCATGACAGAGATGCAAGGGAATGGGGAAAGGAAGGAAGGAGGGGAGTGACAGACCATTGTGACTCCGCGGTCACACAGGTAACTGCATCCACCCCTGGATGGTTGAGAATTGTTCAATTTTTTTAGTCGGTCCTGAAATCTGAGGATATGACTGCCAAAGAGAGTGGATGGAGATGAAAGAGGAATTGAGGAGTGGTGCCAGACATGTGGTGTGTTGTTGTTTTATTATGCACGCTTGGGGGAGAAGGAGGTCTGTCTTCTCAGGCCTAGATCCTTACAGGTACTGAGGTGCCTAACTCTATTTGATTTCAGTGGGAGTTAGGAGCCTCAGTCCTTGGAAGATCTGGGGCTCAGGGCTTGACAGGCAGCAATAATGAACATCGCTGTTATTGTGAAAGGTGGAAACCCCCCACTGGTCAGGGCCAGGTGCTCCACCCATGTTCTATCTTCACTCTTACCCCCAACCCCGCTGCATCTGCAGTAAATTGTCCCACCACCACAAACACAGCCCCAGCCACCGCCATTCCTTTTCTGTAACAGTAAGGCAACAGCGGGGTAATGTTGACATTTAAATGGCAACTGCTGTACTACTTAGACTGCAAGCTCTTTAGGACACGAACAATCCCTTTGTTCTGTGTTTGTGCAGTGCCTAGCAGAAAGGGGTCCTGGTCCAAGACTGGAGCTCCAGTAATAGAAATACTTAATAATCATGTGTAGAACGGCATATAGCACAATAGGTTTCCAGCTTGGTTTGTCTCTAGGCACTATTGCAATAGAAATTTTATTAAATCGTCATAATGCAACGGTGTTAGCAAATACAGCCTCATTTCTGCACAATAAAATAACCCTTGTACTTTGCATAGGGAAAAGATTTTCATCCCTTAGGTTACCCATTAAAACTTACTCTGGTATAGTCATGTATTTTTATGAGCTCAGAATAATGCTTAGATAGTCTTTGATCTCTTTAATTGTTTACAAGTTACTCATCGCGAGAGGTTGCTGCCTAACGCTCTGATGACCAGAAATAACATCCATTCAGCAGAGGTATGCCCAGGCTGCAGCCGTCTCAGCTGTCTGTGTCTGAATCTATGCTTTTCAGAACAGTTTTAATACCTTACATAGCCATTTAGGGGACAAGGTGGTGCAAGATTGTTGTCTCCTTACAACAGTGGAAATGATGCAAGGAGACCAAAGGAAAATTTCTAAAAGCACCTAAGTTCCATTTTCAAAAGTGACCTAGTCGCTTCCATTGAGTTTCAATGAGACTCAGGTTCCTAAGTGTCTAATTCCTTTTGGAAAATGGGAACATTTCACCCCAGATCTCTGATTATGCTAAAACTGTCTAGGAACTGTAGACCCAAATATAAAATTGGGATGGAGGGCCAGAGATGGGATCCAAATTTCAGCAAGTGTGTTTAGATCCATGTTTTTTGTTTGGGCTCATCTGTAAAATAGTCACAAAATACTAGAGGCCACCCCCCCCCCGCCATATTTGGTTCCTATAGTTGAAACAGGTTAACGAAAGTGACAAGGATCAGCAAATACCCAGGTATTAAAAATGCATGTGTCTTACCTGTAGATGTCTATAGAGATCTCTGTGCCCACCACACAGACAGCATAGCTGGGATGCTCGGTGGACACCTGCACGACTCTCTGCTGGGTCATGATTGGTCTTGGACCATAAACGTGTATGAAATGAGCAGCTGTGCTTCCAAGCTGTTCTGTTTTACAGGTAAACCAGCAAAACTGGATTACAAGGCATTTGGAAATTTACTCCACCCTCCTCCCTTTCCTATCTGAACTGATTAGCTGGAAACACAGTCCTCTCCCGCTTCCAAGATCTTTCTGCCTGCTACTGTTTTGGTTTTATATTAGGGGGTGGGGGAAAAAGGGGCAGGAGCTGTTGACCCAAGCTCCAATGGGTGGAGGAGTTTGTAACTTCCAATCACTGAATGTACATGGGTGTTAGTGTTTAGAGACTGGCTCACAGCAAGCTGAGGTGTAGACAGGAAAGTCATGGGCATTTGCACAGTGTGGATAATAATCTGTAGCACTTCAGACAGTGTTAGGACTTTACAAGGTTACTTGATTCTTAAAACCCTCCTTGCAGTAGGCAAATGGGACTGTTCTATGAGGTGGCGTTCAGACCCCACTCCGGGTTACATTCTGTCCCGCTGTCTAGGTTCAGGTTCAAGGCTGAATCAGGGCTATGGATAAGATCAAATGGTGGCAAAATCCCATGAGATTTTTGGCTGCCTCTGAGGATAATCCATTTGTTCTGCGTTTGTACAGCCCCTAGCACAATGGGGTCTTGCTCCATGAATAGGAGCAATCTCTACCATGCTTTCATGCACTACCACAATACAAATAATAAATAATAGGCACCTGGGAACGAATTCCCTGTAGTAACTCAGAGCCCTCCCATCTAGTGTCCCATCACCAGCCATTGGAGATATTTGCTAGAAGAAGTGACAGATCAGCTACATGCCATTACAGGCAGCGTCAGCATGCCATCCCCTCCATAACTTTATCAAGTCCAGTCTTTGAGCCATTTGAGGATCTTAACAAAGCTTGTTTCAGAATCACAGACCTTATCTACACAATAAAAGTTTTGCTGACTACCGCTGTAGCTATACTGGCAAACCTCCTACTGTAGATGCAGTTTATACTGGCATAAAAGTGCTTCTGACACCATAGTTTACACATGTTGTGTTGCCTGGGAGACATAAGCTATACCGGCAGAAGGACTTGTATGCCAATATAGGTGCTTAGGGCTTATCACAGTACCATCATATGTTGGTTTAAAAACATCACACCTGTAACTGACATAGCAAAGCCAGTATATATTTTAAGTGTATATCAGGCCATAGTAAAGTTCTTTGTTCAAATGTGCAACTTTTAGATGTATTTCATTGTCACCTCTCTTATAATCCCCACATTTTCAGACTTTTTTTATAAATATTTTAGTTCCAGAGCCACTTAATAGATAGCTGGTTCACTAAGATACATTTTCATCTCTCATTTGGTCTCTTGCAACTCAGGGCTGCCATTTAAGGGGGCTGGGGGGGCTGGGAGGGCTCATCCCACCCCCCGAATTTTATACAGGAGGTGTGATTGCAGCGCACGTACTAGTTCACCTGAGGTGTGAAACCTGAGTTCTGTAGGAGAGGTGCTGCTCCCAGTTTGTGCCCCTGGGACAGGGAGTCAGTATTTTGTTTACAAATAAAACCAAGGTGATTAAGATAAGAGCTGATGATTATATTAAGGATCTAGAAGTCCTCAGATAGATGACAAGCCTGTCAGACAGGAATCTTTATGCGGGAGGAGGTGTTGAAGGGAGAACATGGGACTCAGAAGAAATACAGCCAAGCTCTCTAAGCCAAAGTTACATTCCAAAAAGAGGGAGATGTGAACAAGAGGACAGGTAAGAAGGGGCCCAAACCAAAAGAAGAGATAGCAGTGGTAGAAGTTCCCACTCTACCTATGGTACTTACGTGGCGCCATCACCATAGTATCTGAGTGCTCACAATATCTAACCTATTTCTCCTCATAGTCCCTCTGTGAGAAGAGCAGCACTGTTATCCCCATTGTACAGATGGGGCACTGAGGCACAGAGAGACTTAAGGCCAGATTTTCAAAGGTATTTAGGCACCTAGTGGGATTTTCAAAGGCACTTAGAAGGTTTGGTGCTTTGTAAACAGCACCTCCCGATACCTAGTTGCATCTCTGGGTGCCTAAAAACCTTTGAAAGTCTGTCCCTAAGGCACTGGCCTGAGAGGTCAGACAGGAAGTCCATGGGGGAAGTAGAACCCAGGTCTCTCAGGCCTAGCTCCCTATCCACTGGACCTCTCTCTCTGCTGCATTCTGTGAAAAAAGAGAACTCTGACAGATGGGATCAAAACCAAGAGGGCAGTTGGGAAGGATGGCATGGTTGACAGCATGAAAAGCAGCACAGACGTCAGGAAGGATGAAGAAAGAGAGGATCATAGTCAGATGAGAGGACAGAGATCACTTAATCCCCAAGGGGTGGCAGATTCTGCCCCATGCTGGGCTGTAGAGCAGTGGCTGCTGTGCAATTTTACATTTTAACTGAAAACAATTTTGTTTTGTCACTTTTTGTTCTGAGTTTGAGAAAAGGAAGGAATGAGAAAGTGTCATGTGCACATCAGCTGTGTTTATGCCTCAAATTCTTAGGGTTTCAGCTGCACTCAGGCCAGTCCCAGAACAAAGAACAGAAATTGCATCCACAGAGTCCGTAAAGTTGACGATTATTATTATGAATTGTATTATTCACTGTTCACAATATGTCAGAAAATGTAGGCCCTGAGCCAATGTGTATAAAAGGTGTAGCCCTGGATAAGATGGCTCGTATATTTAAGTATGAAGTGTATAATTAACATGTACTCAATAATATCTATGAGTGGAGGCACTGATGCCAGTAGAAGTTTTACCTGATTAAGGACTGGAAGATTTGCCCCTCCAACTTTTTTCAAGAAGAGCTGCGCAGAGCTCCTGTGCCTGTTTATATTCCTTTCCTGCCTTCAGTGGCCTTGATATAGCTCAAAAGACTCAAATTTTCCCTCAACTTATACCAACTTTTGATATAGCTCAAAAGACTCAACTTTTCCCCCACTGTAGTATTGTGTTTAAGAGCCTTCTGGGAAGTACCTAATCTTTAAATAGACGTGAAAGCTGGGTTGCCAACTCTCTTGATTTTGGCTCTTGTGATAATTATTGTTTTCCTTAAAGCCCCAGCTCCTGGAGTCATGTGGATATGTGATGATTTTAGCCTTCGTTCTTTAAGGAAAAGTAAGTTTCTAGTCCTCATTGCTGTGGAGAAAGCTTCAAAATGTAACCATAAAGGCACAAAAAGCAGAAGGGATATAAAAAAACCTACCAAATCTATTATTTTTACATAATCTCATGATTTTTAAGCCAATCTTATGATTTTTGGTGAGCGTGACTCATGGTTTTTAAACATTTGGGGTTGGCAATATTGTGAAAGTGACTTTAAAGTATCAATTTCACATTTAAAGTCAGTTGCTAGTCTATTTTTTGTAGTATGGTAACACCCCTATAGCCCCAGGCAGGTGCTGTATAAACTCACAGGGCCTTGCCCTAGTAGGATATTTCCAAAAGTAAAATGATTATTCCAAGCTTGGTGAACTGCAAAAGCCAAGTAGCCTAAATGATAGAAAATAATCTAGATTTTTCTACAATTGTTGCCATTGTTGTGTTCAAGAGTTTATAACAAAGTAAAAATATACATTAAAATTGTAGACCTAACCAATGTCCCTTAAATGACTTGACACAAGATGTCAGAACATGTTAGTATTAGAGGTGAGTGGGTCTAATATTTATTTAATTTTTTTTTTTATATATAGGAATTAGATTCAGTGCTCCTGTCAGCTAATTTCTAAGTTGTTATCTGCAAAAAAACTAGAGTTTTCAGGTGCCTAAATAGACCCTGGAATCATGGTTAAAGTTGCTCCCCCCGCAATCTTCCTGCTGCAGTAGCACAGTAGTGTAAACAATGGAAGAGGCTTCTCCATCAATGCTTGTAATCCACCTTTCTGAGAGGCAGTAGCTAGGTAGAATTCAACAGAATTCAGTCAAGCTACCTGTATCTACAGCGGGGGATAGCTCAACCCAAGGATGTTGCACAGGGGTCAAAACTTTTCAGAGCCCAGAGCAACGTAGCAAGGAAGACCTAAATTTTAGGTAGGGTAGTAAAGAACCAAATTTTCATGGTGGAGTGGAACTGAGGAATCAGCTGTAAGGGCTGATCTTCCCAGACACAGTCTGGGTGGGTTGCTGGGAAAGCTCTTGTTATGCACAGCATGGAGTCTCGAGTCTTGTCTACACAAGTACATTATGCAGCTTTGACTGTCTATACACTAGTGTACCTAAAGCGGTACCACCATTATATCAATGCAAAAATTCCGTATCTTCCTTGCAGGGCAGCTGCAAGAAGGAATTCACTGTCTTGAGGTCTGTGGCTGGGAAGTGCTACGTCTCAGTGCAAGTGACCTCGTCACTGCTTATAAGTGAGCTGGTTTGAGCTGGGTGTAGTCCTACCTTCCTCTGGTAGTTCTGACATTTGCAGACCAGCTCTCAGCCCCCGACTATTCTGGCAATTCACCTCGATCCTCTCCCACAGCACCTGCTAGTCCAGTCCACGAGCTGCAGTGGTAATTGAACCAAGACAGAGAATCTTGTCAGGGCATCCGACTTTTGCTCACTAGCAACACCATGTGCAATGGGCGTGCCAATGTTTCTGTGGCTTGATCTATATCGGGGTGGCCAAATTGTGGCTCGGGAATTGCATGTGGCTCTTTTACAGTTAGTGTGACTCGAGGTGCCTCCCACCCCATTCTCTGCCTACCAGATTGGGGTGGGGAGTTCAGGGCTTCTGCCATGCAGTGGGGAATGAGAGCTAGAGGTTTCTGCCCAGCAGGGAGGGAGGTCTTAGCCAGGCTTTAGCTCCAGAGGGCACACCTGTTGGAGCTTCAGCCCCATGGTGAGGTGATGGGACTAGGGGCTTTTGCCCCATGGGAGGCACCTGAGGGGCCTCCAAGCTTCTGCCCTGTGGGAGGGTGGTGGTGGGGCTTGGGGCTTCTGCCCCATGGGGCGTGCCTGCCATGCCCTGAGCCCCACCAGCATCCCACAGGGCTTAAGCCCGGAGGCCCAGTAGGTGCACCCTGGCTCTCAAACTTATGAAAATTGTTGTATGCGGCTCCAAGGGTCAATAACTTTGGCCACCCCGATCTACATTTAAAACTGGTATCGGCATAGCTATGTCAGGCAGGGGTGTGAAAAAACCATGCCTCCTAGCTGACGTAGCTATGCTGACAAAATCCCCAGTGTAGACATAGCTCTGCCATCAGTTAACATTGTTTGGGGAGATGGTGTTCCTACGCCAGCAGGAAAACTCCTTCTGTTAGTGCACGCTGCATCTATGCTGAAGCTACATCAGCATAGGGTCTCTAATGCAGACACAGTCCGAGTCTCTTCTCACAAGCATGTGCTCCTTCTTCCCCTAACCTGGAGTAGCAGTTCTGCTGCAGTGTATCAACCCGAGATCCTTGTCCTACCAGGGGAGAGGAGGAGAGATGGAAAAGTACCGTGGCTGTGGGTATTGTAGCTGGACCCCTGTTCCTTTATGGCTCCCTGGGTCACTAGCAGCTAAATTACTGGGATGACCTCTAACAGTCCCTGCTGTTAACACACATGATTTTCTTTATTCGGAAGCTAGCCACCAGTTCCTCTTCCATCTACCAGGGGCGTGAGGCTCCTACCTGCCCATGCAGCGGCAGGGATGCTTAAAACTTTAAATTGTATACCTCGTCAGGGCTGAGTGTTCTCATAATTACACCTTGGACCAGAGGCTGCTTATTAAAAGCTTGGAAGACACCCAGTGGGTGGAGGAATTTGGACCACAGACAGATCAGTGAACTCCCCTCTGTGCTCCAGAGATGGGCCCCAGGAGCATAAAGCTCTTCTGTGGCTATTCTTCTCCTGGGCCCTGTCCTCTTTACCTTCAAATGTCTGCATCCTGTGACCTGCATGTCCAGCTGCCTCGGCACACCATGGAGGTGCACTCATCTGTGAGGTGGTAGCGTTATTATTCCCCGCTCCCGCACAATATCAAACAACTTGCTGGGTGGTGGTTGGGCTTGGCCGCCTGCGAAGGGGCTGGTTTGGTCAGGCTTGTTTTTCAGCCTGACTCGTTCCCCTGCCTCTGCTAACAGCACTGGCCTCCCAGGGGAGATTCTCTGCCCCTCCACCATGTCCCCTCCCATGCCATCCTGTTTGAAATGGCTCCTGGATGCAGCCAGGCCTCTGCCAAGAACAGGACCCAAGCATAATTTTTTTGGGCCCAGTACAAACTTGTAATATGGGCCCCCTCTCACATGCACACCACAATCCCTCAACCCATACATACAATCTCATGAGCCATGAAAGAAATTTTCCTCATAGTAATGGGGGTTGCAGCCTGGGCCAGGTCTCCTAGGGTCTCCGGGCCCTGGTAAAGTGTACCCATTTCCCCCCTCATATGGGGGACCTGGTCAAGAACAAGCCACAGAAAACGGCTCCACCCAAATGCAGGCATCACTTCACTCACTGCAGCAGCAGCTCTGAGACCTAAGCAGTTTTTTCTAAAGAGACACAAGAACAAAAGGCCGCGATAGCCATCTCTGCAACCTGCCTCTGTCTCGGGTGGCATATTTCCAGTAGCTCCTAGAGAAGCCATGTGACCAGAGGAATCCCAGCTCAAGGACCTCTTCTTGGAAGCACAGGCTGTGCAGAAAAAACCTGGTTGTCCCTAAAGCAACAATCTTGCCCCATTGGGGGAGAGGATAGTAGACTAGGGAGGAGATGGACAGGAACCTGAGGAACAGGGAAGGGCAAGAAAATGTGGAAAATCTACTCTGTTGACTGCTAGAAAAATTCTTCAAGGGCATCAACGCTCTTGGGAGCCAGCATTGGGCATGCCTGAGAGAACAAAAGCCAGGTCTCCATGAGAGAGAGATTGAGAGAGAGAGAGAGAAAGCACGGTGTGTGTTTCTTTTAAACCATGCTGCAACTGACCTGAACCCAAAATGGCAGCCACCTCCAGCAGACATCTGAACACTGAAAGGTGCAATACACACACACCAGAAAAATTATAGGTTGCCTCGCTGCTTATGACACAGAATTGCTTGACAGTAGAGCTCCGTGATGATTAATTCTGGAAAGAGAGGAAATGCTCCCTCAGAATATTTTGTTGACACTTGAGCAAATGTAGTCTACTTAAATATTGCTATAATTATTATTATTTGCATTCCTAGAAGAACCCTTTTGTGCTAGGCTCTATATGAACACAGAGCAAAAAAGATGGTGCCTCTGCCCCAAAATACTGTTTAAGTTCATTTTCCTCATGCTACACAAATCTCTCACCAAGGGGAAAATATACTATTTATAAGTCTCTAACAGCTGGGTGGTGTGACAGTAACATCACCCTGAAAATCATGCAGCAAGGCCTTATGTACCTGCTGAACTAGAAATGACGGTGCTCTACTCTAACAATGGGATGCGACTGCATACATGTTGGACCTTATTCTTTAATACCCTGGGCCTCGTGGAATCGCTATCAACTTTGTGAACTGCCTTCTGACTTGTCAGCACTTGCATGGGTATCAGAGACTTCACACTGCGCATGCCAGTTTTATGTGATCATTAGATCCAGGAAATATGATCAGCTAAAGCTGTGATAGTGAGGTCATCTGAGGAGAGTTGCCTTCCGGAGAAGGCAATTCCAGGCATAATTGCACACCTGTGTTGGAGAACCTTGCATGTAATTTTTTCATACCCACCGGTCTGGCAAGTGGTATGTAACTTAATCCTGATCCTGGGTCTTGTGGGTGAATTATTAGCCAGGCTAGTGTTGGTAAAACTCAAACCTGTGACATACCAAGAGGTCTTAATACAGGCACTCACTGATGACTTGGGCAACTCCCTGCCCCCACACCCTCCTGGGTTGGAGTGTCCCAGATACAGCATAAACCCTGAGCTGTGCAGAGCTGGGATGGGACAGACTTTGAAGGCTCTGCTCCAGGGGAGCAAAGCCAGCGTTGTATGCCGTGAAACCCAGCTCTCTGTGCTGCTCTGGATGGTGGATCTGTGGATGCATGGATCTACTGGCCATGTTGCCATATTGCCATCCGTAGAGGTGGGCTCCAGAGTCTACTGAAGGTGGAATATAGGCAAGGAACCGAGTTTCTGGTTCCATGGCTCAGGAGAGATGATTTCTCCCCACCCAACCCAGGGCTTCTCAGCTCCTGGCCCAGTTACTCATGCTGGCCACAGGATTTGGGGTGGAACTGTATATGCACTGAGTCCCTGGCATATTCTCTGTTAAATGTTTCCCTTATGGTGGTTCTTCTGTCTTTTCCCTACAAGAACACATCTCCTAGCTAGGATCTAGCTACCTTCCAGACACTTTTCCATGCCACCTCCTGGGTTGTGACCCTTAGGTGGATAAACCCCTCCCTTATGGAGAAGGGAACATAGCTAACCTGGCCCCAGGCTGGCCACTTGTTTTAATCGGCCTTGTCTTGACAGCATGGCAGGGAAAGTTTGATGCTCTTGAGAACAAAAGCAGGGAATTTTCACCTGGCACAGTAAACAGATACCACCCCAAGGAACCTGCACTCACACACCTACAGTGGGGTAACAGCTCTGTGCAAGGACCTGCAGGATCAAGGTTTAAGAATTAGCTGCTGTTGGCTATATTGGACCCCAAGCCACAAGAAGACAACATATAAAGGCAGTGATACTTCCATAGCTCCTTTTGGTTTTGCCTAATGCTTCATAATTCTCTTTGCCTCTCTGTGGTGCTTGCTTCGCTCACCTGTGGAGGTTTCCATCAGGGAGTGTGTGTCTTTGGAGCTTGTCTCTGATCAAAGTACATTATGTTCTCTTCCTTGTTGGCAGTCTCCAGGTGTGACATACTTTGGGATTTAAGTTGTTTAGCTAAAATTTAGACTAAAACCTATTGCCAGTTGAAATTCAGGTAACTCCAGTAGCTTTTCTCCTCCTGTGGGTGTCACTTTCACAGCACCATATACGAATAGCTACACCTTAGCTTGCTGCACATGTACGCCCACTTTCCCATTCTGAGTACCAAGGTCATCTAATGGAACCGCTTTATGTGTACTTTTCACTTCCCAATCTGTACAGCTAGGTTTTCTCTTGCATTCCCTTGTGACAAAAACCGCCGGGCTTCATTGTGGGCCTAGATATCATGAGTGTCATTCAGTGAAGTGAGGGCCCAGATGCACAGAAGCAGGCCATTCATCCAGTCCTGTTTTAAATGGTTTGTCCTCTGACCAGTACTGAGCCCAAACTGAATATGGTTTTGTCCAGTATTGCGGATGGGGGCTACTATTTTGAAGAGCGTGTGGGCATGCCCATGGAAGCAGAGCTTGCGTTCCCAGAAGTAACAGCATGTCCAATGTTCCAGGGATGTGTGCGTGGCCATCTTCGAAGCACAGTATTCTCACCAAGCAACACTTGTGTCTCACAAGTAACACACAGGAGCAAGTAACTGTTGCCGAGGCACTAAGTAATAGTGACCACAATATAATTAGGTTCAAACCTCTTAGGGGGAAGTAGTGTACCAACAAGTGACACACTGACAGTAAACTTTAGAAAGGGAGATCTCAATGATGAGAGAGAAGGGGAAAAATACGTAACAGCAAACAGAAAATGGATGTTTCTCATGACTATGCAGGAGTAAAGGATGTGTGAGTTTGAGATTGACTAGCCCATTTGTCACTGGCCTTGTAAAATGCTATTTGCCCATTGGATTTTTTTTTTTTTTTTTGGATGGTTCAGTATAACATTGTTGGCTCTTTCCATCGCCATCGTCTGAGTGGGTTTTTTCCCGTACACACGTGGGGCGGTCTTGCAGGGTCTCCATGAGAAGGGTCAGCAGGGGAAAGGTTTGGACTTGGCAAAGTTCCTTTTAAAATGTAAAAAAACCCTCCCCTCATGTTTTCATGTTTGTGAGAGAAGCCAAGATGGAGGGACCATGGGCGGTAAATCTGGAGATCTGCATAGAGAGAGGTTTTGTCATTCCTCTCCCCTACCTCTGATTCCTTTGATGGCATCATATGTCCTGATTTTTCTATGGATCATCCAGGGTGAAACTGTCCCCGGATGGATAGACCAGCACAAGGATCTATGCTTCATTTCAGTCCCAACGAAGCCCTTGTTTGGGCTTGTGCCGATCCCCTGCCTGGGGTGAGGCTGGCCTTGGGCTCGCACCTATGAAATTCAACTGCACTGTAGCCAGACCACTTGTGCTGCTGAAAAAGGCAGTTGTGACGCCATGGAGACCAACAGGGCAGCCAAAGGCCCCTGGCTGGTTCTCAGATGTCCAGGTTGCATCCTGTCTGGACATGCGTATCATGTCTGGCAGCAGCCAGCAGGAGAAGGGCTTGCGCGTTCGATACCAAGAAAGATCCCATGTGGTAACTCTTCAGCGTTGTCATTTCAAGGAGGGGTTGAGCTCAGGCGCAGAGCCAGTTTGCTTAGCAACCAGTTAGGTTGGTTTTGCAGGTCTTCCGCTCTGAGGTTCAACGGGGTGGGGGGGTGTGAGTAGGAGGGAAGGGTTGATGTGGCTGCATTTGTTGATTTAGCGGTATGATTGTCCCCCTAGTTGCCTGATGGAATCCCAAGTTGGGTTGATCAGGGATGAAGAGGGGCACAGAAGAGTGTGATAATGCTCCATGATGTGCTCCCCCTTTCCTTCTGACCCCCCCTGGGTTCTGAGTTGGGGAAGGGGTAGGTCTGTGAGGACAGTGGCTCCCCGCTGACCCTGCCAGAACTTGTCTGGGCAAGAAGCAAAGATATTGATGCACCTTTGGTGTTCTTACCTCAGCTCCCCTCTCTCTGAGAGAAACCACCCTTTGAGCTGCCAAGGACGGCAGGGGAGCTCACATCCTGGGGGCCACTCTGCTTTTAGGGCTGCGAGGAGACACGGGGCTTGTGGTGTGATGATCCCCCTGTCCCAGGGTGTCCCAAGATCCACAGAGGAAGCAGATTGAACCCCGTCCTGCCACTATTCCATGAAGGAAGGTGAGGGGAAGCTGAGTCTCATCCTCCCATAGCCAATGAGAAAGCTTCCACGGAAACTCTGTGAGGCAAAATGAGACGTGTTTCTCAGCCCCTCTGTGAGCCATTGCTGTCTACAGAAGAACGGGGCCTGTGGACATGAAGGTATATGGGCATCCTTGAGTGAAACTGGATTCGCTAGAAACCTCATGCTCATTACGTGTCATTGGTGCTGTCAGGCCTCCTTCCTGGGGTCTCCCGGTTACTAGAGAACTGGGTGCCAGCCACCTGGGTCTTCGTGGCACTTGGTGTCCATATCGACACCTCGACATTAGTGGGGTGTAAATATCCTATGGCTCTTGGATGAAGGAACCTCGCCCTTCACCTGCTAGGTAATAATCCAGTTATAAGAGAAAAGTAAAGACCCTTGTGTTGCATGGGTTCTCTCCTCCATGGTTGGGTATAATGGGTGGAGGTGCAAGATGCTGACATCACTAGCAACTGTGAGGACTCCGCGCCTCTAGAAAAAAAAATCAGGCCACGCCTCTTTTCCTTCTCCAAAAATACAGGGATGATTCCAAAAATATCATTCACTATTAAGTGGTAGCATCCCTGCTGAGGTCAGCAAGGAGGCACAGAGCATGACTAGCTCTCATGACTTTGAATATCAGTATCTTACCTAAGATGTATCTACTAGGTGTGTAGTTAAGATAATGATTTAATAAGAGTATTTCCCAACATTACACAATCATTAATTAAAGCACTTTATATAAATGACCCAAAAGCGGGAGCTGATGGCCCAAAAGCAAAGTCTTCCGGGTCCTTTCAGCCTGGGCTCTCCTTCCTATCTCTGCCACTTATCTATGGTGTGACCAAGGGCAGATCATTTAAATTCTCCAGGCCTTTGTTTCCTCTGAGTAAAGCAGGGAGGCTGATGATGGAGGGGTGTTCTGACATGGTGCGATGTAGGTGATTCTCTGGGTGTCAGGAACTCCTGGGTTCTCTTCCGAACTCTTACTACTGACTAGAGCTGACTGGAATTTTTTTTACTCAACATTTTTTCATTGGTAAAAGTAAATTCATTAAAACTGAAGTTTTTCACGGGAAAAGGTCTGTTTCAATGAATTTCCTATTTTGCAAAAGTTTGTGGAAAAATTTTTGAAATTGTTGAAATGTCCCATTTTGACACATTTTCTAAATAGAAAAAAAAATTCATTAGAAACAAATTTTTGTTTAGGAATTAGGAAAGTTAATTTATAGTGCTGGAAAAATGGAGAGGGGATGTCAAAATTGAAACGAAACATTTTGATTGCTCCAATCCAAAAAATGTTTGGATTTTCAGTTCGTAGTTTTTTTGGGATTTCCACTTTTCACCCCAATTTGGGTGGGAAAACAATTTCAAAATCTGAAACGTTCTTGTGGAACAAGAACATTCTTTCCTGCCCAGCTATACTAATGGCTGACCATGATCAAGTCATTTTCCCATCTACATAGCTGATTAATTTTTAACTAGCACTAGTACAAATGTGAACAGCTTTTCTGTCTGGACTGGCTTCCATAAGTCCTGGGAACATCTTAAATAACTCTTCTGTATAGAGAGATGGGCCCCACACCAGAACCATTTATTAGCGGATGAAATTCATTGGCCTGGGTTAAGCAGGAAGTCAGGTTAGACTGTCAGAATTGTCCTTGAGGGTTCTGAAATCTATGAATCACTTTACACCTCAAAATTTTAACCTGAAAAATTTTGATGGGAATGGAATTTTTTGATGAAAACTTCCATTTGGTCAAAAAGCTATTTTTTCACTGGATTTCTTTCAACTAGCTCTAGTGCTCAGCTCTTCTGAAAACCAGGCCCCACCTGTCTCTAGTTGATTGTCACAATAAATGCAGGCACTGAAAATCAGAGGCTGCTTTTGCACTCATGATCATTTTCCATTTGAAAAATGTAGCCATAGGATGTGTTCAAAGAGACGTCGTGTAGAGTGAAGGAAGCAAGGAGAATTTGCTGGAGTTTTTAAGCTCAGTGGGGGCTGGGCACCTGTGTCTGCAAAGACTCACTCCAGTTTTACCCCACTGTAGCCCAATTAGAAATGACGGTGTTCTACTAACGCAAAGCTGGTGTAGCATATTGGAGAATCATGGCATGGAAGTGGAATGGCTTAGTCTGGCTGGCAGCGAAATCCTTGCTACTATGTCTGAGTCATACTAAACATTTCGAAAGGATCCTGACTCAGATCTGACCTGGATAACTTTTCCACAGGGTGCAAGGGGGAAGAAAATTAATCCTCCCTGGTTGCATCAAGACTGAGAAATTTCTGAATATTCTCCCACCATTGCTGTAGCAGAAGTGCAGATTCCCAGGTGGTAGAAACAACAGGAGTGCAAGTGTATAGCAACTGTTGGTGTTTCTAACATCTTGGTGGTCTAACCCTGCTTAGAGCAGATCTAGATGGCAGGGCATGGTGGTAAAAGCACTGCTGGACAGTCTACCCTAGAGCTCCTTCCATTTTTGGTGGATGTTATGGTAGCATCTAACCCTGAGATCTGAGCCCTATTGTGCTAGGTGCTGCAAATGGAGACAGAGACAGTCCCTGCCTCAAAGAGCTTACAGTCTCAATAGAGAAGGCAGACAAATGGTGAGAGGGAGGAGGGGTTATCTGTGTGTTACTCATGGGGAACACTGAGGCTCTGAGAGAATCATTTGCCCAAAGGCATGCAGAGGGTCTTTGTCCCAGCTTGTGCCTTGACCACAAGATCAACCACTTTCTCAATGGTGGGGGGATCTCAGGAGAAGCTGCAGGGCAGACAGAGCCCAGGCAGAGCTGGGGAAATTTCACAATTTTTTTTTCCAAATTCCAACTCCCTCTTCTTGCCCTTTTAGTTTTGAAAGTTCAGAAACTTGTGCCCAGCTCCAGCCCCTAGAACCAGCCCCTCCTAATGGATGGTGCCACCTCTAATAAAAAGGACTCCTGAGAGATGCCGTCTGGGTCATCCTGGCATATTCAGCCGCACTCGTAAGATCAGCAATGAAACTGATATGAACAACAGTAGCCCTTCCTGGACTAGTCCACTGGCAAGAGCTGTGCTGGGAGAGCGTTCACCCAGCAGCAGAGGCTGGGAACGGCTGATGCTACAATGCAAGAGCTGAGCAAATTTTTGGTGAGCTTTTCAAAGTGGTCCATCTGTTGCGTGCACCTCATCCCCAGATAAAACACACGCCTGAGTTGATGTTAGCATAGCACCCCGTCGTATAGGTGCTGAGTGCCCTTGACTCCAGGAGCGAGTTTAGCAATGAGCCAGACAGCACCGTGAGGCTTGAGCCTTCGACAGCAGAGGGAGACAATGTCTTGGCCACCTCTTTGAAGGGTTTCCCCTTTCTGACCAGCATCATTTTGGTCAGCTGCAGCCAGGGGCTCTTCACCCAAGAGCTGACTTCCTGTGGATGTTCTGTAACGAGGATGGTTGCATCAGCTGAGAACAAGCCATACAGTTGAGCGTTGTGGGGATTCTATTGGCAGCTGAGCCTGCTGGCTAAGATAGATGGTCTTGGGGGGGTCTCTGGCTCCTTTTATGATATATCGCGCTGCTCTCTCTGAGGAAAGTGGGATCTAGACAGCGGACAAGCAACAGGAATCCCACATATGAATCTGTCAATCCCCTTCTTCCTTCTCCCACCAGGCCTGGTAGCGTGCCCTCCCCTTACCCCCCCCCCAGAATCTCCTAGCCTTGACCTGACCCCAGCCTCTAAAGCCCTCTCATCTCCCCTCCTTCACCCTACAGCAAAGGATCTGGGGACACATTCCTGATGGGCTGGGCAGCAAATGGAGGAGTCAGTTCCCCCATCCGAATTGTTCCACCTCCCAGCGGGTGCTGAGCAGCGGTGATATGGCACACAGATGACACCTAGTGGTGACAGTGCAGTGGTGGCATTGCTTGCCACGTATTTCTCAGCATGCACAGTTCAGGATATTGCCCTCACTGTCAGGCATGCTAGCCTGGGAAAGGCTATTGCCAGGTGTGATGTGTTCCCCCCCCCCAAGCTGTTGACCCCAGGCATGTGTGCTCCCTCTCAGGTAGGAGCATAAGCTCTGGGGAGCTCTTTATGGGGTTTGTACACCCCATCACAGAGATGTCCGAGGCGGAGCGGGTTGGCTGGAATTAAAACAGCCAAATAGCCTCTTTCAAGACCAAGGATTCAGAGTATTGACAACTGTGAGGACCCTGAGCTGCCCATTCGATTTTAGGGTTGTTCCAAGTGTGTTAAACCTATTCAGGCTGTTTCAGGAATACTCCATCCAGTGCTGCCACTGAGATAGCCCTGGGGCCTTCAAGCCCAGAAGAGGGGACAATAGGAAGTTGGTTGGGCCAGATTTATCTCCTGGGCAACACAAGCAATTAAAACACGTCCGCCCCACAATTCAGGCCTCCCTGGATTTTCCAGCAGCAAGATTCCGCCTGTCAGTCGGAGAATCACTCTTTGCTCTAAAAAGTTCATCGGGGAAGGTCACTGTGCTGTAACTGAATGCAGTGGTGGTGAAGAGGCTGACCTATTTACATCCCAGTTGATGGGCACAGCCCACCCAAGCGCCAGCCCTGCCCCCTATAAATGGGGGCAGGCCTGTATAACCAGGAGGGCACTGGAGGGAGGCACCAAACGGAGAGCACTAGAGACCACGCACTGCTCCGTGAAAAAGTCCAAGGAACCAGAGGACGTTGCCCTCAGGAGCACTGCCTGGATGCGAGAGCCAGTGAGGGAACAGAAGCAGGCCTCTCAGTTGCACAGCACCTCCCTGTCGAGCTTCTGCCTCCTGGATTGGTAGATGGCATCCTGGCCAGCAGCGCCAGAAGGAGGGTGACTCTGGGGAGCCCTAGCTGGGGGGACTGGAAAGGAAAAGCAGAGCCCGAACCTCAGCAGCAGGTTCTGGAGGAGACAGAAGAGGGGCTGCGACCTGGTGCACTGGAGGTAGGGGACTAGGATCTCCTCGCTGAAGAAGGGGCGAGTGCCCAGAGCCTGTGTTCCAGAACCATGGCCATCCTCATGGCTGCATTCAAAGGAGCTGGCTTGAGAGTCCTGGGGATGGCAGCCTCTCTAGCCATACAGCGGGTATCGCCAGGCAGACAGCAGGCAGAGCTCCACATCAATGACCCGCAGCCATGTCCATCTGTGGCCTCCCTTTCCATCAGCAAGAGACCACCACCTTCAGTTCTTAACCTGACTGCTGGAGCTGCCATTTGGTGGGGCGGTGATGTGATACCTGTTTATCTAGGAACAGGACAGAGCCCCCACTTCCCCGACGTATTTCCCTTTGGTCGCTATCCTGCTGGTCATCAATGGTGGGTCATTCCCGAACGAGGCTGGACTTAAACCAGCCCTTTAAAACTTAGCTCAGTGCTGGTCACGACTCACCAGCTGTTGGACAGAGAGGATTCCTTAGCCAGTTCTGCTTTTACCGCATCTAAAGAGGAAATAACTCATCAAGCAATGCAAAGAAATTCCTCTGCTTGCCTAATTCCCACAGATGGACACCTGCCTGCTGCCCAGCTTGAAAAACTTTCCCTGCTGCTGGGGCACTCAGTTAGAGGAGTCCCCTGCGTTAGGGGTTCCTGAGGCTCCTTGCAAAGACCACTGCTTGAAAGCTGAGAAGGGTAGAGTCTAGCCAGTAGTTAGCTGGCACAGCTCCTCAAAACAGCCAGCTGCTACAAAGGCAGGGGGCGTAGTAGATGGCCTGCATTCTTCTTGCCTAATCATCGCTAATCCAGTTCCCCAGAACGGTGCCAGGGGGTGCTATCTTTGTGTAAAATGAGACATACAGGCAAGATCCTGACCATGTGGGGTCATGAAAAATCCCATGGACAAGGGTCCGGATGTTAGCCCTACAGAGGCTGGCCGGAGTGGACCATTCCAAGCTATGGCTGCCATATAGAAGAATCTCTTCTAGAGCTCAGGTGGAGCTGTGCTGTCAAAGTGGAAGGTCACTGTGAGCTGGGGGTGAGATTCCCTCTGCTTGCAGACACGTACTCGCGTGAGCTTCCACCCAGCTAGCATGAGTACAAATAGCAGTGTAGCCGCGTGGTACCAGCAGCAGAGGCAGAGGTTAGCCGTGCTGAGTACGTACCCACTGGTTTTGGGCAGGTTTGTTCTTGGCATGGCTAAGCCATGCCTCAGCTGCCACTACCGAGGCCCTGCTGTTTGCTCAATAAGAGCTAGTGCTGGTATGTGCACGTGAGCAGGGGAATCACATCCTCACTCAGAGTGTAGACACAGCCAAAGTGGTCTAGGGCCAGATCTCTAAATGACCTCCTAGCACGTAGGCACTCATTGTGTCTTGCGCTTCTGCCATGCCAAAAATTATGTCAAGAAATCACAGAGGCACCATTGGGTTCCAGACAACTGTGTTTGCTAACTACACACAGCGGCTCAGTGCACACGGCTGCGCTGGCTGCCTTCTGGTGGGTTCTAAAATACAGCACACAGTGAGCAGTGCAAGAGGGTCTCAAACTATTGAGAGGGCTGTTACCCTAGTGCTACGTGTTACAGCACCTAAGGAAAGTGACTGCGTCTGTAAAAGGGCTCCGCACCCAGCCGTTCTTAATGAAGTGACGAAATCAGGGCTGCTGTGTTTCTTGAAAACCAGCCTTGTGACTTGCCCAAGGGCACACCCATCCCTCGAGTCCCAGTCCAGGACTTTAATTGCAAGACCACATTTCCTCCCCACGCCCACCATTTTCCTGGTGACCCCATGTTCATTAACAAATGATCCAATTTCTAATGAAGATCCCCTCAAACCCCCCCTGAAAATCCCCAAAGCTCCAGGGCCTCTGAAATACCCCCAAATCACAAAAGCTACAGGACCTCCCAAAAGCTCTGGAATCTTTCAGGGTAACTTGAAGCCTTTTTGGTTTCTGTGAAAACCAGCCATGGAACCCATAACTACGGTAGCGAGGCGGATATTCCCTTCACATGAATAGCTTCTCTTTAGCAATGCAGAGTATTTCATTTCCTCGAAATAGACAAACTTCCTTGTTATAGCCGCCGGTGAAGCAGGGGCTGGTCAGCAAGTCTCTGCTGGTGTCACCTCCCTGCTGAGAATAGTTAAACGGAAAACAAAAAATGTCAGTGTTGGCTGGCCATTGGTGTATTCAATACTTTGATGGTTAAGCTGCTCTTTAATTGGCTGAGTCATACTGAACTTGTGCCCAAAGCCAATCAGAATGTAGTTATTCATAAACAGTGCACCAGGTATGTCACTTTCCTGAAGTGACATCCATGAAGCACAATTAACAATGACATCTCTCTCCATTGTAACAGAATGTTGTCAAAAGTTCATTGATCCAGCTATGCTTTGGCATTCCTTTTCCATACATTCTCTGGCTCTGGTTCTGCATTTCAGTGCTATTAACCACAAGGACCTCCCCATTGCAGGGATCTGTGTTCCATTCCCATCTCTAAATGATGGCATTTTCATCTACTATTTTGACACAGCTCAAAAGACAGAAGGCCCCAAACTGCCAAAGTCATCTTTCAACTCCTAATTTTACTCTGGTTGACTGAAATGAACCCATGTCAGGTGGCTGTGACTCACCTGTCTGTCCACTCCCAGCCTTGTAAAAAAAAAAGGGTTTTGGAAGTTTTTTGGAAAGTTGTTCTGCTCAATTAAAGAAAGCCTGGTTTTATTTTTTGTATCAAAGGGTTTGATGATCTCTAACCCAGGTTGGGTTTAATAGGATTTGTGTTTGATGCTAAGTATGCAAAATTAGACCAAGAAAAATTAAATTTAGAGTTGAACCTTCATCCCTAATTCCAGTTTCTCTTTTTTTTTTTTTGGTTCTCAGATCAGTAGGGGCAGCTATAGATTCCTATTTGGTATGATAGGGTGTTACAGAAATAATTCCATTGAAGGGTTCTGGTTGCATCATAACCAAGGACAGCAAAGTCCAAAATGTGTGTGTCTTGCAGATGAGACAATTAAAAAAAAAAATCCAGGGTCTGTTCTACGTTGTCTCTGAATGCTTGGGTAAAATTTCCACTCTCCTCACTGTTGAGGTGATATGTTCTGCTTAGAGGTCTCAACTATAGAGGTTGCTGCATTTTAGTAGTGCTGTATGTACATCATTGTGACATGACCAACCTGAAAACTCTATGAAAATGGAAATTAAATGAATAGACATTTAATATTCTGAACCACTTAAATACATATTATCCAACTCTGAAATTGAAGGATAATCTTTCCCAGTGTCAAGAAACAAACCACACACTTTAACCAGATGAGGACTCATCCTTGACAAAAAGAAAAACAAAAACAAACAATTTTTAAGATAGGTGAAATGTCCATTGAGGTGAGTGGGAAATATTTAAAGGGGCTTTGTCAGGTCAAATTTGGCCCTGTATTTTGTTAAAATATAAATCAACAATCAATAGAAATATTTCCATTTATTTTAAAATGCCAGTGGAGACAGCTTTTAAAGGAATATCATTTCCCTATAGAGTTTACAACTGAAACCTTAGATCATTGAAGATAGGGCTGGGTATCTGGAAGTGAAATTGACTAGTGTGACTGACAGTTTTCATTGTCAGCCTCTCCATGGTTCTTTTCATACATCTCCTTCCCCATAGAACATCTTCCCCAAACTAGACCAATAAGTCTTGGGACAGTAAGACCTGTCCTTTATCAAATCCTTCCTCTCCATGCTCTGATGCTGTGATGCCTACAAGAAATTATCAGCTGCGAGTGGCTATGTAGAGAGCCAGTGCATATTGCTGATCATAAAATAAAAAGGAAAATAACTCCTGAATGCTTTGGAACCACTAAACCGTGCACATAGCCAGTCTATGTGAACATGTGACCCATGACCTTATTTCTAATCCCCTTGTCTTCCCTCTCCTTTCCATATTGTCTGATACTCATTTGTTGCTGCTGTTTGTCTTAAGTTTGGCCTTGGTCCTGCAAGCACTTATTCATGTGCTTAATTTTGCACCTGAGAAATTATATTAAAATCGTATATTTAAAGTTGGGTACATGACACAGATCAGGGACCTAGACTGTAAATGCTTCAGGACAGGGATTGTGCTTTGCTATCCGTTTACACAGCATCTAGGAACAAAAGGGGTCCTGGTTCTAATTAGGATCTTTGGATGCTTCTAAAATTCTTTCATGTTGAATCATTTTAAGCTGATTATCTTGTAACCCAGGAAAGAAATTTTGTTTTTAAAGTATGTTTCAGAAAGATATATTTAAATTGAGCATGAATAAACTAATCAAATGACACACTAGTACCAAAAGAAAAATTCATATACATATATAAATATAGTGCATGTTAAATGACTCAAGAATGGATGAATTACCAACTGGCCCCTCACATGAGAGACATTCCTCCTGTTACTTTTTTTTCCTAAACAATTTTTAGCTATGACACTGTCCCTTTAACTTTGGCTGTAAAATAGTGACAGTGTTGAGAAAGAGACGTCCTCAAATCATCAGACAAAAATCCCTGCTTTGTAAAGCCAGTAGGCCTTAGGAGGAAGGAAAGAGTGGGGTATGCAAGAGCCATGGATAAAGACAGAGATGCTAACCAGACCCAGGAGCCTGAACAGGGCACAGCCTTGCCGTGTGTTGCTTCCACTGCCGGCAGGGACTGTGTCATATTCAGGTTTTCTAGGTAACGCTTGTGCAGCAGCCATGCCTTGAAGGGGACCCGGTAGCCCCGGGTTTCTCCCTGGGCGGTCTGAGGCAGTGGCTGGCTGGGCCGGGGGAGTGACTGATGGTTGCTCACAGGGGTCGGTTTACAGAGCCAGCGGGTCTGAGTCTGGGACAGCGGGGGGAGCCCCTAGTCTGTGGCTTGGAGCTCTCTGGGGGCGTGCCCAGCAGCATTGTCTCCTCCCCACCATGCCCCGAAGCTCATGTCCGTGCCCCCCTGTGGTGTGGGTGCAGCCGTCCTCCCCCGCGGGCTCTGGGGAGGGGAACTGGGGGGCGCTGGTTTGCACGAGGGGAAAGCTGCTCTCCAAGACTTCCCTTTCCCGGGGCTGGCCCCCCAAGGGGGCTGTTTGCTCCCGCTGATTGACTCCCGGAGGGGCCACTAGGGGCGGAGGGGGGCGTGTCTGGGGCCAGGGGAATAACTGGGCCGGGGCTCGCTGCCGGCTCGGACTCACCTGGCGGCAGGTGGCGGGCAGGGTCCCTGCACGCGCAGGGCGAGCGGGTGGTGCTTGGCCGAGGGCAGGCTCGCGGGGCAGTGCCCGGCGCTGCACAGCAGGGGAGATGCCGCGGGATCGGACCCTCCGGCTGCAGTATGGGAGCCGCATGGAGGCGGTGTGCGTGCTGGGCACCCAGCTCTCCACCGACGTGTACGGGTGAGTGTGGACAGCCTGCCCCCAGCCTCCCCGAGCCAGAGACAGCTTTCCTGCACCCTGCCCTGCTGCACCCCCGCCCGCTGCACCCGGGCACCCTGCCCCTGCTGCACCCCCCCGCTGCACCCGGGCACCCTGCCCCTGCTGTACCCCCGCCCGCTGCACCCGGGCACCCTGCCCCTGCTGCACCCCCCTCGCTGCACCCGGGCACCCTGCCCCTGCTGCACCCTGCCCCTGCTGCACCCGGGCACCCTGCCCCTGCTGCACCCCCTCACTTCACTCCATGTACCGGGGACACCCTTCCCATGCTGCATCCCGCAGTCTGCACCTGGGCACCCTTCTGCTGTGCCCCGGGCACCCTTCCCCTGCTACACCCACTCACTGCTTCACTTGCACCCAGGCACCCTTCCCCCACCCCATAGTCCTTCCCACATCCCTGCAGCCAGGCATTAATTTTTCCTTTGTAATTGCCCCTTCCTCTGTAATCCTTTCTGCGGCTCTCCTGCACCCATCACTGCTGGAGTGATCTCCTCTGCCCCCACCCCTCCCTAGCCCTAATCTACCTGCCTTGTTATGGGTTTCCCCAGCCCATCCTTTGCACCGATCTCCCTTATCTTAGCGGTCTCCTTTACTGAGTTTGCCCACTCAAATACTAATTAACCAGTGCCTGGGGGATAGCAATCCAGCATGTGACACCTGGGGCCATAGGGGTGTCAGTCAGACAGCCCCAGGAGTAGCTGGCGCAGGGGTCAGATTCGATCCTGCAGCCTGGATTCCTGCACTTCCGATTTCATTGCTATGTGTGCTAGGGCAGAAGGTGGAGTGGTTGGTTTGTTGGCTCCTGAGTGGGCCTAACCCCACTCTGCCACGTCCCTGGGGCTGACTTCTGGCTTTCCGTGTTGTAAGATGCATCTTAAAAAAACCCAAAAAACAGGGCTCGTCACTTGTACGTGAGAGGCCATGGAGATGCCCCGGGGGCTGAGATCGGTGCCTATGGGGTGGTGGCAGTGGCATAGCATTCTGTCTTGTATAATGTAAGTAGCAAGGCATCCTAGGATCAGAACCCAGTGATCCTGGAGGAGGCAGGCGCCCACTGGCATTCCACCCCCCACCTCATCTGCACAGCGCTCTGGCCCCCTGGCTGTGCCTTCCCCCACTGCTCAACGGGGTTGTTTGCAGGGAACTCAATCTCCACTTCCCTTTCCAAGACACTGACACCAGCCACTCCTTAGGCTGTATGTGGCGTGAGGAAACACAGAACTTCGACCTTGGCAATCTTAGCGGCATCTGTGCAAACACACGGATACAATTAAACCAGGACGGGGCCTTGAACACAAGCACGCTGCACTGGGCGAGGGCATACAGCAGTGGGGCAGCGTAATCCAGTGACCAACGCAAGCAACACTGGCATTACCCCCTGCCTCCCACCCCTCGCTGCTAGTGCAGCACGTCTCTATTAGGGAGTTGAATCACTGCAGCTACCTACCCTGCTGGGAATTTCCTTCATCTAGGGATGGCCTGTGTGTCCCACTGGTGTGTCTCAAAGTCCTTCAAGTGTTCATTAATACCCCCTCATGGCAGCTCTTATCTAGGGCTTTTCATCAGTAGATCTCAAAGCACTTTACAAAGGAGTTCAATATCGTTCTCCCCATTTCGCATATGGGGAAACTGAGGCACAGAGAGGGGACGTGTCTTGCCCAAGGTCACACAGGGAGCCAACCACAGAGCTGGGACTAGAACCCAGGTTTCCTGAATCCCTGTCCCGTGTTCAGTCCAGTAGGTCACACTGTCTCCCTGAGACCAGTGCCATTCCTCATTACGAATGGGTACGCTGAGGGGAGATTTCCCAGGCCCCATGCGCGTGCACTGCATCCTGGGGCAGCAGGCTAAAAAGAACTGTAGATGTAATTACAGCTGAGAAATTCAGATCCAGCAGTCAGCTACTCCTGTGATCGGGGGGGCTTGGGTATGGGATTTGGGCTCAGCTCTTCAGTATTCAGGGGAAGCCATGAAATGCAGATCAGGGGTGTCCAGGTCCCACTGCAGCTGAAATGTTTTGGCTACTTTATTTTCTGAGGTAAATCTTGGCTTCAAGCTGCGATCAAGTGAAGTGTGCCTCTGACTGCCAGAAGCTGGGACTGGACGGCAGGGGATGGATCACTTGATAATTGCCCTGTTCTGTTCATTCCCTCTGAAGCTTCTGGTACTGGCCACTGGAGGAAAACAGGATACTGGGCTAGATGGCGCATTGGTCTGACCCAGTCCAGTGATGCATCCTCTGTCTGAGGTCTGTGCCCTGCCTTTACAGGTGGAGAGGCTCGGTGATCTGAATGCTTTTCCTTCCATAGCATCAGTGATCCTTATGGAATTCTGATGACTTTATTTTAAGTTGCATATTATTTCTAGAAAGATGCCATGCAGCTGGTAGAACTAATCTGGTCAGCAGGTGATAGTCTGGGAAGGGAATAAACGTTTAGCTGTCTCTTTCTAGTCCATGAGATATATTGTCTATATTTTTAACAGCCAGCCATCAGCTCTGAGCTCTTTCAATCCAATATAGACTCTTCTTTACAGCTACTTGTACTCTGTTCCTCCTTCAGACATAGCACTTTTCCTAGCCCTCCTGCCATGCTGTTGGCAAATTGAGATATTTCTTTAAAAAAAACAAAACAGTACCTGGTATTTTATTGTCCAAATTCTGGTCTTAATAGGTCAGTGGCAGTTTTATTATCCATTTCAATAGGCTTGGCCCTATGCTTTCTAAACACTTTGTCAACTGTAGCTCCCATGAAAGACAATGAACTGAATTCTGCTCTCATTTATAACTGCCCAATCCCAGTCCAAGTTCACGGCAACTTTTTGGAAATTAATGGCATCACAGGGGTTCTCAAACTTTCTTCTGGGACCCCCTTTGAAAATATGTCAGATTATGATGACCCCCTACCCCCCCCCAAAAGTGACAGCTGCAGCTATGGCATGTGCAGGGGCTGACAGCTCACAACCCTCCCAAATAACCTCGTGACCCCTTGAGGGTTCCCGACCCCCAGTTTGAGAACCCCTGGTATAGCAGAATCCAGCCTGATGGTTTTCACTCCCCCTGCAGTCTGTGCAGCAGGAGCCCAACCACACCCAGGGGTCCTCTTGCACCACGGCTGCTGGCAACTTGGCACAGAAGAGAAACTTTTTTCTGTTTTCTGGCACGAAGAGGCACAATGGAGCAGAAATGGAGCAGCAGCGATTCCATCTGATGTGCTGAGTCAACGGCGGGAGGAAATCAGCTGTTTGTCAAAGGAGGGAGTTTCTGTCAACAGTTGTCTATTGGGACTATTACAGACTCGCTGTCAAATGGGCATAATGAATTTTAGGATTTGATGGGGAAGTTGGCAGTGCAAAGAACCAATTAATACAATCAGCGGTCTTAAAATTATATTATTTGCATTACCCTTTCTTCTCTTTTGCATCTCTATCTGCCCCTCCACTTAGTGCCAGAAGTCTGGTGCAACCGATGTGGGTTGTGTAGTATCTGTTTGTTTCATGGCCCAGGAATGTGATGGTGGTAGTGGCTTAAAAAAGAAAAAAAAAACCAAAATGTCATGGATTCTACAGCTCCCTATAATGATAGCCTGGGGTGGGGATTTTCTTCTAAAATCCCTGAATGAAATTATTATTTATTTATTTGTGTGTATCATTCGGGCACCTAGTCAGGGATCAGGGCTCCATTGTACTAGGTGCTGTACAAACACAGAACTAAAAGAGGGTCTTTGCCTGCAAGAGCAGACTATCTAAGTGGAAGGCAATAGGGGACAGCTGCATACAGACAGGTGGATGGGGTTTCTTCAAAAAGTTCCATGAGACTAGTCCAGAGAGGAAGGAGAGCAGGATTTGGCCCAGACTGGAGAGTAAGGAGCAGACAGCTTCTGAAAAACCTGCAGAAGGGCCAGTGCGTAAGCAGAACAGTCTCTGCTTCGAACGTTTCTGAAAGGCATCGCGCTCCCTTTCTAAGCTTGCTGAAGGTCCTGTAGCCTATTCACCTTGAATTTCCATACACACCCTTCCTGAAGGGCATCACATGGTTCCACCTGTTCTCCCAAGTCTCAGCATGTCCTTTGGAGAGCCCCCAGGAGGGCTTTCCTGGTGAGCATTCCCAAGGGACTCTGGCCTCGCGACGACACTATTAAGATGATCAAAACTAATTTGTTGAGCATTTGGCACCGCTGCTGCCCTAGTATTTATAGCTAACCAGTAGCTAGCAGCCAGAGCTGCCTCTCCAAACTTTCACAGGGCTCAAGAAAACACTGCCCTGGGGCTTCTGTAAATGCAAAAATCACAGAAACCTGGCTTTTGGTGCACACGACTGTGTTTGCATATGACTCACCAGGGCGTAGTCATTCACCTACGCTAGCTGTTTATGACTCAGCTCGGGCACCGTGCGACGTCAGTTGTCATGACCCTGTAGTTATGTTAGATTGTTTGGGTGGGGATGAGAATTGTTCATTGGTTTGTTTGGTTGTTTTAAAAAACCAGGCAAAATGGGGGGAAGGGGTTAGGTAAGAGGAACGAGAGTAGGTGAAGAGTTAGTGCTGTGCTTTTTGCTGAGTGGGAGTTTGGGCAAATGACCCTGACTTTTGTTTTTGTGGAGACTTGGATTCTTGCTTCAAGGACTGCGTTTTCTGAAGAGAAGATTCAGATTTTGGAAGCAATGGAGGGGAAGAAAGTACTGAAGTGGGATGGAACCCATTTTTCCATGGAGAGTTTTCCAGCTATTTTCATTTCCTTGCTTGCACTTCCTTGTCTTGATTCTTGTCTTTGACAACCAGACATTGGTATCAGCTCCTAGGACAGAAACTGGAAGCTTCCATTTGCACTAGTGGCACTAAATGCTGCTTGAAACTGGTGTTAAGAGCGACTTGGCCTGCTTTGCACTAGGGTTGGTGTTAGAATTCCTACACTGATGGCTGGAATTGGGGCAAAATCCCATGGTCGGCCAGGCCTAAGCTGCTAAAGAATCCTTCCCTCTGCAGTTCCACTTTTACGAGCACCCGTGCTTCCTGGCCTGTTGTGTGGAGCTTAACTGGTCTCTGGCTCTGCCAGAGGTTCTGGGAATCTGCGCCTGATTGGTCTCCGTTACAAAGACTGACTGATTGAATTTCCCCAGGAAATTGTAAATTGAAAAGAGAGGTCCTCAAGCTGAGACCTTTCCAACAGCAGCTCTTGCTGAGAAGATCTGAAAGACTCGCTGAGGATTAATGGACAGCTTCACGACCAGTCCCCTGCCCCTCTTCTGAATGAACCAGAAAATGCTCCTAAAAGGGCATCACTACTCAAAAGAAACGGTGTCACGATACCTAGCCCCAGCACTTGCCTATCACTCTGTGCAGGCCGTCAGCATGTATTCTGTGGTGCTGTGTGTGCCTCTTCCCTGGCCACGTCTGATCTGTGGTAAGACATTGAAAGGGGGCAGAGGAGAGTCAATGTCACTGAGGAGACAAACTCGCATCACCCTTTGCTCTGCTGCAATGCAAGGGGCTGAATGTATCTGAAAGCCGAGAGGCTTCAGTTACTAGGCAAGAGCCTCAGGATTAATTGCTTTGGTAACTTTGAGTTTCCAGTTACTTTGTAGGCGGGTTCTCAGATTGTTTCGCAGTTGACCCAAAGCAGGCGAGAGGTTACAACATGACCGCGTGGTGCTGAGGTCAAGCGTCTGTTCTCCTGCGTGGTGCCACGGCAACGGGCCATGTGCTGTAGAGCAAAATCTTATCAGCCCACCCCACTAGGTTGGCTTTATTAACATAACTGTCTCTGCGTTTACGTTCCAAGCGCGTTTTTGGAAAGCATCCATGATGATTGCACCTAGACGCTTACACTGCCAAAGTGATCAGCTCTTTCGTATTGTGACATCCGGTCCATTCACTTGCTGAGGGGGTCAGTGAGACCCATTGCAGTCAGCAAACAAGACTTCTAGTAGAGATGGGCTTAAACCAAAAGCCCTGACTCAAACATGCACACCCCAGATGTAGGAATTCAAAACACATCCAGGTATCAGGGCTGCCCTGTGTCTTTGTAATGGCCTTGACCAGAGCCCAGTGCTTGCACTCCTCAGGCCTGTGTGGGGTTTGCCATCTGAACCAAGATCTCGATCCAAATTTTGCAGCTGGCCTTATTTCTGCAATGGGCCGACCTAACTGTGGCCTAATGCAAAACTCCCATTGCTGCAGCAGTGCAGGGGCACTGGATTCATGGCTTATTATAGCAATCTGTGACCCAACAAAAACCCCTGACCTGCTTTCGTCCCTGTAACTGATGGGTGTTCACAGGCCACCTTGAATGGTCCCTTGAAATATGTGTTAACTACTTACAATCAGGTCAAATCTTGGATTCAGCTGTGACACTTCGAGTTAAGTTATGTCGATGCTACCAAGATAAGTCGACCTGTGTTAGGTGGGCTTACAGCCACCACACTGCATTAATTACTCTGGTGTGTAGACAAGGCCTTAGGCTATGTCCGCACTACCAATTGTGTCGACAAAACGTACGTTGCTTCGGGGTACGAACACTCCACGGCGCTGTGTTGGCAGGAGAGTTTCTGCTTCGGCTGCTTGCAGGGGTGTTTCTTTTATGCCCGCCAGCATCAATAGAGTATCTTCGCCACGCCCCCTGCAGCCATTGCAGCACTGTTAGAGTAGACGCGACCTTAGTTCTCAGACCTGAAGTATTGCAGTGTAGATGTCTGGGCTCAGGCTGGAACCCGGGCTCTAGCACCCTTCGCGGTGGGAGGATCCTAGAGCTCAGGCTGGAGGCAGAGCCTGAACGTCTACACTGCCATGAAACAGCCCCGCAAGCCTGAGTCAGCTGGCATGGGCCAGCCGCAGGTTTTTAACTGCAGTGCAGACATGCCCTCTGATCCTCTCCCCACACCCTTGTTGGGTTTCAGAGCCCAGGCTCCAGCCTGAGCAGGGATGTCTACACTGTTCTTCTTAGCCCCGCAGCCTGAGTCCCACGAGCCGGAGCCCATTGACCCAGGATCCGAGACTTGGCGCCATGGGTTTTTCTTGGCAGTGTAGACGTACCTTTGCACCCTCAGTCCGAGACACGAGTCTGTGACCGGAGACAGGCCCCGGGAGAGGATGCGAAATGCTTTCAAACCTGCCAGAGTCTCCACGTGGAAGCTGGTGTGACGGGGGGTCACTGTGTTAACTTCCCAAAGGGTTTGTGGGTGATAATGATCTACTCCGTGGGAGAGGGTTACCACAGCTCCTCCTGGAGCTAAAAACAGTGGTGGTGGGTCACTGCCCCTGGGGTTGTAAACTCCAGAGGAATTCCACCCCATGAGTTGCTTTGCATATACTGGTTCAACTGAGTTTTCCAGAGACCAAGAGACAAAGAAAGGGCTTTTGATCTAAAAGGCTGAATTTAAGCAGACTCTGGGTCTTCCTTTTGATTCAGCAAACAGGGCCTCTGGTCCTCAGGGAACCCCAACGCTCAGTGAGGAACTAGAAGGACTTTGGCCTGCCAGGGTCCTGCAAGACTGGCGCAGTCAATGTGTAAGTCGGTTTATTGTTTTTATATGGTTTTTCTCTGTGTTGCTTTTACTCTAAAAATAAATGTACCGAGAAACAGGGTGTCATTTGCTCTGGGGCAAGAGAGGCAGTTACTCCCCCCTCCTTCCCCTCCCAGCCTTTGGTTTGACACCCCCTCGCCTCACCCCCGACTTTTCATAGTCTGTACGCTCCACCTTTTGCCCTTGTCCCAACCTTTGCAGGATGCAATATAATGGCATGTAATTTTCTCTCTGCTGGCACAGCATTGCCTGCCCCGCATCTCTCAGAACTGGTTTTGAAATGGCTCCCCTGCTGAGAGAGCAGGGGGTAACTTGTAACTGCTGGCATGGGCTGGTCGGAGCCCTTGGAGAGAGAGCACAGTGCAGGCGGTGGCCTTTAAGCAGGCTGCCTTGCTGGGGGTGTGACAGCGACTAGCAGAGAGCTGTGCAGCCTTCGAACCCGCAGTCAGAAGAGAGTGGGACACACATCCGTGCCCAGAGAGAAGTGCTGGCGGAGTGCTGACCGGCCACTGCTGGAGTACCCCACCGGGGGAGTACAGGTGCGGTTACCCTGAAACTGTGTCGGATGGCTGACCAGCCAGCCCTGAGTCTAAGCCGTTTCTTGTTGTGGATGTATGTTTTCTCTGTCACGCTTTTGTTCTGAATGAATTGTAACGTACTTTGCTTCCCGAGAGCTGGCTAGTCATTGACTAGCCTTGTCATTGCCCTGAGAGAGCAGAACGGCAGGTGCTGAACTGAAGTCAGATCAGCTGAGGCGATCGGGTTTTGGGGTCCTGCAGCCTAAGGCCCTAGTCTGGGGGAGAGGATCATGGGATTCCACCCCAAGAACAGTGGTGGCTGGAGGCCAGAGGCCTAAACGGGCTGCCCTCCTGGGCACTGTCTGGGACCAGAGGTGCAGTTACCTCAGGAAGTGTGACACTCTGATACAACAGTAATGGGGGCCACATGGGGTCTGTCTGCCCTGACACTAAGCCCGGGCTCTGACTCAGGTTTGAGTCCAATCCCCGCCTCCGTCCACACGCAAATCCATCTCACTCACGTCAGCAAGCACTCAGGACCTGCCTCTGCAGACCCAGCTAGGAGAGTGGGTCAGAGCCCAATCTCACTGTGACTCGGGTCCAAGCCCTGTCATTTTGTAGTGTGGACACAGCTCAAACCGCAGACCCGAGTGAGAAGGGCTGCGTAGTGCAGTGTGGACACATGCGTGTGGCTGAGAGAAGAGTGCCAGTGTTGCCCAGCTCTGTCCCCTCCTGCTGTGTCGTAGAGGCAGGCTGGCTGCACGTCCCGGTGGGCTGTGTTGAAAGCAGCAGGGAAGTCTTGTAGTATTAGCTCTGAGATGTGATCTCCCCAAACTTTTCATCCTGTTGAAGGGACTCTTGTAGCCCAAGGACCACCCCAGGCTCCCACCCCATGAATGGCCACATTCTCATCGCTATCGAGGGGCGCAGGGTGGGGCCCATCCTTTGGCCCTGAGCACACACAGTGGAGCCTGCGAGGGGCTGGGGAGCTAAGTTAGTAGTGGAGTTGCCTTTGACGTCAATGGTAGAACGATCGGATCAGGTAATTCTATTGTAAAGAGAACTTCACTTTGCTCCGAAATCAGACCAGCTCCTGGGCTGCAACCTCGGTGTTTCTTACAGCTGGTTCCCTCCTTGGTGTCTTTTTTCCCCCCTTAATTTCATCCATGAGTGGCTGCAAAGCCCAGGGTGCCAGGGGAGGAGGGAAAAGGAGTGGGGACAGCCTGGATCCTGTTAGCTCACTCCGCAGACAGGTGCTAGCAGGCTCTGGCCAGGAATAGCTCTGCTGCAAATGGGTTCCTGGAAAGATTTCCTGGGCTGAGCCCGAATTGGCCCCCCTATTTAAAAAATGTGACTTTCACAGCACTGGGCTTGTGCCAGCCGTATTTCTGCATTCACTCTCGTACGGGGCTGCGAGGGTGGACATGGAGGAGCCACAGAATTCCTTGTCCGCAGAAATGGATGAACGCACTGAATGTCCTTGGGCATTTTTCAGTGAATTAGCTCCAGTTTCATCCACACCCCTTTAGCATTCACTTTCCACTAATATCCTAGCAAGTGCAGGAACCCTCTTGGAAGCAATCAATTATTCAGACAGTGAGGAATAGTCACAGAGAGGCCATTTCAGATGCAGAACCATGAGTATTCACGTGGATCCTAAATGTAACCCTTCACTGCAAAAAATAAATAAATAAAAGCATGTTCCTAACTCGGGTTAAAATGGCAGTGAAGACATGGCAATCTGGGACTTTTAATGTGGGCTGGCAAGTCGAGTTCAACCGCAGGCTGACCTGTTGCCTTGAACTTGAGCTGCTGACTTAAGTACAAAGCTGTGTTGCAGAGACTTCGCTGTGATTTTAACCCAAGCTGAGACACACCTTTTTCTGCAGTGTAGACGTACCCTAAGTAGAATTGCATTCAGTCAAACGGAACAGAGTGTGAGTCCAGTCACAATGATGCTGACTCTGTCTCTGCATGCAGATCAAGGATGGTTCATGGACACTGTATGATGAATAGGAAATAAATCTGAGGAAATAGTTGGACTTTGCAATGGGATACTGGTGTGGGGGCTCTGTGACACACTGTACCCCATGTACACCCTTATGGTATGATTTGTGTATCATTCATTTTCACCCTTACAGTGTAACCGTTTACTGTCTGATGCAACAGATGCCATGTAAGGTGTTTTTGGAATGCTCATGGCGTACTGAACATTATTGTTATGGTAGCGTGTTTCCTGCCATGTCATACATATGTGCAGATATGAAAATCTGCTCTGTCATATCCCCAAATGTGTCTCACATGGCTTGAATAGGTGCGGATGAACACAAAGCTGTTGTTTCCACACCCCACAGAGGCATGCATACAGGAACAATGGACTGGCCTAAGCACCTGTGAGCACTTTGGCTCAAGTGGAAGAAATCACGCCCATTGCCGGACAGGACTGATCTCCTAACCCCAGGGGTGTTGGGGAAACTTGTTAAAAGCTGAGGTGTCTTTGTCTCGTGGCTCTCCCCTGGAATTCATCTTCTATGCAACACCAAAGACTGAGACTCTACCCACAGGAAGGGGGGGGCTGGTTGCAAGAGGCATCGCATTGTAAGCTGAATACAGACTGACACATGAACCTTAGGTTAAGATGTGAGTTATCTTTTAGTTAATTGTGATTAACTCCTTGACTTACTTAGATTCACTTAAAATCTTGCTGTAGTCAATAAACTTATGTGTTTGGATTATCTAAAACAGTGCATGTGGAATGAGTGTGGGCAGAGACCTCCCACAGCGTGACAGAGCTGGGCATAGCAATTTCTTTGATAAATTGATGGCCAAATGTAAATGAGCTTGCAGGGTGCAAGTACAGTAGTGAACCCTGCAAGATGGCAATTCCCGGGGTTGCATCTGGGACTGGGGGTGTTTGCTGGGGGTCTATCCCATGCGTAGCTGGCCGGAGGCACTCCTTCACTAGGCCAGGGACTGATTACTCTCAGGAGGCTGGGCTGACCCAGGAGTGGGTGGTTAACCCAGCAAAGCGGGGTAAATTGTGGCCCAGGAATGAGGAATTGGGGTGATACAGCTACACACCAGTCTAGATTGCAGGGGGGGAATGTCACAGGTTCACTCAGCAACTATGGCTTTGCCTGGCTCGAAAAAGAAATGGGTACTTGCCAAGAGATGCGTGTTTGAAAATGAAATACTGAGTGCGCTCGGTGGAAAATGTCCTTGAGTTGGCCACTGCACACTCAGCAAACACAAATTCTTAGTATTCAACTTATTTATTATGGTATGCCCAGGGATCAGCCAGGAACAGGGCCCCCTTATGTTAGACAACATTCAAGTAATAGTAGACAATTCCTGCCGCACAGAGCGTACAATCTAAATAGATCAGACAGTCATAGGGTGGGGGACAGGGATAAAACACACAGGCAGATTGAACAATGTGGGTGGCAAATGTCGTGTTAGTTTCACAGGGAGGTTGCGGGAAGCGGGTGGTTTAGTTGGGACGGGATAGGTTAAACGGACAAGTGAAGGAAAGAAGGTGATGGGGACTGGGGCAGGGGGCAGGTGTGAAGTGAGCTTGAAGTGAAGAAAGTGGGAGGGAGAAAGTTGGAGGAAAAAACTGATCAGCACAGGGAAGTTCCTCCAAGAAATCTTAACTGCTCTATGAATGTGCATGCCGCTCATTGAATGCGTGCTCACTGGAGTTTGCAAGCTTCTCTGGCAAACATGGCAAAAGTTGTAGGGAGGTGGTGTGGCTTAGTGGATAGTGCATGGGCCTGGGCTTCAAAAGACCAGGGCTTTAGTCCTGCCCCTGCTCTCAGGTTACTTAGTGACCTTCTTGGGCAAGTCACGACCCCCTCTGTGCTTCAGTTTCCCCATCTGTAAAATAGGGATAAAGATCCCAACCTCCTTCATAAAGTGCTTTGAGGTCTGCTGATGGAAAGCTAGGGGTTGTTGTTATTTGGCTGGGTCCTCTAAGGTGCTGTCCATCCTCCATGCCCACTGAAGGTCTTTCTAGATGACAAAAAAGCTTTCCCCAATTAACTTTGCTCATTCAGTGGGAGAGGAAGCACCTTTTGTCATTGTCTAGAAGAGGCTCTGACTTCAGTGGAAGTTGATGGCCCCCTGCACCTTGTAAGTGAGTGGCTAAATCCTCCGAGTTGAAAAGCTCACTCAGTGTGTGTGTGTTTTGGTGGGTGCAGTGGGAGAGCTGCATTTCCCCAGCAATTCATTGCATTCGGTTTAAACTGTTTGCCTTTGTAAATGATGGAGAGGTTGGTACGTTACTGGCACTTAGCAATTTTTACTGGCGCTAAAGGCGCACTTTTCGTTTTATGGAACATATTTGTGATTCGTTCATTGTGGTCAGAGGAGGAATTGAATGGGTTCTGTAACTGAGGGGAATGTTATCCAGAGTTTGATTTTGTTGTAGTTTGAGAGCTTGGGGGGGGGGAAGCGGCAGGTTGGGCTGATTGGCGTTTTTGTCAGTTGATTGAAGGGGGAAAAAAGCTCTGTGAAAAAATGTGAAATAAACATGCTTGTCAACCATCTATCTCTCTGCTCACTGTGCTTGTGTTTTTTCCCACCCTCTCTTCTGGCTGGTTAGAGTGTAAATCCTTAGGCTGTAAGTGGAAGTGTTGCCACGCCTGGCACTGAGTGGGGTCTGTAAACTGCCCTGGAATATGAAAAGTAGCGATCATTACAACTAGCTGACGTTCCAGTGTTAATCCTTTTCTAGATAGAAATCTCCAATTTTGAGAGACTGGCTGGTCTCTCTTTAGTCTTCCTCCATCCAAAGGGTCTTTTGGGGTCTCCAGCTATTCACACAATCTTTACCTTCCCTAACATGTCCACAATGTCCACAAGCCGTTCCAAAAAGACGCCTGGCATTTGTCTAAGTTTTCAGCATTTGAGTCACATGGCTTGTTATAACCAGGGCTGGTTGGGAAGAGAGGACATGATCTAGTTCAAGTCCATAGCACCAAAAAACCCTGGATATTAAGGATCAGGTTGGTTAATGGTTTCAAGAGCTCTTACAATTAGTTCTCTTCTATTAAATCATAATTTTTACTCCTTGAGAGCGTTTTAGCCTGAGGGATCCCTGAAAGCTTTTGCAAAGGTGAGCAAATAGGAGCCTTTTCATTGTACAGATTGGGAAACAGAGGCACAGAGGGCTGATTTTTAAAAGTATCTAGCTGCCTAATGCCCTTTGAAATCAGTGGGAGCTAGGCATCTAAATACCTTTAAAAATCTGGCCCAAAGAGGTTAAGTGGCTTGTTCAAGATCACACAGCCAGTGGCAGGGTGGGGAATAGGACACAGCGTTCCTGACTCCTAGCCCTTACTCCAGCCACTTGGGTATGCTGCTCCCAACAAATGCACAATGGAAGGTAATCACAGTATAATCTTTTTTTACTAGGTGGGCAGTGAGAGTAGAGGGTTCATTTAACTGCAAAGAAAGCCATCCTGCTTCCGCAGATCTGTGGGCTGCAAGGGAAGTGAAGGGATGTGCCATGCTGGCGTGGCCAGACGTGGCTTGTGATACCTGTGCTGGCCAATATTTTTAAACTCAGATGCCTAAAACTGGGCCACTAAATCTTTGGCGCCTTGGTGAGTGGCCTGATCTTTGGTGGTGCTGAGCGGTGGCTGCTCTGTTGACTTCAATGTAAGCTCAGGAGTGCTCAGCACCTCTTTAGGTGCCTGCGTGTGGATTTAAGTGCTTACCCATGGGCACCTGCTGGGGGGCACAACAGGTGCTCTGCCTCTCTGAAAATCAGGTCGTTAGGTAGGAAAATGTTGCCCTGGATGCACCTCTGCAGTGATCACTGAGCCGTATTTTCCTCTTGCCACAGGTAAGGGGTCAGACCTGCTGGGTAGGGGACAGTGAGGCATCTCCAGTTCTTCTCCCCATAGCCGTCTGACTGATCCCCTTCCCGTTCTCTGTTGCAGAGCGGCTCCTGCGGGTGCCGTGTCATTCAGCGTGAAGCACACAGCCGGGGTTCAAGTCGAAGTCATTGCAGATGACCAATCACAGTTGGCCCCCGCAAATGGAGGAAAGCAGTGGCCTCTCAATCAGGGGACAATCCTGAAACTCAGCATGAGCAAAGCCAGCGCCGAGGCCAACGACAACAAGGTAAAGGCAGGGCTAGGCGTGTGGGGCAGTCCCTTAGCTCGAGACAGGAGCCGGGATGAGACCTGGGCAGGGGTACTTACACATCTTGCCATAGGTGAGCTAGCATTAAGGGGAAATAGATCTTCATGAGTAGATACAGGCAGGTGTTAATTCTCGCTCCTTGCTGTGCTGGCCATAGCAAAGTCTGTCATATCCTCTCCCGCTGATAGAGGTGGCAATGGATGGTCCTGCGGGGCAAGGACACGCAGCAGCAGTAGGAGGTTAGATATCCCATGGGGATTCTGGGATTGAGGGTGCCCTGAGAACATCTGTCCGGTCTGGGTGCTTCTCCACTGAACTTACAGTGCCGGGTGAAGACGTTCATGTGGGGTGGCCTCTTCTCTCATGTCCTCAGCCTTTTAACTTGACCACAGGGGTCAACGTTACATCGTGCCGCGTCTTTGGCGGAGGCGCAGAGACAGACAGTTGGACGTGTGCATGTACTTTACGTTGTAGGGAGTCAACTACAGGCTCAGGGGGCTTGTGGCCTGAGCTCAGAGTGACGAATGCTACATAAAGGTACGGGAAGAAAGGGTCATCACTCCAGAGCCAGAGCTCCCCTTTCTGTGCATGCCCATCATTGTTCTCTAGCTGTCAGTGTTCTGGAGCCACAGGTGGCCACGTGGGTGGCGCCCGACACAGCATCTTGCTGAACTAGGATGGCGCCAAGGCCAATAGGGCCATACCAGACTGTGTCTCTTGATCCAGGGTCAGTCTGCGGCCATCTGACTGTTTCGCTGCACTCACCACACTCTTTGCTCAAGTCACTCAGTGGCCAGGCCTGGTGGTGCCGAGTTCAGCATGGAAAACTGCCAGAGCCAGGCATTCCCGAGGCTCTGCCCAGTTTGTTGGCATTTGAGGGGCTGACAAGCCTTGGATGGCGGCAGTCTCGTTAGGAATTGGGGCTGTTCTCTCGTTCGAAGTGTTTCACTCACCCAACGAGGAAGCAGTTAAAATATCTTGTGACTGAGGCAGGAGGTGGTTGCACACCAGGAATGGTAAAGAATAGTTTGCTGACAGCTCCTAGGCTGAAACTTGTTTGCCTGCCTTGCTTGGTTGGTCTGTTCACGAACAATTTGCAAATAAGAGGGGGGTGAACGGGCTCAATTTATCAGATCCATTCATTGCATTGGATCGTCTGTCCAGCTCTGGGAATGACTGTACACTGACTAGCAAATTTGAGGGGTTTGGGCTGGATTGTGGAAGACACGCACAACCTGGCAGTTGACACCGTGAAACTAGCAGGCTTTTAATTTGAAAAATGCTTGTGCTTAAATGTCTTCTGTTTTAGCAGCTCCATGTCTTGCTGGAGTCCTGTATCCTGGTAGAGTGGGATTTTCAAAAGTTCTGGCCTACATCTGCTTCCGTCAAACTCAGTGATTAAACTCCCATTGATTTCAGTGGGAGCAGAGTTTGGCTGACGCTGAGCTCTCTAGAAAATCCCACCCTTAACCAGGACGTCTGTGGCCATCAGTCTCAGAGGGAGGCCACACAGCCTTGTTACCATGGATCTATAAAGGCAAGGCTTAATGGGCAATTAGCAGTCGCCAGGGCTCTGACCCTCTGGGCAGGGCAGAGCAATGAGCAGTCTAGAGGGCTCTGGCCCTCAAGCAGGGCCGAGCAGTAAACAATATTTTGCCTGGCATCCTGCTTCAGGCAGAGAGCGGACAAAAGAAGACCTCCTGGCCTAAGGTGGGCAGGTGGCCACCCCAGGGGTTGGGTGGCTGCAGAGGGTAGGGGGACCTAGGCCCACCCTACTTTCTGGTCCAGCCCATGGCCGGAGAGTAGGACTTGCGGCAGAGAGTAAAATCCTGCGAGATCTCACATCGTAGAGTGAACTCTCCTGCTCTGCTGCCAAATTTCACCTCGCCGGAACATTTCTCAGCGGAGAGTAAAAGGCCCAAGTTTGTATTGTAAGTAAAGTTTAGTTGCTAATTTAAAAAGTTTAGTTAAGTTAATTACATTAAATAAATGTTCGCCTTTAAAAAAAATATAAAAAATAAAATTCCCGGTGTGCACACCCTAATGAAATGTGCTGCACACGCCTTCTAACTGCTCCCGGCTCCTGCAGTCCATCTGTTACTTAATTCTTTAACAATCAACCCCCCCTCTCTTCCTCGTCACTAAAAGGACGAATTGAGTGCAAGCCCTTTCCATCTCCCTGCTGGTTTCTGTCTGTCTGGGACACTTTCAGGCTTGGATCCACCTTCCCCATTCACCCAGCTCTGAAAACAGCGCTTCCTACCAGCAGGCTAAGTCATGAAACTGAGCAGATCACTGGCCTTTGCAGAGGTACCTCTTGATTCCCGTACAGGTCAGGAACTGTTCCTTTTGTCTGCTCCCCAGTCCTGTTCCTCCTGCACGCAGACTTCATGCCATGTGGCCACTTGGCTTCTCTCAGCAAGAAGCAGCTCTGTTGCAGGGAGCATTTGGTTTCCTTCCTCATCACCCTGCTCCCTGGGGTAATGGAAAACGCCTGCAAGGACTTTATTTTGCGAATAGCTTAAACCTTCTCTCTCAACATGGGTCTCTCGTTTGGCAACAGGACACTAAGTTGCGGCTGCTGCCACATACCAGGCAAGCAGCTGGCTCCAAGCGAGCTGGGTTTCTTCTTGAGGGGCTCCGTGTCAGATCGCTGAAGTCCCACAACCAAGTCTGGTGCTTGATCTCTAATGTGAGCAAGCAAGGGTGAAGCAGCACTCTGGGCGGGGGGACTGGAGGCTTGGCTTCCGATCCCGTTTGGTTCAGAAGTGAATATGGGTTTGATGGGGTGACTAGTCCCTTCTGGAGTGCGGGTCCCTATCTCTGCGTAGGAGCACTCATGCTTGGAAAAGCACGGATGTTGCGGGTCAGGACTGCAGCATTTATCCTTGTCTGAGAGCTGGCACAGCAGAGCGGAAATCATGGTGTGCTGCATCGGCTGTCTGCTGATCTCTGTATGCCCAGCAAAGGGGCTTTCCCAGCAGGCACAGAGACCGAGTACCAGGACCCACAACCAGCCTCTGCAGCCATCCTGGTGCAGGGGCCATGGCAGGGGAGATGAGTGGGTGCCACCAGTTTGTTCCTACATACTCGCTATTCCCCTGTAGCACAAGGGCCCATAACAAGCTGTTGCAGCTGGGGCACAGTTTAGAGCAGCCTTCAGAAATTCTCTAACCTGCACTGGAGGTTGAACTGGCTGCCCCAAGATGGGGGAGACTCCAGCAGCAACATTCCCACCCCCATGGCTGGGCCGGGCTGTGCAGTGGCACCAAGGTGTCTTTCCCCTCTCTCCAGTTTGTGCCTCAAACCTCCAAACAGATGGATATCATTCAGAAACATGGTGCCCCAGGAACAAATCCTCCCCACAGCCCTCCTCCAGGCAAAACTTCCATAGAGGCCATTGGATGGAGTCAGGGCTGCAGAATGGAGCTGTGGGTGAGCTGGAGATGCGTTTAACCTGAACCAGTGCAGTCTTTTATCTTCGTAGGTAAAGCTCTGTTGGCCAATTCACGATAGGCAGCTGGGGAGCCGTGCGTGAGGGCAGGATGCAAGTGCTTGAGTTCCTAGGATGTCCCAGGCATAGGGGGTGGCCTGGGAGAAGCATTGAGTTGAGTGAGAGAAGGATCCCAAACTAGGGTGAGGTAGGACTGGAGTGGGAAGAGGTGAGATCACAGGGGAGGATGAGCCACTTGAATTAGACCCAGAGGCAGCAGCAGTTTGGATGGATTAGAAGGGAGCAAAATTGGCCAGAAAGGAGCAGGGGCAGGAACCCAGGCAGGGACAGAACCAAGACACAGGCAGGGGTAGGAGCTCTAGCGTTGGGGCAGAAAAGTGCACTGGGGGAGCTGCACAAAGGATGTGGCACTGTGTCGTGCTCCGGTGACTAGGTGTAAATTGCCACGCCCCGTGCTGCCCGCTCCTCTCACTCACTAGCCTATGTTGTGTGTTTCCAGGTAACGGTTATCTATTACGGCGACAATGGAGGGCCGCCCATAGACCAAGCTGGTGTCTTCCTGACGGGCATTGGTAAGTGCAAGTGCTTTCATGGGAGACCAAAGCCTAGAATCTTTTATCTCTTCAATGTTATGTTGCAAATTAATAGCGCTTCCGTGAGCTGCTTAAAGGAATCAGCTGAGACCTGGGAACTTGGGGATGAAATAAACTGCTGCTCCAGCTTTGGGCAAGAACGCGCAAAGACAAAGCAAACCCAGCAATGCTGAAAAAACCCTTCCACCTTGTAGCTAAAGCGATGGGTGTATGCTTCTCCTGCAAGGCGTTACCAGGCTGATCCGGACACAAATCACAGTGCCGCAGCTTCTGGCTTCTTTAGGCTGCTGGGCTCAGCAAAACGGTTGCAGTTTTCCTTGGGGCCCAGTGGGTCCGCTGAGGAGGGATGTGGCCTCGTGGCTGAGACACAGCCATGGGAGCCCGGAGCCCTTAGTTTTATCCCCACCTTTGCCGCTAGGTTGTCTTCTAGCCTGTGGCTTCTGAGCGCACAAACAATGCATTAGATGTTGGGTACGTGATGTAGCCACCCTATCACAGCAGTAGCATCTGGCGACGTCACGCCTGTGCACCCCCTGTGGAGATGATAACGAGCACAGTCCGTGACCAGAGGGTGTGCTGTTTGCTCTTGCGCTCCACAGGGGCAGGACAGGGTGCTGAAGAAGCCCCAGAGATAAACCTGTAAGTTACTGCCTGTGATCTCAACGTATCCTGTTGTAACGAAGAAGGATGCTTTGGTTCACATGGCTGGTCTGAGGGGCATGCGGGAGCTGTTCCAGGGAGACTAGGCAATGCAGATCTGAGTGGATCGATCTGACAAAAAATGCACCCATTGATCCAAAATATTATCTTGCACCACCTGTGGCAGCTGTTCCTTAGAACGCTTGTGGCTGATGTACTATCTGAGAGACAGCTATTTCTGAAATGGGGCATCTCGATTTTAGCCGGCGTTTTTGATGTGTCTTTGAAATGAAATTGTGAAGTAAGTTAGTCAACTGCAGGCAGTAATGTTGCCAGGGCCCACTGTGAATTTTGCTCTGACCTCCTATTGGGTCACTGCATGGCACTTGCCTTCCCAGTCAACAAAGCATCTGAGATGGAAAATTCTTAGCAACAGAGGCACTTATATTGGTGCAATTTTCCTCCGCCCCTCTAGTTTTGTCTGAGAAATATACAAAGATTCACACGACCCACAGATACAGATGTGAAGACAATTACTTGTCTTAGCGAGGGCAGGAAGAGATTTAAAACTCTAGCCCATTTAAACCTATATTTGCCCATATTTGCTGTTCTTGGTATTTTTATCTTTGTCTGAAGCTGAATCTTATACCAGGGTTTGTCTCTGCATTGATACATAGTCATTCTCCATGCTGGGAACTGTCTGGACATTGGCAAGCCCTGAAGTAGTGAGCAAATGCTTTGCTACGTGTCTGATACTAACTGGAAACAGGTTAAATCTGTAGAATTTCAGTCAGATTTCCAAAATCCTGAAGTGCATTGGGATGGCAGGGGACTTTGCTCACCTTGTTATATAGGTATGGGATACAGCTATGGGTCCAGGACTGGATCATAGAATCGTAGTCCCATAGGATTATCATAAACGTGCAAGAGTTGAGGAGGACTGTGGACTGTCGCACCAATGTAATTCCGTTTGACAGCATTGTAGCTTCAGTTGATTTGCTCCAGATTTACACCTGCGAAATGCAAATCAGAACCTAGCCCACAGCATCTGGTTTGCGCAGCATTCGTACTGAGGAAGTGTTGTGTGTGATTTGTCTTCACCATCTTCTGCTGAAGCACTGCTGCTTTTGGTGTTAGACCTGTAAGCTCTTTTTCTCCTGTAAAATTCATTCGAACGTAGCCATAGTGGCCCAAGTTGTTTCTGCTGTCGCCTCAGTAGCAAAACAGCTTATGCAGCGACAGAATTGTTGCACATGATGTCTCGAAATGTGTCGGGAAACCTGATATACTGGAGCCTTCTCTCTGATATCATGCAGCAATGGAAAAATGACTCTATCAAAGCATGTGTGCAGAGGGGACTGGTGGAGAGGAAGAAGTGCTTTTGGATGGAGAGGCAGAGGACAAACTGAAAGGGTGTGGGAGGCACTTCAGCCTTCATTAAGAAATCTGGAGCTGTCACTCCATAGGAGCAGAATATTATGATTAGCCCAAATCCATTTGCCTATATAGAGAAAAAATGCATTGAATACTTCTTCTAATACAGAATAAAACCCAGAGGCAAGTATTACCGTGATCGCTTTGACTCAATAAACTAGTGTAACAGACAGGGAAAGTGGCTAGCATTCATGATCTGCAGTTTGAGCTGCTAACAGACATGGGCTCTGGTATTTGTAATGTGGTAGTGCTTAAAGGGCCCAATCGCTCTCTGGGCTGTACAAAAACACATGATGAATTGCAGCCTCTGCCCCAAAGGACACTGCAAAATTCTGGGGTGTTTAGATCTGAGATCTTGTGTCAGGTCATTAGCTACAAAATAGGGCCCTGCTCCTGCATAAAGGTCTTTCTTGACTTCAGCAGGGCTCCACACAGGTGCAAGCATCCATCTGCACATGCCCAATTGCAGGATTGGCGCCTAACGGCCTCCGTCTCTAAAGCTTACTGGGGCGAAGAGTCTCAGGGCCTGCACGTCAAGCTTGCAAAATCAGCCCTGAATCATGGAAGTCAATTGGAGCCTTACAGGAGATGCCAATAGTAAGGAAGCACCAGAGATGACGGTGAGGGTGAGATTTTTATCTTCCCTAGCAGGAACATGACCTAACGGCCGAGTGACACACAGCCAAAAATTCCTCTCCTAACAAGGGGGGATCGGTATTGCTCTGAGTCAACATGTGCTGTTTATAACACTGCGAGACACCTTTAAAAAGAAACACCCTCAGTGCAAGTACTGATCACACACCAAGTGTTGAAATAGCTACCTGGTGGCAAAACTAGGGACTGAAGGAAAATGTTCATTTCAAACACTGCGCACCAATAAACCACGCGTTCTGCTATTGTGAAACTGTTCAGGAAGTGCCACCAGGCTCACGGGGGGCCGATAGGAACCACACCTGTGTAAACTACACTATTGCTGTATATTTAGATCACTGGAGAAGCAGGGACTGTCCATTTGTTTGGTGTCTGTACAGCGCCTAGCATACTGGGGTCTCGGTCCACCAGTAGAGCTCCTGGGTGTTACCTTAACAATAATGGATGGCTACAGATTCAGACAGCAAGAGGCTCGCATCAGGGTGTTGGAGACTGATCCAAAGCCCACTGAAGTCAGGTGTGGTCTACACTGCGAAGGCAGGTCAATGGAATGCAGCTTCCATTGACCACATCATGTGTGCGTCTTCACTGGCTAGTCAGTTCTGTCGACTTCAATTGTGGGAAAATTTGACGTAATAAAACCACTTCTGCAAGTGGCACAGCACTGAAATCAAATTGTTTGGGTCGACTTCTAAAACTTGGCGGGTGAAAGTCTATTGAAAATAAATCAACTTCACTCCGCTGTGTAGACATATCCTCAGTGAGAGTCTTTCTATCCATGGGGACCAGATTCTGCACTTGTTTACTTGTAGAAATCCAGAGTAATTCCACTGATTTCAGTAGAGTTGCATCTGATTTGTACCAGTATAACTGCAGAATCTGAGAGCAGAATCTGGTTCTCATAATCCAAAGTGCATTAAAATGGATAGAAAAACTCACGTCAGTGGGCTTTGGATCAGGCCCTGAGTCCATGATTCCAGTTGCTTGGATTACCCTAGTTATATTTTAATTGGGATGCTCAGCAGATGACCTCCCCTTAAAAATGAAGGGGAGCGGGCGGGGGTATGTGTAAAAATGGCAGGACTATCTAAGCATGAGTTTTAAAATTTCAAGTGGTGGCTGGGAAGCTGTTTTGGGAATGCCTTGCAAAGATTCCATATTGGGTGGGATAAAAGTGTCTTTTCGGGTTTGAGGAGGGATCCTAGGACTGTCCATGTCAGTGATTTTTTCACTATGTATGACCAAGACATAGGCGATGGGAGGTGATAGTGACATATAAGGTCACCAATATTTTCTCTAGCGCATCCTACCATGCCTCCATTTCTGTGAAGTGCCATGTGCCTGTGTGGTGTTATGTGAGCGAAAAAGGATAGTCGTGTTAGTTGGGAGTGCTGGTTTCCAGCCCCGATTGTTTGATAAAGCCTCTGCGTGTGAGCCTTGATTGTTCCTCATGCGTTTCTTTATTGGATTTTATATTAATAATTAAACATGAACACAACTGTGTGCACGCACATCCCTATCTGAAAACAAGAATGTCGGCATGGGAAATAATTGGCCATGAGACAAGGGGCTGGGTTTAACTGAACATGTGTCTGTTGGAACTCTAAACACCCGGTGTGCGGTTTCGAGAAGTTTCACTTCTCTGTTGGGGTCAACAACACATGCCTTTAAATATTTTCTCCCAGCTTCAGTTTCTGTGCACATTGGAGGAGCAAAGCTTCCCTCCTCCCCCAGCTGGTTTGATTTAGGGCCAGCACTGTACAGTGCGAAGCAAGAGATCTGAGTTCTCCAGCGCAGGCCACTGAAGGGGGGCCACACTTTGGAAACCGGAAAATGCACCTCTGGGCCAAAATTTCACCTCTCCCCGTTTTGTCTGTCCAGGCCTTTGTACCACTTGCCTTGTAGCTGAGTGCTTCTGCTGTGCCTAAAGCTGAGTGAAATCTTTTGGGCAAATAGAAAATATGGTTAAAAAAAAATGCATCTTTCAAGGCCCTAAAACAGTTCATGAATGTGGGTCAAATTTGGAAATAGCTTTGGCCCAGAACCCCAGCCCCGTATTTTCTTTTCAGACATGTCAACGTTTCCCAGACATGAGAAGAGCTCTGTGTAAGCAGGAAAGCTTGTCTCTCTCACCAACAGAAGTTGGTCCCATAAAAGATATTCACTCACCCGCCTGGTCTCCCTAATATCCTGGGCCCAACCTGACTAGCCCACCACTGCCTGCGGCGTTTAATTTCGACATTTTCAAAATGAACCATTTTGCTATTTTATTTAGAAAATATCTATTCAAAATGCCATTTGAAACATTTCATTCAGCGTGAACAAAACGTTGCAGTTTTTCCCCTTCAGTGAGGAAGAACAGGAAAAAAATCCTTTCTGGTTTGAAACTAGCTGAACTCTCCCCCCCCTCGGCTTTTTTCAGTTTGGCCACCAAATTGAGAAATCAATTATTCGCTCAGCTCTAGCACCTGCAGCCTCACTAGCAGCAGCCTTTCAGGGGAGGATTGTAGCAAACCAAGGCACACGTGCAGCATGGAGGAGTGAAATCATTTCGGGGGAAGGGGGGAAGAAAGGAAGAGATTTGGCGTTTCTAATGAGACAACTGAAGCCCTTCCTACCTCAGCTAGCTCTCACGTTTATTAACTGCACGTCACATATCTTGTATAACAGGTACTACAAGGGCAGGGCACATTACAAAGGTGAGTATCAGTCTCATTTTACAGATGGGGAAACTGAGGCACAGAAAGGGGAAGTGGTTTACCCCGGGTCACACAGAGGAATGTGGGCGCCCTGACACCCACTCCCCTGCTTTAGCCACTGAACCATGACCACGCCTCAATCTCGGAGTGGAACTCAGGAGTCCTGGCTCCTTCTCCCATGCTATATTGGACCACGCCTTCCAGAAATGATTACAGCCTAGACCGAATCTGGCTACTGGGCAGCACCAGAGGGAGAGCTCCGGGAGAACCAGTACTGAAAACAGATGAGGGGGAGAGAAGAGCCAATTGCTCCTTAGTCTCTTGTGCTTCTCTAAAGTTCCCTATGCCTGGTGAACACAATCCTTGTGACATTTCTGATTAATCTGCCTAACACCCTGGCAGAGCACATGACAGCGCTGCTGTTATTTTTGTTCACTGAGCTGTGAGTTCCTTTTGAAAATGTGTCATTCAGCAGGGCAGCCACAAAGGAGGATGCCTGCATTGGGCTCCAGTGAGGGATGTTCCCAGCTGCAGTTTGCAGGGGGCAGTGTGGCCTAGTGGATAGTACATTGGACTGGGACTCCGGAGAACTGGATTCTATTCCCAGATCTTCCATTAACCTGCTGGGTGACCTTGGGCAGGTCTCTGTGCCTCAGTCTTCTCATCTGTAAAATGGGGATGATACCCACCAACTTTCTAAAGAGCTTTGAGCTCTACAGATGGAAAGTGCTACAGAAAAGCTAGCCGCTATGATTAGCGGGAGACAGCTGCGCTTGTTCTTTAGGCGCAGACATGGGAGTCAGGAGCTGGGGTGGTATTCCAGCATGACCTCGGGCAAGGCGATTTACCTCTCTGTGCCTCGGTTTCCCCATTTGGCCAGTTAGTATAGTAATACCCTTCTCACAAGGGGCGGTGAGGCTAATTTCATTCTGAAGCCCTCTGAGATCCTCAGATGGATAGAGCTAGAGAAGTAGAAAGCATCATTAAGATCTGTGTGATTCTAGGGTCCCTACATCATACGCACACCCCTGCCCTCCAGCCAGTCCCAGCAACCACTGCCTTTCATCTCCAACCACAGGTCTGGTGCCGCTGGACCACTCTTCTCCATCTCCCTTGCATGTCAGGGCGTCACTTGCACCTGTGCAACGTGCATGCCACTTGCACAGGTGTAAATGCTTCCATAAGGAGCAAAATGAGTGGCACATCAGCTCCTGAATTCCCATCTTGCCCTCCCTCTGCTCAGGCAGGTGCACAGCAGCTGCTCCCAGCTCACCTAATGCAGCAATCGCTGTGGAGTCTCAAGCAGGCAGTGAGACTTGGCCAGATTCTGGGAGGGGGCTGGGTGAGGCCCTGTCTGCATCACGTTGCATAGGGCTCTGCACGCTGTCCTTTCAAGATATATCGATGCTGATGTATCAGCGCTAGTCGTCGCCTCAATTTCTCCCCTTCCCTACGGTGCTCCTGAGCCAGGGAGCAACAAGGGAATTTGCCAGCCTCTCCTGCCTGATAATGCAATGCCAATACGGGGCTTAGGTGTGACTGCTTTTAATGAACAGTGCTCCGAAAGCCAGGTGAGATTGTTCCTCCGAGTGAAGGCAGGTGGGGTCTCCCTCCCTGCCCGCTGCTGAAGCAAACTTGGTCACCCTTCACCAGGGATAGCCAACTTTTGCACCCATCCAACTCGCAGGGATGAAATCACTTGCTTTCCAGATGATTCAGAAGGGATGTCCACAGTTCAAGAAGGATGTGGATAAATTAGGGAGGGTGCAGAGGGAAGCCGCGAGAGTGATGGGAGAAGCTCAGAGGAACAATTTACCAAAGGTTGTGGTGGATTCTCCATCCCTGACAATTTTTAAAGCAAGATGGGATGTTTTTCTAAAAGATCTGCTCTGGGAATTGTTTTAGGGCCGTTCCCTGACCTGTGTTATACAGGAGGGCAGACTAGATGATCACAGCGGTCCCTTCTGGCCTTACATTCGGGGAATCTATAAAATGGGTCAGTTACATTAATTGTATGTTGAGTTCCATGCAGATTTTTTTTATTGCCTCTTCTACCCCCCTGCACCCACCCTCAATTCTTATTTGGAATGTGTGTCCCAGGGCTTGCCCTGACGTGAGCAGTGACCTGACCCGATGTGTTGTATTTCTAGGAATCTCTCTTGACGTTGACGCAGATCGTGATGGAGTGGTCGAAAAGAACAACCCAAGGAAGGTAACTTTGCCTGTGTTCCCACCGTGCTAACAGGATCATGCGAGGTTCAGCATGTGTCAGCAGGATGCTGCAGACTCTGACCGGCCTTTCCACCTTATCTTTTTTAAAGGATCCCCTTGTTCCTGGCCTCGTAAGGCACTTTGTGAAATGTGACTCCTCGGCCTAGGCATGGGGCCTGGAATGAAATCACTGTTTGACGAATGCGTGGTTTTCCTTCCCTTAGAATCTGTGTCTGGCCAGTGGTGCCCACGTACAGCCTGATGCAGTCAGTCGCCATCATCTGATGCAGGGTTTAAATAGCGGCTTTGGTTAATTGTTCTTCCCCAGGAAGATGGGGGTGGCAGAGTTAGAGAGAAGCTGACTTTGTTGCTTTCCAAGGAGTAATAGCATCTGACGTGGAACACAACGCCTCTGACATAGCCCGTGGTGGCAGCACCCCTACACAGAGCTGGCTTCCAGGAGCTGCAAACAATGTGGCTGAGGGGGAGATATATCCTGTGTCATAATACATTTGGATGCCTCTGCGAGGGATAGATTAGGGTAGATTAGATGCTCTCACACATTGTGACACATGAGGCAAGCCAGTGTTTCCACCTCCATCTGTCTGGTGACACATTTCTTGCTCTATTATAGCCTGTTTCCATGACAGCAATATCTTTCTCAATGTTTTTTATATGGCATCTGTTGTCCTCTGCTTTTCCATCTTCCACTGAGTGGTATCCAGTCGGGCTTATCTAGGAATTTGTTTTTATTTATTCTGTACAACATGCCCACACCACTTCCTCCTTCTTTCTCAAATCATTGTCTCTTCAATTTGTTGGCACTCTGTTTGTAGCTTTATCCCACCGTCAGATACCACGTATTCTCTGCAAGTATCTCTGATGGAATGCGTTAGGTTTCCTGTTGTGGGCTTCTAGTATTTGCCAAGTTTCAGACGCATATCACAGTGTGGGTATCACCGTGATGTTGTATAACTTTATCTTGCTTCTTGTGTGAATCTCCTTATTTTTCCAAATATTTGACAGTCTCAAAAAAGCACCCTTTTCCTTTGCAATTCTGGCTTCCATCTCTTTATGGACTTGGCCGTCCACATGGATTGGGATTCCAAGATATGCAAACTCATTCACCATGCCATGTTCTACACTATCAATCACATATATACCATCATTGCTAACTCCTCCTTTAATGATCACCACTTTGATTTTACTTTGGCTGATTCTTAATCCTACTTGTGTGGTCTCACATTTGCAATTGACGGGGTCCTTTTTCAAGGCATCCTCGTCTGTGTCCAACAGAGAAATGTCACCTGCAAAGTCAAGAACTTGACATTTTCCTCTACTCCATATAACTCCTGTATCTTCCTTTGACGTTGCGCTTCACATCCCATAATCCATCGTTATGCAGAAAAGAAGGGATGATTGGATTCAACTCTGCTGAACTCCAGTGATATCAAACCAATTGGTCCTGCCATTTTCTGCACATTTGGAACATTCATACCGCATCTTGACCAGTGACACTATCTTTCTTGGAAGCCCATTTTGTCACAAGAGCTTCCATGGCGACTCTCTGTGAATGCAGTCAAAAGCTTTGGTGAAATCTATGAAGTTCAAGACTAATTGTCTCTGGTAGGCAAGCCCTTTCTCAATCGGTTATCTCAGGGTAAAGATGTGATCCACACATGATCTTTTCCAGCTAAAGCCTGCTTGCTCACTACACAGGTTTTCATCTCTGACTGCGTGGGACATCATCAATGGAATAGTCTGAGGTGGAGTCCGAGGCCTGGATTCTCTGCCGGCATAAATCAGCATAGCTCCACTGACTTCCATGGCACTATGCTGATTTAAATGCATTGAGGATCTGGCCTACGGCCTGGATGCACGAAAGGAGTTAGGTGCTTAAGTCCCAGTGTGGTCTGCCGAAAACCCTGGAGGTGCCTAAACTCACTTGGCCCCTGAGTTTTTGCAGCCGAAGTTGCCTCAGCACCTATGTTTCTGCCTCTGGCCATGCGCATGGCTGGCCGCCACAGGCATCCAGGCACCCATCTCCAGCCTGAGCCCCCGAGCGACTGACAAACCAGGGTCCTGAACCAAAACCCTGATCTGTGAGGCATCCCTCGTCTGGCTCTGAATTCTCCAGCTTGAGTCCCCTGCTCTGGTCTGTGGAAAATTTTACTGTCACACCAGTATTAGCCATCCGAATGGAACTGGAAGGCTGATTCTGAGAAGAGGCGGCTCACCAGGCTTATAGACTGTAGCTGGAAGCTGCATCCACTTGATATCCATGCACCTTAATTCCTGGAAAAGGATCCAAGGAGCAGCGAGCTGGAGTAAATTACACCTCCATGTCCCACTGAGCAGCACCTGCCTGTGGAGCCCATAGTGAAAGGATAGTTTTCACTGTTGCTATGTAAACCAGGGCTGCTCGGGTCATCTGGAGCTGTGTGAGGAATTCACATAAAATAAATACTTTTACCTCCTTGGGAAAGACTGGGACATTCCGTATCCACAGGGACCCCTGCCCTCCATCTCCTAATTACCACCTCTCACATACCTCCGACCTTCCCTGCAGAGTTATTGATCTGCTGCAGCAGTTGTCCAGCCTGTTATTCATGAAATTACATCCGTGGTCAATGTCTCTGTAGTGCTACAGTTCTCGCCGGGTGGTGATCAGATACAAGCTTCCGCTGCAGAAGTTGGATTTAGATTTTGGAGACGTGAAAGTCCAATGGTGTTTGAATCATGGAGTTTTGGTTCTGGTCTGTCTCTAGTATTTAAGTAAGGGGTTACCTAACCCTCTCTGTTCAAATACAGCACTCTAAAAAGCATAGGTATCTCTATTTTTAAAAAAAGCCAGTGATCTGCAGAAGACTATGCGGTGATCTATAGAATGCTGCATTTTGAGAATGAAGCAGTAGAGGACTGGGAGGATGGGCGGGGGGATGGTTCATAACAGGAAAAACAATCCATTGTTGCTAGTCATTTCTAATGTATCCGTCACCATAATATATAAATAGAGATCCCTTCACAGAAGGTTTGCAGCCCCTGTCTCGAAGTCATGGCATAGTGAGTGGTAGACATTTGAGAAGAAGTCACAGCTCCCCAGGAAAATGTTTCCATAGCCACCTATTAAAACAAATGCAAGAGCAGAGGAATAATGTCTCTTTCTCTGTCCCTTTATCCCCTGTCCATCTCACATGAAGATCTGCTCACACACAAGTGACCATCACAATGTGCAGATTTTGGCAGAACAAGTATAATGCAACCAAGTGAGCAAGCCAAATGCATTTCCTCATCACCCTAATCAGGGCCTGGTTCTCTCTCCATTGTGAGAAGGCCTCCGCATGGTGCTATTAAGCCACTTAGTCTTGGGTTCAGAAAGCATCAGATTTTTCCTATGCAAATGCCTCCTTGCAGTCTCAATGCAACGTATGTGTAGTTCTCCAACTTGTTCAGCAGGCGCATCCTTTCATTAGACAGAGAATCCCTGCCCTCCAGGTCTTTTCCAACACTGCAGAGCAGTTTAGGACGGGAAGAGATGACAAAGATAGATTGTCTGGTGATCATTAGGAAACCGGACAGGTGCTGGGAAGGGTGGAGGAGAGTGTTTCTCTGCTCACCTAGGCTGCTATAGGTTTTTGGAGATGCTCATACTAAAAGTGGCCTTCAGTTTGTTTGGAACAAAGTAAGGCTGCATGGGTGCAGACCCTGTTCTTTTCAGTGGGGACTGATTGCACAGCCTCAAACACTGGAACCCACAGGCCTCTAACCCCTGGGGTAAAGGAATTATTCTTTTCTTTGAGTAACTGTCACTGGGGTTAATCACTAAAGGGAGATATGGGAGAGCACTCACACAGTAAGCCAGGATGTTATATTTTCAGGCAACCTGGACGTGGGGCCCCGATGGGCAAGGAGCCATCCTGCTGGTGAACTGTGACAAGGACAATCCTTTGATCTCTGCACTGGATTGCGACGATGAAAAAATATTCAGCAAAGAAGGTATAAGCAGACCCCCCGTCCTTATAACTCATGGTCAGGTTAAAACTCTTTGGGGAGCGTGGGTTTGCTTTTAAATTTCCTTTTCTATGTTGCTAATAACAACACAGGTTATTAAAGCAAGGAGTATTTTTAAAATCTGATTTACCTTTCGTTTTTCATGCTGCTGTCACATTTGCATGGATGATGAAAATAGTCCATTTCACTCTCTAGTCACTTTCATGGTTAACCCTCTCATGCACTAGCACTATGCTGCGGTGTTTAAGCTGCAAAAAGTGAAAAGGAACAGGTTACTCATTAAAACCCCCCATCGTTTCTAACATGATATAATTCAATTTTTAAAAAAGTTTCTAAACACTAAAACCAGCATTTTGGGCCACATTTGATCCTCAAGTGTCCTTTTAAAGTGAGGTTCTTTCCTGGAAAGCAACTACATGGTCCCTCTTGACTCAGCATATCTGTGTCCCATGTGTTTGAGGCAGGTCAGATCATTTTAGGGATGAGTAAGTTTTACTTTGCTCAGCAACACAGCCATGAGTGAGCTGGATTCTCTTCTGGCTCATGTATCACAAACAGAATTGTTAACTAAGTTGCAGTCATAGAATTGTAGGATTGGAAGGGACCTCGAGAGGTCATCTCATCTAATCCAGGCACTTGTATTTATGCCAGGACTAAGTATTATCTAGGTCATCCTTGATAGGCGTCTGTCCAGCCTGCTCTTAAAAATCTCCATTGATGGAGATTCCACAACCTCCCTAAGCAATTTATCCTAGTGCTTAACTACTACTTGTTAGGAAATTTTTCCTAATGTCCAGCCTAACCCACCCTTCCTGCATCTTAAGCCCATTGCTTCTTGTCCTATCCTCAGAGGTTAAGGAGAATAAGTTTTCTCCCGCCTTCTTGTAACAACCTTTTACAGTCTTCTCTTCTGCAGACTAAACACACCCAATTTTTTCAGTCTTCCCTGTTTTCTAGCCATATAGTCATTTTTGTTGTTCTTTTCTGGACTGTCTCCAATTTGTCTACCTCTTTCTTGTAATGTGGTGCCCAGAACTGGACACAATACTCCAGCTGAAGCCTAATCAGTGCAGAGTAGAGTGGAAGAATTACTTCTCGTGTCTTGCTTGCAACACTCCTGCTAATACATCCCAAAATGATGTTTGCTTTTTTTTGCAACAGTTACACTGTTAATTCATATTTAGCTTGTGATCCACTATGACCCTCAGATACCTTTCTGCAGTACTCCTTCCTAGCTAGTCTTTTCCCATTTTGTACATGTGCAACTGACGGTTCCTTCCTAAGTGGAGTACTTTGCATTTGTCTTTGCTGAATTTCATCCTTTTTACTTCAATGGCAGGACCAAATTCCCTTCTTGGTTTGTTACATCTTTGTGAACCAGTTGCCTCGTGAGGTTGCACAGAAGTAAGAGGGCAGGTCCTGAGGACAGGGGAGGTTACACTGATGCCACTGCGGGCAGAATTTGGCCTGCAGAGTTTATGTCCCGTGATGATGTGAGAAGAGGGAAAGAACCTACCTGGACTTTCCGAGCCCAGGGAGAGTCTGCAAACAAAGAGCTCAATCCTCAGTTCTAAACCTCTGCCAGAGTCGAGGCTGGTTCTCCAACATAGGTGGAGATTCACAGGCCGGTTACACCAGGGCAGCATCTCGCCTGCAGAGCAACCAGAGAACTCGTGAACAGCAGCTGCAACTCGCTTACTCCACTAATAACGGGACGGTGTAATCGGGAGGGAGAGCCCAGGCTGCCTAGCAACCAGTGTAGCGCACATGTTGACCCACCACTCCCTTGTGCCTTGTTACACTGGACAGACGTTACCGTTTTTGTTCTACTGGACAGCAGGCTCCTCTGTGATAGAGCGAATGGCAGGCTCTCTCTGATGACTGCCAGCTGTTTGTATCAGAAATGCTGAATGATGACACTTAGGCCATGGAGCTGTTGCCCAGGCCTATGAAATTGTTCTGCCTCTGAGTGGTTCTCATCCCTTGTTTTGGGGTTGGACAGTGGGACAGTTGTGTGTGTGTGTGTGACTGTGCATCTCCAAACCAGGGATCAGATGCACGCAGAGGGCACCCCAGAGGTGCTTCCTCATGCCTAACAGTGCAGTGCTGCCGTGATCACCTTCTGACTCTCCAAAGTCATCTGCCTAGAAGCAATCAGTTTGTGAATGCTCTGAAACATTGGGGGTCTACAACTGCCCTTTCCCATTGTCCTTCTCATGGATCACCCACAGAAGGAGCTCTGATTTTTGCAGTCTGACCCATACAGCCATCTCCATATGTTTGTTTATCATTAATTTGCCACCTGCAGTTGTTAGTCGATAACTTTAATAACCTCGGAAATGTCAGTGCTGCTGGTGCTATATCCAAGGATAATGTCCTGCTTTCATTTGCCTTTGTTGTTGTTTTTTACCCCCAGATTTGCAGGACATGTCTCGGATGATTTTGAGAACTGAAGGCCCCTCAAGACTGCCTGCTGGGTATGAAATGGTTCTCTACATTCCTATGTCTGACTCTGACAAAGTAGGAGTCTTTTATGTGGAGAGTAAGTGGTTCCTCTTTCCTTTCTCTTTCCCGTCCCCCTCTTTCATGATGCTTTTGTCCTCTGATTGCTGCAAACTTTCTTTTTCTTTTGCCTTGTTAAATCCCTGTACGCACTTTGTTGAGGTTTTCCATGCACATCCCTCAGATTAAAACAATTAACCCTTCAGGAGTCACTCACCCAGCGGGCAGTAGTTCACTGCTCCAGCACTTCTCTAGTGGCTCCATCGTTTTTTCCAGAAGTTAATGTTTACTATCTTTTCAAAGAATGCCTGATTCTGATCTTGCTTAGGCTGGTATAACTCAGGAGTCATTGGAGTGACGCGGGTAATAGAGACTAGACTGCGGCCGTAGGCTTCTAAACTTATAGTTGCAAAGACGGCTGAGCTTTCCCAATATGGACCCTGAAGCAGTGCTGTCTGTCTGACACTAGAGATGTGCCTGTCTCGAAGAAATGTGACAGACAGGCTGAAACAATAGCTCTGGGAAGTGCGAACTGCCTTATCCCTCCCAAGGGGGGGGCGTTGACTCTGGAGCATAAAGATAAGTAAAGCAGTGTTGACGTTTACGTGTTTCGCTGCTCGTTAATTTAAGAAAACTATCTAACTTCCCTCAGTTTGTGGGTGAAGTTTGGAACAGCCCCTTCCTCACTCTGCCTCCATACTTGGGCCAAAAGCAGTATGAGAAGGTTTTTTTTTTTGGAATCTCATGTCTTCTTTCTCTGTGGCGGGTGGATTTTCCCCCTCAGTGAAAGTGAGGGCCTAGAAACCGACATGGTGAAGGTCTGTGCGAGATTCCCCCACACTGCTTTGCTTGTACCCTGAAACCTCAAGCCATAGCACCCCTGTTGCCCCAGTCAGTGCTGGAATCCTCACTATGCCAGATTGATCTACTGGAGACTAAGGTTACTGTTGTTTCGCACTTGTCCAGAGCGCTACAAGTGAGCATGGTGCTTTACACAGCCAGGAGACGCTCAGCCTTGTCCCACTCCAAACTGATCACAAGCCAACCCACTGGGAGTGTTAAACGGGCAGTGGGGGTAGGCAGAAGGAGGAATGGACTCACAGACAGGTTCTGGAGTTATTTGGGACAAGGTTTGTCTCGTGTTTGTTTTTAGGGGGGTTTGTTTGTCTTCTGATGCAAAAGTGTGGACAGTTTGAATGACCAGCCCAGGGTGCCTTGCTATAGCCTCTGGGTGTTGCTTGGCAGTGTTTAATGACCAAGGTCTATGCTGCTGAGTGTAGGAGAATTGATTAGATCTTAGCATAAGGCGCCAGTCACACAACTGATCCCCCATGGCTTGAGCTAGCACCTTATCATTCAGATGAGCACTCCTGTGATGACATGAATGTATCATGTCTGGTCACACAGATGGGGCAATGCCTGCTGGGTGTGCTAGACGTAAAGTTGCCAACGACCTTGACTTCCTAATGGTGCTATGAAATGATGAGGCCTTTCCCCCGCGGGACATATTCTGCCTTAGCCCCGTGCAATGCAGAGCCACCAGCCCAACTACCTGCCCACCATTTAGAGCAGCCAGGGAAGTGAATGAATAAGTTAACGACTGAGTGGGTTCCCCTAAAGAGAAGGAGAAGGAAGTGGGTCCTTCCATGTCAGAGGTGCAGGATTGCAGGACTGCAATGTCCACTGCGTTCCTGTGTCCTGTTGCTTGACTCTAAGCCGGCATTGAGCTGGGATGAGACAGACACTGTCTGAACAGAGGCAGGATAAAGAGAGCAAAGTGGCTGGTGAGGACGACCCATCACCAGGCTTGGCTGGGGCGATTCTGTCGTACCTGGGCATCCTAGGAAAAGTCACTGGAGCCTGTAGGGCCTTCCTCCTCCTCCAGCCCCTCTCACTGACTTTAGTGGGAGCAAGAACCATGAAGCCCCAGATCTCTAAAGGTATTTAGACACCTGCACCCATTGATTTCAATGGCAGTTAGGCACCTAAGTACCATTGAGGAGCTGGGCCATGGGTCCTAAACGAGTGATGGATTTAACCCTTTCCTTCACCCCATGCTGAGACACAAGTCATCACTGGGCCCACATTGCCTCAAAGGCGAGGAAGTAACAAATCTTTATGCTGCCACCCCATGTCTGTTGTGTAGGGCGCTGCCAGCCTCTTCTGCAGGCAGGCGTCACGTCAAGGCTCACCTCAGGAGCCAATGGACACAGATGCCAGTGAGTGGAGGCCTTCCTATAGCCCCAACCCACACACACGGCTGAGTCAGGGGCTGTGCAACAGAAGCGTCTCTCAGAAACTTTTCAATAAGTTCATAAAAATCCAGCTTCTCTCTCCTGAACGGGCTCATATAACAGGGGCTGCCTGCATAGCAGGGGACTGGAGTCGATGACCCAGGAGGTCCCTTCCAGTCCTGTGTTCCCGTAGGACGTGTCTCCGCTAGACTTCTGTTCTTAAAATTTCCCACCACTGGTGCCACTCTGGAAGTGACGGCAACCATGGCAGTGCCAGTGCACACATGGAACAAGCGTTTTACTGCATGATCTCATCCTGCGGCCCTCCAGGACTCCTGCTGTTACTGGCCCAGGCTGTCACCTGCCCATCTAATTGGCCTATATCAACCACTCTTTAAGCTCATCTCGGGCCTAGAGATGCAGAAAGACAACAGCACTGAGAGTCTCACTGGAGATTTGGGGCCAGGTTTTCTTCCTTCTGACATTAGTGTAAACCCAGCTCCCCTCAGTGACGTCACTGCAGTTACACGGATGATGAACTGGCATGAGATCAAAACCAAGGCCTGTATTTATACTAGCGTAACTATAGGGCTTGGGGGGCAGGGGGACTTAATGGGTAGGGCACTGGACTGAAAGTCGGGAGACCTCAATTCTATTCCCATCTCTCCCTGTGGTCACTTCCCCTCCCACCCTTTGTCTGTTTCGCCTGTTTAGATTGTAAACTCTTTAGGCAAAGATCCTCTCTAGCGACAGCACACAACACACTGGCATGCTGATCTCAGGCTGGCCTCTAGGCACTAAAATGATAACTTAAACTATCAGCACCCTCACAATCATTAGCTTGTGAACTCTTTGGGACAAGGGACCATTTTTTTCCCCTATGTTTGTACAGTGCCTTGCACAATGTCTGGCCAGTGTCTGGGCTAAAGTTGCCCTGAATTCATGATCCTGATCAAACCTGATTGGTTCCACAAATATTGTGTAGCTTGGAGCTGAATTTTGTAGGGTTCAGGTTTCGCAGGGTCTTGGGTTTCTTCCACGTGCATTAGAATCATTTCAAAGCAATTTGATAATATAATATGTGAAAGGAAATCTAAAGTGTTTTCAAGACTGGTTCATTGTTCTTAAACTTGCACATACCTTTCAGGGATGTGGGATTTTCCCAGGCTTTATTATCGTTTTCATTTGCATTAAGGTAACGCCATCGTGCTGGGAGCAAACACGTAATGAGTCGGCCCCTGGCCCAGAAAAGAAAGAGAGAGAGAATTATTATCCCTATTTTAGAGATGGGGAATTGAGAGGTTAAATGATTTGCCCAAGGTCACACAGAGAAGCTGTAGCAAAGCTTGGAATTGAACCTATAGCTCCTGCATAGAGCTAGACAAATGACTAATTTTTTGGTTTGGTGTCCAAAACCAAAAATCCATAAAAGAAAAAAAAGAAAAAAAAATGGTTGGGGGTTGAATGAAACATTGCATTTCAGTCTAGCATATTTGTATCCTAATGTGTGGGTCTTTTGGTTAAATCTAGCGGCAGTTCTAAACGCAACGTGGTGTTGAAATGTATCGTTTTGAAAACGAAATGTTTCGAGGTGGCCTGAAACTGCATTTTTCAAAAAGTATTCGCAGAAAAAAATGTCACCCAACTGCTGTCTCCTGGTCCAGTGCCGTAACCACAGGGCCACACTTCCTCTCTCTAAGGCTGGGTCCAAGCTTCCTTAATTAGCTCACTGTGGTTGGGTTCAGTGGTTGGGTGGGGCTGGTGGTTTGTGGTACACAGGAGGTCAGACTACCTGATCTGACCAACCTTTCGCCTTAAACTCGATGCTCTAAGATTATGGATTAGGGAGTAGCCACAGCATCTTCCCTTGGATAAAGGGGGCTGGTGGTGTCATCTGGGACCAAGCCCTGAACTTGCTGGGAGGTAGATCTGATCCTGGCTTTGAGAGGCTGCAGAGCACAATCAAAACCCTGGAACACAAAGTGCCTCTAAAACCTGGCAGTCGCAGCTCTGAAAGAACAGTTAAAATGGAGACAGGACTTAATTAAAAAAACAAAACCTTTCTTTGCAGTTTATAGGAAAACGTCTGTGAGGCTCAGCTTGTCAGTGCACGATAACACCATAGCTCTCAAGCGTGTGAAGAGCCCTGCCTGTCTGGGACTGAAATCTAAGAACCTCTCTTGGCAAGAGCGCCTGGAGCCATTCCCTTAGCTCAAATGACAGTGGACTGGCCTGGAACGCTGGATACTTGGGCTCCTAACCCTCCACTTAATTAACTTATTAGCTGGACTATTTAAAAGACTAGTGACAGTCTCCAGTTGTATTTGTGGAGCACAATGGATCTCTCAAACTGTGGCCTGGGAGCCACCAGCGATCCTCAGAGTGCCTTCATGTGGGCCATAGAATTAAAGATTTTGGGAATCAAGCATGAATCACTTAAGGCTAGGAGTGGAAGGGAGCCCCACAAAATCAAGTAGCTGGAGAGAATGTGCTACAGGAAAGTCCCATTTTTCCAAACATTCCTCCCCGCCTTTTTTTAAAATTCTAGATCCTTTCTTTGGCCAGCGTTACATCCACGTCCTGGGCAGGAAAAAGCTGTATCATGTGGTAAAATACACAGGTGGATCTGCAGAGCTAGAGTTCTTCGTGGAGGGTCTCCGCTTCCCAGATGACAGCTTCTCCGGACTGGTCTCCGTCAACATCAGCCTTCTAGAGTCATTAACTGAGGTATGGGCATAGCAGGGACGGGAGGGCACAATATCACCTGGGAACAGGATGCTAAATCGCACAGGCTTAGCAGCACGGCAGATGCAGCAAGCTGTGAAGTATCAGTCCATGGGCATGGCGCATCCTTAGTAATTCAGTTGACTTCAGTGAGACAAATTTGTTTCAGTAACTACTGGAAGCCCAAGAATAGGTCAAAAGTGCTAAACCCAGGGGTGTTTGTGAATTACATTTCCTTCCCAGTGAGCTCTTGGGCAGCTCTTGTCTTACAATAATCATTGCATGGGGGTTGTTGGATGTCTCAAGGACTCAGTAATACTGAGTTTTTAGCCTGTGGGTTGCCCCTTCAAATCTTGTCCAAGGCGGTGTTACGCAGACTTCGCAGAGTCCCATGTGAAGCGAGTTTGGTGGGTCTCAGTGCAGTCTTTCATTAATAGACTCCATGGTGCACCTGTCACCAGAGTTGGCGCTGACTGGCTCCCTCACTGACAGCCTCCCCAGAGAGGCTAAGGAGTGAATGGGCTGTCACTAAGCATCTGTTATCCCAGCCTCGAAGTGATCGTTTCAACTGCGAGTTAAAGCACGATGGCTGGACCGTGCCCTCTACCGCGCCTGTGGATAGAACTTTAGACCGCAGTGATCCACGGCCTTGCACTGCGTATCATCATTTATCCCCCGAGTAAGGCAGATGCAAAATGCTACCAAATCAGGGTTTGCTTCTGACCAGTACCCCAGTGTAAAACAGGAGCAATTCCCCTGGAGTCTTGCCCGTGTAAAACTGGTATGAATGAGATTAGAATCAGGCTTCATGAATTCTCTGCGTGCTCTCACCAGTGGCAGAGTTTTGCAGTCATGTTGCATGAAGGTAAATGATGACACAAGGTGGGGATGAATCCGGTTTTCAGTCTCCAAGGCCGGCAGGTTCCTTCAGCACTAAATTCTCACGTGGGCAAAGCCAGTAACGTCTCTGTAAAGGAAATGTCTAAATGTGTGGGTCTAACTTAATGAAATCTGTGGTGGGCAGGGGAGCCGTCTTCGGTTCTTAATGCTCAGTTGTCTGAGTGCTTCTATTTCAGAGGGAATCATGAGCCATGCCAAGACCACAAGAGATTTAATGTTCCATGGCTCAGTGGGGTTGTGACAGGAGTGGAGGGAGATGTGTAACCTCTCTTTCCAGTGGTTGCACCCCGGTAGTAAACTCTTCCTACCCCTCCATTTGAGACTTACAGGCTCGTCCAGGTGGGCATTCAAGTTAATATGGGGTCTTCCCCAGCTGGGTCCAGCTTGAAGCTGGTGAGCCGTTATCTTCCCCATCAAGCTGTTATGTAACAGACGAAGGAGCTGGCGACGATAAAGCTCAGCATGTCACTTAGCACATCTAACATACCAGTTAAAATGGCCCGGGCCTGAGATATTTATTCCAAATCCATTTTTTGTTTTAAGTTGTAAGTGTCTTTTTGGAGCACGCTGCACCTGGATTCCGGTGCCAGCGGCTTAGCATGAGCTGAATTTTAGGGAGATACAGACCACCTAATGAAGCTGTACCTGCCACCGACAGACTCATCCCTTCTCTGAGATCAGAGGGTGCTGCTGCATGTAATATGACATGCCTCTGCGGTTGGCTTTGTGATCTCCCCACTAGGGCCAGTTCACCAAATTGGGTTTACAGAACAGCAATCGTGGATGTCTTTCTGCCAAAAGGTCGTGGAGAAGTGTGAGGTTAATTCCACCATGTGTGGGCAAATCGGAGGTCCTGCAAGCTAGCTGGACCTGGGAAATACATCCCTAGGAAATGTGAGCTCCCCCAGAATTTCAGTACCCAGACAATATCAGTACAGGACATACTATAGCTGCATAACACAAATAAGCAACCATCTATGAGTTAAGGAGTTCCTAGAATGCAATATAAGGTCCCAAATTAAAAGAGTATCCATGACTTCACTGCCTCTCTTCCTGTCACAGCACATCTATTTGCACTGACATCCTTGTCTCAGTCATTCAACTCCCCACTGCTTTTGTTTTATGGCTGCGTTGGCTCTTCCAATTTCTGGGTTACATTAGGACACTTTTCCATGGTTACTCAACATTTGTGGGGATTAAGGTCCAAAGGAGCCAGGAAGAACTGTATAAGATAGTCCTCAGGCCAGATCCACAGATCCATGTGCAAATGAGCATAGCCCTGTGGAAGCCAATAGAGCTGTGCTAATTTACACCAGCTACAAACCAGGCCCATTGACTTCTCCGGGTTTGAAGTGGGATTCATCTCACTGCACTGAGGTGGGATTGAGTGAACTACTCAGCAACTATCGCTAACAGACGTCTCTCAACTCGGAGAGTAAGAGTTCAGCACTCAGCAAACTTCGGTTGACCTGTTCCTTTGATGATTTCACCCCCAGCTGTAGGAATGCCAGCCTACACATCCATTGTCTAGCCTTCCCATCCAACCATTATTACTACTGAACTTCGCAGCCCTATGCACATGTTGATGGTGTGCGATGTTCTGCTTCCCTACCAGGGTATTCCCCGGGCTCCAATTTTCACAGACACTGTCGTTTTCCGAGTAGCTCCGTGGATAATGACTCCAAACACCTTGGCACCAGTGAACGTTTTTGTATGCAGGTAAAGAGTCTATGAAGAAGCTTCCCTATATATGTAACCAGCTTGTTGCTGGCCTGACCATGCATATCTTGGGACACTAATGATTGCTGGGCGTAGTGCAGGTGCGGGTTGATTTTTTTGTTCTGTGCCTTGTCTATATACATTATCAGAGATGCAGCCTTCTAAAGACTTGAGCTGAGAGCAATCCCATTGATTTGTTAATCCAGTAAGTACTGAGAGTCCATAACCCTCCTGTAATTTCCAGTTGATAAGGAATCTCTTCGTGGTTATTACTGGAGCTATGCAAATATGATCAAAATGGTCTGAAATGTTCCAGGTCCATTCCGCCCAGAACTATTTGTGAGACGTTTCTGGTGGCAATAGCCATATCCCTGTCAAAAACGTGAGATTTCAAACTTCATGCATTTCCAGCGTGAAATGAGTTTTCATCTGAAAGAATCTTTAAATATTGAAAATGTTGATGTGTCTTCTTTCAAGAATAGGTCTATGTAGGAGTGAAATCTAGCAGAGAAAAGGTATAACACAATCCAATGGCTGGAAGCTGAATCCTTGTGATCATCTAGTCTTACCTCCTGTATAACAGAAGTCATAGAACATCCCCCCAAAATTCCTAGAACAGATCTTTTAGAAAAACATCCAATCTTGATTTAAAAATTATCAGTGAGGGACACTCCGCCATGACATGTGGTAAATTGTTCCAATGGTTAATTACTATCGATGTTAAAAATGTACACCTTATTTTCAGTCTGAATTTGTTTAGCTTCAACTTCCAGCCATTGGATTGTGTTAGACCTTTCTCTGCAAGACTGAAGAGTCCATTATTAAATATTTGTTCCCCACCTAGCTACTGAAAGACTGTGATCAAATCACCCCTTAACCTTCTCTTTGTTATGCTAAATAGATTGAGCTCTTTGTTCACTGTTAGGTATATGTTTTTATCTTTTAGATCAGGGTTTCTCAAGCTGGGGGTCATGACCCATCAGGGGTCAGGAGGTTATTAGGGGTGGAGGTCGCAAGCTGTCAGCCCCCACGCATGCCATTAAGGGTGGTAGGGCATGGGGGGTGGGTTCATCACTTTTTTGGGGGGGATCATCACAGCCTGAAATATTTTCAAAGGGGGTCCTAGTAATAAAAGTTTGAGAACCCCTGCTTTAGATCATCACAGTTCCCAGCCCAAAATCTAAACCCACCCGTCAGAACCCAGCTTGGCAATATGCTGCCAACAGCACAGCCTGCTACTTCAGCAGCCTAGCCTCATAGCTGTGCACAGATCCATAAACATCACCTCTACAGCCTTCCCAGGACAGTATTTCATTCCCAGCTTCCATGCCCCATCCCAGTAAGAGTTTGGAATGGTATATTTGCCAAGGACAATTTCCTTTTGAGGACCATGGAAAAGGAATGTAAATTTCTGCCCCCTCTCCTTTCTGGGAGCTTTTTCTCCCGCCTCCTCTTTCAATGTCTTCCCCTGTTCCTTTGTTTTCTCAGTGTGAAGGATAATTACCTTTTCCTGAAGGAGGTGAAGAGTTTAGTGAGCAAAGCGAATTGCGACCTAAAGGTCTGCTTTGGGTATATGAATCGTGGAGACCGCTGGATGCAGGTAAGGTGGATGCCAGCCGATACAGAGGCTTTTCCTTTCTTTCGTTCATTCAACAATTCCAGCGTTACACCCTGCTAGCCACAAGACGTTGTTGAATGGGGTTGTTCTGCGTTAGTCTGCATAGCAGGGCTTGCCCAGTCTGTCTTCAGATGCTGCCTCAGTTTCCCCTGCCTTACAACCCTCCCTCCAGACTCTCAGTCCTTTTGCAGCCCTCCTAGCTGGGGCTTCTCAACCAGCAGATTCCTGCTTCTTGCAGGTCTCTCTTCTTCAGCCTGGGAGCTCCAGGGAGTTCTCATCTGCCCTCTTTCCAGTAGCCTCATTCTCTCCCTGGCCTCGCTCCCCTTCCTAACTGCAGGCTGCCCTTATATCTCCCAGCAGGCCTAGTTGTCACATAACAACTAAACTCATGTCAGTCACTTGGGGACCTGGGCAAAGCCTGGCATGGTTGCAGCTGAGCCCCAACCCCTTAAAGGACCAGCTCACCAGGGACTGAATCGTATAAACTATAAAACTTCGCCTGATGATGATGATGAAAGTTCTTTATCTGCATTATTGTAGCCTCTAGGAGCCCCAGACAAGGACAGGGCCCCATTGTGCTAGGTGCTGTACAAACACCAAACACAAAGATGGTTCCTGCCCCCGAAAGCTTACAAGGATCATCTCTGCTTAGGATAGGGCTCTCCGGGGATAGCAGAGGGGAGGCTCTGAACTGTTTTGTTGGCAGGTCTCTTTGGGGTGCCTCAGGGCTTGATTGAGGGACCCTGTTCAAGTGGGGAGGAAGTCTTGCACAAAACCACTAGCTGGAGCTGTGGGTATTCCGCTTCTGAAAATCAGACGCTAGCTGTCTCCACAGGTTGAGGCCCCCGAAATGAGCGTACGCTTGTGGAAATGTAACTCTTCCCTTCTCTGTGCCCCTCTCCCCATCTGTAAAATGGAGACAAGAGTAGCCAACAGGAGATTGGATGAAAGGCTCTCAGGCCTAGAGCCCCCAGTGTAGTGAGGTGCCCAATTCCAATTGAAATCAGGGGAAGTTAAGTGCCTAAATATCTTTGAGGCTCTGGGCCTCAGTCAGTGCTGAGTATAGGATGACCACCCATCCCAAATTGGGCGAGACAGCCCCAAAATGCAGAGTTCAAGTCCTGGTCCGATGCTGAATGGCCCTGGGACAGCATTTGTTCCAGATTCCCTGCGGCACTGCACCGTGCCTGCCCAAACTTCAGGGATGGTGCCAGCCTCTTCCCATGGGGGCCAGGGCAGAAAGCCCAGGATACTGCATGGAGCCCCAGATTCCCGGACCCTCCACCTGCCTGGGCTGCGCACTCTAGGGGGCAGGGATAGGGGCTGGGAGCTGCTCTTGGCTACCCCCCCACCCTACCCAGGGCAGGTAGAGGGTCCAGGACTCCAGGGCTCCCCACAGAGGCCCAGGCTCCCTGAGTGATTCTTACCATGGCCTGGCTACCAGGGGGAAGGGTCTCAGAGGAAGAGCAGAAGATGGAGGCTTGGCTTTGGGGAGGAGGGGGGCAGAAGGTGAGGCCTTGGGGAAGAGGAGGAACTAGGGCAGGGCCATGGCAGGGGCTCCTGCATGTGTCCCACTTTTGCCTTTTGAAAAGGTGGTCACCCTAGCTGAGTATGAGTGTGTTACTAGGGGGAAATGCTTCTCCATCTGCTGGTACGTAATAGATGGTTTTTCGCACTTGGACAGGATGAAATTGAGTTTGGCTACATACATGCTCCCCACAAACGCTTCCCTGTGGTGCTGGACTCCCCCAGAAATGAGGGTCTGAAAGACTTTCCCATCAAAGAACTTCTGGTAAGAGCAGCCTTTCTGGTTTGCAAACTCATTTGCCATCTCTTGTATTGTCTCCTGGCAGAAGGAGAGGCTTGTGGTTATCAGTGAGCATCTTCCAGGCTGGGTTACAAAAGAATAGCAGCCAAATCCTGAAGCCCTCTGTATAGGCAAACTCCCTTTGAAGGCTACAGGAATAATTTGCTTGAGTGAGGACTCGGATTTGCCTATCCTAGAGTCCCATGGACTTCATAAATCTGTGTCAATGGAGCCTAAAGCAGGATTGGGCCCTGTGTAAGCATTTTGTGATTTCCCCCACAATCTGGTGTCATATTGTGCTATATCTCTACAAATAGGAATCTCATGCCTGAGTTCTGAGTTTAAGATCTGTTTAAATCTCTACAAACAGGAATCTCATGCCTGAGTTCTGAGTTTCTGTTAAGATCTATTGTGCTATATCTCTACAAACAGGAATCTCATGCCTGAGTTCTGAGTTTAAGATCTGTTTAAACCTTTATCCAAAGACTTCTCCCAACTTAATTTCCCAGTGCAAAGGAATATAATTCTATAAGGTTCCAGAGGGGTAGCTATGTTAGTCTGTATACAGCAAAAACAACAAGAGTCCTGTAGCACCTTAAAGACTATCAAATTTCTGCAGGCATAAGCTTTCGTGGGCTGCAACCCACTTCATCAGATTTTAGTCTTTAAGGTGCTACAGGACTCTCATTGTTTCTGCTATAATTCTATAAGGGTGACTCATGTGGTGTCAACATTTCCTGCTTTTTCTGTGACCAGGAAACCTGTCTGATTGTTTCCAAGCCTCAGTCCTAAATAGCTGTTTATACTAAATCTGTATTGACACAATCAGATTCTGGGATTTAGTTTATTTTGGTTCAACAATACCAAACCATATTATAATATAAAATATTAAATGTATATCATCTTAAATATATGTAATATTAAATATAATTTTGTAAATATAATATATTACCATTAATATTTTATAATATAAAAGTCAAAGTGAACTGAAACAAAAAAGTCAGAATAAAACACTCCATTTCAATTTTGAATTGTTTCAAACACGTTCTTTCAGAAACTTCACTGAAATTGACACGTTCCCATGAAACATTTTGATTTTGCTGAAACAGCTTTTCCCAATGGAAAACTGATTCAGTCTAAAATGTTTCAAACAGTTCTGCTAAAAACCAAGAGCGCATTCTCCTCTGCACTTTGACGGTGCAGCTGCACTGATTTCACTGGGCTGCTAACAGCATAACAGAGAAAGTGGCCCCCATTATTTACTATTCCAAAGAAATAGAGGAAACAGTTAAAAGAGAATCCATGAAGGCTGGCAGGGAGACTTTGGATCAAATTGCTACAAGATGAGTTTTTAATGCCATTTATTTGCTGTGCATGTGACTGAGAGAGCGTATCATTCCTGTCTGTCCACTTCCCTGTTGCTGAGGTTTTTATTCATAGGTCATAGTTCAGTGAAGAGATGTCCGATCCTTTCTGCTAAATCCTTCCTGGTCCAGGGACCAGGTACTCTTCTGCTTCACAGAAAGTTTCTGATTTCTTCAGCTGACTTTTAACCCAGAAGGGGAGGTAACATTCCCAGCTCTACTGCCGAGGCATCTCAGATCGAGGGGGTCAGGTGATAGCCCAACAGACAACTCCAGCTGAGGGCAGGCAAAATCCTTGTCGTCATCTAGCAATGCTATGGCATAAGGGTCAGCCATGAGTTCTTGCTCAGTGGTTGGAAGGTGCCCAGATCAAAGCCACAGCTCTGAAATGCACAGGAGGCAGTTTGGATCCCAATCTGACTGCGGCAGGTCCGTCTCTCGTTTATTCCTCGGTGCAACTAGTAACTGGAGAGGAGACCAAGGTGCCTTAGAACTAACGCAAGTGGCTCCCTTCGCTTTGTGTCCACTCTGAGAAGGTTGATCATTTTTAAATGCATTGAAATAGATCATTTACCATGCCTTAAATGTGGACGAGCTGCCCTGGAGTCGTCATGCAGGACGGGAGTAACACATTGATTGTCTTCTTTACAACTAAGCCAGGCAACTTCTTATATCTGCCCCCTTTATAAATTCTTTCTTTAGTATTTAGAGAAGCAGTTTCAGCCCTGGGAGTAGCTAACATATTATATTCCAGTCGTGCGCTTTGAAGCCTCACCTAATCCCCCTTCTATCTCTCCATTCTCATTTTCCAGCTGGCACAATGTAGCCCAACATACTTTTTCCGCAGTGTGTGCCCCCTACCTTAAGTCAAACTCATTTGCTATGGCTGGCCAGATTTGAATTAAGTGTACTTCAGGTGGGCCGTACATACCATAAATCGAAATACTAGGCACAACCATTTTTATATAGTAATATATTTTATTTGCTAGATATCAGTGATATAAAAACTGCAGTAAATTCACTTCTACAACTACTACTATTTTATGATTAAAAGAATCGATCAGTGATTAAGAATTATAGTACTGCACGATGCCCCAAGAGCACACTATCCCTCTCCCATCTTTTGGAGTGCTGTGTCTCGTGCACACAGCGCTCCATGCGCTGCTGCCAGAGCATACAGATCTCGCGGCAGCGTGCGATGCCGCCAAAGAGTACAACGCTGCAAGATGCCACGGCAGCGCATGTTGCCGCCAGGGGCCAGATCAAAAAGGTTGGAGGGCCATATCCAGCCCATGGACCAGATGTTTGACACCCCCGCCTTAAGCCTTCGGTAACCCATGCCACAAAAGAGAGAGGAGAGAGAATTAGCCTCTCGGAGTGAAACTGTGCTTTGCTGGAGCTGATGGGATTTGAATGCTCCCAGTGCAGCAGGGATGAAATGCCTGGGGGCATGAGAACAAGGGTGTGTCGGAGATTGGAGTCTTGTGAGCAGCATCCATCACATTGTGCATGTCTCACAGAGCCAGTCCTTTCTCTCAGTAACTGGGCAAGGCCTTGAGCAATTCCATAGGGGTGAGAGAGGATGGCATTCCCTTCCCCTCTGCCCAAAGCCAGGGAGCAGGAGTTGAGTTGCCCCATGGTCACTACTCCACTCTAAGGCCTGATGGAGAGCCCCCACCGCACCAGTGCAGCCCCCCTTTGGCAGGGAGGTAAAGACTGGATGAGCTACCTACTGGCAGATCATCTGCCCCCCCCAACCCCAGACAGACAGTGGACAGGCATCCCCAAACCCTGTCCCATCTCCCCCCCTGCCGGTGGGGTCCCCCTGCACCTGCTTTGTATTGGCCCCTGATTCTCTTGTGCCACTTTAACACACAGCTGAGAATGTGAGGAGCTGAAGATCCTGCAGCACTTGGGGAGATGACCACGGCAGCAGTTGAACGCTAATGGCTTTATTAGTCTTGCCTTTTGTTTGCAGAAAACCCACCTCCTTCCCCTGCCAAAATCAGCTGTTGACTCCTTTGATCACGCCCAGATGTGCTAGTGATTGAGAACAGGGATCTCGCTCCACACAAGGCGTTTTTTCAGAGCAGACCCATCTAAGGCATTCCATCAGATTTTTTCTCCGTTGTTTATATTTTAGAATGAGATTTACGCTCAGCAATCCTATACCACACCATGTACTGTAATTGCCAATGTGCTACAGTCATATGCTAGGGGACTCTTTGCAAGCCAACATCCATGGGCTCAGCTTTGATCAGAGATAAAACACCATACAGCACCTCTGCAGATTTCCAGCTGCTGGGATAAACCACTAATGGGATTTCAAGACTATTTAATTTCAGGAAGTTTGAATAGCGTAGCTGAGATTTCAGCAAAGCTTCCCTCCTCATTTCAGCTCCCTTTTATAGACCCCATGGGAGACCTCTTGACGAACTAAACTCAGTCAAGCGATATCCATTGCTGGGGACATCGATGGGCCTTCTGCAAAGCCCCCTCCTAAATGCAAATCTTACTGAGGTTGTAAATAAGGATTTAGCAATGTCCAGTGCTTAGAGCACAGGACTGGGTGCAAGGGCTTTGAGGTTCTATTCCCAGTTCTGCTCTTTACTTGTTGCAAGTCACTTGAGATAAAATGTACAAGTGGCTGCTGATTTTGGCTGTCTTGCTATTTGTCTGCCCAACTTGAGACCTCTAGGGTCTGATCTTTAGAGACTCTGAGCTCCAGCAGTTCCCATGAATTCCATTTGGAGCTGGCTGCACTCACAAGCTTTGAAAAGCAGGCACTGGGGACCAGATCGTCCAAAGAGCTCAGCTCCCATTTAGGGGCCTAAATAAAGCGGGGGGAGATTTTCAGAAGCACTCGGCACCCTGCAGCTCCCTTTGAGAACAACAGGGGCTGCTGCAGGCCAAGCACTTACGAAAATCAGGCCGCTTGCTTTAGGGACCGAAATGGGATCTGAGCTCTTCTGGAAATCTGGCTCTGGGCATCTCGGGTTGGCATCTCCTATGGCATCCCAAACCATTGGGCCCCTTTGGCAAATGTTGGTCTTAACTTCTCAGTGTCTCGGTTTCCTCATGTATAAAATATATTATTTCCCCACCTTGGTAAGTCGTTCTGAGACCCTGAACTGAAAGGAACTGTCGGTGCCAAGTATTGGCCAAAGCAGTGGAAAGGCCAGCAGCTGGACAGGTTATAAGATCATGGTTCAGACCGGTGATACTAAGACCTCAGCGCTTCAGGAGCCAAATTAGCAATCAACATTACCCAAAAAAGCCACAGTCATGGGAATTCATTGTTTCATTTTCCATAGTATTATTCATGTTTAAACAGTATGACATGGGAAATATTTAGTTTATAATATATATTATTCTTATAGCAAATAAGTTAATAACTTACTTAATTGGTTAATAGCATAGCAAAAGCATCCTTCTTGATTAATAACTTAGATTGGTTAATAATTAAATCACACAATGTTTTAATACGGTGCTGCAAAGAGCTGCGGGAGACACATTAAAGAGCCACTTGAGTATCACTGGTTTCGAACCTAAACCGCTTGAGCAAAAATAAAGCACGAGCTCCCTAAGAAAACCCTGGAAGGGGAAGGGAAAGGGTTTCAGGCCCTTCCAGCAAAGAAAGTCCAAACGACTAATCTACGTACGTCAGGGAGAAGGTGGAAAGAGAAAGTGAGAGTTTCCTCTTCCCCATATTAGAAAAGCCGGCTCCCTTCTCGTGCCTCTAGAGGTAATTGTGCCCAGAACATTAGGAGGAGTAAGCAGAAACCAGAATGTTAAACTGATACGTCCACATTCTCGTATAAATCATGATGACACCCCAGAAATGGTGCCTACTGTGCACAGGAAAGGATCCCTTTTTGCCAAGCGTGTCTCCAGGCATAGTGTAAACAAGCCTGTGACTGTTCCAGAAAAAGAGAGAGAAAGAGATCCCGGAGGCACATCTCCAAGTGTGTATCCCATTATAACCAGCGCCATCTAATGTGCCCTTGTCTGCTCATTCAGTCAGAGGCTTCCAAACTGAGAGAGACTTCATTGGTGGAGCTAGTCACTGAGGCCCAGATCTTCAGACGTGTTGAGGTGCCTGTGACACGCCCCAGGGTACAACTTGGACTATGGAATTGCTGTGCCCTCTTACTTCTCAGCTTAGGGTATCTTTCACGCTGCTCTGCTCATGACGAGCAGATCCTTCAGGCTTTGCTCCCACACAGTCATTAGCATGTGCAGGCACACCCAAAGTTACATGAAGGATCTCACAGCCAATCATTGACTCTATACAGGGAGACACTCACAACTGTGCGTCTTACATTGTTCAAGACCTCCTTGATCAGAGTAAGCTCATAAATTGGTTCGTCAAAGGGTATGAGTATGTACTAGCCTTTGTAACCTGAGCAGATTCCCCAAACTTCAATCAAAACCACACTGGCTTAGATAAAACATTAATATAAGTTTATTAACTACAGAAAGATGGGTTTTAAGTGATTATAGGTGAGATAGGCATAGAAGGTCAGACCTGGTTACAAAGGGAAATAAAAGATAAAAACTGTAAGCTATTTCCTAAACTTTGTCAGACTAAGTCAAATCTGAAGCAATAAAGTTTCTCTTACCCAAAAGCCTATGCCACAGCAGTCTGTGCTAACTGGAAAGCTTTTTTCCGTTAGGACCACTTCAGTTCAAATGTTTCTTTGTCTTCCAAACAATCGTGTTGCCTTCAGTTCAAGTGGTGAGGGAGAGGTGAAGTGGTGATGTCATCCTTCTTTATACTGTCCTCCTTCCTTTCAGGAATAGCCCCCCCCACATACACTGGGGTGCAGACACTCAGTCTCTGGTGTATGTGAGATCTGTAGCGTCTCTCAGGTGAATTGCACATCTTTGGCCGCTCATACCTATTGTGTATGTGAGGTTTGACATGTGTGGCTTTTGTTCACTGTCCTTTGTTACCTCTGAGGGGCTGGTCTGTGGGTGTTCCCCTGACTCACAACATGTTTCAGTAACAAACATATAGCAAAATTCCATAACTTCATATATAATGATGGTACACACATTTTAGCAGTATGGTGGCGCTCAATGGCTCAATATCTAAATAGGTACTTTGCCTCGGTCTTTAATAAGTC
>ML675630.1:11905281-11944581 GCA_007922155.1 Mesoclemmys tuberculata
CCTGCTCATTTACCCGGAAAGGGTTTGTCATTCAGAAAGTGATCTTCTGATAATTGTACTGTGGGTGGGGATACGTGAGCCTGCAAACATCAAAGCATCTGTCAAACAAGCATGGGAAGGAAGGGGTTCTAATGGGGCATAGTGCATACCAGTGTTCCCTTCATTGTTCTGTGAGCTACAGCTGATTTGTACAGTCAGTAAAGGAGATCACAACCACATGTATAATATGGAGGACCAGGTGACAGACCACCATAAGCCAAGTGTCTGGAATTGGACCAAAAAAGAGACCGGTGCAGAGAAGTGCCTGAGCTTTTACCCCAATGTCTTCTGCTTCCTCTGCTTTGATGTTCTAGTGCATCTGAGAGTATCACCAACACTTATGGAAACTTAGGGTCACGGCCTGCGCTGGACGGGACATCAAAGGGACCCACTGCACTGTGAGTCTCTGAAGACTCAACCAGATTTCCACCTGGGAGCTCCCAGGGAAGATATGCTGCAGAGGCAACTCCACCGCCTTAGGACTGGGCATCTTGCACTTCCTTCCATGCCTAGACAGATCTGCTGACTTGTGCAGAGAAGAATGAGGGTATCACGTGGAGAGAAGAGGGGTCCCTTGCCATTTAACCCCCTTGTCCTGAACCCTTATCATGTGTCCGTGCAATGTCAGACACAATCAAACCTTCAGGCTGTAAGGGAATCAGTTAGGCCCTTGTATCTATGGGTATTGTGTGTGTTTCATATGCCAAAGACAGAGCAGGTCCAAGGGGGCTGCTCCACCTTTAGTCCAGAGTGCGTCATTTGCCCAGCCGATACCCACTGCTCCAATTACATGGCAATCTTGGTACACTAATTTTATTCCTTTATGCCATGCTGAGGAACTTTAGGAGCAATGGGCGTGTCTGGTAAAGACCACATGGGGTTGGAGCAAGGAAGAAGAATTCACTGTAAACATTTGTGCTGACTTCTGTATTCACAGGGCCCAGACTTTGGCTATGTGACCAAGGAGCCTCTGTTCGAGGTTGTCACCAGTCTCGACTCTTTCGGCAACCTTGAAGTCAGCCCTCCCGTGACCGTCAATGGGAAGGATTATCCCTTGGGAAGGATCCTCATTGGAAGCAGCTTCCCCACGTAAGAGAGAGTTAGGAAGCCGGCGTGTTTCACAGGGGGTCATAAAGATATCACTGTTCTCTGCTAACTGCCCATCTGTCTCCACACAGCTCGGTATATGGTGTGTGTGTTTGTAAACAAGTGTGTTTCTAGATCTGTCTCGCTCTAGATCCAAGTAGTTCTAGATCTGTCTTGCAGGGTGAGCGGTAGTTGTTGACACCTCATCAACAGATTCGGGGGCTTGGTTTGGTCCATTATAATTTTCCTTCACTGGCATTTTTTAACCCAAGATTGGATGTTTTTCTAAAAAATCTGCTCTAGTTCAAACACAAATTAATTCAGGGAAGTCCTATAGCTTGGTTTACACAGGTCCCATATTGGATGATCACAATGGTCCATCCTGGCCTTGTAATCTATGAAGGGGTGTTTGGAAAACCCGGTCTGCAATTTGGATTCACGTTTCAAATCATCCATCACAATCTCCTCCAAAGATCAACAGGGTTTGGACGCTTCCCTAGTCGTCAGTCATAAGTGACTGAGGTTTGGCAAGGTCGCATGCCAACTTTTCTTAGCTGGTTTGGCCATGGCAGTAGTTAGTTGCCAAAAGTTTGCTGTGAAATATTATCAGCATTACCTTGGGGACATGTTAAGTGGTGGGTGAGCCTTAGGCTGTCCATCTGCACATAAGTGAATTTCACCCTCATGAACATATTGTATTTGTTTGTGTCTTTAGAAACTCTATTAACAAAAAAAACTTGTTAGCGTTGTTACAATATCTCTTTCTGCTGGGCCGGATGGGGAATGAAAGGGCAGTCACGTTTTTTGGTTGCATTGCTCTTTTCTCCAAATCATTATCGTCATCACTTTGTCTCAAGTCTGAAATATGTTTTCTGTTTTTTCCGCCTTTGGACAATCAACCACTAGATCTGCTGGGAGGAGGATGACCAAAGTGGTGAGAGACTTCCTCTATGCTCAACAAGTCCAATCACCGGTGGAGCTGTACTCTGATTGGCTGACTGTGGGTCATGTGGATGAATTTGTGACCTTTGTGCCCTTTCCTGACAAAAAGGTGACCTACCAGGTGGCAGTTTTTCAAAGGTTACAAGGTTTGAAAGGACCAAGCTTCGAGGCCCTTCTGAGTTTTCATTGGAAATTTACCATGCTCTTTGGGCAAAATGTTTGCCTCCATCTTTGAAAAATAAAACTGAAAGGGAAAGTTGTCCCTATATTCTTGGGGTGGGGAAGAATTCAGTTGATTGATCTATTTGCTCTTAGTGGCATGGGTTGATATTTTCAAAAACACCTACAGGAGTTCAGTCAGAGTTGAGTGTCTGAGGCCATGTCTACTCTACTGAGCCCATGTCAGTACAGCTAGGGGGGCAGAGACCTCAAGGGGAGACACACTGTAAGACATCAATAGAGTTCTGCCGGCATAGCTACACCACCTCCGTGGATGACATTAGCTTTGCCAACAGAAGCACTCTTCTCTCGGCATAGTCACATCTACACTGGGGGCGTTGCTGGCAGAGCTGTGTCACCTCAGAGGAGTGATTTTTTCCCCCATGTTCCTAGCTGACATAGCTATGCTTGCAAAACTTAAGGCCTTTGTCCTCCAGGTTCCTTTGATCGACCCAGCCATTATTCTGTCTGTGTGGCACTTAGATGTCAAAGTGATGGGCACCGTATAAGACAGATGGAAAAGAAAACACAACCTACTAATTTCTGAATGAACGAGAGAGGTCTACAATGTGGGAGACGTAGGAAGTTTAAAGTAGCATAGGATTAGTTTATCATTTCCTGTGGACCAGCTGGTTTCAGGTGGTGTTACAGCCACTCTGCATCTCTCAGGAAGAGAATATTTTGACTCCAGTGCCATCCAAAGAACTAGATCATTGACGTACAAAAAATAAATAAATAAATAAATAAAATGCAGGCCAAAAATAAATAAGCAGCAATGTTTGCATCCATAAATGTATTACCTTCTTTTGCCTGTGAAGTGTGTGCCCCACTGGAGCGGGTTAACTGACTTTACCTTGCAGCAGGAGTCATTGCACAGACATTATAATGGACAATTCAGTCCTCTTTGCCACAGCGGCTGTAACAAACACCTCCTTGTGCGACCTCAGTTCATGTTTTGGCAGAAGCAGCACGTTGGCCTTCAGAAGACCCAGCACAGCTGGTCTTTTACAGGTTACTCTTTGGAGTTTCGTCATCCATGTTAGCGATTCCATGGTGAGTAAGCCTCTAGAGTTAAATGGACACTGAAAGGCCCTGGGTGCTTCATACCTTGGGAGGAGCCAAGAAACTGCACCAGCTAGCTGTGTGTTTTCATATCTTGAGGAGGTACAACAGGGAGGACTTCACTGTGGAAGCAGTGCACGATGGAGTAGAAAGAGCTATCGTAACCTTGTACCTTCCCATTAGCTCCCTTCACTCTTAGTTGCAGTCACTGACCAGAAGGAGCTTGTGTTCGGTGTGAGGCATAGACAGTGTGTTTGTCACCGTGTTGTAAATTACTACGGCTGCTGTTGATTATAGTTATTTCGTGCTTCCCTCTTTGCTAGTCCCTTACTCCCTCCCTCCTCACCTTTCTCCCAGCAATTCCGGATGCTCATGGCCAGCACATCTGCCTGCTACAAGCTCTTCCGAGAGAAGCAGAAGGAGGGCCATGGAGAAGCCACCATGTTCAAGGGTAAGTTACCACGTACCTGTGTCCTGTCAAAAAGAGATGGGCCTGTACAGGAAGGGAATATGGCCTAGTGGTCAAAGCAAATATAGGGTATTTGGGATGCAAAGTAGGTCAAATTCAAAGGATGAATATAAACAAATAACACAAGTATGTAGGGACAAAATTGGAAAGGCCAAGGCACAAAACAAGATCAAACTAGCTAGAGGCATAAAGGGTAACAAGAAAACATTCTACAAATACATTAGAAGCAAGAAGACGACCAAACACAGGGTAGGCCCGTTACTCAATGCGCTGGGGAAACAATAACAGAAAATGTGGAAATGGCAGAAGTGCTCAATGACTTTCTAGTTTCAGTTTTCACCAAGATTAGTAGCGATTGGATGTCTAACATAGTGAATGCCAGTGAAAATGAGGTAGGATCAGAGGCTAAAATAGGAAAATACAACCTAGATGGAGCTACTATTACGTGAGTGCATAACTGGTTGGAAAACTGTTCCCAGAGAGTAGTTATCAGTGGTTCACAGTCAAGCTGGAAGGGCATATCAAGTGGGGTCCCGCAAAGATCAGTTCTGGGTTTGGTTCTGTTCAATATCTTCACCAGTGATTTAGATAATGATATTGAGAGTACACTTATAAAGTTTGCGGACGATGCCAAGCTTGGAGGGGTTGCAAGTGCTTTGGAAGATAAGATGAAAATTCAAAATGTTCTGGAAACTGGAGGAATGGTCTGAAGTAAATAGGATGAAATTCAGCAAGGACAAATGCAAAGTACTCCACTTAAGAAGGAACAATCAATTGCATACATTCAAAATGGGAAATGACTGCCTAGGAAGGAGTTCTGCATAGTGGATCACAAGGTAAATATGAGTCAACAGTGTAATGTTGCAAAAAAGTCAAACATCATTCTAGGATGTATTAGCTGGAGGGTTGTAAGCAAGGCACGAAAAGCAATTCGTCTGCTTTAGGCCTCAGCCGGAGTATTGTGTCCAGTTCTGGGCACCACATTTCAGGAAGGATGTGGACAAATTGGAGAAAGTCCAGAGAAGAGCAACAAAAATGATTAAAGGTCTAGAAAACATGACCTAGGAGAGAAGATTGAAAACACTGGGTTTGTTTAGTCTTGAGAAGAGAAGATTGAGCGGAGACAGGATAATAGTTTTCAAGTACATAAAAGGTTGTTATGAGGAGGAGGGAGAAAAATTGTTCTTAATCTCTGAGGATAGGACAAGAAGCAATGGGCTTAAATTGCAGCCAGGGAAGTTTATGTTGGATATTAGGAAAAACTTCCTAACTGTCAAGGTAGTTAAGCATTGGAATAAATTGCCTAGGGAGTTTGTGGAATCTCCATCACTGGAGACTTTTAAGAGCAGGTTAGACAAACACCTTTCAGAGATGGTCGAGATAGTATTTAGTCTTTCCATGAGTGCAGGGGATTGGACCTGATGACCTCTTGAAGTCCCTTCCAGTTCTATGGTTCTATGAGACTGAGTTGCATTCCCCACCCTACAATTTACTCAGTGTGTGACCTAATCACTTAGCTGCTCTGTGCCTCAGTTTCCCCAGCTGTAAAATGTGGTTAAAGGTACTGAACTTCAGTGAAAGGCACAGAGCCCTATATTACTGCACAGCCCCAGAGTCAGGTCATTCTGAGAGTAACCCAGAACTGAAACATTGTGTCATCACATTTCTATCTGTGGAATAATTACTTTGAATTGGACATTCTATCTGAACAAAGTATTTTTCCCCTATAGCTGCATCTTATTTCATGTATTTATTTTCTTTGTGCTTCAGTTCAAGCCAAAAGAATTAGAGTCCCTTAAAAGAGAAGGGGATCTACAAAATGTTGATCTGGTGCATAGAATTCACTTGTATTTAAATTTGAAATGTGTCCAAAGTACTATCATTTCATCAGCGGGAGAAATCTGTAAGGTTTCCAAAGAGGCATCTAACGTGCTGGGGTTTTTTCCCAAAGAGAAGATAGGATTTGCCACGCTGGATGAGGTAATTCAGACCAACAAATCAGACATCCTGCCTGAGGATGCATCAATGGGAAATGGGAAAAGCCCACGATGCACCTGGCCAATTCATCAATGATCTCTGAAGGCGAGTGGGAAAGGAATTCTTCCCTACCCCCGGCAGCGATGTTCTTACACGCTAAAGAATGAGGCTGATGTATTTTTGTTGTCAGCAAAGTATGATGGTTATTAATGATCACAAGTTATCCAGCCCTCAGTATTTGACTCTCTCTGACCTCTGCAGCAGCCAATCCCACGAGGTGACCACCTGCTCTGAGTGGAATTCACAAATGTCCCACTCAAGCCCTATTTTGAGAAGTTGAGTGGGACTTCAGCGATGCATATGCTTGGAATTGGCCCTCTTCAAAGGGATTAATTTCTTCCTGGGTGACATGCCATTAAATCTGTAGAGTACTGTGTAACATGGAGGACCTGATCACCCATGATACTGGTAGGCAGTGATATACGGACCCAGGACCTCCGCTGACACAGATTTTTTTTCCCAGCAGTTTTTCTCCTTTATTGGCCCTAGGCATGATTTATTTTGTGCTGGCTATGCCAGGGACTTCATTGCTGATTTGAAATGAGGGAGATTACCAAAATGGTGCAGCTGCTGGATAATCAAATGTCCATGAGCAGTAAAGGCATTAGACAGCTCATAACACACAAAGCAGCACTGACGCTGCAGACTTTTCAGACTGGGCAATTGGTTTGGTCACCTTCTAACGATGAGTTCTTCCCTAAGGCTGAACTCCCCCTTAGTGCCTGGGACAAGTGCACCGCTTAACTCTTCTGTCCATCTCTGGTACAGGCCCGACTGCTCTGTCTAGATACCAACATGGCCCCCATGACCATAGTAACTGACAGCTTCAGACGTTAATGCATTTATCCCCACAACACCCCTGTGAGGCAGAGAAGTATCATGAGCCATATCTTATGGCAGTAGGAAGTGAGGCCTAGAGAAATGAAGGGCAACGTTTGCAGGATGAGCACAGCTTTTAGGTACCTCTGGGTTTGAGAACACAGCTTTAGACCCTGCTCAAGTGATTTTTCACAGTGGCTGAGCACCTACAGCCCGAAATGAAGTCAGCAAGAACCATGGGTGCTCAGCACCGCTGAAAATCTGGTGCAAATCCTCTTCAGCTGGGCACCCCAAATTGCTGGCCACATTTGGGAGCTTTGGCCTAGTGGGTTGTCCACAGGGGGCAAAGCCCAGAGCAGCCAGCGTGCATTAACTCCCACGTGAACCCTTTGGAAGTATATTAAGCTAAAGTGCACAAAGACACTCTTAATGCAGAGTAAGAGTGTCCACACGTGGAGTTATCCTAACTTACTTTCCTCTGTAGATAAGCCCCTGGTGACTTGCCCAGGATAACATAGGGGGACAGTGACAGAGATGGAACTGACTCCTGAGCTGCTGGGCAGCGCCTTGACGACCAGACTTTCCATCCTGGTTCCAGAAACCTCTGCTTCTATCAACTGTTATAAAACGGAAGGGATGGCTGGCGTGTCGCTATGGGCCTGCTCCAAACCCTTGGAAGTCGTGGGGGGGGAGGAGTTCTGTATCCTTCGATGAACCTGATGCAGAGTCAAAGTTCAGGGTGTTCTGATCCAGGGGGTTGGTTTGACTCAACTTTATTAATTTTAAATGCCTTGATCCAGGCCCCTGGAACTCCAGCATGAGCCAGAAGCCATCATTCTATGATAGGGTGCTTGCTTTGGCTGCCATTGCATTAACCTGATGGGTGATTTTGTTTTCTATGTATAGGTTATTCAGGGACAGACACAAAGCGGGTCACCATCAACAAGGTCCTATCCAATGAGGTCATGGTGCAGGAGAACCAATACGTACAGGTAACAGCTCCCTCGGGCTGAGCATGGGGTTGTGGCACGTGCAGGGCTCTCAGCTGCTGCTGGCAGGCAAGGAAACAAAGGGAGGGTGGTGTTGTCCCATTGATCAATTATGGGCCCCCAGAAAAATAGCTGGCGAAGTGGAACTAGTGGAATCAGAGGGGATCATTGCAGGAGCTCAGGGTGTTTGCAGAGGCAACATTTTCATGCCCTAGTGGGAGGACTGACTGAAGGAAACCTTTCTACTCTCTTGACTGGAGGGCAGTCATTGCCATGGGGTGCAAAAGACAGGAGATCAGAATGGCTGATTCATAGATTCTAAGGCCAGAAGGGACCATTGTGGTAATCTAGTCTGACCGCCTGTACAGCACAGGCCAGAAAGCTTCCCCCAGATAATTTCTAAAGCAGATCTTTTAGAAGAACACCCACTCTTGATTTTAAAAATTGCGAGTGATGGAGGATCCACCGTGACTGTTGAAAACTTGTTCCAATGGTTAATTACTCTCACTGTTAAAAAATTTACACCTAATTTCCAGTCTGCATTTGTCTAGCTTCAACTTCCAGCCATTGGATCAGGTTATAGCTTTCTCTGCTAGATTGAAGAGCCCATTATTAAATATTTGTTCCCCCATTAAGTACCCATGTAGGTCAAGTCACCCCTTAACCTTCTTTTTGTTAAGCTAAATTAATTGAGCTCCTTTAATCTATCATTATAAGGCATGTTTTCTAATCCTTTAATGATTCTTGTGGCTCTTCTCTGATATATGGGTCCCCTCTGGCCTTAAACTCCATGAATCAACACTGGGACAAGGGAGTGAAATAAGCAAATCTTCAGGTCTCTAAGAGGGACCTGGGCAATAAGTATAATTGGTCAACAGGCCTCCTTCTTTCTACCATGTACTCACACCCTTTCTCTTCAGACTGTAACCTGCACACACTCCCCATGGTACTACAGAGCACAGCAGCTCAGGACTGTACGGGAACAGACAATTAATCATAAGGACTTCTGAGAAACAGGACTCTTGCAATTAAATTTAGTTTAGACCAAGTTCCTGCTCGGGTAGCAGAATCTATCAAGGGAAAAAGCTCAGCTTAACAGGCTGTCTTGGGGTCTCCCTATCTGCTTCGAGAGTCGAGAATGAAGATAAAGGGGGTGATCCTGTGCACCAGCTGCCTGGAAGTTTTCATGTTAGCCTCATTGCTTGAATATCTTGTGAGGTCTTGCATTGTTAATGCATTTGCACCTTAATCACGCTAGAGAAGCAAATAGATTTTGGTGGAAACTGAGATTGCCCTGTCGTCAGATAATCCTAAAATTGTAGGGCTGGCAAGGACCTTGAGAGGTCATCTAGTCCATCCCTCTGCACCTAGCAGGACCAAGTACCGCAGCTCGGCTTGTTGGACTGATTTGTGCTTGCCCATATTAACCATGTGATTATCCCCTTTCCTCCCACACCAGCGCTGCATCGACTGGAACAGAGACATCCTCAAGAAGGAGCTGGGGTTGACTGAAAAAGACATCATAGACCTCCCGGCTCTCTTCAAGATAGACAAGATGGGCAAAGCCATGGCATACTTTCCCAACATGGTGAGAGAGGCCCGTCCCCTCGGACTGATTGGCTCAGTGCCCCATCCATTGTGTTTTAATGTACATAAGGCACCTGTCCTGATCGCTGTAGGTGCACAGATCATTTAAATTCAATGATATGTCTACTCACAACACTGAAATGAACTACTGAAATAAACCAACCCAAACGACGCTTCTTCTCAGAACAAAGCCTAGAGCCAACATTTTCAGAAAGACCCCCCCGGTTTCTGGGTGGCCAATCTGGGACTCTGCTTTTTCAGAGTTGCTGTGCACCTGCAGCTCCCATTGACTTCATTAGGAGTCCCAGGCACTCAGCCTTTCTGCAAAGGATGCTCCAAGGTGTCTCCTGGTGAGACATTGGGCACCCAATGTCGTTGGGCACCCAAAATGTAGTGATCTTTTTTTTAATTAAGCCTAAATAAATAGATTGGTGTGGCCCCTCGCACACAAGCTCAGCAAACTTAGGGTCTTGCAGACCAAGGAAAGGGAAGCAAATCCCAGAGTTAAGAGCCCCCTGTTTAGAACACTTTACCTTAAACTCTCCGTTGTTTAAACCCAACTTGAGTATCCCAGCTCGTCAGCTGTCCGGGGGAAAGCACAAAAGAAGGAACAGAGTAAAAGATACCATAACTCTAACCTGAGCCATAAATACTAGGGCTGGTCAGGAATTTTCCAATTATATTTTTTTAAAATCATAATTTAAAAAGGTCCATCAATTTGTTGAAACCAAAACTGTTTGTGGGAATATATCAGTTTCAACTAAACTTTAATAGGGAAATGTTTCTCAGATCCAAAATGGAATGAGTGGTCAAACCAGAGAGAGAGAGCAGACTAGTCAATTGGTTAGCGCAGGACTTGTCCTGCATCCCAGGTGAGTGTTTTAACCACCAGGCTATTCTGGTCTCTCTGTTTTTGGTTTGTTTGTTTGGTTTTTGGTTTTTGGTTTGCTTTTTTGGGGGGTCGGGAGGAGGGGGTGTTGCAAACAACTTCCAAAGGTCACAATTTCATCCTGATGCTGAACAGGAAAAATTTTCAAATCAGGAAAATGTTTGTAGGTCGGGAAAACCGTTTCCCACCCACAGCTCCTTCAGTTGCACCCAGTGGTCAATGGAAAGCAGTGCAGTCTCCAAAGCACATCTGTCGTTTGCCAGGGAAGTCACTGAGGGACAGCAAGGTGTCAGTTTTACCTTTGTTTCCTGACAGTTACTCGCCTTCTTTTATTTTATATGGTAAGGGGACATTTCAGTCAAAACCCCACGCGTGCCTTTATCATCTCTCTTGTTGCACAGGTGAACATGATCGTCCTGTCTAAAGACCTGGGAATCCCTAAGCCATTTGGGCCAATCATCGAGGGAGACTGCTGTTTGGAAGTCCATGTCCGCTCTCTGCTGGAGCCACTCAGGCTCACCTGCAGTTTCATTGATGATATTTCCTCCTACCATAAGATGCTGGGAGAGGTCCACTGTGGCACCAATGTCCATCGCAAGCCCTTCTCCTTCAAGTGGTGGCATGTGATCCCCTAGCTGCCGAGCAGGTTGAGATTCCTACATGCAAAGCTCGCTTGGAGGCTGCTTTTTTTTTTTGTGTTGGTTGGTTGATTGATTGTTTGCTTGAAGTTGATCAAGTTAATCTCTAGAACTTTGGTATGGAGTCTTGATGCCTTGTTTTGGCGGCTCTATGTGTGATGTGTTTTGCCCATTAGGTGGGAAGGTCCTTCACGCAAGCGCCATTCTAATTTGCATACTGCAAGTCCCAGCCCATTCCATCCTTGGTTTTTGCAAAACCTTTGAGGTCATGGCAGCTGGAAGTTGGATTGATTGGGGGCATTGTACCAAAAAGATTGATAGAAACGTTGGTAACAAAAGCTGTCTTCTGCTGAGTTCAGTTGGCAATGATTTATAATAATGATAATAAATGGGAAAAGTGTGGAAATCTCTTGGACTGCTCTTTAAATACGCACATCTTGGCTGCACTAGTTCTCCATGTTGCACAGTTCAAGGTGTGGTCTCTTCATTAGGACAGAAACCAAGACTTCAGCCTTGGAACAGTGCGAGTTCTGATATAACTGGTACTTTTCACAACATACAAACGGAGAGGTTAGATCAAAACATAAAATGTTCTTGCTGCGGAGGCTGCAGTGTAACACTGCTTTATTTCTGAGAATTCAGAATAACACACAAGAATGCCACACACACACACACAAAAAAAAAAGCAACAGAGAAAGACAAAGCAGGCTGCTTCTGCAGGGAGTGAGGCACAACTTGCCCTGCCTTACTGTAGGCTGGTTGGTTGAGGACTGGCTGCTGCTAAGCCCTGCTCACATACTTCCATACAGAACCTCCTAGCAAGAAGAACCAGGAACCCCTTCCTCCACTCTGAAAGTGATACCTTGCGATTCCTACACAGTCCACAATCCACCACACACCAACCTTCACTTCTGTTAATTTGGAAAGCAAGGTATAAAGGGAAGAGGAAAAGAAAGTGGAATTAGAGAATAAAAGGAATGTAAATTATTTTATTAGCCAGCAGTGGCATGTTACTTTTTTAAAACTGCCAGGAAAGCCGACTAATACACTAATATTGGTGTTCAGTAATATTCTTATGTTTGTGAAGGGCGCTTAGGACAAATTAGCTGATCTGTTTCCATTTAAGGCTGTAAGAAGTCCTGACACAGCAGTTCACCAATAACCATTTATCTCAAAAGTCTAATTTCTACCCTTTCTGTTCCATGTAATTCAAGACATTGTCACTGGGTTTGAAAGTCTCATGTCTGCTGCTGAAAATTAAGCATCAGTGGCCATCAAACCGCCACACAGGCCCAAGATTAAATTTAATCCCAAATTGCTCAAGAGATAATAAATGGCTTTTAGGGTGCAAGGCTCCCAGTAAGGACAGGCCAGCTAGCCGGCTGCCAGGGAGGGCCAACAGATGACATTGCTGTCTGTTCTGGGACTCTGCCAGCTGGGGGGACTTGAGAGTGGGGTCTGGAGATAGATAGACCACATCGCTGGTTAGCTCCAAGCTGTTGTGCTGCAGGATAGGGTTACTGTCCTGCTAACGTGTTTAGAACTTGCAGCAGCTGAAGTGCCTACAACTATGTGCAATGCAACCCCAGCTAGGGGTGCATGCCCTCTCGCTCCATATGGGGCTGTGCCATCAGTCTGCTAGTGAGAGGGCCCGGTTGAGCATGACTGTTTCTCCTTGTCCACCTGTTCTGGAAGATGGAGTCCACAGCTGGAGGCAGCTTTAGTCATACATTCCTTTTCTCCCAAATGAAGGGTCTAATTATGCTCATCAATTTGTATGAAATGTTTTCAGAGATCTTCGGCCAAAGCAAACAGGAGAAATAGCTGACTTGTGATGCAATGGCCGTGCTGATTAGATGAGGACATCCCCTTAATGAGCCCAGGTCAGATTTCCACTGTGTTTAGTAACAAGTGGCAGTAACTTATACGTATACATGTTTAACACCAGAGTTATTAGCTCTTCCATCAGCGACGAATGCAGAGGAAGATCTGTTGCTAAGACTTCTCTCAGCCAAATAAACTCCCAAGTCTTTCAAAACCCTTCAGGACCAGCTCTGAGCAGCCACATTAAATGGATTTTTCTACAAGTTCAAATCTTGGCATTGATCTCCAAGAGAGTTTACCGTTGAGCATGCCGAAGGAATTACAGAGCATTCTGCTCATAAACTACAATGGGCATATGACACCACAGCCCTGTTTCTCTCCTTTCCTCAGTGATGTAAATCAGGAGTAACTCCATTTTCTTCTATGGCATTGCACTAGTATGAGAAATTTATTTCTATTAAAGTAGCACCAACCAAAACCAGGACCTCTGTTGTGCTAGGCGCTGTATGTGGATATAGTAAGAGACAGCCCCTGCCCTGAAAGAAAAGACATGACATGGAAGAAAGAAAACGTTACCTCTTTTTTAACCAAAATTCAGGGGCTAGTGTGGTGTTTTGCTTAGGAGGAAAAAAACTGATGATGGAACCAGGTATTTCTTGGATGCATTCCTTTATATTTACAAAAAATGTATAAAGCCCTGTTTCCCCGAACACAGGAGGAGTCAAACAGTAGGTGACAGTTTCTTTGCTCACAGAAACCAAGCCTCTTTATAGCCAGCATTGAACCCAAAAGCTCTCTTTGTAGGCTGCCCTCAGTTGCATGTTCCCAGGACTTGTTCTCGCTGCATCCTTGGCTTTCTGCTGCTTTTCTAGGCTTTCTCCTGCTTCTCTCTCACACACGGACATGAAGCTCTAATGAAACTCCTCCATTCCATAAAGGAGATGAATTGTCTCTTACATTTATCCCAAATGACAGGCAGGGGTTACTCCCACTACTTGCAACAAGATTTAACTCAGCCCCTAACAAAGGGATTATTCTCATTTTACAGAAGGGGAAGTGAATCTCCGAGATTAAATTACTTGTCCAAGAAACCAACGTCAGCTCTACTGCATCCCAGTCCAGGGCCGTAACCACAGTGCCACCTTTACTCAGAACCAATGATCGCATGTGTGCATCACTGCACGTCCAGCTTCATTCACACCACATCATTACCCCAGGTGCCTAGAGATGAATGGATCAGAAAAGACAGTTGAATGTATGACACCCAATCAGGTTATTGATCCGATGGGAATGAACTAGGTAAGACTGCCCAGGATTACAGCAGCTGGATGTTCATTCAATGCATCCCCACCAGAGCATTATACAGTCTGAGGAGCCCATGGGACTTCTGATGTAGCCGGTCATGAGCCAGAGCCACGTGAACTGTGCAGTCTCAAGTGATGTCCTGCCCCAAAGGCAGCCCCCGCAGCAGAAGTGGGAGGGCAGGGAGCAGTGGCAAGAAAGAAGATGGCAGAAGAGGTGCTAGGCCACCTGCCCCTCCCGCTGAAGTCAGTGGGTGTTGTGAATCGCCTGCATGTCTCAGCATCAGGTCCTAACTCAGGAGATGGGGCTGAGGAATAATCAGAGCAGAAGATCGTGGTGAGAGGGTGAAGCAGGAGAAACGGGTAACCCCCTCAAACAATCCTCTCATTGGTGACCCTCCTTAAACCAGCGCTGGCATGAAGGCAGCGTTGGGAGGACCAGCTCACGTCTGTCATAACAAAAGGTCTATTGAACACCCACCAGTGGCTCTGCAGGCTGTATTATGGCCTTGTTGGACTTACCCTGCCCCATCTGTTCTCCTGCCAGACAAGGCATGTGCCAGATGGTGATAATTAGTGCAATACTGGCCTAATTTTCACAGCTAATGAGCAAACCCAGCTCCTACTTAAGTCAATGTGACTGCAGGTGCCCGGTACCTTTGAAAACCAGGCCATGAGTGCCAGCGTTGCTTTGCGATCAATTTATTTGGACCCGCCGATTACTTCCTGTTGCCCATTCTGCATCTGACCTGTATTGTCTCTGCAGTTTAGATTGTACACTCCTCGTGGCAGGCACCGCCTCCTCTTCTATGTTTCCAACGACTCAGATGGGATCAATAACTAATCATTCCAAAAAAGCCAAGATGAAGGAGGCAAGAGGTGGGGCAGCACAGATGCCTATCATGACCTACATCAATTAGCATAGCAGACTTAGCAACCCCTGGTGATGACGAGCTAAAGGCAAGAGAGTCTAAATTTAATGGCTGCCAATGCACAAGACAGAACCCTATGGCCCTTTGGCACAGCTTTCTCTGCCTGAATGAAACAGGGTAAGCCAGCTTCTGATCACCTTTCTATTGTGCAAAGGGCACCTTGTGTTACCCGAGACCCAGGCTCTGAAGTGGGTGTGTTACAATGGGGACAAAATCTATAATCTGCAGGCAGGTCAAAGGGTTTGAAGCTGACACTGCTATGGGACAGGAGTTGGGGGATAGCTGTGGAATGGGATGCTCCTTTGGGATGAGGGAAAGAGGAGTCTGATCTAAAAGGGAAAAGGCCAGAAATGCCTCTCTGAAATGCCTGTGGAGGGCAAAGCTATGCACAGAGCAGCGGGTCTCATGCATCTACCACCTTGTGGCCTCTCCCACCATATCCCTTTACCAGTGTGACAGGTGCTAACACACCTGTCCACTGGGCCTCCATTAATTACTTTGAATTCTATATGCCACTTAAAAGTGGAAACTCAGATTCAGCACATCTAAGGAGATGGGGAAATTCTGTTACCCCAAGAAGATGCACTGTTTAAGTGGTAATGTAGATGCGGCTTCTTCAAATTGGAAAGTGAAATATTGAGAACCTAGGCAAAGTCATGGGGCCAGGTCTTTGCTTGGTGTAAATCGACGTAGGGCTAGATCTTCAGCTGGTATCAATGAGTATAATGTGCAAAGACAGGAGTTTGCTGAAACTTTAATAAACAGATCTACATTTTTCATACGGAAATGGGCTTAAGGACATGTGCAAGAGAGTGGGTCAGAAATAACCAAGAATTATAGCCTGGCTAACATCATTAAAGACACTGCATAACTTAAAAACTTTCTGTAACTACCGTGAAAACCCTCCTGAAGGAATTTTCATACTAACCAGTTCAGGCATGTAAAGTAATATTTAATAGAATATTTAACTTCCTGTTTTCTGACCTGTAACCTTGACAATAAACACTGCTTTGATGTTACAGATATTAACTCAGCTGTCAACATTCCCACAGTTCGAGTTTTATTATTTTTAAATATCATCAGTTTTCACCAAGATCACTGCAAAAAGCAGACCAGAAGATTTGGTGCCTGACTCCCTGAACAATTATCCCAGATACCTTTGCAAAGCAGTAGTGGGTAACTGCCACTCGGTTTAGAGTTAGGGATGAAGGGCGTGATCTGGTGGTCATTGAAACTCATTGAACGTTCCCCTACATTGACTTTAATGGGCTTTGGATTGGGCTGATAGGGCCAAATGCTGCTTTCAGTTACACTGATGTAATCACACCATGTACCAGAGCAGAAAATGGTCCATGGTAGCTGGGTCTGTCACTATTAGTCTTCAATTCTGCGAACAGTCAATAGAAAAGAAAAGGGTATTTACTGCGTAGTTGCTGATCTGACAATGGGAGGATCGATGCTATAAAAACGGGACTTACCCAGCCTCCAGGAGTCTAAGCACTGAAAGGGACCCAGACCAAAAACAAGTTAAGAGCTGGAATCTGCTCCCATTGAAATCAATCAATCAATTAATCAACACCTATTGCCTTTAATAATGCAGGATAAGACTTTAAATACTTGACAAAGCTATTCTAATCTCTAGGGCAAAGGTGACCTCTACCTAATGTAACAACTAGTTTTAGAGAGAACTGCAGGACAGAGGAAGGAATTTTCAAGGTATAAGAGACTTTTGTCTGGTGATTAGGTCACTCAATGGTTAAAGCAGAGGCATTCAGCTCCAGGGACTGCAGTTCAAGTGCTGTTGTAGGTCAGCTCGTAAGTGAAAACGAGTCACTTGGTTTCCTCTGAGTCCTCAGTGGATATCTGCCCAGCTTACACATTTTGGCACAACTGAACATGATTGGCAAACTCACGAGAGGCCCAGGACTGAAATAGCAAGAGATGCTTCAGGTCAAGAGTGAGATGCAGCGGGAGGGGAGGGAAGGGATGGGCAGGACAAGAATAGCAAGGGTTGCTACAGGTCAGCATGGAAATTCATTGCTTGAAGATGTCAGAAGGGTTCATTCCTCTCCCTTTTGCACCTCCCAACACAGAGGAATCTGCTCCTGTAGATGTGTAGTAAGTAATTTACCAAAATTGTGTCATAAGAATATTTTGAACTTCAACTCAACTGAGGCTAGGGACACCACCGGCTGCTTTTATAAACAGAGCCCATGGACAGGCAGGTATCTACTGGATCCGTCATCCCGATTTATGTGACTGACCGTGAAAGCACAGAAGGAGTTTATCCCTTGTCCTAGGGAATCTTCAGCATGATCAGAACCAGCGTCTTTAAAATAAGGCAGGAGACAAAGCTATTCACACAACATTTGAACGGCTCTGCTCTGTGTGTGTGATTGCTGGTAAAGATTGACTTGCACGTGGCAGGGAAGGTCAGCTTGCTCAGCAGCCAAACAACAAAATAATTCACCCATTGAGGTTTTTACTTGGTAGTCTTAAATCTCATCTAGTCTACCCCAAATGCCCTTTGCTACCAACAGGTGTCAGCAAAGAGTTCAGCTGCTCACACAGCTCCTTGTACAGGCAGTGCCACTCAGTGTATACAAAGACAAACACATTTCAGCATGGTTAAAACCAGGTCAGGCACAGGTTCAGGGGTGTGCGTTGTGATGACACATGGTTAGCAATGGGTCATTCTATAGTGGAGGCAAGCACACAATGTGTGTGTTATAAGAAAAGAAACAAACAACAAAAATCCACTCTGGGTTCCAACCCAGCTTTTTAGCAACTGAGTGGTGAGTGAGCCCTAGCTCTCTCTTATGACTATTAGGTGGTAGCTGTTTTAGTGGGGCTTATTTTATAGCTTCTAACAGCTCCCTGGCATTGAATTTGTGTATGAAAGACATCTTTCTGCCCCTTATCCGAGCTTCTCCCTCTCCTTGATCATACGGTGGAGTCAGATTTCATCAGTATTTATCACATCTTAGTCTGATGGCTGCAGAAATGACTGATGTGTCATAAACTCAATATTATGAGTTTGCTGCTCCAGGGTCCAGTATGTAGACTAGATGCAATGGGGGGAAGAACATGCCCATATGGGCACATAGCCAGCATTTATCCTCAGCAATATGTGCCAGGAAAAATTATAGAAAACATCCAAAAGACAAAACACGTCTAAGTTTAAATCTGAGATTGTTGAAAGTTTTCTCCAGTGCAAATATTCTTTAAAGTATTACAACAACTCCATAATGTCCTAATTTTTTCTATTCTATATAGGTGCTTATAGCACACTCAATACTGTGGCATTTGAGCGCCTTCCAGTAGGGTATTAAGTAACCCCACTGACATCTTTGATGTTTGGTCTCTCCTTCTTGCTCCAGAGGAAGAGGTGCGTATAGTGGAGTGTCTTGTTTTGGATTATTTTAATGTTGCTATATATTTGTTAGAGAAGGCAGATCAAAGAAATGCCCCTGGCACATGGAGCAGAAGGTGTGGTTCTTAGTTCCTGGGAGATTTATTCTAGTCTTGGAACAGCCCCCACAAAAAGTTCTGTTTCCCACACTGATGGGTTTTACCCTTATTGTAGATAGCTCCATTGCATCAGAGACGTGAAGTTCTCAAATGGAGTCTTCATTCTGGAGCCCTAATGTTTGTTGTTTGTTTGAATGTCCTCCAGTCACAATGGAACGCCACATGTAATGGACATAAATACATTTAGCTTGTGCCCATTTGATAACATAAAAACGTGCAGTCAGTTCATTCATTCAGACTGTGTGAATTTCATCTGCTGTCTTGGGGACATATAGTGGTCTCAATCTGCATTGCATCATTCCAAAATGGGTCTGAGCCTTCTATATGCCAGGCATCTCCTGGTAGGTCCTTACCCCCCCCTCAATTTCCCATCAAGCTAATAGGAATTGAGGGAGCTCAGCACCGTAAGGGCTTGCTTATTCAGAGAAGCTATGGCAAAATAAGATGAAGCCCTACTCTTCCAAAAATGCAGACCTCCCTACTAGGAAGTGCAGGAGAACCTCCTTTCACTACAGTTGTGTTAGGGCTTGTAGGCCTCCCACCACTAGAGTGAAAAGATCACAAATATATGAGCAGGTCTGACATTCCATTTCTTTGAAGGCAGTGGTGACGTATACAGTTAGGGAGCTTTTCTATATGGGGAAATAGTCCAGAATTCACCTAAACATGCTTATTCCATGCTCAGAGCCTTTTTGATGTATAGCTTAATCCATTTTGGAAGCTAAACCTCACTAAGGCACAGTGTGAAATAAGAGTGTCCACAAAGGGAGTTATTGCAGAATAGCTATTGTACTTGAAATTCGCACCTCAGCTTATTTTGCTATAGCTTCTCTGGTCCAAGAAAGGCATCTTTAATCATTGATGGCAGCAGGGACTGTGCAGTAATCACCAGGGACAGATCTCAGGTTCAGGTTGTTACCTCTGAGATACAAAAAAACTGGAAAATACAGGATGATCCTGAGCTCATAAAATTGGCTAGCTGGTCTGACAGTGTGTACTGAGCACCCTTACAGATTTATAGAGATAGCCACCTCAAAAAAGGTGGAAAATGTGGACAGGTAGCAACCCTTTTGATCCACCCAGGACACCACATTTCTCATTCAAGATCTTTTTCTGCCTCGTGTTTTGTCATCAATTCTCCATTCTTGTGCCTGTAGACCTACATTACCAATGAAACCTCTTAAAATACGCCCTGCAAATTAAATCTTTCTTTTCACACAAGCTCTCACTAGCATTTGCTGATTTCCGATTATGTCCAAAACTTTTTGGTGGTTACTCAGTTTAATCCATTGTATTTTCAGAAATCTTTTGTAACACAACCATTCAAAAGACTGCAATTCCTTTATCATCAGTGGTTGGAATGTCCGCACGTCACCGCCGTGATGCCACACACACCAAATGTACGTTTTTAAGAGTCTGAATTTAGACTTCTGGTTGATGGGACCTTCGCATCAGACGTTTATTCCTCCAGCATGTCTCTTTCACTCTTGCTAGTCCAGGGCTAGTCCATCTCCTGTGGTGCATCCCACGCTGCAATCGTGTCTCATTTGCTGCCCAGCTGCCTCATTCACTGTGCCCTTACCTGGTGGTGCGGGATAATTGCACACCACCGGAGTTGGCGTCTTGGCCACGTTCACGCAAGCCCATGTTCTGCGGCGCTCATCTCGAACCACCCCCAATTTCATCAGGCCTTGTCCTGAGCCAGCCACCAGGAGAGCAGCGTCACCTGCCACTCCCAATATGGCGCCCCTTGGCGTGCTCTCGCCTGAGCCTCTCTGCATATGGCCACCCCAAGGGCTCCCTCTAGCCGCCGCACTCCCAGTGTGGCCTCCCCCCGGCTCCCTCTGTCCTCTGCCACTCCCAGTATTAACCAGAGTCCTATAGACTGCATACAGACTAACACAGCCACCCCGCTGGAACGCCCAATGTTGGCTCCCCCTGGCCTCTGCCACTCCCAATATGGCCTCCCATTGGCTCCCTCTGTCCTCAGCCCCTTCCAATATGGCTTCCCATTGGCTTCATCGTATCTCTCCACTCCCAGTATGGCCTCCCACTGGCTCCCTCTATCCTCAGCCAATCCCAATATGGCCTCCAATTGGCTCCCTCTGTCCTCAGCCCCTTCCAATATGGCTTCCCATTGGCTTCATCGTATCTCTCCACTCCCAATATGGCCTCCCACTGGCTCCCGCCATCCTCAGCCACTCCCAATATGGCCTCCCACTGGCTCTGTCTGTTCGCAGCCCCTCCCAATATGGCCTCCCATTGGCTCCCTCTGTTCTCAGCTATTCCCACTATGGCCTCCCATTGGCTCCCTACGTAGCCCCACCCCGTGTGGTCGCCTCACCGAGTCTCCGCTCTATGGTCATTAGGGCGGTAGCATTCATCCTTTCCCGTCACGGTTCTGTCGCAGTGGCTTGTGGGATAGCGGCGGCCTGTTTGTCGCGGTCAGCACCCAAGATGGCGGCGGCCGTAGTCAGAGTCTCCTTGAAGCGCAGCGTCGCCGGGATGACCCTGCGGGCGGCCGCTCTGCAGGTGAGGGGGTCCCGCGGCTGCCGGCGGGCTGTGAGGGGGCGGGGCGGGCCGGGCCTGAGGGAGTCCCGAGGTGACGCGTCTCCTCCGCGCGCCCGGCCCCGGCTCGCGGGCTGCGCCCCGTCGTCGCCACTGACTTGCTGTCTGTGCCTCGCCGTGCCTCAGTTTCCCTCTCTGTGACGTAGGGGCGGGTGGGGGGAGGCTGGGTAGGTTTCGGGGGCCGTGAGGGTCTCCCCCCGCTCCGAGCTCGGGGGGGCGGGGCGGCTGTGTGGGCCCGAAAAGGAGGAGCTCGGGAGCCCCATGAATCCTGTGGCAGTGCTCTAGGGCGGTGGTGGTCCCCTCTACCTGTCTGTACCCCAAAACCCGGGTGCATGCAAGGAAACAGAGCAAATCTGGATTGGCTGCGCCGGGGAGGCATGATATGTGGCGTTTACACGGGCTGACGTTGGATCTGTAATTCTCCGTTGATGCTAGCAATGTTTGAAACCGGAACAGGGCTATGGATATGGGGTAAATGTTATTTGCATTTGCTTATTAGATATGAAAATGCAGAGGCTGAGACCTTTTTTAAGGTAACAGGGGTAGATCCTGGATGCCTGACTATAGATACCCGGCTTGAATCGCTAAGCAACAAAATAAATCTTTTCCCAACACAATACGTGGTGTCAAGAAAGATTCCTTCATGTATTCACGTGCCTGTGTTGTCATTGTTTGAGCGTAGGCCTGCCGTAGAGCACAGACCGCTGCTGCAGCAGCACCCACTTCTCAAGCAGTAGAACCACGTATCAAGAAATTTGCTATCTACAGATGGGATCCGGACAAGCCTGGGGACAAGCCGCACATGCAGACCTATGAAATTGACCTGAATAAGTGAGTATGCATGTAAAATGATATGGATGCTGACTTCTGAGTGCTGCTCCACAGAAATGCCTTTTTCTCTGTCAGCTTTGCACAGGTGTAAAGCATTTAAGACTGCAGATGTGAATTTAATTTAGCCACTCTGTAGCTGTTGATTAAAGGTCATAACAGCACTATTAGGTTTACATGACCATTATAGCTATGTTAGGATGACCAGTTACTATACAGATGTGTCTCAGTCATGTTATAACATGGCTTGTTTTGCCACTGTAGATGGGACCAAATCACATTGTCTCCAGGTAAAGGAAGCCTGGTACAACCACATAGCACAATTCCTTTAGCCAGAACATGACAAACAGAACTGTGGCGGGGTGAGCGTTCCAACACAGCTGTGTCCCAAGAAGACTGAAAGGATAGTTTTACTTCAGAATGTACATGAGACCCGAAACATGTCCCCAAGCCATACTAGAAACTGAAATACATCTAAAGCTTTAGCATGTTTGGAATACATGCTAAACTTGCCATGCACATTCTAAAGTGTAATCATGTTGCATGTGCAACTTGTGCAGGTGTACTGAGAGAAGGATCCAGCCGAAATTATGGAGGTTACATCCACTCCTCCCCAAGTGAGCATGTGTGCCTGCCATTTATCATTTGTGTTTGCAGCTGGGGGTCATATTAGAGCTGCTCAAGTGGCAGCCAGGTCCAAGAACATTTTTTTTCCTTCTGCAGTTGGCAAAAAGTGTGAAACCTTTTCTCTGGGATGTAGGAAGAAACCTTGGTACAATCACCTGTGCCTCTTGTTTCCTCAAGATCCATTGCATGCTACTTGGGCTCCATCTTAACTCCATTTAAACTAGTATAGAACGTGGCCTCATTTTTATTAAAAAAGACCTCACACAGAGAGCTGACTCTATTGCTGCTCTGTAGTTAGCACTGGCTTCTGACTAGTTGCTGGGTGGAGCTTCAGCTTTTGTTTCTTATCTGTTATATAAAAGTTTGAGACCTGACTACCTGATACTGCCTCTTTCCCAATGCATTATTACCTCAGCTGTAATTAATCAGGAAACTCAAACTCATACTTTGATTTAAAGGGGCAGGGCCTGGTAGCAAAATAGTCAATTCTGGAACTTCCCACTGTCCAGCCCAGCCAGAGGCATTGATCTTTGGGGCACAGTGCAAAGCTCATGTGGTTTTGGAGAGCTTTTTTCCACCTCAGGAATTTTGCTGTGTGTGTGTATTAAAGCACATGGGGTAGTGTTTGAGAATTTTATTTGATTGGGTGATATATATTTTGTCACCTGGGATTGGCTTAGTTGGGCAAGCTATTGTAATTAGAATTTTTATCCTTAGTATATTTGATAGGTACTTCCTAATAGAAATGCAAAGAATAAAAAAGAGTTTTTGCAGGAACTGTGGGGATGCTGATTCTGCTCCTCAAATAAGAAAATGAATCACTTTAGAATTTCAGTAGGACCAAAGAGGGAGGAGTTGTAAACAAGAAGGTCAGACAGTAACTTTATTTTCAGAATCTAAGAGGGTTATACAAATGTGTGGGAAGAGTGGAATGGAAATAGTGGGGATGTGGGGAGTATGCAGGCTTATTAAAGTGATTGGTTTCCATTATAGATGTGGGCCTATGGTACTTGATGCTTTGATCAAGATAAAAAATGAGATGGACTCCACTCTGACCTTCCGCAGATCATGTAGGGAAGGTGAGGTGCTCTTTTTAAATGAATTAATCAATCTGTTATGCTGAGGATCATTTGGCACAGTGGGTTCTGAGAATATATTCATCTAAACAAAGGTTGATCCTGACAGTGGATACCCTGTATCCAGCAGAACATTGAGGACAGACCTTAGTGTATGATGCTGCCTCTTCTGCTATTAAGTACAGGACAGTTGACATGTGTCTGATTCAAGTGGTAGGCTCATTCACAGATCAAAGTTATCAAATAACTGTTTCAATCTCTGTACAGAAGTCAAAATTATTGCTCCTGAGTTTTGTTTGCTGGGAACGATTGAAGGATTTTTCATTCTGTTTGCTGTTGACCAGGTTAAATGATTAGAGTCAGGGAAAAGTCAACCTAGGTGATTCTAAGAGTCACTTTGATTGTGTATCATTGTGCGTGCTGGCATGCAGGAGTTTGTCACTAGCTCATGATACTTGAAATCTGCAAAGATCAAAGGTGAGACGTCTGGACCACAAAAATTCTTTCCCTAATAGAAGAGGTTAATTGGACGTGGAGCGTTGCTGGTTTTGCAAATATTTCATAGACTGAGGCCAGAAGGGACCACTGCGTTCATCTAGCCAGATCTTCTATAGAACACAAGCCGCAGGACTTCCCTGAATGAGTTCCTGTTAGAACCCAAGCAGATCTTTTAGAAAAACATCCAATCCTGATTTTAAAATTTCCAGTGATTGAGAATCTACCATAGCATACTTGGTAAATTGTTCCGCTGTCTAGTTGTGCTCCCTGTTAAATATGTGCAATTATTTCTAGTTTCAACTTCAGCCATTGGATCTTATTCCTTTGCTAGATTGAAGAGCCTTTCCCCTTATATCAAAAGTCTGTTGCCCATATAGCTACTTATATACTTTGATCAAGTCATCCCTTAATCTACTGTTTGATAAATTAAGTAGGCTAAGCTCCTTGAGTCTCCCTGTGAGGCTCCCCGACCCCCATCTTTCAGTAGTTCTTGTGGCTCTTCTCTGAACTCTCTCCAGTTTTTCAATGCTCTTCTTGAAATGTGGACACCAGAACTGGACACAGTATTCCCATATCAGTTACACCAATGTAAAGTACAGGAGTAATATAACCTCTGTGTACTCCTAAATAATATTCTCTTATTTATACCTCCAAGGATTGCATTAGCCCTTTTATTCACAGCATCACACTGAGAGATCATGTGCAGTTCATTATCCATCATGACCCTCCCCCCCCCCGTCTTTTTGAAAGTCTGCTTCCCAGAGTAGTCCATTTAAATGTGGCCTAGGCTCTCATTCTTAGGTCATTGATTTGGCTGTACTGAAATGCATATTGTTCTCTTGCGCCCAGCTTACCAAGTGATCCAGATTGCTCTGTATCATTTACCTATTTTCGTCATTATTTCCCATTCCACCAATCTTTGTATAATCTACAGACTTTATCAGTTCTCTTTTTCTTCCAGGTCTTTGATAAGAATATTGAGTAATGTTGGTCCAAGAACCAATCACCTGGGGGACCCCACTAAAACACACCCAGTTGATGATGGTTTCCCATTCATAGTTATATTTTGAGACCTATCTGCTAGCCAATTTTAATCCATTTAAAGTGTGCCATGTTGATATTTGTAGCTTCTTTGCTATCCAGCCCAGCTTTTCTTGCTCAGTCCCAGCATGAGACCATGTTTCTGTTGGTAATGTCAGTGTGCAGCCCTGGGAACAATTGTGCTGTGATGGCATGGGAAGGAGCGATGGGTTGAAAGGGCCCTCATTTTGAATTAATTAGACACGGTTGCAAATAAAAACCAGAAACAAATGGTAGGGGAATAGATTTCTGTTTAGTTTCAAATACTAGAATCTTTTTTTCCAGAACTGCCTGAAAGATGTCTTGTTTTAAATGCTGTTGCCCATTATTAACTCTGGATATCACAAGGAGAAATTTCACTCTGTGCAGTTGCTTTCAAAGTCTGGTATTGAGGAAACAAATACCTAAGAGATGGTGCTTACTCTCAATTCAGTTCTTTATGCATTTGGAAGTAGTTGCTTTGAATATTTTTCTTTAAAAGTTTAACAGTCTCACAGCTCATTGTGCTGACCAAATATATGGGTCCTCTGCTGCCACAAACATTGTTTTGCTCTCCAGTCCCTATGGCTAGCTTGCTGGGCTGCCAAAAGATGTAGGAATTCCACACCACATCCAACTAGTGGTCTAGCTAGTCCAGTACCCTGTCTGACAGGGGCCAATACCAAATACTTCCAAGGAAAGTTCATGAAACACCATAATGGAATAAACAAAGGAAGGTCCTTAACCTGTCCGTTACTGGTTGGCTTAGCCCCTGAAACAGGGCTTTATGTCCCTTTAAAATGTTTGTATCCATATAAACAGTGAATCCCTTTTTGAAATACCAAATCTCTTGACCTCGGTGATATCTGGGGCTGGTTCCGCAGAACCTTTGTTAAGCAGAAAAGTGTTTCCTTTCGTTAAACTGAAAAGCAACCATTTTAAGCCTAATTGGGTTTCCCATTATTCTTTTAACTGTAGAAAGATAAATAGTGGTATCCAAAACCTTCTTTATACCTTTAATTATTTTATAATCTTCTGGCATGTCTCATCTCTAAGCTACACAGTTCTAATTATTGTCAATCTTCCCCCTTTATGGAATTCCACTGTGCCTTCAATTTTTTTTGGTTATTTGTCTTAGGACCCTTTCTATTTCTGTTACATTCCTTAAGGGATGAAGTGACCAGATCTGAACAGAATATTCCATTTTAAGGGGGTGTGATTCCTTTTATATAAGGATGGTATAATCTAGATATATTTCATTCCATTCTTTGTAGCGCCTCAACTATATTTTGCTTGCTCTTTTTTGGAATACTGCTACACGTTGTGCAGAAACTTCCAGGGAACAGTCCACAGTTACACCCAGGTCTACTTCCTGCATGGCTATAGCTTAGAATGTGAATGAGTAGTTCACATTGCTTGTTCCGATATGCATCACCTTACATTTGTCAACCCTGAATTTACCAGCTACAGCGCCAGATCCAACCTAGTCAGCCATTGATAGAAGAGGAGAGGAGTCTGTTTCATTGTTAAACAGTGGCACTTCTGGCTGGCATGCCAGCTTCTTTGAATGAGGTCCTAAGAGAATTTTGATCTTTCTTTTGGTGGGATACTGGCAACTACACTGACTTTTAAGATGGCCTAATGGCAGTGTGGCTTTAGTGGGAAATAGTTTGGGGCAAGAATGAAAGGATACAAGTCAGATGCTCCACTGTCTCTTCTTTCCTTCTCAGGTATTTGTGGTTCCTGCGCTATGAACATCAATGGCGGGAATACCCTGGCCTGTACCAGAAGAATTGACACCAATCTTAGCAAAGTCTCTAAAATCTACCCTCTCCCCCACATGTATGTGGTAAAAGATCTTGTTCCGGTGAGTTTCTTCCTCTATGATTTGTGGGACCAAGGATGACAATGTTTCAGACTGTACCTTGGTTTTTGGAGCGGGGCAGTGCCTGGCTGAGAGATCATTCCAAAATTCATGTCTTTATAATGTCTTTCTAAAAACTCTTGTGACAGAACAATAAGAGCCGAGGAGAGAGGTCTGAGTAAATGATTGCTTTTTCCTATAGCTTCAGAGCCAGTGGTTACACCTGTTAGTGTTAAATAGGAAGTGGAAGGTTGACAGTTAAATGCAACATTTTCTGCTTGAATGTGTGTTGAGAATGTCTGATCTCTTGCTAGTAAAAACTGCAATAAATAATCAGTAAAATACTTTTTTTTTTGTCTTTTTCTATTTAAACTCAGGACATGAGTAACTTCTATGCTCAGTACAAATCCATTGAGCCTTACCTGAAGAAGAGAGATGAATCAAGTCAGGGCAAAGAGCAGTATCTGCAGTCCATAGAAGATCGTCAGAAACTGGTTAATACTTAAAAAAAAATGTATTTCTCTCCCTATTCCCCAATTGCTTTAGTTTCATCCATGTAAGAATTATTAGCTTCTGTGGGCTTGTCTGCATGGGGAAATGACATTGTGTTAATTATCCCAACTCTTACGGGGACTTTAACATCCGATCTGCTGTCTGCACTGAAACTTTGTCTTCACTAGCAAAGAAAAATGTGTTTTCATACCAAGATAATGTGCATTAAGTACCTCACTATAAAATCACAGAGGAGACTAGGTTTTGTAGCTATTACCTTTAAAGTAGCTAGGTGAGGTCAACTCTTAAACTCCCCTATCCAAGTTAGACCTCACTGATCTACATCATGGTAAAAACTATAATGCCTTGTTTTCACTAAGATTTTATGAGGATATAGCTAATGCACGTTAGTTACCTCCATGTGAAAACACACATTTTTGGCATTGTAAACATAGCCACAGTGTTAAGTAACAGTTAATATTGCATAAGGATACCATGAGTCTTTGTGGTCGTGGTTTAACATATTATTTTCCCAGGTAAGTCTTTTGGTAGTTAGGATAGAAGACTGAAGGGCCTCTAAAGAGACTTGCCCACTGGAAAAGTGTTGAAGGAAAAAAGAAAACATTTCTAGAGGAAAACTGTTTGCACTGTCAGTAATTTTCTGTGATTCTTTACCCCCCCTCCCATTGCTACAGTTGGGGTGTGTAAATACAGGTTTTCCCCCTTCACCCCTAACCTATCCTGATAGATCCTGCAGGATCTAAGTTTTAAATCTGTGCTAGGGACAAAGGTCTGTTGCTATGGCCAATACCATAGTGTTGCAAATGGATATCACTGCAGTATCACGGAGGAGCAGATGGGTTAGGTTGTCAGGAGTAACAGAATGCTTAGTTTGAACTGCAATTGTTTCTGGTTTAAAAAAAAAAAAGCTAAGAAATCATTTAAAAATATGCCAGAAGTAACAGGAGCTAACTTTGTAAAGCAATATCAAAGTTTTCCAGTGTGAGTCTCTATTTATGGAGTGTTTCTGATGTATGAAGCCATCATATGATTGCTAAAAATGTCAGTGGTGCCATAAAATACAAGTACATTGTTTAGCAAAATCCCCAGATTTCCCATCCAATGGTCTGAAAGTCTGGGTTTGGGCATGAAAAAGATGCAAAGGAGCTAACTGTATGTGGGAAGATTAAATGAAATGTCCTGTTAGTTTTCCTTTTGGAAAGTGGCATCCTTTGAAATCTCACCAGTTTAACAACAACAACAAAAGACTTAAAAGCAGTTTCAGTTGCTATACAGTGCAGGAGGCAGATACTCATTACCAATGTTTGTGGTTTTGCTGTTTCCTAAAATTATCTTGCTTTGTAAAAACACACACAGTGAAACTGACCAGGCACAAAGTAAAATGATAAAACAATTTTTCTCTAATCTTACATTTCCCGTAATCTCAGGTATTACTACTACCTGGTAAAAGTTCTGAGAAAGAAGCTAATTTCAGTTTGACTTCATCCTTTTCAATCTTCCAAAAACACACTTTTCTCCTGTAATACAGCACTTTTGCCATAAACTCTGATTATCATCTTGAAATTTAAGATTAAATTCTTTAGGAAAATATTGTTGAAGTACTGAAAATGAGCTTCAGATACTTTGTACGTTTGGAGATATTTCACTACAGTACAACCCATCTCTTCTTTTGTAGACTGATCTTATTGCTCCTGTTCTCTGACAAATTTCTTCTAGTATTTTAATTCAAAACCTTCAGAAATGCAGTCCTGTACAAATAGGATTCATTGCTTAAAAGGGGAGCCCAGTTAGAATATATCCACAAGAATCAATACTCATAAATGAAGTTGAATTCAAGTCAAGCAACATCGTTTAACTTGAGGTGGGAAAAACATGGGAAAAAATTACAGGATTGTTTTTGTTACTTTACGTACTTCTCAGCGGACACTTCCTGACTTAGCTGTTCATCCACAGTCTGCTGTTGAGCGCTCTTCTATGACAAAATGAACTGTTATGTTCCTAGCTACAGGTGTTGTCTATACTGGCACTAGACCTCTAGGCTATGCTGTATAGTGCATTCCCCCCCTTTTTATTCAGTGTCTCCAATTAAATGGGACTCTGAACAATTTTGTTAATATCTAGATAATTAAATTATAATTAAAAATATAGATTAATTTTCCTATAATCTGACAACTCCTGTGGTGCTGCAGCAAATAATCAAAAGGAAAAACATAACTTTGGTGTTTTTTGTATATAGAAGTGGCTTTATGTTGTGGCTGGGAGTGCAGGGATGGTGTGACCACCACAAGTTGTATTTGTGGGTCTGTCCAAAGCACATGGTAAAATACCACTTCTGTTCTTTAGTGGCTTTGCCCTTCTCTTTTGGCAGCCTTCACTGTTTCCTCCTCCTTTTGGTAATGTTGTCTTGAGCTATGAATCAGCTGTTCATGCATCCATGCTTTTCCTTTCAAGCTCATTGGGGTCTGCTGTAAACAAGCAGTTGGAGTATAAGCATGGTTTTCTCATCCACTTCCCCTACTCCCCCAGTATTTTCATTGCCCCCTCCTTCTAAAAGAATCCTGTTACTATACAGCCAGAAGTAAAGGAGCCCTGGTTTTCTTTTTCAAAGCACCAACTGACAGGAATCTTTCTTTACAAGTGCAGAAACTGGTCCTTTAGCACACTCTGTATATGAACATCTCAAAGTAGAAAGTCCCCAAGGGGATGGTCAGGGAAGCACATGTCTGTGACGATCACTTTTCAGAAGAATTGTTTCCTTGATAATTTCTTGCATTGCTGACTGTCCTCTCTCCCATTTGTGTCCAGGATGGGCTCTATGAGTGCATTTTGTGTGCCTGCTGCAGTACCAGCTGCCCTAGTTACTGGTGGAATGGAGACAAATACCTGGGCCCTGCAGTACTTATGCAGGTAAGAAGAAGGTGACCAGTTTGCGGGGTTCAGTATGATGTTTGATAAAACAAGATTATTGGGTTGCTTTCTGGTGCTTCCCCTTTTTCTGAAGCCAATAGAAATGTCTGACATGGCACTGTAAATCCTTTTCAGAGGGTGTTATTTACTCAGAGCTCAAGAGCAAGGGGATTTATGTTAAAATAAATAATTGTGAAAAGTCAGTAGTGCCACAGAGGGATGTGCCTTGCTCTAATCCTGTTTAATTCACCCCCGGTGAGTGTTGGTTATCCCACTCTAAACCATGCTTGTTGTGGATAGTGTGGGCGGGGTGTAATGCAGATGTTATGGAAGTCCTTGAGATGCTATGTAGGTGTTAAGTAACAAGCGTTTTTATTATCTAACAGCCTAAGAGCAGTAAGGCACAAAAATCACTTTGCTTTTCCACTGCTTACCAGGAACTGGCTTGTTCTTCTAGATGATACACATGGACTAATTGGGCCATGTTCTTTGCTGTCCTATAGAGATTTTTCTCACCTGTTCCTTTCTCACCCCAAAGAAGTGCATTGAACCCACTTCATGACTGATTCTGAAAGATCAGTGGGTCAATATTGAGTATAATAAATGTGTACAGAGAGAGTCTGAGCACAAATAGAAAGCTGGGAATTCCTGAGTTCCAATCCCAGTTCGGAGACTCTCCCACAGTGACTGTGGTCTTCTCTAATTTTTCTCCCTCAATTTTCTTGCCTATGGTATTAAAATGACAATAATTGCCTACTTCATCTGGGTATTCTGAGCAAATCAGACTTTAAATACATTGATGAAAAGAATAAAGTAGTTTTTATTACATCTTACCTGTCGTGTCAGTGCATTGAGCATATTGCATTGGCAGAGAAAGCAAATTGGTCACTGTTCCACTGATGAAAGATCACATTAGCTATTGCAACAACTTTCAGATATTTTAACTAATTATTTCTAGTCACAAATTGCATCCAGGATTTGGCTGCCTTTTAAAGTAATAGTTGGAATTTTGCAGCTTATTAAAGGAAATGGTTTAGACTCCACATTGAAAGCCTTAAATTAAATCATGCTTTTGATATGTATCTATAATCAAATAAGTAGTTTATCCAAGCATGGAAGGATAAAGCATACTCTGCTTTTCAGGCTTATCGCTGGATGATTGACTCCAGAGATGACTACACAGAAGAACGTCTAGCACAGCTTGAGGATCCATTTTCCCTCTACCGCTGTCATACCATAATGAACTGTACAAAGACTTGCCCCAAGGTATGTATCCCTCTGTGACGGCCTGGACCCCTATGTTCACCCCCTTTTCAAGCCTATGATAAATTTCGTACAAAGGATGCCTTGTGAGGTATCATTTGAAAAGACATAATTTGCTGATCATTATTGTCCTGGTAAAATGTGTATCAATGTTGTAATTGAAGTTATAGGATTCTGCTGTATGATCTTACTAAAGACATGTTCCGAGTCTGCAGAAGAGTGTCAGACCGGTTCCCCAGAGACAAAAGTTTAGCCAATGCCTCTGTCATGTGTCAACAAGATCAAATTATAGTGGCCATTCTTTTGACAGGAAAGAGGATGTGGGTGAAAATCTACATCTTGACAAAGAAACAGCTGGAAGTTCCTGTCCACACAGACTTTGTGTCCTGAATATCAGCTGTAGATGATTCTTAAAGCAAAGAGAGCTATAAAAAGATATAGGACATGGCCCAAATTCTCTTCCTCTTCTCTCTACCCACAACACCTGAAGAACAAATGAAACCGTTTTGGACTGTGGGAGGGATCCTGACTGAAAGATTCAGTTACTAAGACTGTTAAAACATGTGATGTGAGAGACCTTTGCTTTGAATTCATTCTAATTTAAGTGTGGCAAACGGCCAGCTTCTCCCTAGTGGGGTCTTGCACTTCTGCCTCTCGTAGTGGGCCAAGACGTTGCTGGTCACCCCGTCTTCCCAGGGAGGGGGGTAGGGACCCGGGCCCGCCTGCTCCTCTGGGTCCCAGCCCAGGGGCCCTCTGAGTAGCAGCTATGTGCTTCTGGCACCTTCCTTGCAGCTGCAGGCTCTTCCCCTGGGCTACTCTTCGCCCCCCGTCTTTTGGGCTTCTTCAGCCCAGTACCTTGTTCAGGACTCCACCTCTTTCCCACACACTGCTGACTCCGTTCTGTTCTCCTCCACACACCACCGTACTCCATTCTGTTCTCCTCCACTTCACACACTCCTCTGCTCACCACACACCTACTCCTTCAACTCCACACAGTCTCTCAAGAGTAGAGGGTTTTTATAGGCACCTGAGGGGCCTTAATTGGTGTCATCTGACTCTAATTACCCTTTGGCTAGTCTACAGGGAATAAAGCCTGGAGCATTCTAGCATTTTCCCAGTGCCCTCTGCCCTTGCTATACCACATAAGTTAGGCACAGGTTGCAATTTACTTTTATTTTCTTGTAACCAATTCTAACTTCTATGCTTCTTTACTTGTAATCACTTGAAAACCTATCTTTCTGTAGTTTAATAAGCTTGTCTTATTGTTTTATCTAGACCAGTGGTTCTCAACCTTTCCAGACTACTGTTCCCCTTTTCAGCAGGCTTAAGTCTGAGCCTTGCAGCCCAAGGCTCAAACATGTAACTTAGCTTTGCTGGGCCCCATGTGGCGTTTGTCCCAGGCAATTGCCCTGTTTGCCACCCTGTAATGCTAGTCCTGCATTTGTGAACCACCCTCTCTCCCCCGGGATTTGTGACCACCAGGTTGAGAAACACTGATCTAGATGAATTGATGTACTCTCCAAAGACCTCTTTGGCCTTCAAGGGTACACATACCCCTGGTTAAGAACTATTGACCTAGACCACTGTGTTTGGATTGAAGTCTCTGGGAATCTCCATTTGGGATAACAGGATTGGTGCATCTCCACTTTCTGTTAATAAAATGACAGATTTTATATGACCTTGTGTTGTCCAGGAGAGATCTGGGCAGTACAAGATGTACATTTCTGGGGAGAAAGTCTGGGGCTGTGAATTTCCTGGTGTTGCTCTGCAGTGTAATTCAAGGGTGGCTGGCTGTAGCACTCTTGCAGTATAAATGGGAGTAACTTACATGCTGGAGGCTGTGTATGAGGAGCCGGGAGTGGTAACTCTCACAGTGAAGCAGTGTAAAAGGCACCCCAGGGTGGAGAACTGGGGAGGGGACAGCTGTTCAACAGTCCAGATTGTACCTTGGGAAATGTCACACCCTTCCTGCGTGATCTTACTGCTAGGATGTTTGCCAAGACTACGTGGGGTGGGAGCGGGTGAGTAGAATCCCTGGTAGGTTGTTAGACGATCAGATTGAGGAATGAGAGCATCAGGCTGAAGAAAATTTTACACTTGCCCTCTGAAATGTGCTGTGTGTTCTGTCTGAGCAATCAGCCGCTGCACTTGCGCAGCGATAAGTGAAGCCTGCCCTGTAATGGAGAGAGAACTGAAGCCCATTGTTTGTATTACGAGCAATAGTGACATCTCTTCCCTGTCATGAGTGCAGGGGTACTCGCACTCAGTCTGTGGGCCCAGTGACTGAGCGACTGAGTTGTGATGGTGAGGGAAGACTATCGTGGTTCTGAATAGTGGTGGTAGATCATCAAGAACCATACGTTTATCCATGAAATAAAATATTTATTCGTATTCCCGAGCTCCAAGTTGTCACTGAAGTGCTGCATAGCCTGTGTGGGAAAGAGTGAAGAGACTAAGTGGGCTTCAGCTATCTGGGAAATATAGCGCAGTGGGAGCCCATGATAGAGGCCAACTTAGCTAGCTCCCAGTTTGTTATAACGTGCAGATTGCTTCATTCAGAACCATGAGAATGGATTTTTCAAATCCGATCTGTGCATAAAGTAAAATCTCCATTGTGCGGTGACCTAATGAGGGTTCATCGTGGATATCAAGTTGGAAGGGGCTCTTGCTCTCCTGCAAACAGTATTATTCTTTAACTGGACCTGGGTTGCACCTAGAAAGGTAAAATTCTTCCTTAACTTTAAAAACAACAAAGAGATTGCTTCTAATCAGATCCTATAAAACTGAAATTCCACTGTCTAATAGGCATGAGGCAAATGCCTGCTCCAGTAGTACATAACTCTTGGAAGTAAGATTCTCAGGGATCATCCATCTCTACAAGGGCTGATCAGTAAAACTCTGCTTCTGTGCATATTACATTGTGATTCTGGGATACATTTATTGATGACTTCTACAGAATATAGGTAGCCAGTTCCATGTGGAGACAAATCATTCGCTGGTGTGAATGGATGTAGCTCTACTGAAGTCATCAATACCAACAGAAGATTGTGCGTGTGTGAGTGAGAGAGAATTGTCTGCATTTTTTACAAGTTAATAATCGCCATGTTTCAACCCAGATGCTGTAATCCTGGGTCTTCCCTTGATCATATCTGAATTCTACATGGTTAACTGTCTGGCAGAGTAATTTTCTGCTTTTTTTTTTTTCCTGTCCCACTGAGCTTCTGCAGCAATCACAATGAGAAAGCAGGGTGCTTGTGATTTCCCTTTTATGTTGAAATTAAGCATACTCATTTAGTTAGGCAGTATTATAGGCTGGCATAAAGCCCTTTCACAGCATGAGTGGTGGCTGTACAGTACAACAACAAAAAAATCCTTTGGAAAACTGAACAGCCAGAAGAAAGATGTGCTAGAAACATTTTTGTGTTGTAGCTTGAAGTGCTTTTGCTTTCTGTCTCTCAGGTCCCGTTTAAGATGAGGGTCCTGATTTTCTCCTAGTTTTAAATAAAACATTAGATTTTTTTTTTTTTAATCTTGATGCCAACGAAACTTCTACAAGAGATCACCTTTAGTAGGCAAGTTGCTGCCTGCAGAGCCCATATGGAAAATACCCCCAAATGTATTGAGTACGACTCTGCTCCAACTTTATCAAGAGACCTTCTCTGAGTAATTAAATTTTTTTTGTCAGTCCCTTGACTGGCTGCGTCTCAGGTTTTCCTATAGTCAGAGCAAAAGATACCAGCAATATTTTTTTCTTAAAATGACATGGGCTGGAACTAACAAATTCTTCAAAAAGGGCTTTTGTTCAAATGTTTGCAGCCCCTTCCTGAGCTGCAATAATCTTTATCAACAGTCCAGACTATGCACCTGTAGCTTGACTCTTCTCCCAGACGTTACTCCACTCCTTACCTTGAAACATGTAACTGGAGGTGCAGTGACTTTGCATCTTCTCACATTATGGTATACAGAGGCATCCAGGACACTTGTCGGTCTTGTCTGGGGCAGATCTAACCAAGAAGCTCTCTTGTGCACCTTATCATGCTAACACTATAGTGGGGCTTCTCATCAGAGCAGGTGGTCTCTACCTTCCTTTTTTAAAACAAGGAAGGGTGCATTTTGCAGCATACATTTTGCCAGCTTGCCTTACTGGGGCTGACATGGCTTTGACCTTACAGCACTGACCCAGGTTGATGTAAAGAAAACTATTAAGTGTAGTGTGCATTTCTCTATCAACTGATTCACTTTCTCTTTTTAGGGATTGAACCCTGGAAAAGCAATTGCTGAAATCAAGAAAATGATGGCAACTTACAAAGAGAAGGCAGCCAGTGCATAATGCTGTTTCTTAATCATAGGCGTAAAACGCACATACTGTAGCTGAAAGTAATTTATATCTGATTTAGAAAGAGGGTTCCAGCAGGAACCCATGTTTTCTGGAGATATGCATGTACAATAAATACTGTAAAAAAACAAATAAAAGAGCTCTTACTTTAATATAATGGAACCAACTTCTCTCTCTCCCCTCTGCCTCTTGGATGAATTTGTAAATTCCAGCTGAAGTCTGAAATTAGTTGGCTTCTGGTGTGTGCAGCTTATAGGAGTGCTACAACTCAGACTTTACTCCAAGTGTCTGGAATTGGATATGGGGCAGCATCTGTATCTATATTGGCACTAAAGCAGTCATTCGAAGACAGTAATTCATCTACTGGTGTTCATTCAAATATAACCATCGCTGAGGTTAAAAGCGTGGGGGAAGCTTTCAGGGAATAGGTGTGAGTAGAAGTTATGTGTGATGTGAGTGAGGATCACCAACCCAAAGAATTTTTCGAGTTTCGTGGAAAGAACCTTGCTACAGTTTCATTGTCAGGCTAATTAGGAGAGTGTCATGTTGCCTCAGACCAGTAGTTTATCTAATTCAGTATTTTGCGTGTCTTGTCAGTATTAGATGCTTCAGAGTGCAAGGAACCCGGTAATGCACAACGGTGGGATAACCTACCCGTAGTGGAACATTATTTATTCCCTTGCCAGTAACTGGTCTGTCCTGAAGCATGACGAGTTATATCCCTCCTGCAGCATTCTTGTATTTATTGTAACCTTGGATGTTCTTATCCATACAGCTATCTGCTCCTTTTTGAGTACTTAGAACTCTGGGCTTTCTTTCAGATCTTGTGACAATGAATGCCATAGGTTGGTTATGCATTGTTAAAAATTAGTACTTTTTAAAATCAATTTTCAATTTGTTGCTTTTTCAGTCTCATTGAATTCCCCCATGTGCTACATATTTTACTCAGTTGCAGTTCTTGAAATCATTAGCACTGGTTAAAACCATAATATGATACAGATCCACAAGACACCAGGTGCAAATATTCTAATGGCTTTCAGCCAATTGCAGACACATGTCCCCTTTAATGTATTGATATGTCTGTATTCTATTACACTTTCCCTTCTGCAAAATCTGATAATCTCTCCCATCTAGGGGAAAAATTTAATTTCCTCGTGAATAATTTGATGCCTTACAACGATGCGCTCTTTGTGCTCCCTATAGCAAAGAGGCAGAGCAGCATCGGACTAGATATATCTTCATCACATGTTGTTCCTGGAGCCAAATGAACAATCTCATCTTCAGTTTCAGCAAATTTTATCTGCTGCCAACTTAATTTAATTTTGCTACTTATCTTCATAGGATAGCAAATGTCATATATTGAGTGAAAGAAACCCTGCAGAAGACAAGGAAACAATGAGAATAATGTTCGTGGTGCTCTATCAGCATTTTCTATGTAGAAAGGTTCCTCTGTGAAACCAAGTTTTGATGATTTCTTAAGTAGGCTGTCTCAATAAATCCCTGTCATGCAGAATTTTGTTTCAGTGGGAAGGAAAGGGAATGTACAGGCTGGCTTATTTTAGGGAATTTTTTTATGGCCTATGCAGAATAAATATTTACACGTTTGAGCTTTTTGTGCCAGAAGGATCCAAAATACATTACAAGGGTTAACCAATGCATACAGCATGCACTAGGATTGCCTTACCTGTTGCTGAAATGCAACCACCTCTGCAGTAGAGAATGTAGCAGCAACTCCATATCCATCCTCTATTCTTGTGGTGAATGCCGAAAGCACAGGAGATCTCACCATGTAATTACCAGAGTTGGAATTTGGCTGGGGAGGGTGGGTTAACATCCTTATTCTACTCCAATTGCTATGGCTTCTTCTCAGAGCAGGATCTTGCACTACCTCCAACAGCACAATGCATTATGGTCACATGCTGGGCATTAGGTCTGTACTGATTCAGCAGGAAGATTGCTTCTTACTTGGTTAACTCGAATTCTTAACAGATACAGTAATCCCACCTTTATAATGAGCAGCCACTCATTTCATCTTAGTTACAGGAGCATGGGAAAAAGACCAGTGAATGCTGAGTCTTTGTTTCAGTTTACCTTGCCAAGTCCATGCTAAGCTAAAAGCCAACTAGGTATAGCTTGGTTTAAACACCAAAAGGAAACTACAGAGGCTCTGACTTCCTGTATATCATAGGCCACCAACACTACTCTGCACCTGGCACTGAACCCAGCAACTGAAATTAGACCTAACTATTACAGCCCACAGGCGCCTAGATAAATGATGGGCCACAGGCAGAGAATAGGAGGAACCAAAGTGCAGAAGTGTAAGGCCCCTACAATGGCATGGAAATGATTAACTGCGATGTACCCAGTTAATCCTGGTAAGTGACCTACATTACACACTGCAGAGGAAGGTGAAAAAAACCCAGGTTAGTGCTAATCTGACCTGGGGAATATTCTTTCTGAACCTCACATGTAGTGATCAGTTAGATCTGGAGCAAGAACCAGCCAGCCAAGCACCTGAGAAAGAAAATGCTGGGTGCCCCCTCAGAGCCTCGCTCCATCCCAGCCAATGTCCCATCTAAAGCCATGGCCATCCCTGATGCTTCAAGAGGAAGGAGATTTTTAAAAAAAATCCAGACGAGGGTGGGTCGGGATGGGGTTTCCTTCCTGACCCCACTAGGTGGCCAACTGCAGCCCTGAAGCATGAGCAGTAAGACCGAAATGAGAGAAGAGCCTGCCCCCCATCATCAGCTGTGACCAGCGGAGGAGAAACGAAACCCCCGGCAGGGAGGGGGATGTGCATGAGGAGCGGTCGGGGGAGCTCCCCATGGAGACGCTCGGCTCTCGTGCGGAATAGGCCACGGCGGGCGATGAGGGGCGCCCCAGCGCGTCATTGAAACCCCGGCTTTCTGGCGCAGGGCAGGGCTCTGCAGGGGAGCCGGGCCTGGCGGGAGGCGGCCCCACAGCCCCTCTCCTACTCGCACCTCCATCGATCTCACCCCCCAGGCCAGTACAGTTCTGTCCCCTGCTCAGACCCTGCCCGGCCCCGCCTCCAATTTGCCCCCTTTGCCCTGTTCTAGCCCCTTTAAAGAGAGCGGGTAACAGAATCTGACACCCAGTGTGGGCAGAGTGAGGGCAGCGGCTTCAGCAAATGTTACTGAGCATGCCCAGTTCCTTTGAGCATGCTCAGTACAGCCAGGGTAACAAAATCTGACAGGTCACAGATTCTGTCACAACACCGGCCCCAGCCGCTCAGCGCGCGCCCCTCCCCCTCCGGCGGCCCTGGAACTACAGCTCCCAGCAGCCACCGCGCCGCCGAGCTACGCCCCGCCCCGCGAGCCGGCTCCGGGCGCCTGGCCGGGCGGGGAGCAGCGCGCGCGCGCGCGCGGCGGATTCGGCG
>ML675630.1:11944981-12000935 GCA_007922155.1 Mesoclemmys tuberculata
GCGCGCGCGCGCGGCGGGGGCCAGGCGTCACCATGAGCGCAGGTGAGCGGGAGCCGGGCCGGGCGGGGACAGCGCAGCCGCGGTGGGGGGGGGACTCGCCCGCTCCGGCACCGGCTGGTTCCGTGCCTGGCTCCGGCGCGCAGGTGCCGGGCGCGCGGCTGGCAGCGGTTTGCATCCTGCGCAGGGTGCGCCGAGCGGTGCCGCGGCTCGGGGCGCGCAGGGCAGTGCGTGCTCCCACACCCAGACTCCGCCGGAGCCTGCCCCAGCTGGGGGTGCAGCTGGTGGGGCGGAAGAGAGGGTCACATCCTGCTGCGAACACGGGTGCAGGGCAATGCATCACCTCCACGCGCTGGGAGACCCGGCTGGGTCCCTCCTCCCGCGCCCTCGTGCAGCCCACTGGCGGGTGGCAGTGCCGGGCTGAAGGGCGCTCTGCGTTTGTTGGAGGGGCAGAGCTGTGTGTCTGCCCAGAGACTTAGTTTCACGTTCACAACACATGCCTGCCCCCCCAGGCTCTGGCAGTCTGTCCTTTGATTGATCTGTTTGTCTCTTCCCCCTGCTAAGAGGATGGTGGGGCTTTCTGAAGTTGGGCAAGTTGGACATGCCCTATGTTAACAAACCATCCCTCTCAGGTGTTATGAGAATGTTCGTTCTCGGCTCTGGTCAATGACAAAGCCGGACAACAGAAAGTGGCCTTGTTTAAAACACGTTTCCCCTCACACAGGCAAGCAGGCCTCCTTGCCTTGTAGCTGTTTGCAGAGGAAGATGGACTCACGTGTTACCAAAGTCCTGGCCAGGGCAGGCATCTGCTTGATTTGTGTTTCTGGTTCTGCCCCACTCCATGTTGCCTAAGTGGGGAGCTGGGCATGTTCAGGGAGCTTGGGGTTGAGCTGGGTCTCCAGTGCTTCTGGACCCTCTGTTCAGCAAGCTTATTTCCGAAGGACTATTGTTCCATTCCATCCCTTGCGTGGCTTAGAGCAGCGGTTGTCCAATTTATGGCTTAGGCTGGTTCGCAACCTGTTTACCATTATGGAGAGCACATGCAGCTCTGTGTTACGTGCATTGCATCCATCCACACAATATGTATGCTTCCTGTATGGCCCGCAGGCTGTCACACAGGCCACAGCTTGTGTGCTGATTGGGTTGAGAAACACGGGCTTAGCCTTCCTATCCCCTTTGCAATCACATGCTAGCCCTGGATCCGCTCCGGTAGTCTCTTAGGCACAGAAGCAGCAGTAGGAAAGTCTTTATGTATTTTTAGCTGTATTTCAGTGTGGGTTCACACCAGCTGGGGGGAGAGAAGTGGGTGGCCAGTCAGCCCGCCAGGGATCTGGAGCATGTTCTACAGCTGCTTTTCAGATGACAACTTAGGATCTAGCACTATGGAGTCTATTTTCTTGAGATGGACTCCTAAACTGCTACTGAGAGTAGAAGGGGAGGTGGCTGCCACATCCTGGAGGTGAGAGTTCTGTGACCTTTGCCAGATGGCTTAACACTTACCATTAGACCCCCTATTTTAAAGTGTATGGTGGTCACCCCAGCAAACCCCCTGTGGTCAGGTGTAGCACTGCCGGTGAGCCTCTGCCTCAGTTTCCCCACACCCAAGGTATAAACAAGTCCAGGCAGGCCTTTCCAGTAATAAAGAGCACTCTCCCTCTTCAGCGGATCTTGGTTTTTTAACCAAAAAGGACAAGACGAAATTCTCAGTCAGCTACTCCTTCAGAAATTCTCTGCCACTGGTTCAGTCAGACTGATGTCTCGTGCCGCAGACCTCTTGCACGAAGTTCCCTGCTGGGAGCTTGGGTCTCTGCTGGGCGTTCAGCTAGATGTCCGTCTTCCCCAGACAGCGTGCCGCTCTCTCCTGAGCCAGTCCTGTTAGCTCACCTGGGCTGTTCCTGACTGTCTGTCTGGGCCTGTTCCTCTTTCTATGAGCCTTGCTATGCTGGGCGATGCCATGGGGAGCAGTTTCCTCTGGTCTTGGGCTTCCTGCCTGAGCCCTCATAAGCCTTTATTAGTCCCAGGTGCTCCTTGCTTAATTAACGGCCACCCAGCTACATAGGCAAGAAGCCACAGCAGGATCCAGTTGGCACGTTTTCCTTTAGTGGAGCCTGTCCGAGGTAGGCTGGGTGCCTGACCCATGCAGGGGCCAGCCCCTGTGACAGCGGGCAGCCTAACTACAAACGATCCAGGAAGGTGGGTTCTAGTGCATGAAAGGCTTAGACTACACATAAGTATCGCTATTTCTCCTAGGGGGGGCCTTGTTTTTCTGACGTAGCCGTACTGGTACAAGCCCTAGTGTGAACAGAGGGATGGCGATATAACCGATACAGCTTATGCCAGGTGTATGCAACAAGCTTTTGCTGGAGTAAGTTATACTAGCAAACTTGCCATTTTGTTGGCATACGCCGCGTCCACATTAGGAGCATTCTGCTGGTACAGCATGTTGGTATAGCTATACCTGCAGAGCCTCCCGAGTGGAGCCCTGGTCTTATGCCGGTCTCTCAAACTGGCATAAGCTGTACCAACATAACCACTCATAACTATATAACTGCATCCTTACTAGGAGGGGTTTGCTGGTTTAACTAGTAACTGCACTGATAGAATTATACTTCCTCGCATGGACAAGACTTAACCCGGTCAATACACTGAAGCCACAGGCTTTAGGAACACTGAAGGAAACCAGTTTTGTTTGCTGCTTTTTTTTTTCTCGCTAGTTTTTAAAAATTCCAGTATCTGACAGAATGCTTCTATAAATAGTAAGTCCTGGAACTTTTTAAAGATGCTCTTCAACAAAGGAGAAATTATTCAGCAAAAGCCCTGATCCTGCAAAGACTTGCATGCCGTTCCGCTCCCTGCCCAAAGTTAAGCACTTCCATAAAGCTTTGCAGGGTGGCGGCCTGAGTAGACCGAGGAAGCCATGAAACTGATGATAAACAAAGTTCTGTTGAACACACTGAGATGACAGCCTGGAAACAAAAGAGAAACACATCATTTTGTTTTGTTAACTTCCCCAGTTATGAGCAGAGAGAGCTGTTACGCCTATGGGAAGCCCCACTGGCTTTAATGGGCTTCCATGGCCCATGCGGTATCGGACCACGTAGCTATAGTAGGTTTAAAACATTCACAGTAAAATGTGCGCATCCGTTTAATAGATTCCACGTACGCACACACCCCAAGGCCTAAATGGTTCATTAGGATCTTCTCGTCTGACCTCCTGCATAAGGTAGGCCAGAGAATTTACCCAGTGAAATTAGTGTCTCCTTAAAATCTGAATTTTCTTATGGTGATCAGGGAGGCATTGATAATCGATGGTAAGTGACCTCTGAATCAATTATTCCTTTTTGCTCCTGTTCCATTGGAAACATCCATTGCAATTGCCATAAACACACCTAAAACAAGGATCCTGCCCCAAAGTGCTCCCAATTGAGTTGGTACCCAATGTCAGATCTAATGCATCATTCTGCAAAAACTCCTACCTGGTGGTTATGAACCTCAGTCAGAACTTCTTCTATGTAAGAGGAGTCTAAACCAGTCACAAACTTAAAGTTCCCTTTAGAAAAGTTTTGTGTGTTGAATAGAAGTATAACAATTGACATTGGCAGAACTGAAATCTTGTGACGAGAAAGGAAATGATCACCCGAAATGTACTACTTCTGTACTTCATAATGGGTTTCAGTTCTTCCCTTCCTCAGAGCACATATGAACAATGACTCAAGAAGGTAAATGGTTTGTTTAGATGTCCTGAACCTTTATGGTACTAGACTGCGTTATAATAAAGGGACACCCTGAGTGTGAATTTCTTTCTGTTGTTCTAAATGAGCCAGGCAAATGCACTTTGAGTGAATAAACTGCGAAGTGCTTCTGGGTTTCTGAAGGTTCCCCACAGTTCATTATTCACCAAAGTTTTGACTGGATTAAAGGAATTTGTCTTACAGGTGTTTGGGGATGGAGCTGCTGCTCCTTGGAGAGAAAGGAACTGATAGTGCTGGCCATAGTAATGATTGGCCCTGTATAAACTTCCCCGGTGGTGCTTGGCCAGTTCACCTCAGTTCTGAGCTTCAGCGACCCATCTCTTCCAGTCCTGAGGGTGGCTAGTGATGCTAAATTGTAGGATGGTTTTATGATCCACAACACATTAGGTAAATCTCTAGTTGTATCGTTTCTAAAGCAAGGTGGGTCAATAATTCTGCATCTAAAAGTGTTGAGCTAGGCTACGGTGGGGGCTTAATGGCAGCGTACAACATTGGGAGACTAGTCAATAGCTGGTCCAACAGCTCCAGCATGGCTCTTTCCTCCAGATGGCAGGTATCCCTGCTTTTCTCATGGGTTGTGATGGCAAAGCCAGCAGAGCTCCTCAGCTGGTCTGATGATAAGGATTTGGACTCCTGGGCTCTCTTCCTGGTTCTGCCGCTGGCTGGCTGTGTGAATTTGGGGTGGGGCGGGGGGGAAACGATGCAACTTCCCTGTGCCTTTGTTATCTCATTTGTAAAATGAGGGAACGGCCCCCTCGCTCACCGGGGAATTGTATGAGCCCCGGTAATGTGTAAGGGGTCTTGATCCTCCTGCTGAGAGCTGCTCTAGAAGGGCAAAGGATTAATATAATAAGCCTCCAAACTAGGTGTGCTGCATACGGCCCCTAGGACTTTGCTGCATGGTTATGGTGATGGGGAAAGCAATAAGTGCTGAGAGGTCCCGGTTGTCAGGCTCCTGTTGTGCTGGGCTCTTAGCTTAAAAAAAAAAAGGCCTTTGCTCTGAAGATCTTGCTGTCTAAGGGCCAGAACGCACTGCGCAGCTGAGCCGGTTGATTGGCACTCCCGTTACGTTAGTGGATCAGTCAAACGTGGTGTTGCCAAGGCTTGCGATATTTGGTGTTTTTGTTTAAAGCTCCAGCTCCCAGAGCCAGGTGATTAAGTGAATATCCCAGCATTCACTTAAAAAAAAGATTTCCCTCCCTTCATGGCTGCAGATGAAAGCTGGAAAATGAGCCACAAGTGCACCCTGTAGGTCCAGAAACTGGAAGGCAAAGAACCCAGAATTCGTCATTTTTGGGGAAAAAAATCATGGGTGGTTCTTTTTTTAAAGCCAATCTCCTGACTTTTTGTGCGGTTTGATTCATAATTTGTTGAACACTCAGGGTTGACAATGCTGAACTTGCCTCTCTATCTTAATCTTAGTAAGGTTCCCTCCCTCTCTTCCCCCAATGCAGTGATTGGTGCTTCTGGGTGGGTTAGACCTGGCAGAAATGTCTTTAAGTCAAGACTTTCCAAAGTGACTAGTCATTTTGGGTACCCATCTTGAGATGTCATCCTGGGGACTGTTTTCTCAGAGGGCTGGATCCCATTCTGGGGTGCAGATCAGACCAGTCAGAGGTTGTCCCCACTTGTATTATACCCCGAGTGGCCCAAAATGCTTCTGCCACCTGGGGCTCCTTGCCTGGGACATAACAGCCAGCGCTCCCTTCGTGTTCTGTATGCTGTGCAGCTGTGACTCATCCACTCTGAATCCAACAGCCCGCCAGCAGTCATCACTGACACACTTTTGTCTCTACCAGCCTTCATTGGTGACCCCAACACCACCCCCCATCCGAACATCCCTAGATCTGTGTGCTTGGCAACTCAGCCCTTCCCTCAACTCTCAGAGGTGTAAGAACATCCATTTGCTCCTTTAAGGAGATGACTTGTCTCGCCCACAGTCTTCCTGCAAGATGGTGGCTGGCTCGCTCCTTGGTCAGGATCTCTTCCAAAGGCCCAAAGATGCCGATTCCTTTGTTGTCTTAGGTGAAAGAGAGAACTTGGGATTCTCTGCGCCTCTTTTTTATAATCCGTCAAGTCGTTGAAACGGATTCTTCCCGCAGTAAAGTTCATTCAAGCTGTGAGAGAGGCAACACGGAGTCTTGTAGTGCAGGAGGCTGCAGCACACTCTTTCTTCCCCCGCTCGTGTTTGCTGAAATGCAAATTGTTCCGTTTCCTGCCATTTCCTCCCTCTGCTGCCCTGATGGTCCTGTTCACTAGTTATGTATAAACTGACACAAACACTTGCTCCTTTGTTTAGGACAGGCCTCTTTAACCACTTTGCCTAGGCAGGGCTGCCTGGTTTCGAACAAGTAATACCAGATTGGGGGAATTCATAACTTTACATACCATGTTTCTACATACATTTAACCATGATCGGATTGGGTGGTTTTCAAATGATGCCTCACAAGGTATATTTTGTACAAAGATAATTACAGTGGGGTGTCGGGTGTGAATACAGGGTGCTTTGGGTCACAAGAGGGCATCGGCATTTTCTGAAAATCCAGGCCTCCTTTATGGGGTGTAAACTAGGGATGCAGAATTATTACTCTTGGAAATCTTGGCCATAGGCTGGAGTTGAATTGTATGCTGTTTTTGTGCGTTTGCCTGTATGTTACTTGGAACATCTGCCGTTGGAAACACGTGTGTCTACAGTGCGGTCACTAGCATTTGTTCAGCGGTTAGGGTACTAGCAGGGAACTTGGGGACCAGGATTCAGTTCCCTGCTCTGCCACAAACTTTCTGGGTGACCTTGGCCAAGTCACTTAGTCTCTGTGCCTCAGTTCCCCATCTGCACAATGGGGATAATAGCCCTGTCTTGCCTCACAGGGGTAGTGTGAGAACACGTACATAAAGACTGAGGCACCCACATACTATGGTGATATGTGCCTTATACCTTTGATTGCTAGAACATGCTAATGTAGATGGGGAAAGTTCTTGTTTTAGCTGGTGAAATCCAGGGGGAGCCTAGATTTCAACTCAACCAGCTAAATCGAGGGATAACTCCAAGTTGCCCTCTCTGCACTAAGATTCTCCAGCACAAGAGCAATCATGGTGCAAAACCCCACACTCTCCCTAGTGTAGACAAGGCCGTTGAGTTGTGTGGTTTATCAGGAGGAAGTGATCGGTTCCTGCATGGCCCGGATCCAGAGTCACGGCCTTGGTATTGACAGCTGTGTGACGCACAACAAGTCCAGCAGGTGTTGTCTTTCTGCAGCTGCTGGATGGATGTAGCTGAGCCATGGGGGTGAAAGGAAACTGCCTGGCATTGTTATTGTCCTTGTGTTCTTCCTGAATAGGCACATTATAAATAGTGTTGTTAATTTTTACCGCCAGGCGTGATTGCTGTTGTTTTCTAGATCGAAGAGTGACGCCAAGTGGCCTGGGGAAAGCTCGAACTGGTACAACGCTCAGCAGACCATTTGTTTAGCAGTGCTGTGAATTAATTTCCCGTTCCCTCTCTCTCTCTGGTCCTCTGCTTCAACACTGGCTCCCCGCTAACCAGAGTCCAAATCAGGGTCTCTGCCCTAATATCCAAAGCCGTCCCTTGGGACTGGCTAGTGCTCTCGCTCTGCAACCAGGACTGCTGCGTTCCACTGGGACAATGAAGCTGGACGTGGAGGTGTACGGGGATGGTACTTGCCTCTTGAAGCTGTGTGTTTCAGGCTGTCTGCTGACCCAGGCATCCCTCTCTTTATCAGATGTGTTTGGGTCATGTTTTCACGGTTTTCCTCTTGCCATAAGAATAAAGGTTGAGATTCTGGAGCACAAAGGAATGAAATACACAGGGTCCTGGCACCGGTTATATGCATTAGCCTCAGATCTGTTGCAGAGGGGGGGAGTAACATTCAGGCTTGCATTCCAGGTAATGGCAGTGTTGATTCAGAAGGGAGCATCCTTTCCTCTGACTCGGTATTGAGCTAGTTCCTCAGTGCAAGGTTGGTGGACACAGCTGTGCGGAAGGACTTGTCTTTGGGGTAATGCAAAGACAGGGGCCCAACCACTTGTGGTTGGTTGAGATCCCAGAGCGTGCGCCTCTCAAGAATCTTGGCTGGTCACTGCATTCTGGGTGGTACCTAAACATCCCCTTTAATTTTAGCCCATTATGTTATTCTTTGCTTCTTCCTCCAGTGTATCTGGCTGGTTAAAACCATGCCATGTTCCAGCTGTGAGCTGGCTGACGTGATAGACAGAGCCCCATCTTGGGGTCTGGATCTTACAAATAGAAGAGAGGATCACAATTTGCCCAGCTGAATAGAAACGGTCTTGAAGACTGTGCTAACACCCCCAGTCTTGCTGTGCCACCGAACCCAGTATTCTGTCTGAATAACCCTTTTTAGCACCCTGCTTATGAGGATCTCCAAGCACTTTGCAAACATGAATTAATTAAAACTCCGCCCGCCCCCCAGGGAAGTATTACTCTCCTGCCTTTCTGTAAGATAAGGATGTATCTCTGTGCTCGGATTCATTAAAGGTCAGGCAGGAAGCTGGGATCAGAGCCCAGATCTCATGATTTGCAGCCCTGGGCTATTAACCACACACTCATCCTCCCTTCCTCTCTGAGAGTCTCTGCTTATGAGAGGAGACAGCACTTCCCAGTACTAGAGAGCTGGGTGGTTGATTGCAGGGGGGAGGGCCCGAGGTCCGGCGCTCGTTTCTCAGCAGCACAGCACTCCGATCTCACTTCTGAGAAGTGGGGCCATGGGCGTGCTCTGTTGGGACTTCCCTTCCACAGTGGAACTACAACCTCCACCCAACATGACCTGAACTGCCTATGGCCCTTCCTCTAGTGGGCAATCTGCTCTCCTTCCCCTCAACACCTCCTGTGTGCCTGACACCCAGCTGCCACGCTCCCCTGGCTCAAGTGCGCTGTGTGGGCTGCATGTGACTGGAGCCCCTGCCCTCATGTGGGACTCTGCCTGTCTTAGGCCCAGCCCGCCTTGCTGCAGGTTTTGGGCTTCTTCCTTGTTCTTCCATGAACTAAGCTGCTCGGAAGGAGGTTCTCTTGACCCAGCACCCGAGTGCCCCATGTGGCTCGCTGTCATGCCCTTCCCTCCGTGACAACTGGTTTTCAGGCTGTGCTATGTGGCAATCACGGGATCAGCAAACAACAATGACCCCAGTTTATTTTTAAGGAAGACACAGTTGCAACTTCCCGGGTTTCCAGTATTGACCAATGCAGAACGGTTTCTCAGCCGCATTCCGTCCTCTCTCCTGCTTAGTCGTTAATACGAGAGCAAAAGGGAAGTAAGTTACAGGCAGAAGGTCACGTGTACCTAGTATTGTGGGAAACCCAGGGCAGCAATGGGATGTTTGTGAAACATCCCTAAGTCACATCGGCGACTTCTATTAAAGTGCCAGTTCTGTTCACGACCATTCTTGGGGCTGGCAGGTGTGCATTGTCTTGGGTCCGATTCCGTTTGACACTTAAGAGTTATTCCTTATAGAACTGTCACAGTCAGGTGAGAATCCAAATGTCCTCAGCGGTTCTGGTCTGCGGCTCGTTTGCCTGTGAAAGATCTGATCTGTCGAGGGGAGCGGGGGTCCTGCAAAGTGTTTCTGGAGCCTTCAGAGGTTGGGCTGTGTGGAATCCATCTCTGGCCAGCCACCTGCTTCCTATCATTACCTGTAAGGCTTTGCTGGCATCCTCTGATGCTAGTCTCCTTGTCTTGCCCTGTATCTAACTAATGCCCCCAACTTTGGGGGTGTTGAACTAGGGGGAGGGCTCTAGGCTCTGGTGATGTTAATTCAACACTTCCCTTTGCCCTGTGCTAGCCAGTCTGCCTTAACATATGCGCCCTTCTCCCCAGGACTCCGGAGTCCAGGAGTCGCATAGTTAAACCTTTCACAAAAGCACACTTCTCTCATGCGCTAATTAACTGGAGGGGTGTTTTCCCTCACTCCACACCTTGCACTGGTTGGCAACGAGGTTACTAAAGAGCCAGCCCTAGTGTGAATGAAGGGCAGTGAAGCCAAGGGCGCTTGAGCAGGGATGAGGTTATCCCCATATCTTTAAGCTCCTGTGGCTCCAACGAGAAGCAATTGATGCTGCAATCCTATCTAATCCAATGGCACTAGGCTGGCTGTGCAAATACATCAGGTGCTGAGGCATCACGGGTAGGGTGACTAGACAGTAAGAGTGACAAATCATGACGGGGTGGAGGGTAATAGGGGCCTATATAAGACAAAGCCTAGATATTGGGATTGTCCCTATAAAATCAGGACATCTGGTCACCCTGATTGTGGGGCCTGTTCTCCGTACAACGGACGCCCTGTACTTTATTGTAAGGATCTGCACAACGATTGAGGTGAAGCCCAGAGACAATGTGGTCCTGGTTTTGTAGTAAAGCTGGGTGCTTAACCCGGGCCAGGAAGGTTGGGGTTTCCAAAGGGATGTAGAGGAAGGAGGTACCCAAATCCTACTGTGTCTTACTCTACCCAAGGGCTTTGGGGCCAGTCAAGGACGTGGTATAAAGTCGTGTCTGAGCAGCAAAGTGAAACTAACCAGCGTGGCTCAGTTTGTATTTTAAGCTTTGTCTGCACTAGGAGAGTCTTATGAAAATTCCCCACCTTAGGTAACTCAGGAGCTATTGGAAAATAGGGTGCTTGGTAAGTAATAAACGGCTTTCCTTCAGCATTGGTTTTTTTCATACTGCCAGGAGAGGGCACCCAGGAGGGGTTTTGCCAAAACCCATGGGGAATTTTGGCCACTGTAGAGCTTTAACTTTCACTTGAGATGGGAAAGGAGAGCTTGGTTTAAGGCCTCCTCAGTAGGGTGACCAGATGTCCCAATTTTAGAAGGACAGTCCCTATATTCGGGGCTATTTCTTATGTAGGCATCAATCCCCCCCCCCAACACACACTCCACCCTGTGTCCTGATTTTTTTTTTTACACTTGCTAGCTGGCCTACCTCTGAACGGCAACTAGCTAGATTGGAAGAAGGTGATTGTAATCAAAGAACTCGTGCTATGTGACCCATGAAGAGGAATGGGGGTGGTGGTGCAAAAGAGCCTCTTTGCTCTCCATGCGGGCTGCCCACACTGGGTTACAAAGTGGGTGGGCAGAGTAACCTTAGCTGTGGCTATTACCCCCTCCGCACATGAGTGACGAGCAGGCAGTGGGGGCAAAAAACGTAGCTGGCTTCAGGACTGAGCTTGACAAGTTTATGGAGGGGGTGGTATGATGGGACAGCCTAATTTGGCAATTAACTGATCTTGGACTACTAGCAGTAAATATGGCCTGTGATGGGATGTCAGATGGGGTGGGCTCTGAGTTATTACAGAGAATTCTTTCTGGTGTCTGGCTGGTGGGTCTTAACCACATGTTCAGGGTTTAGTTGATCGCCATATTTGGGATTGAGAAGGAATTTCCCTCCAGGGTAGATTGGTAGAGACCCTGGGGGGTTTTTCACCTTCCTCTGTACCATGGGTCACTTGCTGGTGGATTCTCTGTACCCTGAAGTCTTTAAGCCATGCTTTGAGGACTTCAGTAACTCAGTCATAGGTTAGGGTCTGTTGCAGGACGGGGTGGGTGAGGTTCCATGGCCTGCGTTGTGCAGGAGGTCAGACTAGATGATCATATTGGTTCCATAGGTCTGTGAATGTGCTGAAACAACTTTATTGCTTTTTATCTCTGCTCCTGCCTTGGATGCATTTAAAATAAGTGAGTGTATGGGTTTTATGAACTTCCTGCTCGCCCCACCTTGAAAGCAAACAGCTGTATCTGTAGGATGTGCTCAGACCATGGCTCCAGACAAGGTGTTCAAATGTACCTAGGGAGCAACCAGTCAACAGAACTGAAATTCACGAGCCTGGTCCCCCCCATACTCCTCCCAAAGCTCCACACAGCACTGCTGGAAATTACCTGAGCCCCTCACCAGCCATGAGTTCTCTTCTTTCAACCCCCGGCCTGAGAGAAGAATTTTATATCCCCATTTTACAGAAGGGGAAACTGACACATGGACAGCTCAGGGGCCAGATTTTTAAAAGTCTTTAGGTGCCTAATTTCCATTGATTTCAGCTGGAGTTAAGTGCCTCCATACCTTTACAAATTTGGCCTTCAGTGACTTGCCAGAGATCCCACGGGAACTCAGCCAGGACCTGGCTCCGGATCTTGCACACCCCAGTCTGGTGCTAGAACCCCCAAACCTTCGTTCCTCCTTGTTCCTTTCACTCAGAAACACTGGCCTCCTCCAGCTAAGCTAGGTAAGAGTTTCTGGTAAGTCTCGTTGTGTGTGAGCCTGCCACTGGAGGCAGCTCAATATCTCTCCCACGTTAGTGTATCCCTCATTGTCTCCCCCCATTCCCACTGCAGCCTGATTTTCCACTTCTCTCTTGGCACACAGGGCCTGCAGCTTCCGAGCTGGGGACCCAACTAACACACTTGCCAGACAGGTTTTGTTTGAGGGGGAATACCCGAGAATGCTTGTTCTCTAAGCAGCCCAGCCAGGCCTGACGTCTAGAGCAATGAGCATTGCTGACCTGCAGAGGTTGCTGCACATTCTCCAGCTGAAATTTGCCTTTGATTTGAAAGAAGGGATTACAGTATCCTGGTAGCTCTCATGCTGTGCATGCCCTGTGTGCCGGGGTGCAGCTGGCAATTCGGTCACCCGAACAATGTGCAACGAGGGCAAACTCAGCTCTTTATATTCTCTCTCAAAAAGCAAGCGATGGATGCATCTCCCCTCTCCCTTGCTCTCCCCATCTCCTCCAGCAATGAATGGAAACAGAATCATTCCCCTTAGGATACTTAGGAATCTAGTGACCACAGGGTAGCTAGGTGCAATCTTAGGTACTAGAGATGCACCACGGATTTCCTGCTGAGCAAAGAGCGTCCGGCATGGATTGGGAGGAGAGAGGGAGCTTGAGAATTAATGCTTTTAAAAAAAAAATAGCGGGACTTTTATGTTAAGTTCGGGTGCTTTAAAAACCATGTAACGGGAACACCCAGCTAGGGAGGAAGGTGATGCCTGAGCCCAAAGGCGAGTCTTGTGTTCAGAGCCTGGCATTGGAAGTTGGAAGATTTCGATTCTGTTCCCAGCTGTTAGTTACTTCCCTCGCTGTAAAATCTATTTTAGGTCCTGTGCAGCTTCCATTACCACATAATATGGGTGATCTTGAGCGGATTAATCCTCTTAGCACCCCTGTGAGGTAGGGGAGTGTCTTTGTAAAAGAGAGTCTGTTCTTTGATCACAGGTTATTGGACTTGATCTCTGGCCCGGGCTATACATCAGGCTGGATGATCACAAATGGTCCCCTCTGGCCTTTAAATCTAGCACGCCCTTAGACAGACTCTCCCAAGGATTTTGTGCCTCATTGCTCATGTGCTGCTAAACCTTCCCTCCCTCAGTGTATATTTAGGCTCCGTCTACACTAGCAAGCTTAGAGCTGTACCAATGCAGCTGCACCACTATAAGATCGCTTATGTAGCTGCTGTCTGCCTATGGCAGGACATCATAAAACCACCTCAACGAGCAGCGGTAGCTATGTTGGCGGGAGAAGCTCTCCCACTGACGGAGCACTGTGCACGCTTCCACTTGTGCAGGACTTGTTTTTTTCACATCCTGAGCAACATACATTTTGCCGATGTAAGTGGTAATGCGGATATGGTCTCAGTCCTTACCACTTTGAGCAGAAGAGTCTGAATGTGGCGATGGTAGCTTGAGCTGCAGTAGACCTGCATCAGATTCTCTCTTGGACTAGTTCTTCCCGATAGTGTGCAGGAGTGACCTTTCCTCCTGCCGCGTGCGGGTTGGCTTTTCTGCCCTTATAAGGATAGTCTTCCTGCAAAACAGGTTCCTGGAGGTGGACTGGTTCTGTCACCTTTAGAACCAAAACACAGACCTCTGCAGCTGAGCTAAATGCACCACTGAGCTGGTAGCAGAAGTAGGCTGTTAGCTGCTACGTGGGACCCTGCTAGGGAGGGAGGGATCATATGTCATGCAAGCATTACATGGGCAAAGTCGCCAATGTCCAAACTGTGGGCCCTGCCTTGTGTACGCTGCTAGGGTTGAGTCAAAGGGACAAATGCCCAGTGGCTGGAACTAAACCCCAGGAAGTGTTTGCAGAGCTGGCCCCTGCGTGTGTATCCACTGACTGGTGATTTCGCACTTCCGTGGGAGAGGCTGCGGCTACAGCTGGGAGCAAATCTCGGTGCGTTCTGGTCGTTCAATGCAGGTAGCTTAATGTAGTGACATGCTTGGGATACTTTCAGTGGTTGCTTGGGGCAGTCAGTCACTTAAAAGGAGGATTGTTAATGCATTTTCCCTTGTGTTGTAGAGAGCTGTCCCTCTCTGGCAGGGAGAGGTGCTAGTTCTTGGATTCCAAGAGGGAAAATATAACCAGAGTCCCTGAAAGGGTCAGATTTCAATCCTGAAATCTGTGCTTAGGTCGGATATTGGTGCTCCATAACCTACATATGCACAGCTGATAACATAATGGACGGGGGACTTCACAGCTTCCCTGTCATCGTCACACCTTTGAGATCAAAGAGCCCTGTGTGTCCCTGCCTCTGCTCCTTTCCAAGGCTGTCATTAGGCAGGTTGTCAATCACTCCCCATTGTTCTGATTCATGTTCTGTACTCCCATTGCTGTGCCTAATGGTGAAGTTCTTATTTTTAGATTATTACCTGCAGCCGCTTACGTGGCTTTTGGGTAATAGGTGTGGTTGCTCTGTTTCAAACTTGTAGTGCAAGCTTCTGAGGTGGAGCATTGTGTTACCTCTCCTCTCCCGTTGTCCTGCAAAGCAAAAGGGGGAATCCACCTGCTTTGAAACAGGTAAGCAGCCAGGAAATCCTCTCTAGAATGTGCTTATTGGAAGGCAGCTGGCGGAGAGGACGAGATAAGACATGCATGTGTGAAGGTTTAGCAAAGGTAATGACTTGAAGCACTGTTACTCTAGAGATACAGCCATATAAAAATAGTCTGGCAGTGTGAGCTGGATCTCTCAGTTCTGTTGAAACGAAAGGCCTAAAGGGACATGGTCAGATATTGAAAGAAAAATCTTTGTTGCCAATACCATCTTTCTAAAATGAACAGATGTTTTAAAATGCTAATGTTCTTGCTGTTTATGCTGTCTGGCCCAGTGTAGAGAGGTTCAGAAAGCCAAATAATCATTACTACTTTCCTTTGGGTGGTCAGTTTTCTACTTAATTTCATTTGCGATATCACATGCCTTAGCTGCAATATTTGTGTTGCAAAGGCATCTAGGAAAGGCTTTGTGTTTACATCCCTTTCTCCTCCCCCCCTCCATTTTTTAAATCGTGGCAACATTTTTTCTGTTGATCTTAGGTTTTTAGAATAGAAATCCTAGAACCATGGGTTTAGAAGGGACTGTAAGGGTCATCTGATATCACCCCCTGCCAAGATGCAGGATGTGTTGTGTCTAAACCATCCAAGGCAGCTGGTTTCAACCTGGTGTTCACCCAATTTTTATGCATAGCTGACCTGCCCAAAGGGTATGTGTGGCAGATCCTCTGGTTTCTTGGCATTCGGTTGATTAATAATGGCTCTGGAGCGTGCCGTTAACCTTGCCATCTCCCATGCTTTTCACAGACTTTCTAGGGTCCTGGCTTTCAGAATTGATTTTGTTTGATGAAACTTGCAAGGCTCAGACTTGTTCCTTGTGAATTAGTGAAATGGCCGGGAGGCATGTTTGTAATCAAACAAGTGGAATGTGGAACACCCCGAACTTTGTTGCGTGAGTGGAGAAAGTGACCATCTACCTTCCACATGGGAGGCCAGACCTTACCCAAGAACTCAGAGCCAGGTTTCCAACTGCTCAGCACCCACAACTGGGGCTGGATCTTCGCACGCCCAGCACCTAACGTGTACTCAGCACCCTGGGTTCCTTAGGTAATCTAGCCACTTACAGTGGTGCCTAAATGGGAGCAGAGATCGGCTGCAGGACCTGGCCCTTATTGTTAACTGCCTCTTGGTGTCAGATGTTTATCAGCTGCCCCTGTGGATTTTAATCCCTTGTAAAGTACCTTAGGACAGACTTTCTCACACACTCGCAGTGGGTCGTGGTTGGCTGTGGCACCCCTCTGCTGTTTGTGCCAAGAGAAGGGAGAGGGACACACTGACATACACACAGCGTAAATGTGGTACCTCTTTGGGAGAACACCCTCACCCTTGAAAATCTGTCTGTAATCCAAGCTGATCAGTGGATTTAGCTACGAGACTGCCATTAACAGCCTCCTTCCCTCCTCCCCCTCCAACCCCACCGCTGTCATCTTTGAGATGTTAAACCATAGTCCTTGGTGCTGCCATTTTAAGCCCTACACCTAAGCCAGCATGAGTCTGTCTGCCTGGGCTGGGAGGCTTGCCACAGCTGTGGGGTAGACATAACCCTAGGGCCATTGAATTTTTCAGGGAGCCCACAGCCTAGGCTCTCAACACTGGACAGCGAAGCTCCAGCTGTCAGCCCTGGGACCTTTCACCCTGGTCGACCTTGAAGCGCTGCCCAAACTGCATCCAGATGGAAGCGATGGCATATCAGTGATCTGGGTGCAGAGTAGCAAGTGACTGGGACAAGTTCAGGACCAGGAAAACTTTGCCCTAAGAGATCAGAAACCCATGAAAATGGCAATGGGATCTTTATGCTCACATCGTGCAGACAACACTCAGGCTGGAGGTCGGTTCTGAAAGACTCAAACACACAGCAGTAAATACCAGCCTCGGGGGCAGGAGGAGTCGAAGCAGTGCTGTTGGGGTTTGAACCTGTGACTCTGAGGAACCCTGGCATATAAACCAGTAAGCCCTGCCCTGAGAGGAAGTCTGAAAACACTATTAGGATGCCCTTAACTGGGGATTAATGTCCCAAAGGATTTATAGGTTCAGTAAGCAGAGGCAGGAAAGCAAAAGAAATCGCAGGTGGGCACTGCAGAACATGGAATGTCATTGAAGCATTGCTCTCGCCTCCGAGGGCCAGCTCCAGAGCATGATCAGCCTGGGAATTCACCCCAGTCAGGGGCCCCAACCGTATTTGGATCTGCAAGCACTGATGTCCCACTGAAGTCTGTGGAGTTTCAGGGGCACTGGGGATTGGATTGCCACACACCAAATCGACCAGTCTCCATTTGTTGTTGAAGCTGAAGGAAGTGCAGGGAGCAAAGAAACGGCTAAAAACTCGCTTCCAGCAAGGCTGGTATGGCTTTTTACAGCTCTGCGTTCAACTTCCGTTGCTCTGACTGACTTCTCAGAGTTGGTTCCCCTCCTGGATGCTGAGACTGTTTGGGTTTGTGGGAACCCAATGAGCGAGTCTTCAGGGAGCGCTCTGATAGCCCGCTCTTGGCAAATGACCTCTGGCCTCGCTGGGATAGGTTTAAAAGCCATCAGCATGTTCAGTGACGTGCAGATCACAGCTGCCCTTTCCCTGACAGAGCTGCTACATCACTCGTAGATGGATTGGGTTACTGCAATTGATTCCTCAGGAGTCTGAGAGAACAGGAGGGAGAACACCAAATCCAGCCTTTGTCTGAGATTGATCCGTGGCTGCCGCCACTCCAGCTATCTGGGGCCAGCTGTCCATCACCCTGGCTCCTCGGCCCTTTGTACATAACCCTGTAAATCAAACCCCCTCTTGTTTTACTCTGCCTTCTTCCTGGGAGCTGTCCTCCCTCTCCACCCTTACAGGGACAAATCCAGCCTGCCCTGTTTACCCTGGGCATTTGCCTAAATTATGGCAGTGGCCAGCCTCCAATATAGCTGCACCAATGCAAACTCCTGCTATGGTCAGAGTAGACCCCTAGAAGTTGCACCAGCAATTTATTTCCCTTCTAAGCAGGGCTAATCTGTACTGGCCTAGCTTCTTTCTCATGCTAGTTACCTATTGCAAGCTGTTGCTTTAGGACTTGTAAAGATAACGTGCAAGATTGCCTTCATTTTAAATGAGAGGCTGTGGGGAAGGAGTGTGTGGAAGATGATCCCATCAAGAGGCCCCAGTGTGTGGCTGCTGTGTCTTCATTTCTTTGGGACCGGAATTCATGTTGGCCTCGTTCAGAAAAACTGATGAGCTGTGAAGACCTGTTACAGCCGTAAACAAGGAGAGAACAAGTGTGGAGATTTCATATCTCTCAGAGGATCCCAAATCCATTACCCTGCAATCTTGGGAATTGACTCTGCTGTTGAATCGTTGTGATCCGACAGTCTTGGCTTGTATGCTGCGCTCGCCTGTCACTGGGAGCTCAGGAATGGCAGATGCTGGGAAGTATGATGGTGTTGAAGACACTTGGATCTTTACAGAGTTACATATCTAGGTGCAAATGCTCTCAGTGAGGCATCTTGGTCTTGTCAGGGCTGGGGAACTGGGATCCAACTCCTGAGTTCCCAGTCCCACTCTGTCACTGACTTCCTGTGAGACCTTAGGCACGCCTTTTATGCCTTCTGTGCCTCAGTTTCCCCATCTGTAGAAACTTGCCTGACTCATGGGACATCTGGGGACTGATTGTAAAGCTCTGCATGGGTGCTGGCTATTAGTGTCGTGTGTGTGTGAGAACATGCAGTAGTAGTTACTATATAAAATACAGCTACATATTGTGTATCTTCAATGCAAACTATCGCTCAACACTTCACAAAGTCGCAAACGGGAGAGAGGGTGCGAGCAGGTGTAAAAAGATGTGGTGAGTAGCAGGAGGGTGAAACAATTTGGAGAGTCGATGGAGGCAGAGATGGCAGGAGCTACACCGAAAGCACTGAGAACATGGCAAAGAGGAGGAGGAAGATGGTTCATAGAGGCCTTTTTTATTAAAGGCCATCTTGACTCGAACCCGGAAATGACGGGGAAGCCAGTGCTGGCTGTTTGAGCATGGACGGAGCTGATAACCCAGTGTAGAAGAGTGGAAGTGTGGATTTAGCAAGTGTCTGAGATTATTGCCTCTACGTGAGGTTAGAGACAGCCCTTGTGCAAACAGAGTAGCTATTGAGCACACACAGGGAGAAGGCGGATGTAGTAGGAGAGAAATCCTGGCTTAGTTTGTGTTACCTAGAGCTGCTTGGGAAATGCTCTGTATTGTATGTACATGCATATGCGTGCACACATGCTCTCCTTGGAAATTTTTCATGGAAGTTTTTTGGTTTCTCGACAAAACCAAACTAATTTTGTGTGGGGTTTTTTTCCCCCCCCCTTTTTCTTTTCCTTTCCCTCACCCCATCCCCAAAACTGAGAAGAGGGGGGAGGAGGAGAGAACAAGGGTGGAGATGACATTTTCATTTTTGCTTTTTAAAAAAAAAAAGTCAAAGAAAACCCAGAAAAACTTTAACCAAAATATAAATTTTTCCAAAACCGTTTTTGCCTTCTGACTTCAGCAAAGGCTGGCCGCCTGTGTACATAGGTTGCCAGGTGGGCTTGTACAGCCCGGGCTGTCACATCTTCGCTGTTCTTGGTACTCGTGGTTAGACCACAGCTACACATGCTACAATTCTATCTCTAACTGCAGTGTAGACGTGTCCTTTGACAACCAATCAGATGGCGTAAACAGAAGAGTCAAAGCTAATCTTTCTACCAATCTGCGGGCTGTAAACGATTTAGCACAGCTGTTCCCTGGGGGCTGGGACTGGGGCTGCCTCACATGGCTGGGATGATTTAGTGGGGGTTGGTCCTGCTTTGAGCAGGCAGTTGGACTAGTTACCTCCTGAGGTCCCTTCCATCCCTAATCTTCTATCTATGATTCTATGTTACCAGTCGCCACAGGGAGCCTCTTGAGGACACCCTTCCCTCTCTGTCAGACCTATGTGCTTCCCAGGACCGCTCACCTGGCTGGCTGTGGAGGTGCCGCTTTAGAGGATGGCTGCTGTCGGGATCTACCACACCCCTCGGCATGCTGGAGCCCGTTATGATTCCAGGAAGAATCCATCCATCAACTTGTCAAATAACATGGTGTTCCTGTTTCCATTTGCAGGTAGCAGCAGGCTGCTGGGAAACCAGCCACCTGTCTACGGGACACTTCAGCAGGGCACTGGTAAATCCTGCATGGTATGTACGAGGATTTTGAGCTGGGAAATGCAAGGAAATTTTCAGAACTGACCATGAAAATATCCATCAATGGTTATTTTCAAGGCCAAAAACAAGAGAGGGGATATTTGTAAGTGAACAGCCATCAATGATGGTTCTCTGTGGGGTTCTTTATAGAGCCGGGCATGTCATAGGCGAGCTGGTTTCAGGCACAGAGAAGTTAATATTTTCCACTGCATTGTAGCATGCAGGGGGTTCAATAAAGGCCAGCGTGTGAGGTTCTGGCTTAGGCATTGTGAAAGGAGACGTCTGATTGCCTGGTGTGCGGTTTGGTTGCTGTCTCTATCTTGGGCCACTTTGCCTGCCCTGCATTTTCCACTCGATCAACGGGATTTATCCAGGCTCTAAGATCTTAGGAGATTGCTGCGCTGCCCTGTCAAATGGAGTAGCAGACACACATGGTCAGCCATGCTCCACCGGTGTCCTAGGTCCTCACCAGTGACACTTGATCAGCCTGTTAGCTGAGCTGAAAAGGGGCCTCATCTCATACTCATTGAAGCCAGTGGCAAGTTTCTCCTTCTCTTCAATGGGTACTGGCTCTGGCAAATGGTTTCCAAAACTCGATCCTGGAATGTCTGTTTCACCTCAAAGCAGCTTGGCTCTAGTTCACCCTGTTTTAAATCCACCAGTGCAGGATGTGGAGTGAATTGAGGTCCCTATTAGTAGGGGTTGGATGTTTTGCATTCCTTTTTTGGGGCGGATGCTTTGTTTTTAAAGTGATACAATATGCCACAAATGATGGTTTAAGCACATCCCTGATAAGCACAGTTTTCAGACGACTCCCTTCGTGGTTTGTCCCATGCTGCTTCTCACACTGGGGTCCTGGTCCATGACTGGAGCTCCTTGCTGCTATGGGGTAGTACAATAATATAATGTTTCTGTTGTGAAGTCCACTGGCATAGTTTTTCTTGTCTCTACCCAGTGTTCGCTAGAGCAACGAATCTCTCTCCTATAGGTCTGTAAAAGGAGCAAAAGGTAGGAAGGAAGTCTTGGTGGTAGATTTCCATCACTTCGAGTCTTTAAATCAAGACTGGATATCTCTCTAAAAGATCGGCTGTAGATCAGCCGGTTACGGGGCTGATGCAGGAATCACTGATTGAAGTTCTCTGGCCTGTGTTGTGCTGGCGATCAGACTAGATGATCAGAATGGTCCATCTGGGCTTGAAATCTGTGCAAATCCCCCATCGAAGGCTAAACGGGTTGAATTGAGAGTATGGTGGATGTGAATTTTCCCCTGTAAACACTAAGCAACAAGACTCATGGATCAATGATGCCTGTTACAGATTAGGACATTGTGTGGATGTGACATGTGGGGGGAGGAGGGAACGACCCATTGGCAGCTCCATTAGATGACTCTTGGAGTCCAATGGCATTTCTGGGTCAGACACGCCTGGACTGGCAGGTTCTAACATCTGCTGCTGCCTGTTGCTGCAGCCGCCTCTTGCTCAACGATTCTTGAGAGCAGTGAATTGGTCTGAGAAGCTGTTTCTGGGTGAACATCTCCTGTCTGTGCTCTCTTCCCAGGAGGCTAGCGGTTACCAAAGCAGAACATGGCGGATAATCCTTTGCTACGTGTTCTCCGTGCTGACAGCAGGAATCCTGTTGATTGTCTTTCGCTGGAAACCAAGCCTTGAGGTCCAAGCAAAGTGCAGGCCGTGTCCTCTTAGGCAAGCCGACTGGATCATAATCACAGTGAGTAAACGTAGAGAGGGAAGGAGGATTTTGTGGTGAAGACACTGGACTGGGAATCAGGAGATCTGGGTTGAATTCCTGGCTTTGCCAGCGACTTCCCGTGTGACCATGGGCAAGTCACTTAGCAGCCTTGTGCCTCAGTTTCCCATCTGTAATTTGGCATGATAATACTCCCTTACTCCCACCCTCTGCCTTGCCTAATTTATAAATTCTTCAGGGCAGAAACTGTCATACAGAGCCTAGTTCAGTTGGGTCCTGATTTCCGTTGGCACTGTAGGTGCTATAGTGGTACATGTTATCAGCCCGTTACCAGGGATGGCAGGAAGCACAGGAGCAGAGCTCCCGTTGCATGAAAATTTAAGGGTAGCCACAGACTTTGATGAGCTCCTTCAAGTCTGGCTTCTAGCCCAGACAGTTCCATGCTGCAGCTTAGAGACATTTGTCCCCATGGACCTGAATGAAAGTCTTGGGGAGGGGGTGGAATCTTTCAACACTGGAATGCTTAGCTAGCTAGCTTCTGCAGTGCATCCCCAGCTATCCAAGGGGATGACAGGAAAGGACTCGCTTCTGAATTAATCCATGCTATCCATAAATCACTGGCCGGGTGATTATTAAGAGGCATAGGGTACTTCTTCTCTTTCTTTCCACCCCAAAGCTGAGAGCGCCGCTCTCCTCCTTGGACTCTCTGTCATTTTTCTTCCCTCTCCCCTTCCCCCCCCAGTTTATATAAAACTGAGGTGGAAGGTGGGTTGCTTATTTGGACAGTGTGGTCTAATGGTTAAAGCAGAGATCCTGGGAGTCAGGACTCCTGGATTCTAGTCTTGACTCTGCTACTGACTTGTGTTGCCTTGGGCAAGGCACTTAACCTCTCTGTGCTTTAGCTTCTCCATCTATAAAATGCAGTAGGTATAGTGGTATCCTGTGCTGAAGTGCTTTGAGAGCTTCATTGAAATTTGTTCTGTTTGGTTCCGTTAACCCAAACTACAAGCACCACCCAGCTAAACTATTCCAAGCTTAAAAAATTGAAATCCCCAGATATGAAATGATTGAGTAAAATGCTGCTCTGCTTCTTCTAGTGCATGGGGCACAGAGTAGGCAAACAAGCCAAATTTCCTTCTGTAGCAGCTGCCTCTTAGGCCACGTCTACACATATACCAGTACAGCTGTGCCACTGCTGCGCCTCTGGTGAAGACAGTCTGAGCCAATGGGAGAGAGCTCTCCGGTCAGCATAAATAAAAACAACCCTGTGAGCGGCAGAAGCTATGTCGGTGGGAGAAGCTATCCCACTGACATAGCGTTGTGCATGCTCGCACTTAGTCTGTGTCACTCAAGGGTGGAATATTCATACATAAGTTATACCGACATAAATGGTAGCGTAGACATAGCCATGGGCACTTACCTGGCCCCCATCTTCACGGCAGCTGAGCACTTCACAGTCTTTAATGTATTTATCCTCACAACAGGCATGTGAGGCAGGCAGGACTATTATCTCTATTGTACAGGTGGGAAATGGAGGCACAGAGCAGCTAAATGACTTGCCCAAGCTCATACAAAGATTTTGCGGCTAACTTGAGCCCAGGTCTTTTCATTCCCAAGCAAGCATGTTAAATCCTGGGCCAGCCTTCCTCAAGCCCTTGTTTGAAAACTGTGTTCCAGGACCGGTTTGGGCAGCGCTTCGTTACCCAGGTGCAAACAGAGCAGCTCGGCGAGGGCAGGTAAGTGGGACTTCTGGATTCTCTCCTTCCCCAGTGTTTGGGTCAACTTGCAAATGATCCCACTGTGAATTTGCCAAGAGAGCGAATGGCCCCTCATGTGCTTGCTATGTACTCTGTGATGGAATGAAACACCATGAAATTGATGTGAACGGAGGTGTGCAGAACTGAACTGCTTGCAGCCACGAGGTTTTTGTTACGTTTCACACAACCAGAGTGCTGACTGGCATTTGGGGTTTGCACAAAATAGCCATCACTCTGAAATTCAATAAAGCCGACTGAATATACTCTTGACTCTTACTTAGATATCCATGAAGTCCAAAAGTCACTTGGTGCTTCACAGTCTCCCAGCATGATGATGCTGAGCCCACATCACAAACATCTGGCACAGTTTGGCTGCGATGTGAAATCGAAGGTTGTGATCCTGCAAACAGTGACACACGTGAGTGACTTTATACGTGAACAGTCTGGTGGAGCCACTTACGTGTGTGAGTGTTTGCAGGATCAGGACATAAACTGACTTCAGGCTCACTCTGATCTGGTGCCTGGGTTAGAATTTGTAGCAAACAGAGACCGAGGGTTGTTTTGAGTCTTTTATATGGCTGGGAAAACTGGATTCTAGTCCCAGCTGTGACACTCACACTGCGAGTAAGTCACGTAACCTGCTGTGGCTCCATTTCCTCATCTGTGAAAGTGCTCCTAAATCACAGAAATACGTGGGGGCCTGATTTCCATAGGCTGCTCTGAAACCTTCAGCCCAAGCATCCAGCCCAGTTACTCCTGGGTGTTGGGAATCTCTCCTGACAAAGGGCACAAATTATTTTCCTCGACTTTTCCAGGTCCATTTATACCAGTATCAATAAAGCCCTTGGACGTTCAAAGGCATGTCACTCTGTTGGCAGAACGTTTTTTGTTGCTATTCACTAAACTGAACCAGGGTGCGTGCATGCACATACGGGCAGTGGAATGAAAACGCACAGTAAAGCTCAGGGAGCACGTTATTCACGGGTTGCTTCCTGTTAAATTGTCTTCTCCTTCCCCTGCCCACATTGGTTGGGAAGAATTTGAACCAGGAAGGTGGGTTCTCCTCTGCACCTGGCTGTGGTCACGGTAGCTATATTGTGATGGTTCTGTCCGTGTGGTTTTCCTGTGCTGTATTATTCTGCACGGTGAGATTGTTTGCTTTAGAAAGGTGTTTACTACAATCTGCTCCGACCTGCCATCCAAGCTGTGGACAGACACTCCAGCTGCCTGATAATCTTGTCAGATATTTTTTCTTATGTGATAAAATAAGCAATTTGCTTGGTACCAAAGTATCCTTTGTTCACACTTAAATTTAACTAGGTCTCTATTGGATCCTGCTTGTCTTCAGAGTACGCTGGACTGGGTCATTCCCCAAAGCTTGGATTTAGGTTAGATCTATTTTACAGTAGCTTTTCTGAAAGGAAAGAGGTGTGTACCCTGACTAGTTGCTGAGGAGGGAAACTAAAGTTTTCATTTGTCATCATCTTCCAGGCTGTTCTTGACTCTACTGTACCACACTTGCCATTAGAAATTAGTTGTATGCAGCAGTTGTAAAAGCAAGATTTTGGAGAACATTAAAGGGGCACCATCTAGTGAAAAGCCATTGGTTCTGAAAAATCAGATTATTATTTATTTGTATTGTCATAGCACCTAGGATTCCCAGTCATGGACCAGAACCCCATTGTGCAAGGCACTGTACGAAAGTAGCTTCAGATATTAGAGCAGCAGCCCCAAATCCATCTGGCAAGTGTTGTTTTACAGTTTCTTGCTTTTTCAAAGTTGGGTTTTTTCCCTCCCTCTCCCTTATTACTGGGAGACAGAACCAAATAAACAACAAAGAAAACTGGTAATGCACAAAGTCAGCACACTGCTAAAATAGGGTTCCCCCCACTCTTTCAATTATAGTGATCTTGGGTGTAATAAATAACAGTAGGTTTTTTTAAAAAAAAAATTTTGACAGAAGTTTGATTGTTGATGCTGCCACTTTAATCACTAGATTACCTGGGTGACATCATGTTGGATCCTCCCAGGGCTAACAGGAGTGAAAAGCACTAGAATATGTTTGTAGTTACAAGAGCAAGCAGGCATGACCCTAAATATGCACAGGGAGCAGATAGGCTGCATGAGAAGCTGCCATTTTTGCATAGTTACTTTTCAGAGAAAAAGCATGCTTTACACTTCCATAGCATTCGGCATCCTCAGAGCAAACATCCTATAATGGCTAGAGAGTTCTAACCTGTGCAGGAATTGCTGTGGGATCCCATATCGACCAGAATAACTGGAAAAGACCATGGCTTTATTACAGATTACAATTGTTCAAGCATATATTTCTTAGTGGAGTCAGAGGCAGATTGATTTTTTTTCAGCCCATGGATTGCATGGAGTGTCTGTAGGCGTAATTGCCATCAGAGGCACTGCAAGATGGGCTTGCATGTAGTTGTAATTTGCAAGGCTCTTGGAGTTTGCCATGTTTTCCAAAGTCTTTGCATGCTGAAGCTCTGTGCTCATTGTAGACCTAGGAATGGTGCCTTTTGTTCAGGGACAAGGCTTTTTAAATGTTGGCATTGTGCTTTTCTTCCCAAGAAGCATCGAGCATCATCCTAGTGCCAGAACCGATGATGGGAGAACCAGCATCGCGGTTGGAGTGTTGGATGAGGACGACAGCGGAGACACCATCCGGCTTCACAGGAAGGAGGAGGTAACGTCCTCCCTTCTGCTTCCTGTTGGGTCCTGCCCTGGGGGCCATCAGAACCTCCTCCTAGAGGTGCCGAGCTACATTAGGAGCTGAGGACTCTCCATTATGTGTTTCTCCCTATGTTTAGAAAAACATTCTGCGCTACTATCTCTTTGAAGGGTCACGCTACATCTGGATTGAAAGACGGCAGGCATACTGCAAAGTCAGGTATGGCATCCATCCTCCTCGGAGGGCTGTCAGGAAGATCTGTTCCCATCTGTGCTATCCCCAGGGCTGTGTTGTGCATGTGTATCAAGGTTTGAATGATGTTTTTGGCTCTTCTTGTCTTTGACCACCAATAACTTAATTCATTGCATGATGGAAGCACCTGGACACCCCAGCAGAGATCGCGGTCCATTGTTCTGGTGCTGGAGAGATATGCAAGGTTTGTTTTTCACTACAGAGTTAACTCAGGTGATCACACCAGATCTGAACGTCAACCTCTTGGGATTACTTAATTTCTTGCTAAATGCTAACAAAAGTGCATCATTAAGGACAGGAGCAAGCAGCATTTATAGCTTCTAATTCAGCTATACTTGCCTGTTCATTTGCTCTGTCAGATCAAGTGATCTGAAAATGTATTATCTCAGTTGAGATCTGTTGAGATCTGCAGGTACTGACAAATGTTGAAACTTGATAAGAATCCTGGCACACGTTTGTGTGTGTGTGTGTTCTGCATAGGTATGTAATATAGAAATGTAGGGCTGGAAAGGACCTCGAGCGGCTGTCTAATCTGTCCGCTCCACACTGAGCCAGGACCAAGTATACTTGGACCATCTCTGACAGGGGTTTGTCTAGCCTATTCTTTAAAACCTACCATGATGGGGATTCCACAGCCTCCCTTGAAAGGCTTTTCTAGAGCCTTATAGTTAAAGTTTTTCCTAATATCTAACCTAAATCTCCCATGGTGCAGATTAAGCCCATTATTTCTTGTCCCATCTTCAGGGGATGTGAAGAGCAATTGATCACTGTCTTCTCTCTGTCAGGCCGGATGGCTTTAAAGGGTGTGCCCGGGCCTGTGTGAGGGCCTGAAAGGGTTAAAAACCCTCTTCAGGCAGAAGGGAAAGCACAGCAGGGCAATTAAAGACACCTGGGCCCAATGAAGGACGGGCCATGGGTATTAAACCCTACTTTCCCTAAAGAAGGGGGAGGGAACAAATGCAGGGGAAGCTGCCAGAAGGTGAGGAGCAGGTGGAGGAGAAGTTTCCCTCCCAGGCCAGGAGACAGAGCTCCTCTAAAGCCAGGGGAGACGAGGTAGCTGAGGGCACCCTAGCCTACAAGCAGAGGTAAAGTGTGAGACCCACCAGGCAGGCCGGCAGTTTGCCACAACACACTTGAAGACTGTTACCAGGTGCCCCCTCAGTCGTCTTTTCCCGAGACTAAACATGCCCAATTTTTTTAACCGTTCCTCAGAGGTCGGGTTTTGATCAGTTTTGTTGCTTTCTTCTGGACTCTCTCCAATTTTTCCACATCTTTCTTAAACCGTGTTCATATAATACTGTAGTTCTCGTTGTAGGAGACTAGCCGTTCCAACCATCTTTGCATACCTAGTTGGTACGTGATGACACCAGCTTTGGATTGTTTGGACAGTTCCAAAAGCTAAAGAACAGGTTTATGTGGTGGGTTTGCTCTCTTCTATTGTAGGATATTTGAGAGAATATCCACGTGCCCCTGAGTGGCGATCGTCTTCACTTCCATCCACTTACCCTCGCCTGGATCTGACTATTTGTGGCCTGGTGTAAATCCAGATGTTTTTTGTATGTGTGCATGTATTTTTCAGTGCTTTAGATGAAGGCTGGACCTGTGCCGATATCCATCTCTCCCAGTCAGGCCTCAGCCAGCAAGACCACGGCACCAGGTAAGTATACGATGGCTTTGCTAATGCCTGGGGATACGTGTGGCTGCAGATAGGGCTGTTTTGGGGAGTGGCAAAGCTGGTTTGGGCCAGGAAGTGTAATAAGCTGGGCTTGTGGTTAACCTTTGGGATGGGGCACAAAGTGCAAGATCAGTGCAGGACTTTAATCTCTCCCTGCCAGCAGTCGGTGCCGTGTGCGTTCTGCGTGGCTTGCTTCAGCCTTCCTAAAGTCAACTGCAAAGCATGTGAATTTGGAACCTGGCTGATCTGCTTGGAAAGCCCACACCGGTGTCAGCGTAGTGCCAAGGGTAAAAAAAGGAAATGTGAATATAGTCTCACAAGGGCTCAAGTTTGTCAAAGTGCCACGGACAAGTGTTCATGGCCCCTCTCGTGTCCCATCCGAGAGATTTCACCTCCAGCAGGGCGATGTTCGGGAACACTTTGCTGGGGCAGTGGCTCTACCGTACTGCAAGGGACGGACACCACTTTCCCCTCCAATAGCAAATCAGGCAGAACCCTACCGAGCTTGTGTAACCTACAAAAATCACTACCTGGTACAGCCACTTGCACCTGAGCTAGGCTTTCGGGGGTGACTGATAGCACTGGCTAGAGCTAGCCACGTGGGGCAGGTAGGCTCTGTACAAAGTGCTTTTCTATAGCGAGAGCTCAGCTCTGAGCTGCAGCTCCTGCTATTCCAGCCTCGGGGACGCTATCTCATGTAGGTCCTGATTCTGCACCGTTAAAGCTAATGTCGGCTTAGTCATTGATTGAAATGATCCCAGGATCCAGTCCTGATTAGCAGCTTTATCGTAATTTGTGTGGCACCGAGCCACCTCAGCTGTCAATAGAACAGCCACATTCCTTGCCCCCAAAAGCTGGCCACCTGCACGTTACAAGCACCAACAAATGTTGGGTGAGGAGGGTGACAGTTGGAGAAATAAGGTGATGCGGTTATTCATGTCTGTAGAGTACACGCCCTGATGATGGGCTGTAGATACAGATGTGTGTCTGGAGGGGTTGAGTACATCTAGAATGCTCATTGAATTTTAAAATCAGAGTTTGTTTAAAACCAAAAATAAAAACAAAAAAACCCGCAGTAACTTGGTGATGTAAATTAGAATTCCCCAAATATTATGTTGAGACCACAATGTAAATTTTACTTGGACCCTAACCTACCTGAGAGTGACTCCCTAGAGATCAAAGGACCAGTGACCACTATGTGTGTGCCCCTTTGCCCAGCCACCCCTTGGCATCCTTTTTAACAGCCACCTGACTTATGTCTCAACGAGGTGTATTACAATGGCGTCAGGTCAGGACCCCGTGGTGCTGGGTGATGGATGAAGATATAAGGTTCTGTGCTCGCAGCCAAAGAATTTATGACGTAATAACCAGCTGGAGGCACTCGTGAGTTTAACCAATAGGAGGGAATGGGGATGGGAGGGCAGGGATTATGCTAAAAATCCTGAGGTCACTCAAGTGGTCTGTGTACACAACTAGATAGGGTGGAGACTTCCATAACGGTGGTAGACGACCCTATGCTCCGCTTTAAATATATACCACAGTTGAGGGCTGGGCGATGTGTAGGTCACATAACAGCAAAGTTTGAAATTCCAAGTGTTCGCCTAAAACCTCTGACTTTTTTTCTGTTTTTTTTCTTCTTCTCAGGAGAAAGGTCTATGGGCCAAACTTGATTGATGTGCCGGTCAAATCCTACCTTCGGCTGCTGGTGGACGAGGTACAAAGCTACAACTTGTAACTTGGCCCCCGTTGCTTTGCACAGAAGGGAAAGAGCAGTATTTTCCTGCCCTGAGCTGCCAGACTGCATGTCCACCAGCTTTCCCAGCATTGGCAGTAACGCCCAAATCTCATTGTCCTTCAACAAGCCACCACATGTTGTCTGTGAGCTTCTTTGCGCACTAGTTGCATGAGCAGAAGTGCCTTAATGCCACCTGCTTTTTCTCTCTTTCAGGTGTTGAATCCCTTCTACATCTTCCAGGTTTTCAGCATCATTCTGTGGGTCTGTGACACTTACTACTACTACGCTGCCTGCATATTCTTCATCTCTGCGATATCCATAGGGCTGTCTCTCTACGAGACTCGAAAGGTGGGTGTCAGGCCCCCCTGGGAGGGAAGAGACAAATGGCTGCGTTCTGCTGCCCGACAAACAATCTGGGGTGGTTCCGGGGATGCTGAGCTAAGAACAGCCTTACTGGGTCAGACCCGTGGTCCATCCAGCCCAGTGTCCTTTCTGCTAGCAGTGGCCAATGCCAGGAGCTTCAGAGGGAATGAACAGAACAGGTCATCATCAAGTGATCCATCCCCTGGTGTCCACTCCCAGCTACCGGTAATCAGAGGCCAGGGACAGCCAGAGCATGGGATTGCGTCCCTGACCAGCAGGGCTAAAAACACTGGGAACAGTGGGCCAATTTTATTTTATATGGGACTAGGAGCTCTAGAGAAGTATCCTTTCCATTAGTCCCCATCCTTCCTGCAGGCTGGCGCTCTGCACAGCTTACCCTTGTACAGCTACAAGCATTTGTCCAATAGCCTTTTCCTAGCCAGGTAAGAACTAGTGGGGGTGAGATGGAGCAGGAATTATCAGCACGCAGCCAAATCGAGATCACATGTTTTCAACCATAGCACGCGCGCACACACACACAGAGAGCTCCAGTGCCTCTGGCACTGCCTAAAATAACCAGCACCAGCAATCCAAGGGTGCTTCTGAGGTTTATATCCTCCTGTGCGTCATGAATCTCTGCTCTACACTGTAGGTCCTTGTGCCTTTAGTGTATAACAGTGAAAGCCTGTGAGTGGGTGGGAGATGAAAAAGGAAGAGGGAAGATGCAGAAACAAGACAAAGATGGTACAGGACAGAGCCAGGTCTCTGGTGGATCCTCCATCATGTGAAGTCTGGAAATCAGTCCGGGGGGGGCTTTCTGAAAGATTTCTCTCTAGCTCCACCCGCAGTTATGGGCTTGGTGCAGGTGTCACGGGGTGAAATTCTCTGGCCTGTGTTATGGAGGGGGTCAGGCTAGATGGTCCTGTCTGACCTTAACATCTATGAATCCCAGGGGGATTTGCCCCCCCCCCCCCGTCATGTGGTGCCATTTCCATTCTAGACTAGTCCATGTCAAGTGTAAACCAGCACGGTTTAAAGCCCTCCCTGCCCTGCTAGTGGATAGCTGTGTTTGATTCCTTGCAGCAAAGCGTAACGCTACGGAACATGGTGAAGATGTCGATCAGCGTGAGAGTCCACCGAGCCGCTGGAGGTGAGCAGCAGCAGTAGGTTGTAATTCTCCATTGCCACGTGAAAGGCAGACAGATGCCATGTGCTTCTGCCCCATCAGCACAGAGGTAAATTGGCCTTTGTTGGCAGAGCTACATGGGGGAAGATCACCCTGTGGTGCCATCGTCCTGGCTCTGAGTAGCCGGGTCAGTCGAGGCAGCGGGGGTTGGGGGTAGGCTGGAGCGGATGCTTCGCCTGTTGCACCAAAGGTATTTTTGCAGTTAATCAACAAAAAGGCTGCTGGCTACACTCTTAGGAGCTGATCCTGCAAATGCTACTGGTCATGCACACTTGCTACTGTGAGCATGTCCAGTAGATTCAGTGGGAGTGGTTGGAATATTAAGTTCCTTGCTCGTGAGGTGACACTCACCCCCCCTTGCACCTCCCCCTGTAAGTCTTTCAAATAGGATTCAAGCGGTGCATCTGCCTTGTGCTGGCTGCACAGCTGCGAACTTCACCCCATCGGGCCTTGCGGTAACTCTGCGCTGCTGAGGTAGTGAAATCTCGTGTGTAAACCGCTCAGCGAAGTTAAGGCATTTTCCAAAAGTGCCATGTGCAAGGGCGCGATTGGTTTTAAATCAGATACAGATTTTTTTAAAAAACTTTCTCCCCTGTGAGTAGAGCACAGGGCTGGGGATTCCGGAGACCTGGTTTTATTCCCAGCTGTGCCACTGACCTGCTGGGTTTGTGCCTCAGTTTCCCCATCTGTAATTTTGGGGGGGGTGATACTTTGGGAAGCACTTTGGTTATAGCAATGCAGCATTCCAATGAAACCAGCTTTTGAGGTTTAGACTTTTCCTCACGAAGGCCAGGAGCCTGCGAACATTTAGGTAGACCTCACCCCTGGAGCAGCTCCATTCGTGTGAGTAACACCAAGCACAGGTCTGCAGGATCAGGAGGCGTATGTTTGCAATGCATGTGGAAACTCCCTAGAGGAGGAGAAGGGGGACCCATGAGTTTCTCTTATTTCCCAAAATGAAGTGAACTGCAGAAAGCAGCACAGTAGGACTCGTGAAAGGAAAAGCCAATTTTCAAAATGCTTCTCGTTCTAACAACCTAAGTGCTGTTGTGAAGCGCTGGGGATGATGATTTATTATCTAGTGCTTTTCCATCGATAGATCTCTAAGTGCTTTACAAAGGAGGGCAGGATCATTCTTTCTGTTTTACAGATGGGGAAACTGAGGCACAGGGCAGTGGAGTGACTTGCCCAAGGTCACCCAGCAGGCTAGAGACAAAGCCAGGTACGGAAGCCAGGTCTCCTTAGTCCCAGTACAGTGCTCTAGCCACTCAGCCGTGCTATATTAGGCTTTGTAAAACTTCTAAAACAACATCTAAATTTGGAATTTAGGCAGGTAGTTGATGTCCTATTCTAAAAGGGAAAATGTACCTACTGTAACCCGTCCGTGCCCAGGGTAGCCCACTGATAATGCCAGGGTCAGGGCAGACTGTAAAAGGAGAGCAGATTCTCCCAGCACTGGTGGGTGACACTGCAGTCAGGCTTCCCAACCAGCCACAAACAGTGCTTGATTCCCCCACCCTGGTTATCAAGAAGCCACTGTGGAAATACACACAGCCCCCTTTACTGCATTTCAGTCCCTGGCTCCCAAACTGACACTAGGTCCAGTAAAGAGACCAGTCATTTAAACTCTATGCTCTTTACTAAAAGATTCCCTCTGATCCCAAAGGACCAGCCATAGGACCAGTTCAGTATAAGTTTGGATCTTACCCGAAATACCACGCTGCCAGCCAATCCTTTAGTAACTAAAACTACAGGTTTGTTTAATAAAAGAAAAACAAATAATAAGAGAAGTGTTAAAGGCTTAAAGCAATCAGATCATACAAATTATTTAAAAGTCCATATACATCAGGTTTCTAGAACAATTGTGGAGTTGTATAATTCCTCTGGTATACATCCAGTACCTGGATGGGTCTAAGTCCTTCAGTTCAGTTGCAAAGTGTGTTGATCCAGAGGTGTGTCCACAGCTGGACAGGAACAAAGACAAGACAAAGACAAAATGGTTGCTGTGGTTTGATCTTATATACCCTCTGTTACTGGCCATGTGGCTTGTGGAACTTTACAGGAACCAAAATGGAGTCCATAGTCACATGGGCCAATCCTGGTAACTCTTCAGGTATGCCTTTAGTTTCTTCCTGGGCCTTTGGCTTCTGAAAAGGTCTTGATGGGCCATTAAGCGGGCTATTGTCCTGTGGCCTCTCTGTCTGGGGTGTGTCTTCTACAGCACAGTTTGAAATACAGGTATATCAAAGATCTCCATAACTTTCCTCACACATATTACACATGAACACAAATATTATCATCTTATTCAGCATATCATAACCTTTCTAACAGTACCTGACATGGTATGTCTCACATGAATCACTATGATGTTGACATACTGATGTCAAATAACACAAATGCCCCCCCCCCCTCCCAATCCAGTCCACATGACACCTACTGTTTAAGAAATGTCGCATCCATGTTCTCTTGTAAACCAGCCCAATTGAGCAGCTTAACCACGCTCCATTAGGCAGAATTTCTGACGACTGCCCTTCGGCTGAGCTCCAGCAAGCTGCCTTATTAGTTCAAATTAAATTTTCTCCGTAGATAAAAGGCTGGCTTCTTGTTTTCCTTTTTTTAAGCAGCTGTTTGCCTGGAGTCTAACACCCTGTGATCACAGGATTAAAATGAAAAGGTTAAAAATTACATGAGACTTAAAGAACCGATTCCTGCCAGCCCCTGCTGACTTGGCTTTTTGTATCTAATCTTTGAAAGGTTCTCTCTTACAGTGGCAGGGATTTAGGGCTTTGCTATGTACCCAGTACGGGATATTACCTCCATGTTGTATGTGTGTGCCTGTCAGTGCGATGCTTAATGTTATATAAAACAACTAAGCAGCCACTCGGAGTACAGATTTTAAATACAGCACAGCAAATAATTTTAAGCCTTCGAAGTGGTAATTACTAAACAGCTCCAATTTCAGCCTTGATCCTAGGCAGAGCAAGCCACGTGAGTTCGTTAGTGAAGATTTGGACTTTAATGCTTTCGTGATTAAATAGAGGCGTGCCTCCGGGCAAAGTTGGAGGTCTGAATCTAGGAGGCCTTGTCCCCAAGTTGCATGTCTTTAGTGATACTGACATGCTTTCCCTCAGTGAGGAGAGGGGGAAAGTACAAGACACACCTGCCCATATATACCCAGTCATAGAATCATAGAAGATTAGGGTTGGAAGGGACCTCAGGAGGTCATCTAGTCCAAGCCCCCGCTCAAAGCAGGACCAACCCCAACTAAATTATCCCAGCCAGGGTTTTGTCAAGCTGCAGCTTAAAAACCTCTAAAGATGGAGATGCCACCACCTCCCTAGGTAACCCATTCTGATGCTTCACCACACTCCTAGTGAAAAACCTTTTCTTAATGTCCAACCTAGACCTCCCCCACTGCAACTTGAGGCCATTGCTCCTTGTTCTGTCATCTGCCACCACTGAAAACAGCCTAGCTCCATCCTCCCTGGAACCCCCTTTCAGGTAGTTAAAGGCTGCTATCAAATTCTCCCTCGTTCTTCTCTTCTGCAGACTAAACAGGCATACTTCCTTCAGCCTCTTCTCATAAGTCTTGTGCTCCAGCCCCCTTATCATTTCTGTTACCCTCCGCTGGACTCTCTCCAACTTGTCCACATCCTTTTTGTAGTGGGGGGCCCAAAACTGGACACAGTACTCCAAATGCGGCCTCACCAATGCTGAATTGAGGGGAATAATCACTTCCCACGATCTGCTGGCAATGCTCTCACTAATGCAGCCCAATATGCCGTTAGCCTTCTTGGCAACGAGGACACACTGCTGACTCATATCCCACTTCTTATCCACTGTAATGCCCAGATCCTTTTCTGCAGAACTTCTGCCTAGCTCGTCGGTCCCCAGTCTGTAGCTGTACATGGGATTCTTCCATCCTAAGTGCAGGACTCTGCACTTGTCCTTGTTGAACCTCATCAGATTTCTTTTGGCCCAATCCTCCAATTTGCTTAGGTCACTCTGTATCCTATCCCTTCCTTCCAAGGTATCTACCTCTCCCCCTAGCTTAGTGTCATCTGCAAACTTGCTGAAGGTGCAATCTACCCCATCCCCCAGCTCATTAATGAAGATGTTGAACAAAACCGGCCCCAGGACTGACCACTGAGGCACTCCACTTGTGACCGGCTGCCAGCTAGACATGGAGCCATTGATCACTACTCGTTGAGCCCTATTGCTGCTGCGGAGATATTTACTCGAGGCGCACACATGGCCAGTGTTGTGTCTTCTGGATCCCAGTCCAATCCCAGCTCTGCCACTGACCTGCTGCATGATCTGGGGGAGTCCTTTCCCTACTCTGAGCTTCAGGGTCCCCCATCTGTGAAATGGGGGCCGTGCTATTTAACGCCTTTGTCAAGAACTGTGAGATCTGCTGGTACCAAGCACCACGTGCCTGCTTGTTACAGCAGGAGGAGTCTCTGACTGCGCTGTGGCTTGCCTGCCTTTGCAGAGGAGGCAGAGGTGAGCTCTCTGGACCTGGTGCCAGGCGACTGCATCAGTCTTCCTTCCGATGGGTTCGTGGTCCCGTGCGACGCTGCACTGCTAACCGGCGAGTGCATGGTCAACGAGAGCATGCTGACAGGTGAGCAGGGACGGGAGCCGAGATACATTCTGCGTGACAGGGAGGGTGTTTTGGGGGGAGATCTCCGCTTACCCAGACCGTGGCTGTGTCACTCCTGCCATTAGCATTGCACACACTGCCAACTGAGGAGAGGAATCAGAGCTCAGACGTCTGGCTGCGACTGTGTTCCCTGGTGCCGGCCGTATGGGCTCTGAGCTTCACCGCTCAAATAACCGCAGCAAAGCCGCATCAGGATCGGTAGCAGCGCAGGCTAGCCGCTCAGTGTAACCGGGGTCCGGGTGGACTTGCACAGCCCATGCTGCCATGACTTTGCTGCTGTGGTTATTGGAGCTAGCTGCACCAAAGCTAGATCAGAGACATCTACGTGAGCTAGAGTCGCACCTCAGTGCAGTGTAAACGTCCCTTAAGCCTCTTAGGACAAGAGAGGGAAGAACGCTTCGTTTAGCTCTTAAGTGACCCCTTCTGGCCATCCAGAGGAACAGCAAGGAGTGGCTACGCGAGGAGACTCCCTCATGGCCCTGTGGTTAGGGCACTAACCTGGGATTTGAGAGATTGGCATTTGATTCCTTTCTCTGCCACTGACGCCCTGTGTGACCTTGAGTGAGTCACTTGGGGCCAGAATGTTACAGGTATTTAGGTGCACACAGATGCAGGTAGGCACCTAGTTGGATTTTCAAAAGCACCTTGGTGCCCAGCTCCCATTGATTTTGGTGGGCCCCTGTCTGCATCTTCAGGCATATAAACATTAACGGGGCAAAAACAAATCTGGCCCTTAGAGAGAACTCAAAAACTGGCTGAACGTAAAGGCATTTTTGTATAAATCTGTCTGTCCGTAACTCTGGTCACCAGCTGAGTTTCTCCTGTAGGGGAGAGCGTCCCGGTAATGAAGACACCTTTACCCAGCGGACCCCAAGCTGCCAGCGTGATCTATTCCCCCGAGGAGCACAAACGGCACACGCTGTTCTGTGGGACTCAGGTGCTCCAAGCCAAATCCTACGTGGGCAAGGAGGTCCTGGCTGTGGTGACACGCACAGGTAGCTGCATCTGGAGCAAATGCAGAGCTCCCGGTCCTTAGTTTCCCCCTGGGCTGCAGCACTACCCAGGAACTACCCCAGTTTCATGGCTGCCTTGATTGCGCCACATGGGCTGCTTCCGTTTTATCCTGATTCTGTCTGGAATTCTTCCAGCCGCATACACCTGTACTAGCAACTTTGCTGTTGGTTTAGCTCTGCTCCATTGAACAGAATGTTCTCAGAAGCCAAATTAAAGTGTATCGTCTCCTTGGCTAACCTGGCACCATGGCAGAGCATTCACAGTGCGGGTCTGCTGCTAGCTAATCCTTGTTCCGTCATTAGCCTGCTACCCCCAGCGTTCAATGCAGTGTCCACCCGGGGCCCTTCTGCACTGCAGGGAGTGTCGTGGCATGTAATCTGCTCACTGACCCTGCTCTGCCATGGCTCACAGCACCCATCCAGCAGCACTTTCACGATGTGTTTCAATGGCCCACACCTACAGCCCTGGAGACTCAGGTTCCCACCTGTGCTGCTGGGGATTTCCTGCCCGCAGGGTGAGTTTGGCTGGAGAGCACTGAGCACTGCTGACTGTGGGAGGAAAATCTTCCTTCCTTTCTTTCAGGGCAAGTGGAATTTTAAGTGCAGAGCTGTGCTGTCTAGAAAAACGTGGGCAGCTGACTCACCTGGCCAGCCTAATCTGCTAGCCCTGGGGTTCTCTATTCTTTGGTGTAAGGCACACCCAGACCTGGGAGGTAGAAATCCTGACTGATCTGGATGGATGGGCTCTGACACATGCATGTACAGACTCCACGTGCACAGGTGTATAGATGATCCCATTGGCACAGCAGAAGAACCTTGTTTACAGCCTGTCGGAGTTATTGCAGCCAGGTTTGTAAGCAGGGTTGTGGCATGCTACATTAGCACAGTCAGGAGCTGAGAGCTGATTTTGTGCGTGCGTGCGCGCGTTTAAGTCTTCCAGTTGTGTTGCAAGAGCCTGGCTGCTCTCAGATAGTTATGTCAAAGGGAATTGCAGGACTGCATCTTCATTTTCCCCCAAAATCTATGTCTGTTAATAGCCACAATTCACAGTGCAAGTTTCCAAGTCTATAAGCATCTTTTCCCTGCCTCCTCTCTTCCCCAGGGTTCTGTACAGCCAAAGGGGACCTGATCAGCTCTATCCTCTACCCCAAGCCTGTGAGCTTCAGGTTCTACAAGGATGCGGTGAAGTTTGTCCTCTTCCTTGCAGCCCTGGGTACGTCTGAAAGTCGGCGGCATTACAAGCACCAGTAGACTGAAGCTGAGTGTCTTATTAAGTGAGGAATCCCTTTACAGCTGTCCGTTCTCTCTCTTGCAGCTTTTATTGGCACTACATACAGCCTCATCATTTTGATTAAAAACCAGGTAAGCCAACCGTCATGGGAAAATCTCTCTCCCCTCCCAGCCCTCTTCCTTCTGCTCCCCTCATGCATCCTTTGATTTGGAACCAGGGCTTGGACAAGAATGGTCCAAACAAGTTTGGTATGTTAAAGACGCTGGCACGGGAGTACCTCGGCATAGCTCTAACTCCAGTTTTCTCTAATGGCCAGCACTTGCAGACTCCACCTGCGATCTGCTCTGGGTTCTTTCTAGCTCTCTCCTCCCTACTCGTAACAAACATCCTGCAGCTGAACTTAGTGGATGAGTTGGCTGACACGGAGTAAACCTTGGAGTTCAACTCTCCTGGGCTCTGCAGGGATAATGGCAAAGACAGTTTGTCTTTAGTGAGTGATGACGGAAGCAGAGATGACTAAAGACGAACTGTCGTTAAATTTAAAGACAGCCCCTCCAAGCAGAGGGGACACCTGCAGGAATGCCTGGGGGCAAATCTGGTACTTGATCATCTCATTGACCCTGCAGTAAACGCAGAGGCAAATCACGCTCCCAAAAAGGGAGCTGGGGCTTCTGAAAAACCTGCATCACATTCTAAGTTTTTATTTCCTTTCTGCTCTCTCTCTCTGGGGTTGTCAAAGGCGTTGCTGGCTTTTGTGTGTGCCTCATGGGGAAAGATCTGGGGAATTCCAAGTGCTCTCAAACCCAGGTGGAGTCTGCCAGCGAAGATCCACTCAGGAAGCTATTGCTTCATTAAATACAGCTGTCCAATGTGCTGTGGGCATTTGTGCCTAATGGGCCATCTGTTCTTGATGGTGCTCATGTGACCTGCAAATCTGTCTGCTGCACTATGAGATAATGTCCTGCAGAACCTCGTCCTGGAAGGCACCTAATTTAAGATGTGCTCTCTCTCTCCCTCCTTCCCATTCCTGGCTGTCGCATGTGGACAGGTTCCTCTCAAGCAGATCATCATCCGTGCGCTGGATCTCATCACGGTCATCGTGCCCCCCGCGCTCCCTGCTGCGATGACCGTGGGCACCATCTACGCCCAGAACAGGCTGAAGAAACACGGCATCTTCTGCATCAGCCCTCCCCGGATTAACCTGTCCGGGAAAATCCGCCTGGTCTGCTTTGATAAGGTGAGTCCCCGGGGATGTCCACCTTGCGCCATGGCATCTGTTTCTGAGGCTGCAGCTTGCTTGACAGACTACCAGCTTGTGGCCTCATCAAGTTACTTTCCCCCCCTCCTCCTGCTGCAGACAGGGACCCTCACAGAGGAAGGCCTGGATGTCTGGGGCGTTGTTCCCTTGGAGAATAACTGCTTCCTGCCCATCGCTCATGAGCCCCGCTGTTTGTCTGATGGCCCCTTGTTGTACGCGCTGGCCACCTGCCACGGTGTGTCTCTGCTGAGGGAGCAGCCCATAGGAGACCCTGTGGACCTCAAGATGGTGGAATCCACTGGCTGGGTAAGAAGGAGAGGAGTCCGGGTGTGATCCAAAAGGCTTTGGTCTGATGTGGAGTGCAGGGAGAGGTTTGGAAGCTTCCAGGGGAGTGTGTGTTGGCTTGCGTCTTCTGTGGGTGATTTGTGGAAGGGGTGAGATAGTGTTTGGTCTTCTGTATCCCTCTCGGAGCCCTAGGGCCCCCTCTCTACCCCCATTCCCTTCCACTTTACACCCCATCCGACTTCACAGGCTCTGCATCGCAGCTTTCATCCTTCTAAGCCAAAGAGACCAGAAGATGCATTGGAGGGAGCCCGTTCATGCTACAGAGAGGGCGCCATCGAGGTAGTGATTGAAAGGCTTAGCCTCTGATTCACTCTACTTGTGGTTCGATGTGGAGAATGTTCAAGAGACCAAATAACTAAGCTCGGACAGATCTGTCGTCTAACGACAATCAGCACAATACAAGGAAGAAAGAGTTAATAGAAAGCCTTCCTTTCCCGGAACTGAATTCTCTTAACTGTGTTCAGTTAACCTTACACACAAGATATACTTCCCAAATGCCCCCTTAAACGAGCCATCTTTTGCAGCATGGCTGCGTACAAGTTACACGTTGCCATTCACGTCACTTGAAGTTAGGAGGCTTGAAAATACTCCCTAAAGCATTCAGACATGTTACATCATTTCCTTGTGCCACATTGTTCCTTTGTTTCAGACATTACATTTGCGGAGATAACTCTCATCCATCTAACTCTTGACGGTTTCTGTGTTTGCCTATGCCAGTGCTAAGCTATGCTTGTCCCAGGGTGTCATGGGATGTATGCCTTATAAGCATAACACAACTTAGCATCATTGCTCGACACACATATATATCTCATATCAATACCATGCACATAATACTTATTAATGTGATATGTGTATATTGTGTGTGTATAATCCATAGATGTTGGCTAGCCGTCCCCTGCTTGGCAACATAATCATTCTATCAGGGCAACACTGTAGCCAAATTAACATATAAGCAAAGGTAAGAGCTTTCATGCCCGATGTATTGCTGCTTATGCAGTTGGCTAAAACTATACATGATTCATAGAATCATAGAAGATGAGGGTTGGAAGGGATCTCAGGAGGTCATCTAGTCTAACCCCTTGCTCAAAGCAGAACCAACCCCAACTAAATCATCCCAGCTATGGCTTTGTCAAACTGGCCCTTTAAAAACCTCTAAAATGTAGATTCCATCACCTCCCTAGGCGATTAGTACAATTAAAACAAATACTCCTTGTAATAGAAGCAAAACCTAAAACTTCTGTCCAAGTCTTAAAAAGTCATGGTTTTATATAATTATTTTTCCATCACTATTGAGAGAGAACCATGAGCAGTGGAGACTAATTAACTTTGTGAGTGCATTTTTAAATGCAAGCAGCAGCGAGTTTAGCAAACTGAGCTGAGTGAAGAATGCAAAAGAAAGGGGCAGGGTTTGGACAGAGAAAGTAGGTAAAGGAAAAATGTAACCCATCTATAAAAACATTAGCCAAAGAAGTTTACATTAATAACTCTGAGACGAGTGGAGTTCAGTGGGATAGAGCAGGGGGGCTTGGAGCCAAGACTTCTAGGTTTTATCCCGGCTCTGGGAGGAGAGAAGGCACTGCTATTGTCCTTGCAAAACCTGAATGTGTTTCCCCAAGTCCCTGTTGCTTGTTTGCCCTCCCAGTGGATTACAGGAGCGCTCTGCCTTGCTGCAGTTAACTATTTCTGGGCCAATCAGTACCTCCTTTAAGGATTTTTAACCTGCTTTTGACAACCTAACTTTTGTCTGTCTTGCTGGGCTGTCTCTTACCTGACAGTCTCCTGGCCTTCCCTTCATTCCCTGTAAATTAGAAGCAATTACAGCTGCTGATACCTTCCGTTTGCTTTTTTTGTTCCCTAGTTTGATCTTGTTCTAGTGTGAACCCTTCTTTTAGTCCTTGGACTTGTTTCCTTCTTTGTTTAACTTTTTCTTCACATAAAGAATCCCAGAGTCATGACCTAAATGGGTGAATCACCCCCATAATTAGTTATATATTTTCATACAAAAGATCCGAGAGCTCTTTTATGATGGTTTTTGGCCGTCATTACTGCTGATTCTTGGGGTTTGGCATTGTGCTGTTTTTAGTCTTCAGGGCTTTTTGCTCAGAAAAAGTTTCCCTGTAATTAATCTTTATAGATTCTTAAAGGAGGACTTTTCGCCCAGAAAAGTAGTTTGCTTTTGTTAAGTTTCTGCTAACCGGTTATTTTAAGGTGCTTTGCCAGTGTAGCACGTGTCAACTCCCCATCCCGCCCCGCAAGCTGGCTAGTCTGTAGCAAGTGTGCATAGGATCTCTACTCCCCAAAATCCAACTGCTATGAGAGGGCTATCTTGAATCCAAATGGCTCAGTGCCCCATGCCAAGTTGGCTTGGAGGACGCTCCTGTCTGTATTTCCAACTATTGACTGAAAGGTAGAGCTAACTAATTATCTGCACGTGTGGTTCAATATTAAGAACGTTCAAGAGACCCAATAAATCCTGCTGGGCTTGGTTATTGTCTAAAGACAAAGCAATATGGTACAGGAAAGAAAGAGTTAACACATCACCAGTCCTTCCCAGGAATTGAATTCTCCCACCTCTGAAGTGCTTCTTGCTGCTTCAGCTCTAAGGCACATCTGTGTGCAGCTTCCTCAGTTTCCCTGGTATTAGCTGCTGCTTTAAGCTTCATGTCTGTCTGCCACTTGAAATTCATAGTCTTTTTCTCTCTGTTCTGATTCCAGCCGTGCAAGTTCCAATTTTGCAACGGCCTCACTGGTAGACATTTTTATGCTTTCCTATGTGTTCCCTTCACCTTACACAGAAGATGTGCTTCCCAAGTGCCCCCCTTAAACTAGCCATCTTTTATAGCATGGCTGTTTACATAGCTCTGTTCACATCCCTTAAACTTCAAGTTTAATGAGCCAGCTGCTGCCAGCTTTCCTTGGTGCCATCCTGTAGTTTCCCATCTTGGTTCTTGAATAATAAATTCCAAGTATTACGGGTCTTGAAGATACTCCTTACAGCTTTGTTACATTTTACATTTATCTCCTTGTCCCACGTTGTACTATCTGAAATGAAAGTACATTTTAGTATATGCTGCCCATCCGTCTGACCCATGACAGTTTCTGTATCTGCCTATACCAAGAGTTGAGCTGTACTTGTCCCAGGGCATCCTGGGGTAAATGCCTTAGCATAAGTGAGCAAGTGAGCACAATTTAGCGTGATTACCCAGCACACCCAGTATTAATGTTTGCATGTAATTTGTGTGCATTGGCTAACAGAGGCTCCAGGGAATTTTCCTCCATCCCGCTACAGACACGGTGCTTTTGCTGTCAAAGCTGATGCTAGTGCAGACAAAGGTCTGGAGAGTGTCCAGGCATGCCTGTGACTTAGCTCAGAGAGGCATGAGCCTTGATCACGGGAGTTATAGGGCTTAGGATATCTGCACAACCAATAACACCTATGAAAATCTCGTGACTCGCTCATCCACGATACTAGGCTGCATCGTTGTTGAGCAAGATGGTGCCATCAATGGGGCGTGTCTGGAAAAATTCACTTAAATTGAAGCGCTTTGTTTTTCCAACAACACATTTGAACTACTAGAAGCGTCTCCTGCAGTATATAAATATGGGGCAGAGGGTGCGCTAACGATACTGTGCAAATACTTCAAGGAGGTGATAGCAAAGCCCTGAGGAGGATTATTTATATGCACTGGGTTCAATAACAGTAAAGGCAGGTAGGTTAAAAAATCTAGTTATTTAGGCTAAAGTTTAGGGAAAGATTCCAAAGAGAGAAGTTGGGGGTCTAGGGCCAGCCCCTGGAGAGGTGGTCAGAGCACCATTCCTGTAAGTGATCGAAGAGAGGTGAGATAAGACAAAGGATGTCCCTACTCGCCTGTCCCATGAAAGAATGAAAATCTTTTCAAAACGGGCATTCCGCCACAGGCAGGAGCTGTGGACATGTGACTCCTGCAGCTGGGAAGAGCTGGATTTTTTTTTCTTTTTATAAACATTGTATCAGTAGATCTAAAATATCGCCCTGTTTTCTCTCCCATCCAGTGCTGTCACGGGTCCTGGGGCTGTGCATTAAAGCCCTGGAAGCTCTAGCTGCATAGCTAGCGGTATGTCTACACGGCATTTTGGAGCAAGCCATGGTCAACAGGGCCGGAGGGGCTTGGCGCCAGTGCTTGAAAAACAATTGTAGAGACATCGCTTTGAAATTGCAGCTTGGGCTGGGAAGCCGACCCCCTACCCAAGGCTTCAAGCACTAGTGCAAGTCCCCAGTCGTTGACGCTGTCACTCCAAAATGCTGGGTAGATCTATCCGAAGAGGCCGCATCTGAAATGCAATAGTCGCCTTTGTTTAAGAAGCCCATTGGTTTTGCATGGGCCAGTGTTGCAAGCTCAGCTGTTGGGTGGGGAATGGATGCTGGGCCTGCAGAAAAGGGGCTGCGTCTTCTAAAGTGCCTGACTCGTTGGTTTCAGATCCTGGAGGAGACCGAGGGGGATGAGGCCAAGCTGCACGCAGCCCAGCTCTTCAGGACAAAGGTCCTTGCGGTGATGAAGCCTCCTATGGAAGAACAGCCACATGACATGGTGAGCTTGGGGCTGGTTGGTGTCCTGACGGCACGGTGCTGAAAGTACAGTGGCTGGAGTGGAAGAGAGGGGATGTTCTATACTGTACTTCAGAAGAGAGCAGCCCTTTACTGCTTAGTTTCTAATGCCATGAACAGGGCCCCCACATGGGAGGGGTACACTTTACCGGGGCCTGGAGATCCTGGGGGGGCCCAGCCCACGCTGCAAACCCCCATTACCATGTGGGGAAAAAAATGTTCATGGCTCCTGAGATTGTATGTATGGGATGAGGGATTGTGGTATGTGTGTGGGAGGGGGCCCGTGTTACAAGTTTGTACTGGGCCCGAAGGAATTATGCTTGGGTCCTGGTCACCAACTCTTAATTAACAGGCCAGCACCTGCTGCCAAGGTGATACAGATTCCTAGATTCCAGGACCATTGTGATGATCTAGTCTGACCCTCTGTTGAGTATGGGCCAGAGAACGTCCAGAGCGTCCCAGAGTTCTGCCTCTTAGGAGAACATCCACTTCCAATTCAAAAATGGCCTGTGATGGAGAATCCACCCTGACCTTGGACCAATAGTTCGAATGGCTCACCACGCTCACTGCTAAAAATCTACCCCTCGCTTGCAGTCTGTAATTGTCAACCCTCTGCCTCCAGCCATTTGATTGTGTCGGACTTGTCAATGCAGTTTTTTCCAAAATTTTTCATCAAACTTAAGAACAAAACAAAACCCAAGCCCCAACGCCCCCACTTTGTTTTAAATCAACCAGAGCCTCTCGGGTCTCGATTCAGGATGCAATTTTTCCTTTTATTTGTTTCAAGTGGGTTGAAACAAAACATTTCTGGTTTGTTTGGTTTTTTTCAATTTGTCTGGCCATTTTCAGGAGTTTCTTCACTTTTTTTCTTGAACTAGCCAAATATGAATTCGAAATGCTGTTTCCAAATGAAACATTGAAATGAAACCTTTTAACTTTAAAAAAAAAAAAAAAATTCAGTTGAAATTTAGTCAAATATCAACCCGAATCCATGAACTGTTTCAGAGCCCTCCAAAATGCATTTTTGATGTCCCCCTCCAAAAAAACCAAACAAATAAATCTCATTCAGGTATGCCAACTCCTACCACCCCAGAAGCAAGCAGTGATGCTGGAGGTGGGTATGTGTCAGTTTGTGGCTGGAACCCTGCCACCCACAGCTGATGTGCCATATAGTTTTAGTCGCTCTCATGTCACTGGGTTCCGTTCCCTCCCCAGAAACACAAGGTGCCCATTGGGATTCTCCGTCGGTTCCCGTTCTCCTCCTCCCTGCAAAGGATGAGTGTCCTGGTGAAGCTGCCTGGTGTCGCCCCTTCAGAGGCATACATGAAGGGGGCTCCAGAAATGGTGGCCAGCCTCTGTAAGAAAGAAACAGGTAAATGGCAGGGCCTACCATTGGCACCCACATCTCCTAGCCAGGGGTGTCTGACCTGACTGCTGGGTGGCTGTGGGCAGTTGAAGCCATCTGTTGGCATTCCCTTTGTTCTCCACTGACGACCTAGGTAGGAGGCAAATGGTTCAGCTTTCATGAAATGGTTTCAGGTTTCATAGTGAAACCTCTGTTTATGGTAGCCTGAGTGTGGAACCCTTTGGTTACTCCATCTATAGCAAACCATGCAAAGGGATTAGCTGTTAGGATCGGGGTGGCAGGTACTCACTGAACAAGGCTAGGCGTCTCTGCCACCCAGATCTCTCTAGATCATATGCCTTGATTGCCAGCTACTTCAATAGCTATGAACTTCCTGATCCCTTATCTTGAAAGCAAAAGGGAGGGGATCAAACCACCATGTGCGCAATAGATTAAATGGGTTGCTCGTGAATTTCCAGTAGCCCTCAAAGTGCTGGGAGCTCATACACACTAGATCAGTGGCTCTCAACCTTTCCAGACTACAGTGCCCCTTTCAGGAGTCTGATTTGTCTTTCATGCCCCCAAGTTTCACCTTACTTAAAAACCACTTGTTTACAGAAGCAGACATAAAAATCCAAAAGTGTCACAGCACACTATTACTAAAAAATTGCTGACTTTCTCATTTTTATCATTTAATTATAAAATAAATCAATTAAAATATAAATACTGTACTTACACTTCAGTGTATAGTATATAGAGCCGTACAAGCAAGTCATTGTATGAAATGTTAGTTTGTACTGACTTCACTAATGCTTTTTATGTAGCCTGGTGTAAAATGAGGCAAATATCTAGATAAGTTGATGGTACCCCCCAGAAGACCTCTGTGTACCCCTGGGGATATGCATACCCCTGGTTGAGAACTACTGTGCTAGATCAAACATTGTTCCCAAACTCAGTCTGCCAATGGCCCCTAGTACCATGGACGTAGTCTACATTTCTGAACTGATAGTTTTGTTTGTTTGTTTTTGCAGTCCCTGTGGATTTCTCCCAGTTATTACGACACTACACTACAGATGGTTTCCGGGTCCTGGGGCTTGCCTACAAAACACTAACTACTGTCAGAGCTTTTGAGGAAGCTCAGCAGCTGACTAGGTGCATGAATCTGCCTGATTTTCAGTCATTCTTACTTTCCTCTTCTCCTTTCATTTCTTGTATGGTCCTTGAGACACTTCAAACCCCCCTGAGTCAGTTAAAGCTGGTGAAACTTTTTGGCCAAAATTCTTTTCAGAGAAGAAAAAAATGGATTCAGTGACACGGGAATATTTCCCAGATTTGCGTCTCTTTCACTGAATTGTTTCAGCTGGCGGGGGGGAGGGAAACAAAATCAAAAAATGAAAATGTTTTGGGTTTGTTTGTGTTTTGATCTTTTAATTTTAGTAAACTGATCAAAACTGTTTAAAAATAGTCAAAGGAAATGTTTCATTCAGTCCCAAATGATTTTTGTTTGTTTGTTTTGGAATTGCCAGCAAACCGAAAAATCACTTATTCATATAATTGAAGAATTGGCGTTAAAGCACAAATTAATTCAGGGAAGTTCTGTGGCCTGTGTTATAGGAGATCAGGCTGAATGATCACAAAGATCCCTTCTGTCCTGGAGATCTGAATCTATGAATATTAGGAGATCTGAATGGCTTTTAAAGGATTAAAATGTGAATCCGGCTGAAGTAACTGCCAGGCCGCTATCCAGTGAGATTGCTGCACAGTCTAATTCCCTCCCCTAATCTTGTTCTGGCATCTGACACTTACACCAAGTACCCGGTTGTGTCCTGGCAGGGATGCTGTAGAGAATGGAATGACTTTCCTTGGCTTCCTAGTGATGAGAAACTTTCTCAAGGCAGAGACGGCCCCAGTGATCCACCTGCTGAGGAACGCAAACATCCGCACCATCATGGTGACAGGTAATTGGTGGAGCTGCTTCTGGGGTGGGGACAGGAGAGGCCAGGTCTATGGAAGGAATCGTGTTTATATCTCATTCCAACTTAAAGGAATAAGTGGTCTTTCTAATAAGTGTGGGATCTAGTGGTTAGATCAGGGGACTGGGAGCCAGGACTCCTGGGTTCTGTTCCCAGCTCTGATGGTTAGAGCAGTGGGACTGGGTATCCTGGGTTCTACAGTATTTTTGACTCTGCCATGAGCTCTCTGAATGTCCTTGGGCAAGATGCTCTGTTCCTTAGTTTATTCATCTGTAAAATGGGGCTAACAAAACAGACCCCTTTCACAGGGAAAGGGGACTGAGAGGCTCATGTGTTCATAGTCCTTTTTATCCAAGGATCTCTATGTGCTTTACAAATGTCCCAGGGCACCTGGAAACTTGAACTAGGCTTGTGCCTTACTTGTTTTTCTCTGTTGGATAAAGAAGGCTTGCAAGTTTTGGGGAAGAGAGTGACTTTAATGGGGAAGTTCTGCTTTCTTGCTTTTTTTCCCATTATTTTATTATTTATTATCACCCTTGGCAAAATCAGCAGTGTTAAGTCTGCTTCTGGCTGTGGAAACATGAGCCAGTGCGGCGCTGTCTGCTGTGAGCTTCTGAGAGGTGTGAACTCCCCTGTTCGTCTCTCATTGCTAGGGGACAATATGCTGACAGCGGTGAACGTGGCCAAGAGCTGTGGGATGGTGGAGCTGAAGGAGCGGGTGGTGTTCGTGAACGCCTCACCTCCCAGCCCTGACAAACCCGCCGCCCTCAAATTCATCCCGTCTGAGGACTCACAGGGACAGGAGCAGCCCGAAGTGAGTCCTGGCCAGGACTGCAGGAAAACCCAACAGCCTTGTGTGTGGATCCCTTCACTCCATGCAGTATTATGGTTACGGAGCACACAGGACCATGCAGGAGCCCTCTTCTCTCCTCCCCAGAGCTGGTGCAGTGATGACGAGAGTTTGGGTTTGGAGAGCTGGATGCCCCACGTCTCATAGCACAGGGCATGTTCCTCCTCCAGCCCCACGAGCCTGCAGAGGCACTCAGTAACTGATGCCCTCATTCTTCCCTCTTCTTTATTATTTGCATCATGGTGTTGCCCGGAGGCACCCATCAGGAGCTGGGCCCCATTGTGCCAGGAGCTGTACAAGTGTCCTGTATCTTGCTCATGCAGGCAGGCCGGTTCCCTGCCCCCTAGCCCTAAGAACGTACTCGTCCCTGGGTTTTTGGCTGAGCCTCTAAAACCAGAACACGCAGGCCCAGACCGGAGCACGGCAGGTGCTGAGCACATGTGTGGCTCTCCGAACGTCTGGCTGCTTTAGGCCATGGGATACGATCCGCCTTGCACTTCGTCAGCCGGGACAGGACATCTTCAAGGTGCCACCTCTTGGGCTCATCAGGATGGCGACTGGCTCATGGATCAGGGTGTGACCCTGATTTGGGGGCGGCGGGAAGGCCCAGGTTTATCAAAATCCAGCTCTTTCTTTGGTCTGGAGATGGATGGTCTCCCTGCCTCTGCAGTCTCACCAGGCTCCCTCCCGCATGTACAAACGGCCCCCAGGCGTCTTGGCTGGAGGGTACCGCTGATCACAGATGCTAGGACTAGATTAGGCCTTGGAAGGAAGTGACGCCAGTGGGGAGCTGAGCGGCTGTGGTTCGGTTTTCTCTGCAGGGCCTGTACCAGCAGGAGGGCTGTTTCCTCCAGCAGCAGCCTTGCTGTTTGGCGCTGAATGGGAAATCCTTTGCCGTGGTTTGTGATCACTTCCCCCTCCTGTTGCCCAGGGTGAGTCCTTCCCTCTCCTGCCTTCCCCACCTCTAAACAGTCATCCCCTCTGCCCAGCAGCTAAGATCTCCCACCCATGGCCTGTCCATACTACACGCTCCCCTTCCTTGTTTTCTGCCCCAGCCCAGTAGTAGCAGGATAGAGACGCACAAGCTGCAGAGCTCCTGGACTGCCATGAGTTTGTTTCCCTGCAATACGTGTGAGGAGGGAGCCCCTGCCCGGTTGGATTTCAGGGCCCTGTGCCATTGCTGCTCAGATCCTCTCCTTCGCTTGCTTGCCACGATCCAATGCTCCAACCTAACCACTGTGGAAGCAACCCGGGGACCAGAGTCACAGCAGCAGGGAGAATGACCCTTCTCTTGGGCAGCAGCCACTCCCGGCGAGTTAGGGAGCCACGGCCTCTTGCCCTACCGCAGTGGTCCATTAGTCTGTCGAATAGCCACGCTGGCTGCTGTTCTGCCTGAGTGCTTCTGATGCTGTGACTTACCTTACCATGAAGCCCTTCCCCTTTCAGATCCTAATTCAGGCCACGATTTTCGCTCGCATGTCGCCGGACCAGAAAACTCAGCTGGTTTGCAGCTTACGGGACCTAAAGTAAGTTCCCTGCCCTGGGATGTGGGAAGACAGAGGAAGGAGACAGGACAGGTTAAGTGCCTTCTTGTCAATACAAAATGGGATGCTTCCTTTCTCATGGGCTCTTGGCAGCTGTGAAATCCCTTCTGACTGGCTAGTGTAGCTGAATGACTGTCCTTACACACTGAAGCACAAGGCCTGGCAGCTAAGTCACGCTGGGTGTCCTGCTAAGTGCGGGCCCAACCAGAAGGCACTGATTTTTAGAGTCCTGCCCTCCCCAAGCATGGTGGGTCCTGGCTGCTCCGCCAGCAACCCCACTCCCTTCCCCCTCCACCCCCCCGAACCCACTGCAGCCGGATAGAAGGAGTTCAGCGAGGAGGCTGCCTCCTTGCTGATCTGCCATCCCCCTGGCTGCAGCAGGGAAACTGTGTGTGTCCTGTAGCCCCGTGCGCTGGATCCTTAGGCAGTGGCTCCATTCTGCAGCCAGTGAGAGGGGAGTGGCAGGCCACTTTGAAAGACCCCCGCAGGCCACTTTTGGCCCCCAGGCCACAGATTGGGAACCATTGATCTAAACATTATACCAGATTGCAAATGTTGCCCCTACTGTAAGAAGTTTTGAGTTAATCTTTATGTAATGATTTTTATGGGGAGAAAGGTTTCCTAATTAAATGGGTGGGGCGGGGCAGGGAGTCAGACTCCTGGGTCCCACTCCTGCCTTTGCCACTGATTCTGGGGCAACTTGGTTCCCCTTCTCTTTGCTGCCATTTCCCCATCTCTAAAATGGGATTGATGGTGATAATTGTAGCCCACCTCCCAACAGCGGGTGAAGTTCAGTGCAGTGAAGAGCTCTGCACGGGTCTGGCACCTGTATCAGAAGAGCTCAACATAGCATCAGTGCTTTTAACACTAAATGCCCAACGGTTTCCCATCCTTGATCCGGAGAGCTCCCATTTCCTGGAGCAACGTGGGCAGGGCTGAGGTGGGAATCCTTTGGCTTATGTCGCTAGTGCATGCGTGTCTCTTGCCGCAGCTATTGCGTGGGGATGTGCGGAGATGGCGCCAATGACTGTGGCGCGCTGAAGGCGGCCGATGTGGGGATCGCGCTCTCGGAGGCGGAGGCCTCGGTGGCGTCGCCGTTCACCTCCAGGGCCGCCAACATCGAGTGCGTGCCCCTGGTCATAAGGTGGGCATTGGCTGCCACGAACCGCAGTACCACGTGCTGGGGAGGGAGGGGAGGAAGTAGAACTTTGGGGGCGATGCCAGACTAGGCATGGAGGAGATGTGAACACAGCAACGGGCTGGCAAAGGGCAGTAAGGACGTGCAGGGGCTGCCAGTGTGTGGCCTGGAACTTGGGGATTAATAAATAATACTCTGAGAATCGCAGCGCTTGTATTTTGGTGACCGTGGCCTCTGACTTCCCATTCCCAGGTATCTCCTCACCCTGCCAGGAGTTTAGAGCACCAGGGCATGCTCTGTTCTGCCCCCTCCCTGGGCAGAGTGGTTCCCCGCAGGTCCCTTCTGGCTTTCATGCTGGGCCCCTGTCCCTCCCGGTTATGTTTCTCAAGGGTTTCTCGATTGCGCTGATCCCAGGGTGTTGCAGAAACGCCAAGTGGGAGCATTCCTGATGTGCCCTGGGTCCTAACCACAACCTCTCTTGACATTTGGCCGGGTGTCAAGCTGCAGTCACCAGCAGTGTTCGTGAGCAAGGGAGGCCCCCCGGTCCCCGCACTCTGTCCCTCCTCCCTGCCCCTAGCCCCCATGTAACTTAGGGCTCCTGCACCATCCACTGAGGCTGCTGCGTTGCCCACAAACCTGGTCTTCCTCCCTCCGCTCCAGAGCAGAGCTCTGTCCATTCGTAACTCGCTCTGCAGAGGGAGCTGCCCAGCCCCCATGTCCACGAATGGCAGGTGTGTCAAGTCTCTGATCTCTCTTCCAGGGAAGGCCGCTGTTCTCTGGTCACCTCCTTTGGAGTTTTTAAGTACATGGCCCTCTACAGCCTGGTGCAGTTCGTCTCAGTGCTTCTACTCTATACGGTGAGTGTTGCTGGTACCGTCATTTGTGGGTCAGAGGAGAAGAGGGGACTGGATGGTTCTGGGAAGCTGTAAGGAGACCCTGGGGCCTTCCACCTCTAGCCCCCTGGTTTGAATCCCGCAAGGGCCCATTGTTTGCCACCGTCTCACAGCTGGTTGACCAGGGCTAGTGAGATAATGGAGTTGCTGCTCGGGGATCGTGGGGAAGAGAGGCCAAGAGTCGACCGGGCCATGGAGACTGAACTGTCCTGGGGCCCGTAGAGATGTTTTGGTGCCAGTCCGGACGGGTGGGGAGCTGGCTGACTGGAGGGGAGGCAGCATTGCTGTTCTGGGTGTAAGCCGAGGCCTGGGATCTCTGAGGCCATCAATTGAGCACCTTTCACTAGAGCAAAATGCTGCCGGGGCCGGGACTTCTGCGGGGGGCAGAACTTGGAGCCGCACAGAAGGGGAGGCTCCCTGGCTCACCAGCGTCTCCGAGAGCCCTCCATCCAGTGAGAAGGGGTGGGCTTCAGAGGAGATCTCATCCAGGCCTGGGCTGCAAAATCAGCACTTGGCGAAGTTGGGGGAAGCAGAGTTTTTGGAAAGGGAGCGTCCTGTGACGCGGGACGGTTTGTGGTTCTGTCTGGCTCCTCTTCGTAAACTGGGGCGTGTCAATTTGAAGGACAGAATGATACAGACCATAATGCACCACTGCTGGATGGAATTGGAGCTGCCCCACTGTGTGTCATAGCCCCTTTACTGCCAACAGCAAACTGGGATGCTCCTTTAGCTCAAGTAGTCAGGGCCTGTTCTTTTCGTAACTCAGCTCTCTTCCTGCAGCAGCCACCATAGCTTCCTAGTCAGCCACCGAGTTGTTGCAGTGTTTTGAATTTGGGTTTTCCCTTGCGTGACTGTCACTGCTGGATTTGAACCAGTGATGTGGAGAGGAGGCTTTGTCCCCGACTGCCTTGTCCCCTGAGCCATCCCGGTCTGCTCCTGATGGAATTGTCCATTTCTCCTTTCCCGTCCGTACCCAGATTAACACCAACCTGAGTGACTTTGAGTTCCTCTTCTTTGACCTGGTCATCACTACAACCGTGGCTGTGCTGATGGGCAAGACCGGCCCTGCCAAGGAGCTGGGCACAGAGCGCCCCCAAGGAGCACTGATCAGCATTCTTGTCCTCGGCAGCCTCGTTCTCCAGACGGTTCTGCTAATCACAGTTCAAGTCATGAGTTACTTCATCACAGTCTCACAAAGCTGGTAAGTAGCTGCCTAGGGCAGAAAGTTCCTTGCCTGGAACCTGCTAGAGCAGCTAGAAAGGGAGGACCCCTGTGGCCCATCATGAAACGTACCATGTTGGAGATCCCCAAACGGAATTGGCGCCAGAGTCATCCAGCCTATATCCTGTCTCCTACCTGGCCAGCACCACCTGTGTCAGGTGCCAAAACGCTGCAGTAGGCAGTGAGGGAACCATCCTGCCCCCAGAGGAAGTTCCTTCCTAACCCCTAGCAAATGGGTCATGCTCTGAAGCATGGGGGTTCATCCCCTTTCTTGTCCACTAATCCTCAGCTAGAAACCACAGGCTGCTCTCTGCAGTGTCTCGCTCTAGATCAAGCCAGCTGCACATTCTAGGCAGGTCCCGCAGGATTCCCCTGCTGTCTGCATTCAGAGCTTATGCCTGTTCCTTGCCCCCTCTTGCCCAGGTATGTCCCGTTGAACAGCACAGTGACCGCCCCGCAGAACCTGCCCAACTACGAGAACACCGTTGTCTTCTGCATCTCGGGGTTCCAGTACCTGATCCTTGCCGTTGCCATGTCCAAGGGGTACCCCTTCAGGGAGCCGCTGTACACCAACGGTAAGGGCTGCCTCTCCGCACATTTTGTCTGGAGTGGGCAGTGGCTCCCATGGCTACTTGGCGTGAGTCTTCCCTTTGCGGGGGCTCACACATGAAGCTCCCAAGAAGCCTCCCCTAGCCTCTTCTACGCGCCACCCAGGGTAACCAGTCCTTTGGGGAGGAGGGTGGGTGTCCTGGGTCTGTGGCGTTTGCAAACCCTCTGCCCCGCTCCTCTTGCCCCCAGTGCCGTTCCTGCTTGTCCTCCTCGCTCTCTTCGGCCTGATGGGTTGGTTAACCCTTTACCCGCTGGGCTTCATGAAAACTGTGCTGAAGCTGAAAGACATCAGCGACATGAGCTTCAAACTGCTGCTCCTGGGCATGGCTGCACTCAACTTCTTCACGGCCTTCATGCTGGAGGTAGGAGGCCGCTGCCTTCCAATGAACACCCAGCTGTGGGGGCAGGGTCCCCCCCCTTACTAGTCCGCCCTCACAAAGCCCCCCCGGGCCCGACATGCCCCTTGGAGTGGGGAGTGCCAGACACTGCCCTTTCCAGAGCCAGCCAGTGCTACAGAGCGCATCAACCAGAGCGGCTCAGGCAGGGCTGGCGGGGGTACGCGCCTCCCCGTTCTCCCCACGTTCCCGGCTGTCCCCGGTGAGTCTGGGACCCTGCTGAGGCCACCCTGACCCTGTGTGCCTTCCCCTCCCCCAGACCGCCCTGGATCACGGCATACTCAACTGCGTGCGGAAGCTGCGCCGGAAGAAGGTGTCCAAGAAGTTGTTCAAGAGGCTGGAGAAGGAGCTTAGTCAGCAGCAGCCACCCTGGCCGCCTCTGAACGAGCCCCTCTTCGCCACACCCAAAATGTCCATCTCTGTGAGCTAGCCACGGCTCCTGGCAGCTCTCGCTGCAAGACAGGGACCATCTCCATGAGTCCAGCAACAGCCTGAAGGAGCTTTCCGGCCTTCCCTGATACAGCTCTCTTTATTTATTTCATCTGTCCATCGCTGCCTTCCCCACGGGCTCTGGCTACGGCACAGTTCCCAGTGCCCAGCCCCAGTGAGAGACCTCGCTCTGATTCCCCAGGCGTGCTCGTCTCTAGGGATGGAGGTGGGAAGCAGAGGAAAGTGCAAGGGAGCCAGTCTCCCCTCAGGCGCAAATACTGCGCCCTCGCTCGCCACGCAGCAGTGCTACCACGGAGCCAGCTGCCCTCCCCTCGGAAAACTGTTACAGATCTTTGGCTGCGCTGCATGCCTTGGTTGAACGCCAGCCGGGATTAGACACCGGCAAGTGACTGATCTGCTGGCTAGGTCCGGTAGCAGCTGTGAACCAGGAAGAGAAGCTGTCCGGGGCTGATGCTATGTGCCCTGTAGAACGTTCATCTTCCCTGGGAGAGGCCCCAGCTGACCACTTTTATTCCTACATGCCCCATGGGACCACACTCTTCCGCTTTCTGTGAGCTGACTGGGTCAGATCTACAGCTGGGTGAGTTGCCTTGGAGTGGGCATGGAGTAGTCCTCATAGCTATGTTGCACCTTGTCGGGGGGGCTAGGGGGTAATGTTTGAAAAAGGGGAACCCCCACCCCACACCCCTGTGTCCTTGATGTTAAAAGCCACTAACAAAAGATGGCCTCTTTCGCCATGATGCTGCACTCGTGTTGTGGCGTTTCTCACTGTGAGCAAACAGCCTTTGTCCCACCCCAGACGAGGTGGTGTCCTCTGAACAGCCACACAGAGGAGACGCTGTTAGCTTGCAGCCCAGCACATGTAGCAAACAAGTGCGTTACCTGGCACGTGTGATGCTTGGCACTCATTGAGAGACCGGGCTTGTCTAGCTGCTGGGACGTGACCGAGAATGGGGTTATCTATGTTTAATTATAAGTGTAGTTGAGAGGTATTTTTCTCCCCATCTCCTGCTCATCAGAGCAGCTAGAATTGTAGTAGCTGGCTGTACTGTCCATCCATACCAATCCTTGCCTCCCCTCTTGGGAAGCACATCAGCTGCTACTGCTGCTGCTGTTCTAAAAAGCTGGGTCGTCTGCAGCTGCCCTCTCTGAGAAGCTGCATGCATGCCAGATTCCAGTCAGGAGCCATCTCTTTGAAAGCCAGGGTTGGTGCACCGGTACGGTGTGTTGGATACAAGATCTATTTTTATTCATCAAAAGTGTAGAGAGAGGGTGTGTGTGTGTGTGTGTGTGTGTGTGTGTGTGTGTGTGTGTGTGTG
>ML675630.1:12000945-12011697 GCA_007922155.1 Mesoclemmys tuberculata
TGTGTGTGTGTGTGTGTGTGTGTGTGTGTGTGTGTGTGTGTGTGTGTAAAAAAATCAAGTATAATCTTCAACTTCGCTGTGGTGCTTTTGTGCGTGTATCTAATAAATCAATTATTATTTTCTTGAAAAGCGGCTTGTGTCATTTAATTCCCAGTGGCTACATTTCTCAGGTGCATCACAATTTTGATATTCCGTATGTAATAGAACCGGGATACCCAGGGATTAAATCATGTCTACCAAGAAACAGGAATGTGAATTTGTGATTGTGGAAAAATTCCTTTCTTCAAATAGCAAATTAACAGTAATATTCATTATTTGTCATGTTTTTTACTGAGTACTGTTGGTTGTGGTGTTTTTATATTTTATATCTGCTCCTTCTGGCACTTGCACAGTCTGTTGGCTTTACTGATACAAACCCATTTTAACGTTACCAAATATAAGGTCACACATCTCTGAACAAAGAAGAATAGGTCACTGTGTCATACCCAAAGAACAAGCTGGATCAGTGAATGGCTGTGTCCCCTCAGTTCTCCACCCTGGGGTGCCTTTTAAACTGCTTGGCTGTGAGAGCAACTACGCTTGACCAGCTCTCACACAGTCTCCAGCATGTAAGTTACTCCCAGTTATACTGCAGAGTGCTACAGCCAGCCACCCTTGAATTACACTGCAGAGCAACACCAGGAAATTCACAGGCCCAGATTTCTCCCCAGAAATGTACATCTTGTACTGCCCAGCTCTCTCTTGGACAACAGAAGCTCATAGAAAGTCCATCGTTTTATTAATAGAAAATGAGATGCACCAATCCTGTTACCCCAAATGGCGCTTCCCAAACACACTGATCTAGATAAAACAATACGGCAAGTTGATTAACTACAGAAAGATGGATTTTAAGTGATTACAAATAATGAAGCATAAAAGACAGAATTGGTTACAAGAAAATAAAAGTAAATCCCATCTAATGCCTAACTTAATAAGCTAGAGTGAATTCAAAGAAGAGGTCCCTCTCACCAGATGTTACACAGTCTTACTAGCTGAATCTTTCAGGCAGGATCCCTCCCCTCAGTCCAAAGTTGTTTCCTTTGTTCTTGAGGTGTGGGTGCAATGGGAAGGGAGACAGAAGGAACCATGTGGGGCATCTCTCTTCGTTTATATTTTTCTCCTCTTTGAGGATCAGCTCCAGCTAAGGGTCAGAAGGCAGAAAGTCTGTGCCGATGGGAACCCCCAGCTGTTTCTTTGTCAAGATACAGATTTTCACCCACATCCTCTTTCCTGCCAAAGAATGGCCACTTAACCAGGGGATGGTCCATTTGATTTTGTGGACACATGACTGAGGCGTCGGCTAGCCTTTTTTCTCTGGGGATCTGCTTCCCCCAGACTTGGAACATGTCTAGTAATAACATACAGAGGACTCCTATAACTTTACGTGCACTGTTGCCACACATATCATTGCCAATAATGAGCAGCAAATTGAGGTTTTCAAATGATACCTCACAAAGCATACTTGGTCCAAAGTGTATCAGTCCTGTAAACGAGGTAAACAAGGGTGCAGACTGTCAGTCACCCTTTATAAAATTTATAGAATTTAAGGCCAGAAAGGACAATTAAATCATTTTGTCTGGTCTCCTGTATCTCACAGCCTATTACATTTCACTCAGTTACCCTGTATTGCGCCCAATATCTTGTGTTTGGTTAAAGCATCTCTTCCAAAAAGTCTTCATTTGAAGGCATCAGTTGATCAGTTAACTCCCCTGGTGGTTAATCACCCTCATTGTTAAGAATTTAGTGTCTAATTTGAATTTGTTGAGCTTCAGTTTCTGGCCATTGGTTCGTGTTTATGCCTTTCTCCAAATGACTGTGCCTTGGAGAGCAATGGGTCTGAAAAGGATTTGAGGTTCTCAGTGGATAACCAATTTAACATGAGCTCCCAGTGTAATGCTGTAGCTAAGAGGGCAAATGCAATCCTTGGATGTATAGCAGGAGATTATCGACTAGGAATATGGAGGTGGTATTACTTCTGTATACAGCATCAGTGAGACTATCACTGGAGAGCTGTGTCCAGTTCTAGCATCCACTCTTTAAAAAAAATGTTGGCAAATTAGAAAAGGTTCCAAAAAATGCTGCAAGGACCATTTCAGGCATGGAAAGGTAGCAAGAGACTAATCAAGATCAGTTTGTTTCATTTATCCAAGAGAAAGTGAAGAGGTGACTTGGTCCTGGTCTGTATCTGGGGAAGAGAGTTCTGATAACAGGTGGTTCTTGAAAGTGGCAGAGATCCAAACGCTGAAGCAAGAAAAATTCATGCAAGAAAGGAGGCACCAGTTTCTTAGCTGTGCGGGCAATCCACCTTGAGAACAATTTACCAATGGGTGTGGTGAATTCTGCATCACATGACGCCTTTAAATCAAGACTGTGTTTTTCGAAAATATATGTTATGTTATGGGCTCGAGGCAGAAGTCACTGGCTGAGGTTCCGTGGCCTGTTGCTCAGCTTGTCTGTGAAGCTTCCTCTTGAGCTGTGCCAGTAGAGCTACGAGAGAGAGAGAGAGTCGGATTTCCCATGGCTTTGTGTATAGCAAGGAAATCATGCCGTGGCACTCTGGCTCCTGAGACGGTCTCATCAGCACCAGCAAGAAGCCCAGGGAATGCAGCCTGGTCACAAACCTGTAGCATTTTTATTTTCAAACTTAGGATTCTGTTTGCAGAGCTCAGCTGCTTAATAGTTTTGTGACTTCAGAACTGAATAGCTGCCATGGACATCACCAAGGAGGAGTACACAGGGACCATCCAGCTGTAATATTCAGAGGCCGTCTCAGAATATATGAGCTTGATCTAAAGCGTACTGTAGTCCATGCGAGTCTATCCACTGACTTACGTGGTCTTTTGGATCAGTTTTGGTCTGTACTTGCACATAAAAATTCAGTATTTCCACCCAGTGGATTCAGCTGCAAATTAGAGAGACAAGGTAGGTGAGATGATATTTTATTGGACCAACTTCAGTTGAGGAAAGAAACAAGGTTTCAAGCTTACACAAAGCTCATCTTCAGGTCTGGGAAAGGTACTGCAAATATCCACTAGATGGGGACGTGAGACTGGAGATTATGAGGCAAATCATAGCTTCTGAGTCAATTTCCCTATGGATCTACTTTCTTTGCCATAACATCCAGCTTCTGCAGACCTGACAACATTAGAAGAAATAAAACAAAGCATTGGAGCCTGTTCTGTTTGGAAATTATTTTGGCGGAGGAAACTGATTTTTAGCTGGTTTTAAAGCATCTTCAGTGGTTTCTGGATCCTGTCTCCAGACACAGCTGTGTCTGAAAGGCTAGCGTTTGTTTGCACTTTTTGGTGGCCAAATGATCTTGTCCACATTAAGGCTTGTAAAACTTGTTTGGAAACCATTTCCAAACACTGTTACAGCCAAACTTGTCCTGTGTCCAAACACAAACCATTTATGGCTGCATTCAGAGGCTGTGCATAGAGCCTCATCCACTCTACGGCAATCAATGTTGTTAAACACGTTCAATTTAAATATTTTTAATGTAGTCGTTATAATTACAAATATTAAATATAAGGACACCTAGTAGCCAAAGTGAATCGAAGCAATGTTCTGCTTTGATTAGTGAAATGATGCAACACATTGAAATGAGAGAGAATCATTCTAACTTTGTCACCCTCACATTTTGCCACAATCAACACATTCCCTTAAAACATTTTGATTTCGACAGTTATCTTTGCCAACGGAAAACTGTTCGCTCTCAAACTTTTCAACCTCACTTCACCCAGGAATTATGATCCACATCCTTGAGTGCCATCTGCTGGCACACGATCTATAAACGCTCCCTTTACACATATACAGACATAGGCACTCTGGTAACAAAGGCCTCCTGACCTATGATGTTTCCTTTTCTGTTTTTCTCTTCCTCCTTCATCCTCACAACCAAATTCTCTTTGTAACAGAGCAACCAGGTTCCTGCGAGGTGGAGAACTTTCAAGCCAGCAACGTCTCTGCTTCCACTGATTGAGGAAGTGGTAGCAGCTGCAGGGAGATGCTACGCTGATTTGCCTCTCAGCCAGCCCAGATGAGTCTCCTTAGCTCACCTGGAGCAGAGAGTACCTCTCTGAAAAGGACAGCTTGCAAGCCGGGAAGCTCTGGGGCTGGGCGGCTCAGGTGCATAGCCTTGTTCCTGCAGCAGAGGGGGGTTTAAAGCGTGGCTTCTGCTTAAGTCCTTCACGGGGACCAGATAAATGCAATGATGACAAAAGGGGGTGAGCTGGGCGGGATCCTGCCATGTGTGGTGGGGCTTGGGCGCGGTCATGGGGTGTGATGAGCATCTCCCTTCAGAGCCCAGGCTGTGTTAGTCAGTCTGAGGGTAGGCAAGATGCCTGGGAGGGGGGCTGTCTTCAGCAGAGACTCCTATATGCCATACTCATCGCTGCCAAGTCTGGGCCCTTCCTTGGCCGCAGCCAACGCCCAGCACTTCCTCCTAATGTGGGCAAAGTGCTGTCAAGCCCACTGTGCAATGGCTGACTGGCAGGAGACGGGAGCGTCTGCTCCCCCGGGGCTTGCCCTGCTTCCATCCAGTGTGGTGGGAGGTGGCCCCTTAACGAGGGAGATCAACACCAGCGGCAGGCCAGCGACGCAGCCAGGAGGATGATAGGAGTTGGGAGGGGAGCTGTGGAAGTGACCAGTGGTTGGCGCCAGCGCTGACAGGCGGGAGCAGCTAGAGAGGGGAACCTGGGTTGCGGGGTGGTTCCGGAGGTGGTGGAGGAGGAAGATAGTACTCGAGGTGGCGGTTTTGAGGCAGGCTGCGGTTGTGGATTGGGGGAAGCCCAGCGGGGTGGTGACCTGCTACATAGGTCCTCTCCATTCATATGCAAACTCACTTATTGCCCTAGGTTGGGATTTTCAGAGGGTCTGAGGGACCCTCAACTTCCCTGGAAACTCAGCGGCTGGTCTAAGCTCCTCTTGTGAGTAAATGCCTGGTTTTGCCCATTCGGTCCATTGGATTTGGGACAAGCTGCCGATGCCCTTTAGGGCAGAGCAAGAAGCTGAACAGAAACAGACCAAAAATATTCTGTGCTCGAGTTTGAGCCAGCATTGCTTACCAATGGGCAGGAGGATTTGGCACAAGCTGTGCTTTGGATCCTGGCCGGAGAATCCCAGTGGGGACATACTGGGTCCTTTACTGGTAGACCAATGCCTCTCGGAGCTAGCAAAGTTCCCATTGTTTTGAAGGAAGCATCAGTGCGGCCTCTATTCAAGCATCACTGGATGATCTGACCACGCGCCATCCTGCATGCCATCTTCCATTCTCTAGTGAGGTGGTGAGAGCCACTTTGTCTCAGTTGTCCTAGCTCAAAAGGAGGAAAAGACTCGCCCACTTCCCAGGGGAGATGTGCATTTAAATCCTCTTGCCATGTGGTGTCCCTCAGCAGAGTGCATCTCCTCTGACCCAGCGCACCTGACACCGAAAGTCATCGCTCCTTGCACAGAAACTCAAAACCAGCCACAGAAATTACTCCCCCATGGCCCAGCGCAATTGAGGTGATGATCCTAAATCGTTGCAAATAATGCGTGTTGCCGTCCCCATTGGCGTATTGAAGACAAGGTTGCTGCACAGGACTAGGTCATTCTAAAAATTACATCTCACAGCAGCACTGGTGCAGCTCCAAGATCAGACGGAACCCCTGCCGAGATAATGACTACAGGCTTTTTTGCTTTCTTGCATGTCTCCGCGTCTGCAGCGCAACTCCAGAGTGAATGGAAATAGCTGTGATGAGTAGCCAGCCAGCGGGCTGCTTGCTCTGGTCGTGACTTTGTTTGGAAGCTGGCTAGCAGGGGGCAGGAGAGGCTGGGCTGGGTTTCTCTACCGGAGTTCTGGGGAAGTTCACACTCTACAACCAAACTGGAGGCAGAGCTGAGGGCTGGGTGAGTGGACACCAATGAAGAGCTGGCTGGTCAATGGCCACCGCAAAGTGCGAAAGGTGATTTCCAAGGCTAGAAAGGAGCACGTTCACCTCGTTTGATCTCCTGTGTGGTAGAATTTTACCCACTGATCCTTGCAAATTATCCGTCTCGTCTTTGTAAGTGATTGATTGCTGAGGTTGCCGTGTGATGGGAGCTAGGAAGCGATGGGCATCACTGCAAACAGAAGGCGGGATGTCCGTGAAACGCTTGCTATTAAGATGGGGTCCATGCTGGAAATGTAGGAGAACCTCTGGGTTAATGCACAAGCATCTGGTCCCTGGAGCGCTGGGTTCAAATCCTCTTTTGGGTTCCAATTTAAAAGACCCAAGTTTATGAAGTCTGGCTCTGGATTTTGAACCTGCCCCGCCATTCTAGGGAGCTCGGATCCACATTATATCAGGGCATGACGGTCATTTCTGCTCCGAGTGAGAATTACTTCAAGGGGTCTCACCCTAATCGCTGCTTCAAAACCAGCCTCGGTGGGTGGAATTTAATTCATAGGAGGCTCAAATCAGGAATGGCGGCCGCTTGCAGAACCCTGCTGTCAAGTTCAAAGTCCGCCTTGCGGACCCTGCAGCGGCTAGCTGGTCAGGCTTCGACTCTGGCTGTGCATCCAGCAGTTTTAACATGCTTGCTCGCATCTTTGATGAGAGGATCACCCAGGGAATGTCTACACAAAGGCAGCAACCGCCATTGTGAACATCAACACTGAGGCTGGGCAAAACAAACTGCGAATGTTCCCAGTCCAGTAGGCCAGTCTGGCTCTCCCACAGGGCTCTAGGCAGGCTCTTGGTTCGTAATTCATGTCTGAATGCTCACTAGCTGAATTTACTAGACTAGGGGAAGGTGGTTTAAAGCCCAAGAGACCAGACTTCTGGGTTCTACTCCGAGCTCTGCCATTGACTTGTTTGGTGACCTTGGGTAAATCCCTTAATCTTTCTCAGGCCTGGTCTACACTTAGCGTGAAATTTGGTGGCTGTCAACGGGAGCTGCTCAAGCTCACGTATCTCATGTCAACTTCCTAAATTCTAATGTGTGCAGCATCCCCACTATGCTGCGCCGATGGGAAATGCCTTCCAGTTGACGCAGCGTTACTCTTTTTCCTGGGGGGTGGATTTATTAAGTCAATTTCCAGATCGATTGAGCAGGTCTCCATTTCTGCTCAATTGATCCCAAAGAATCTATCTGAAGGCGGCAAATTTGCTCCCGTCAGTGAAGACATACCCTCAGTCTGTTACCCCATTTTTTACAGATGGAAAAACTGAGGTTAGTCCATGGCTTCCTCCCAGGGGTGGGATGGTGGGGTTCAGTAATGGTTGTAAAGCGCTTTGAGTTCTGTGGGCAGGCGGTGCTGCACAAGGGCAAAGCAGTGTGGGGGTGATCTTCAGCCAAGGAACTGCTTTGCTTAGAGCCACAGCCCAGGCACAATGGCTGAAAGCTTCACATTATGCCCTGGGTCCAAATCTCTCTTCAGTTTCTCCCATACCTGATAGACCTGCGTTCTCCCCTAGTCCAAGGAAGGAAGGGGCCTGGCGTGCATCCTGCCAGCTGGCTGTGGGTGTCAGCTGTCCCCTACTGTGACTGTCTACACAGCAAGCTAGGACTGCGTTGCCCCTGTTTCTGTACATGCACTCCTGCTAGCTCCCATTGGGGCAGCACAAGCCTAAACAGCGGCGGTAGCAGCAATGGTGGTACGTACAGCTGATCTGGGCCAAATAGAAACCCCACCCACTCAGCCGTGCCTCTGCTGTGCTACATTTACTACCATGCCTGCCTTGCTATTTATACTTACAGTAGGTCAGTGAGGACTCGCACAGGGCTGTGTACCCGAGCAGCTGAATCGCACCCCTAACTCATAGTATAGAGACAGCCTGTGCTCGTCAGAATGGGTTATACATTACAACTCTCCCAATCTTCCCTAGAGCTGGGTGGGAAATAGTTTTCCCACACCACTTATATTTTCAAGAGTTTGAAACTTTTGGGGGGGACAAAAAGCCAGCCTTGAAAATATTCACAACCTGAAAAACCAACATTTTTTTGTACAAGGCAATTGAAACATTTTAGTCTGACCGTGACCCTTTTCTTAATTGTTTTTATATCCTAAGTAGCTTCGATTTCCAATCAAAAGGCCATTTTGGCCGAGAGAACTGGAATTTTTCATTTAAAAAACATCAAAACAAAATATTTCAACAATTTTCTTTTCTCAACATCTTTTTTTGGGGGGTGGGGGGGCTTTCAGGAAATTTGTCAAACCCGATCCTGTTTCACAGATGGTTTTGGTTTTGACAACTTGATTTTTGTACAGTGCAAGTAAAAAAGCAATTTGTCCGAAAATGCCCAACTGGCTGTAAGCTTGACTGGGACCCATCACACTGTGAGTTGTGCAAATGATGAGTGAAAGGTGGCCCTTGGCCTGAAGAGCTCACAATCTAAAGACAAAATGGACCAAGTGGGTTAACTATCATAATGAGGTGGGGAGGGAAACAGGGATCAAAACGGGGGTGTGAAGGACAGCTACGTGTGCCGCTGGATGGTTTTGCCTCAGTTAACTTCTTTAGCTGATAAACACCAGACATCGCTATTAAGCCCCTCCTGGCCACGAGTAGCTGCATTTTCCCGTGGACCTCGTGAGAGAAATGGGTTTTGGGGTGGTGATCTTGAGGCACAGAGAGCTTGTGTTTAACAATTCAATTATTCAAACATTCCATGACATGGCAGTGAGAGCCAGCTGCAAGTGGCACAGCCCCCCACCCTTTGTAGTCCAGGGGCCTGCCTTTGACCCGCGCAGCAGTCACCCCCTTAAGCAGCTGTTTCACAAAGGTCTTGAGGAACGAGTAGGAAGAGGACACTGGAGTGGCTTTGAAGGCTTGTTTGGAGAGGCTGTTGCATGCTCTTGGGTAAGAGAAGCAGGCGTCACTGGGGAAGTGCAGAGGATGCTAATTCAACAAGGTCCATGTGCAGATGTTCTAGAACGTAGTCGCTTTCTGTAGCTCTGGAAGAGAAATATCAGTATTGTTCCAGTAGTGCCAAGGAGCCATAGTCACGGCCCAGGCCCCCATTGTGCTAGGCACTGTACAAACACAGAGCAAAAAGACTGTCCCTGCCCCAAAGAGCTGACAATCCAAGTAGATAGCATCAGAACTAATTCAGAGTTTCTTTGGGATCACAGTTCCAGGCATCTTAATGTCTTTCTAAGGCTTGCCCTTACAGAACATTCCTACAGAGCTTCATAGGGATGAAACCAACAGGGTTCTACCGAAATAACTTCAGAAGTCTAGAGAAAGGCACCGTCTCGCTAGCCTTTTAAAAGCAGCTTACAGCTGTGAGGAGAGAGAGCTCCATCCCTGTTACAGAGCTCTGCAGGGTGGAAAAGTCACCATTCGCTGTTCATTTTTTTCCCCATGATGCACAATTGGCCAGGTGCATTCTGGGGTTTCCTTTCACCTTCCCCTAACGCATCCCAGTTTGGCCCCAGCTGGAGGCGAGACACTGGACAGGGTGCACCAAATCTCCAAGATAATACAGAGAACCCTCTTTCTTAGATACATGACTGGAGTGTCTTGCTCATCTGTTTTCAGTGTTCCTGATGGCCAGGCTTGGGCTTGGGAAAGAATTCTCCCCCAGGTCACCTTGGCAGGAAGTTTGTTTCCTACAGCGTTAAGCATGGGGCATCTGCTGGATCACCAACCTAATCAATTCTGGCTTCCCGCATTGGCAGCACCTCAATGTCTCCTGGGCTCTACCTGTGTCACGCAACTAGGGTGACCCGATAGCAAGTGTGAAAAATCAGGATGGGGCTGGGGGATAACAGGTGCCTGTCTAAGACAAAGCCCTGAATATCGGGACTGTCCCTATAAAATCGGGGCATCTGGTCACCCTGCATGCAACAGTCGGGCTCCTGCGAGCTGAAATGGTTTAGTCTAATCCAAGTTAACGCAGGAGTAACTAGGTAAAATTTAGTTGCGTGTGATATACCGAAGGTCACATGAGATGACCTCATGTTCTCCTTCTGGCCTTAAATGCTATGACATTTCAAAGGGCTTCTCAAGGAAATGTGCGGTTAACTGGATTTTCAATTGTTGACATTAAATTAAAATGTGTTTAAGATTTAAACAAGTGCTTTTACCTACTAATGTCTAATTTGTCCCCTGGTTTTCATGTCTCTTTCAGCTGTGTGAATAGTTTTCTCTGGCTACTCACAGCTTTCATTTTAGCATGCAGTGTGGTTGTAACTGTGTCAGGCCCGGGGTATTAGACAAACAAGGGAGGTGAGGCGGTGTCTTTTACTGGACCAACTTCTGTTGGTGAGATGGACAAGCTTTCGAATTTACACAGAGCTTAAAACTTGTCTATCTCACCAACAGACGTGATCAAGTGAAAATACTACCGCACCCACCTTATCTTTCATGGTACACAGTTATAAAATTTGTCAGTCACTTTGAAGCCTTTATTTTTTGCAATGAGAATAAACCACACCTCCATCATCTTGGATTCTTCATCCTTGTTACTATCTTGGTTGCTGTCTGATGGATGCACTCTCAGGGTGCATGTTTGCATACAGTGAGCTTAGAAAGTTGTTTTTTCTGGACATACAAAGCTTCCTACCAATGTAAAGCATGGCAGGAGAGAGAATGGAAACAGATTCTCGACTTCTGAATTATTAACACATGTCCAGTTTATACAGTCCATGTAGTATCAATTTAACACTAATACAACCTCTATAGAGAGACTATATGGACTATATTCTGGTGTCCCATGTTTAAGAAGGATGAATTCAAACTGGAA
>ML675630.1:12012097-12070179 GCA_007922155.1 Mesoclemmys tuberculata
ATCATATTGGTCCCTTCTGACCTATGAGTCTATGAGTCTATATTATGCTGAGAGCTCAGCAGGAAATAGCTTTCCTGTTCAGTGAATATTTTCAAGAGTTCAATTTTTTTCGCCCCATCTTGAAGCAGGATCAAAAGTCAAAATGTGAAATACTTGCCAACTGAAAATCCAATTTTTATCCCCATTTCAGGTCAACTGAAATATTTCAGTTTTGTCTTTTCTTTTTTCAACCCTTTTTTTCAGTCTAATGGCTTTCTAAATGAAGTCATTTCAAGCCAGAAAACTGGATTTTTTTGTGTGTGTGGAAAACGTCTTCACAATTTTTCCTTGATGCTTTTCAAGGCAAGAAATGTGTCAAACCCTGCGTTGTTTCACAAACGAGTTGGGGATTCCAAAAAATGGGCATTTTTCAACAAGATTTGTGTTTTTAAAACAAAAACAAAAAAAAACCACAACCAGCAATATTTCTGCCTGTGCAGGGGGATTAATTTAATTGTATGTTTTCTACTTGTAGGGCAGCAGTGTGGCCAAGTGGTTAGAGAAATGGAGTCCAGCGATCTGGATTCTGTTCCCAGTTTTGCACTGACTTTTGGTGGGACCACAGACAAATTACTCACCTTTCTGCACCTCAGTTCTCCCATCCGTAAAATGTAAATAATCTGCAGTTTTGCACTTCTAGTGCAGAGGATCTCGAAGATGGTTGCGGTTCCAGGAATAGTCTTCACGTGGTTACTGAATTTAGTGTTCTACTCTGGGGACTGACATCCTCTATTTAACCACAAAAGGATGCTGCAACAGGTAGCAATAGTGCAAGCTCCCCCATGCCGCTCCGCTAACGGGGCCTAGGAAATGTGACCTGGAAGGAATGCCAGTAGGTGAAGAAGAGCTCTCTAAAGAGGAATTCGATTCTGTCCTCGGCCTCTTTGCTCTCATTGCCACTCAGGCAAACACTCAGAGCCTGTCCAACGCCTACTTGGATCATATGCTCCTTGTGGCAGGGATGGATCGTGGTTTTGTTCTGTTTGTAGAGCACCTAGCGCAATGGGGTCCTGGTCCACAGTGGGAGCTCCTAGGTGCTACCACAGTACCAGTCATAAATTATATTGTCTTCCTGTGAAAGTTTCTGGGGCTCTGTGTACCCTGCACATAGCCCAGTTGTGTGGGAGAGTGAACTCGAGCATGCCCGCTGCATGGTAAGCCTGGCCTTCCAGTTGCTGGACCCAGGTCTCACAGCTGTCTTAGCACGTCCTGAGCGCACTACACAAGCCGCCTGCCTCAGATCTGAGACTCGAGCTGCATCCACACTGCAAAATGACTGGGCTTGTTGCACGCGAGTCTTGGCAGGACTCGGGCTCTGACCCACCCACCTGCAGCAGGGGCCGCGGACCTGAGTCTAGAGAGACACCTGGCCCACGTTACACTGGGTTCTGCGTGAATGGAAGGGGTGTTGGGGTACAAAGCCAGGGTTTACAGTGCAGTGAAGACACCTCTTAATTGACCTGAGGGGGGCTTTGGATCAGGCCTTTACTATGTACGTACTTGTCTGCTGGGACCTGGGCTAAAACCCCCAGGGTGTTACTCCCAATGAAAAGCCCATATAGGTGAATGACTCTTGACCACCACTGTCCTGGGTTGTATTGGCACCAGTAAGCCACGACAGGAGTGCTCTGCCTCCCGTTATCAATCCCTTGAGGCTCTGCTGTTTTGTATTGCTATGATTTGCATTGTGGACGTACCTGAGAGCCCCCACTCATGGGCCAGGGCCCCACTGTGCTTGGTGCTGTACAAACAAAACGTCCAGCCCCTCTCTTCTTTCTTTGATTGTGCAGCCACTAGGTTTCAAGCAGTTTAAAAAACAGTCGTGCAATTCAGTGACTGACAGTAACTTCAACTTCTATTTTTCCTTTAAAGGAAGCAGGAGTAAAATTGCACTGGGTATAGCATTAGGACCCAGTGGTGTCATCATGCTGGAGGTAGGAGCTACTTGTCCCAGTTTGGAGCTTTTGAGACCAGGCAGAAGAGAAGAGATCAAGGCATTTGGAAGGGAACAAACCGGCACATAGCTCCCAAACTGGTAAGAAAATGAGAAGGGGTGAGAGGACACGTTGTGATATGGAGAGCAATTTGTATAGGTCTCCTTTGATTTGGGGAGCTGGGAACCTCCCTGCCGTAGATGTGACATCTTTGGGTTATACTTGGAGGGACGATAGGAGTTATGATTTTAATGTATATTTAATCAAAGTGAGGAAATGCAGAATTTCTTGGTTGAATAGAGGAAGGCAAAAAGCCCCTAAATTGCATTTTTCTTCTTGCAAAATGTGTTGATTGTATGCATTTCTCCAGCATAAGGTGAAGATAAGCTCTTGAAATCTGTTCTCTGTGCTTTAAACAAAAAGTGGCCAAAAAGTTTGCGAGTGTTTGATTGGAAAAAAGAAGTTTGGGGGAATGTTTTTTTAAATCTAGAACTAGACAGTTGTAGAATTACAGATGTTTAGCCACTAAATATCCTAACATTTGATGGAAGTGCTAACTTTTTTTCCCTGGAAACTAACTGTACAAAAGATTTTTAATGTCTCCCCTTCTCCTCCCCACCCCCAAACAAAAAACAAAAAAAACCCAAACTGTGTGTGTGGGGTGGGGGGGAATTAAGCCAACTTCAGTGAGTTTTACCTTTGGTTAGTGGCCAAAAAAAATTTAAACCTCTCTCCTTCCCTTTGTTCTCTCTCTGGCAGCTGGATTGCTGTGTAAAAAGTTGGGGGAGGGGGTGAGAGCATTTTGGAAGGTGGGGTTTAACAGAATGAAAGAGGGAGACTGTTGTTCTTTCTCTGCGATTGATTGTTCCCAGATGTGTATTACAAAAACATCTGGTTTCTTGGAGCACTAGACCCCTGCACAGAGCAGAAAGGAGAGTGCCTCCATAAACAGAGCAGACTTTCCCACTTCCAGCTCAGCACATGCCACAGACACATCTTTCATAGCAGAACAACTGTGCTTGGGTGTGGGGAGGGGGTGATTTAATGGGGTTCTTAAAGTAGGTGAGTTGGAGCCTCGAGGCAATGAGGAGACCGATTTATTTCTTGGTGCCTGTTGACTGATGATACTCCCTTCATCTGCTCCCAATGAGACTGTGGGCTGCATATGGGGTAGAGCACGTCTATTGGGACCCTTCTGCCACTAACTCTTTGCGGGGCGGAGCAGGCATGCCACTGGGTGAGCTTGTAAAAGCACCCTGCTTCCCAGTGGAGGGCCTGTCAGCTGAAAGGATGAATTAGGGACCTGGCGGAGGGTAAGGAGGGACAGAGGAGGCTTGTGGCTTGAGTGCAGCTTTGGGGAGAGTCATAGCTTGTCTGCATTTGGATGTTTTCTGGACTAATTATTTCTAAAAGTGATTTCAGTAAATTTGCAAATGTAGACCAGCCCCAACAGCTTGCGTGGATGAGAGGAAAAGCTCTGATATTAACTAACTTGCAGTGATGAATCTAACAGCATGGAGGGTCATTGTTTGTAATGGCCACTTGTAAGAATACTGGGTTAACAGATCATGTAGCCCAGGGACTATCTCCATGAAGCAATATTGTTTGTTTTTGCTATTCCAGCCATGCCTAGAGGCACCGGCCAAAACAGGGCCCCATTGTGCCAGGTGCTGGGTAGACCCCTGGTAAGAGACAGTCCCTGCCCTGAAGAGCTTAGGGCAGAAATAGACAAGACAAATGGTGGGACAGGAAACCGGCACAGGAAGGTAAAGTGATTTGCCCAAGGCCATAAAGCAGATCAGTGGCAAAGCTGGGAATGGAATCCCCTGGACCACACTGCCTCTCCTAGGCTGGTCGGCTCAGAATTTTGACTCCATTCCAGTTTATGGCAGATCTTGGATGGTCGTGACTCTCTAGGTCCAACGGAGATGACCCACACATTGAAATAAATGCTGACTTTTGAGGTATAAGTGAATCTCAAAGAATCGATTAGAAAAAGTTGACTCGATCAGATATTGCCACCTGCTCTTTAGGGATATGAATGTTTATACACAAAGATATGGTCTCTGCCCAAGTCTCCAATCTACATCACACAAACAGTCACCACCCCGCCCCACCCCCGCTGAGACGGATTGACCCCTTTGTCAGCAATCTTGGATGAGAAGCTAAGGACCGAGTGGGCCCTGAAACCTGTTCTCCCCCCTCACTCCTGGCTGTCTTTTGCCCGCTGTCTGGATCAAGAATTTCCTTGTGTGCGGCTGCCGTTCTCCCCATACCCTGTGGCCACCACACATGCACTTGCTTAAAAACAAAACAACCCAATGAATTAACATATTTCGACCCTGTAACTTTAAGAAAAAGGAGACTATCTTGAAATTCTAAGCCTGGCACACAGCAATAGCTGGCGCTGGGATTCGATCAGCCCCGGGGTCCCTTCCAGGCCTATGTTTCTATGTGAATGGGCCCCGTTCTCCACCTGAGCTCGTCCTGTTGCCTTGTGAGAACTCCAGGTCCAGCAGGGGGGAATGGAATCAATGCACTGCTTGGGACGACGCAAACAGGCTTGCTGGAATCCAGGGAGGCAGAGGTCTTAGCTGGCAGCAGCGGGCATCAGTTGCACCTCCTGGATCCATCTGTACGAGCCGTTGGCTTCTGGGGTAGAACGGAAATGAGTGCAATGCTGGATGAGTGCCAGGCTTCAGCCTTGGTTAAAAAAAGGAGGGGAGGTCAGGCTAACGGACAGGGCTCCAGTGTCGCCTGGGATGCAAGGAAGGGCACCTGGTTCCATCTGGTGGTAGCAGGGAGCTGGGCAGGGCGGTGGCCCCAGTTTTCTTCTCCTCACCTCCAGTTCCAGCAGCTGAATTCCAATGCACCTCACACTTGAGCTTGCACCTCACGTTTGTTCTTGCTCCTTGCCCATCTTTTCCCTTCCCACATGGAACTCGGAGTCAGTTCATCTCTCTCCTTTATAGCCCCTTCGGGTGGGGAAATGGCTTGGGACTAGACACCTCAAGCTGCAGAGCTCCAGACGCAGCCCTTGTGGGCAGGGTTCTTTTGAAACAGTGATCAGCCCCGTCTGGTCCCCCTTCTGGTGGATGTTTAACCCCAGTGCGGTTGTCATTTCCTGTAACATCGCCCGTGCGCTTGTTCCTCTGGGCTGCCAGCTCCTGTCCGTCGTGGAGTCCGAAATGCTGCTGGAAGGTTTGCCATGTGCAGAGACCTCTGTTGTATCCGGGAGGAGGCAAGGTTCTCCACGTTCAGTAGGGATGCTGACGGCTCAGCACCTGCCTGTTGACTATGGGCTCTTCAATTCACATCACCCTCCTGGATTGCAGATGTCACTGGGAGCCAAAAGCACAGCTCTGAGTTGCTTTAGTACCCATGCACCAGTGACTGTGCAGCTGCACTAGTGCATGGCCAGGGCATGGGCATTTTATCCACTGGCGCGGGCTTTTGTAGCAGGGTGGTAAAAACACCAGGGCCCTCCCTACATAATAATCTTGCCATTGCCAGCACTAGAGCAGCTGTGTCATTGCTGGAACATGGGTAGTAATCTTTCCTGATGTAGATAAGGCCTGAATGAGCAAGAATTGGCCAATTGTGGGCTTTAAAGATTAGCACGAGGCACTTGGAGCGGGTCCAACACTGTGCTCTCATCAGCCTGTATTGCCTGTTGGGCAGACTGCTGTTTGCTGGGCTAGCTGAATCTTCTGTATGAGCCCCAGCTAAGAAGCAAATGCACCTCATTCATTCTGGACAGTGTGTGACCTTCAGCAACTCTCTTCCCCTGCCTGTGTCTCAGTTTACCCATCTGTATAATGGGGACAATTTCCCTTGCATATCTCCCAGGGCTGCATGCAAGAATTTGGCCCTGTGAAGTGCTTTGAGTCCTTCAGACAAGAGAGGCTAGAAAAGGGTGAAGTGTGTTAGGGATGGACAAATTCGTTTGGTCTGATTTCAAAGGCATTTGAACATGGTGAGTTTGAGAGTTATGACTTGGATTTATTGGCTTCATATGCTATTCAGAGGTGATGCGGAGAATACAGTGGGGGGGAGGCAAGAGAGTGTAATTGGGAGGGGTGAGAACAGAGCCTAGAGACCATGCAAGTCACCCATATGTGCCAGCTCATCTTTAGGATGATGGGCTTGCCCCTAGCCAGCAGCACAGGCTGCCTGTGCTGGAGCTAGAGAAATCATGTGTTTTTTAAATGTGAATGGTGCTTGAAAAGTACCCAGGGCTTCCAGAGCAAGGCAAAAGAGGTCTAAATGGCTTTGTCAACCCAAAAACAAATGCCAGTGGCTCACAAACTGACCCCCTCCCCAGTGACTATAGTTTATGTTGAAGGATTTCTGTAGTCCTTGCTATTCGTTCATCACTGAGCAGTGATGTGTTCAAGATGCGAAATACCCTTGCCGCAAGGAGCTTCTGGTCTCGGGGAGCAGTCAAACGCTGCTCAGCTTCCAGAGGGAGAGAAATCTTGCAATAAGCTTTCAGGAATGTTGTGTATTTCAAGGACTGAGTGATGTAGACAAAGCTACAAGAGGGCCCAGGGCTGCAATAGCAGGAGCGGTTGGATGTCTGGATTGAGGTGTCCTGGCAAAGCTATAGGTGGTGGAGGGCAGGACTGGAGTGCCGGGGGAAATTGCAGGCCAGGATTTTGGAGCGTGGGCAGCCTGGAGGGGGAAGAGGCAAGAATGGACTAGCAGGAGGCGCTGCGTGTGGGGACTCAGGGATGTTGGCAGAGCCGCATGTGGAAACTTCTGTAGCACCTCCCCGCCTTGCCATGATGGCCTACAGTCAACCTCCAGTTGTTTGTCCTTTAAATGCAATCCTCGAATCTCTCTTCCTGAAGCTATCGCGGCATTTTTTGTGCTTCAACGGGAGCCTGGCAGGGATTTCTGCAGCAAAATGCTCCGGAGAAGGAGGGCACAGAACTTTCTATGGAATCCTTCCCAAATGGGCTCAAACCTCTGCAAACCGCTGAAATCCATGCACGTGCAAATACTGAAGAAACCAGCCTGGTTTGATCTAGTCTAGCTCGGTGTCCAGCCTTCGAATGCTAACCTATCCCATCCTGCCTTGGGGCAAAGGCCACACTCCCACCCACCCCACGCTCACACTTGGGTACCCAACTCCGTTCCAGAGAGAGGAACCTAGCTTGCTTGTTGAAAAGAACTTTTCTGGATCCTTGACTTCATTCCTTTTCAAGCTGACTGCATCAAGGGGCTGTTTGGCCTTGGATTAATTGCTGATTGGAGGCTGGGGGAGGGAAGAAGCGCACCGACCTGAGCAGAAATGGCCGCCTTCCCTGCTCTACACATGCAAGCAGGGTTACGTAGCATTTCTCAAAGGGGGAGAAATACTAGGAAACTTTCCTAAAGAACTAAGGGCTTTCTGAAGGACACTATGCCCAGAGCATCCAGCAAGTATTTCCTTCTCGGTGAAGGGCCTTGCGGGTGGGTGAAGGGGGAGGGGAGCATTCCAAGGAAAACAGGAGTGGGCAGCCAATGGGGGGGAGAAAAAAAAGAGGAAAGAAAATCTCTTGCAGTTCAGCAGAGCAAGTCTCTGTTCATGCATAGAGAAATCAAAGGACACTTGGAACAAGCTGCTGGATGCATTAGAAACGGCTTCCAACCTGAATGCTGGCCCCTTAAATAGGATGCTTTAGACCACAATATGTGCTTATTGCAGTGTCTGGCTATGTGATCTTACACCACACGCACGCAGACATGCACCCCCATCCACCCACCCACCCCCCAAAGCTGTGATCTATGCCACTGTTTTTTTCAGTTCACATCATTCTGGAAAAGAACATTTTCAAGCATCCCCCCCCCCCACACACACACACACATTCACACCAGGTGATTTGCTGTTTCTGTAGCAGCCAGATCGTGTTTTTGGCTCGGACTCTGCAAACACTCTGCACATGTTTAACTTGACTCGGGAGCGCTCCCATTAACGTGAGTTAAATTCAGCCTGAGGGTAAGTTGGGTGGAGGATCAAGGCCTTTGTTTTGCGGGTGGGGAGTTCATAGGGGGAAATCCCCTTTTTAAAAAGGAAAAAAAAGTCAGTTTAGTAAAGGTTTTGCAGAGGCAGGATAAGCACAGGTTAGCAGTGCTCATGACAAAGGATTTTTTGGAAATAAGCTTCGTATGCTGATACAGGGATGATTTATCTAGAGGAGGAAGGAAGCTTTCCACATTGGATTGGCGCTAACGAGACTCAAACAGCAGTCCAGGCAGTGGTTACCCCCTGCAATTGAATCTTTGAAAGAGAAGCTGGGAAACATACGGGCAAAATATAAGGGAAAGGGAAAGGGAGAAAAAGACTTAGTTTTTTGTTGGCATGTTACGTCTTTCTTTCCTTCTCTCCCTCCTCACCTTACAGTCTGCCCCAGCAAGTCATTTGGCTGGCAGCTGTACTACCTGAAGGCTGTATCCTAGTCTGAGGAAGAGCTCTGTGTAGCTCGAAAGCAGAAGCTGGTTGAATAAAAGACATTATTACCTCACCCACTTTATCTAATATCCTGGGACCAACACGGTTACAACAGCACTGCGCACAACTTTTAAACTTAAGCAGGGTCTGCTGTGATCAGAGGCGAAAGTTCCCCAGCGAAACCCAAGTGCGGCAAGACAGAGGCAGTGTTATGAACCCACTGCCCCAGCATGCCGCTATAGGGTACGACACTGCTGGAATTGTTTTGTCAGGTCACCCATCACACTGAGGTACCGGACCCTGCCGCTTGTAGCCGTTGAGATTTCATAGCACTATTTTTGTTTGTGTGCATGTTTGTAACATTTTCAAATGAGTATTTGCATATCACCCTCATTATTATCTAGCATTCTTCATCCATAGATCCCAAAGCACTTTCCAAAAGAAAGTAAGAATCCGTACCCCCTTTTTAACAATGGGGGAAACTGAGCCACAGGGAAGGGATGTGACTTGTCCAAGGAGCCAGGAATAAAACCCAGGCATTTTTTTAATTCTAAAAAAACCCAGTTCATCTTTCATTAAATGTATCGGGACTCCAAAATGAAAGCCACTTAAGCTACAGTGTATTTAATGAATTGGTAGGAATTATGCCAGCAATCCTCTTTCTTTACAGAATCTCATGTCCAAGGTTGCTTTTTCCAACCTAAGAGTATGTCTACACAGCAAAAAAGCCCAAAAAACCCCACGGCAGCAAGTTTCAGAGCCCAGGTGTACAGACTTTGGACTTGGGGGGGCTCGCACTACAATTCTGAAAATAGTCATGTAAATTTCTGGCTCAGGTGGAGCCTGGGCGCTGAAGCCCAGGGAGGGGGTGAGTTTCAGAACCCAAGCTCCAGCCGAAGATGGAATGTCTACATGGCAATTTTTAGCACAATAGCACAAACCCAAGTCTGTAGACAGAGGCTCTGAGACTCGCTGCCACGTGTTTTATTTTATTTTTTTGCTGTGCAGACAAATCCTAACACACCTTGGCTTTCTGTTCTCTGTGGGCAAAGCCAGGCTATGTCTTTGGTTCCTCATGCCCAAATCCCAGCTTGTTTTGGTGTATTTGTTAGTTTTGCAAGGGATATAGTGCGTTCATAGTTGATCCTCGCTTCCCAAGTTCCCAGAATCTACTGGAGAGCTTGTTAGTTGTGGGGAACTTCCACTTCTTTGCTAGAGTGTTTTGTGCAGATTTTGTAACACTGGTAGATAGTTTAACGAGCTGCAGTCTTGGGGGACCCTTTAGGAAATTTTTCCGAAAAGGTTTCTGGCAGAAGTGAAATATTCAACTTAGTTACTTCTCTTATATATCAGGGTTTGTTTGCATACTTCCCTCTCCCCCTTGGGCATTGGGGAATGACCCCATAGCAAGCTCTGCTTAACTGCTCAAATTCCGATTGGGGCAAGTACCATGCTTTCTGCCTCTTAAAGTTCCCTTTTTGTTTCAGCTGTGTAGGATGATTTTCTTCTGTTCTTGTGCCAAACTGTAGTCTTTGTACTTAAAGCTGAATTATTTTTAATGGAAAAGGTAGGAATTTTTGGTGCTGGAAAAAAACCAGAAATTTCCAACCCCAAGCCTGAATCTTTTTTGTGAAATGCTGCCCCACTGCCTCATGGGAATTGTAGTTTGGTGGCCTCATGCCTCCATTTTAGTCGATGGGCCAACTCCCTGGTCAGATTACATCTCCCATGATGTACCACAGGTACCCTTCTTGTTAAGCCATGATGGTGTATCATGGGAGATGTGGTCAGACTGAGACACCTGCCCATAAAGGAGAATGGGGCCATGAGCCACCAGAACAACAGCTCCCAGGAGGCGTTGTAGCAGCATTCCTGAATTGAATTTTGGGGGTATTTCGTTTTTCAACTAATAGTTGAAATTTGCAGTGGGAAGCAGACACTTTCCACAAAAAAACTTCTTTAATCTAAACCCCAATTTTCCATTAGATAAACAGTTTCCACCAGGCCTAGTTGTGATGCTGTGCTCTATCATGTAGCAATGACATTCCACCCAAGAGGTGGCTGCATTTCAGTAGGAGGGGAATAGCGTGCTGAAGCACGTGGCTAAAAAAAGCACGACGAATGAAGGTGTGAGGACTCTGATGATTTAATTACCATTTTTAAGCAATTTTCTCCGTGTTACAGGAGAGGAGAACAGGGGGTTAAGATGAACATTGGGACTCCAGGGAGGCAATTCAGCACCGCTGTATCTTAGTGCTGACTGTTGCTTGAGGTTTTGGCTTGAATCAGTGGCCATTTTTAGAGGCCACCCAAGATGCACCCAGGGGTATTGGCTTGTTCTGCCTTCCTTTGAGGATGTTGATACCTGGAATCATTACTGTAACCACCCTCCACTTAGGGTGCCATCTATGATGCCTCCATTGCGTCCCCTTTGGGCGTCTCCTGGCTTCAGATGATCCTGCTGTTTAAAGACAGAGATAAAAATAACCAGATGAATAAAGTCAGGCTAAGCATTAATCGCTAGGCATTGACAACCCTGGTCACATTTTCTGCATGTGATGGGTGGGGGTTTCGTGCTGTCTGGGCCGGTGTAGATCAAGAGAAATCGCAATCTCGCCACTTGTGCAACGGTCTCCTGAACCAAAATGGCTGAGATGAAATCCCCACAGATGAGTCTGTTCCACTCCAAGATCAGGCTGCCATCCCATTCCTTGCTTCTCGCAGGAATGTGGAGGAGGAAGATGGAGTGAATTCACCCTTGTTGGCTTGGATTTTAAGCCATTTCTTTACTGACACATTGAAAGAATTTCAGGTTCAAGTGAATTTAGGGGTGGCAAAAGACTGGAAGGAAAGGGTGGTTTCATGGTTAAGGCACTGGACCGGGACTCAGGAGATCTCGGTTCAGTTCCTCCCTGTGTGATCTTGGGTAAGTCACCTCATTTCTCTGTGCCCATCTAGGCACAGATCCTCACTCTCCTACCCTTTCTGTCTTGGATGGAAAGACCACTGTGGCATGGACTCACTCTTGCTAGGTGTATATACAGCACCTAGCACAGTGGAACTCTGATCTCGGCTAGGGCCTGTTGGTCATAGCAGTAAGGGAAAGGTGCTGGATTGACAGGCGTGAAGGCCTCTTTTTAGCCACAGGGTAAGGATCACATGCTGGTGGCAGTACGTGCTTTCTCCCTGCTGCTGCTCCTCCCACCCTGCTTTGCTAGTGTTACTCCATCCATCCCCAGAGGAACCCTCCCTAGGAGCGGGAGGAGAATTCAGTCTCCAGTGGTCCTTGCCCTTCCTTCTCGAGGTGTGGCTTTGTGATGTAGACACCAGCCCGCAAGGAGCTAGATGAAGATCCTCCCCACCCTGCTCTGAGGTGAGGGTGAGCTACTGACAGTGGCCTGGTGCAATCCATATTGGAGATCACAGATCCTCCTCCCTTGGATCCAACCTGCATGGATGGGCTTTTGCCAAGAGATGATTAGCTGCTGCCCTCCTCCTTTAAGGGCTGGGACACAGAGAGTCATCCTGTTCTGGGAAGAAGGGCGCTCTCGCTCACCTCCCACCAGCAGGACATGCTTGGCAAGATATTAAGCGCTGTGGGCCACGTGGCTCAGCGCCAGCCAGCTGTTTACCCTGTGCGGATATAGCAAGAACAAGGGTAGTACGTGCTTATGTCAAGTGACCTTTGGAAAAAGAGCCCAGCATGTGTTCTCACTTAGCCAGGCTGGACTTGCCCTCCAGGAACAAGGCTGAATATGTGGATTTTAAATTAGAAGCAGCCAGCATTCCACACCGGGACCAGTATACACAGGCTGCTGAGAACCTGAATGCCAGCTTGAAGAAAGGTGGCCAGTTAGCACTGCCCGTTCTTTGCTGGAGAACCCGGGTTCAAATTCGGCCCTGCTCGCTTGTGGAAGGAATTTGGCGGCATCACTTCTTGGCACCCTTTAGCTATGGCACTGCACAGTTCCTTTTGCCCAGCAGCCTCTGTTCTTGAGGCCCTGTGTAGGAGAAGCAAGAGCATTGCAGACCAAGGCTAAGAGTTAGCATTGTTGGGTGGGGGACCTCGGAACTGGATTACTCTGGGGTATTGCAAGACAAGAGTGCGAGGCAGTGGCAGAAATATGCATAGGACCCAGGACTTGGAGGGTGGATGGGTGGGGCATTGTGGGTTTTTGTTTTTTTTTTTTGCAAGTCGAGAACAATCCCTCCCAACAGTCCTGGGTTTCATGGGACTGTCCTGCTTTGACCCCTCAAAACTGCTATTCTAGTTGAAGGGCAGTTTGCCAAGGGCCCCCAGTCTGAATGGTGTAGGGACATAGAGCAAAGGATCTCAATGCCACTCAGATTTGGCTCGCCCACCCCTCTGCTTCCATCTACACAGGGGTGGAAGGGCCAAACCTGAGTGGTGTGGCGTGGCATTGCACTTCAGCCACTTGCGATGTTGGAAGGGATGAGAAAAGGTGCATTGATGATAGTGTACATGCATGTGTGTGCAAGGATTCCAGACTGCTAGCTAATGGTGCGATATAAGTCAGAATGAAGGTGTATTATTGGCTGGTCAGTGATAAATGTGTAGCTGCTGACTGCTGTATAACCACCAGCAATTGTTCTTGCAGCTTTGCCTCAGAGCAGTAAAATTCATCATGTTCAACTAAAATCCTTCTAAAAAAGAAATGAGGAAATATCGTCAGTATAGGTCTGCTGTAGCCCCTTTCATCTGATGCTCTCAACGTGCTTTACAAAGGAAGGTTGGTAACATTAGCCTCACTTTAACTGACTGGGAAACTGAGGCACAGAGAGGTCATCCAAGGTCACGTATCAGATCTGGGGACAGACCCTGGGTTTTTTGGCTCCCAGCCCAGCGCCCTATAGATCTAGGGTACGTCTTTACTGACGGCGGCAAATTCACCACCATCAGATTGAGCTATCCGGATCGACTGAGCGAGCAGTGAAGACCCGCTCAATCGATCCGGAAGCTGACTTGTTAAAACCACCCCCTCACATGGTGCAGCGCAGTGAAGACGCCGCGTACAATGGAAGTTAAGTCGACGGGAGTTGCGCAAGCTATTCTGCATCGCTTGTGTAACTCCCGTCGACTGCAGCTGAATTTTAAGGTAAGAGTAGACTAAGCCCTAGCGACAGGCACAGGGGATGTGTCTGGTAGAACTGTAGTCAGTTCGATTCTGTCTTTGCTAGATCTCTCTTTTGAAAGGCTGGAGGAAAGCTTTCCAATGAGCCTTTTTGCCGTATGCCCCGAGGACATGCTCTGCTTCCATCAGGAAGTAAAGGAATACTGCACGTTTTTGTGGGTCACTGGGTGGGGCATTGGACCCATTAAGTAGAAAGCACTGAAGACTCCTTGAAAAAATAAGCTGGTCTCGGCAGGGAGCATGCACATGGAGGGGCTGCTGATGGGGAGGAAGGGATAGTTTTGTGATTAAAGCAGCAACCCTGGGGGACCAGGGCACATGGGTCCTAGTCTCTACAGCTGACTTGCTGTGGGACTTCAGCTAAGTCACTTAAATTCACCAACCCTCAGTTTCCCTGTCTGTAATGGGAGGATGCTGGTTGGCAGTTAAGGCTTGATTAATATTTTGTCAGGATGCTTCGGGACGCGTGTCTGGGAAATGGTACAGAAATGCCAGGTGCTCTAAAGGGTTAATTCTCAATGCTTCAATGTGGGCAAGCTTAGAGCAGTGGTCCCCAAACGTTTTACCTCCTGCCCCCCTTATCCCTGTCTGTGTCCGCCCCCAGCCCCACAGCCGGACGTGGGTTTGGGGTCAGGAGTGGGACCAGAAGCGGATCCACGGCTGGGTGGGGCCAAGGCTGGGAACAGGGCTGAGGCTGCAGGTGGGGGCACAGCGGGACTGGTTGGCATGCCTTCCCCACTCCCATGGAGGCTGGACCGGGCCTGCTGCACCCCCCTGAATGTGGGGGTGTGTGCCTCACAGTTTGGGGCCCTCTGGCTTAGATCTAGGTCTGCGGGAGCCATTAATGGGTCAGACTTGTCCATCCAGAGGCCCCCGGTGATTCCACCCATTGCCTGGACGACGCATGTTGAAGCATCAGCAAGAAGAGGGTGTAGAGTGACCTACTGGTCACTCTCCACAGTGACCCCAGAAGCCACCTAGAGATTGACAGGGTGGGGAGGACACCCAAAGTCTCTCCTGCTGATCCCTTCTTCTTCTTTGTCTTTTCCAGACTTCCCAAAGCTCATCCAGCTACCTCCTGCGTGGCTCCGCTCCTCCCTGCTGCCTCCTGTGACAATGAGAGCGGTCTGCCTCTTCCTGCTGGGTCTGCCAGGTGTGTGTACTGCCAGGTGTCCCTTTTTCTCTAGCCCCAAGCCCACTGGCAGGGGCTGGCTAGCACGGCATGTGGCGCATACCTCCGGGCAAAGCGACCTGCTGCGCCTGGCAGTGTCGCCATTCGAGATCCGCCCGCGTGGTCAGTGATGGACCAAACCCAGAAGGGGTGGCACAGTCCCCTCTCCCCCCGGATCCTAGGATCAAAACAGAAGAATGACATCATTCAAGTGTAGGATGCACTGGCTGACCAGATCCCCCCCAAAACGGCAGGGTTTCCATCTCCTTAAACTTTGGGAGTGAATAGAAAAAAACTGAACCAAGGACAAGATGGCCAAGTGGCCACAGCAGTGAGTTGGCCTTAACAGGCATGGATTCAATTCCCTGCTCTGTCACAGACTCTGTGTGTTCCACTTAGACTCTCTGGGCCTCAGTTCCCCCATCTGTGAAATGTAACAACATCCCTTTCCTACTCCACGGCAGTGCTGGGGGGCTGGTCAGTGCTTAGAGATCCTGAGACACGATGTTCTGGGTAGCCGCAGGGTATTGCATCATTAATGCTGTTTTAGTTACTTGTCCCTGTTGGCGCGGAGGGATCTGGGGACACCTGGGAGGCAGTGGGGAATTAACGATGTTGGAGAAGGATGGCAGCAGCTCTGGGAAGTTGGGGTGCATGTCTCTTGCCTGGCCAGCAAAGAGGCTGCTGGTTCTAACCCCTTTAAGGCTTTGTGGGAATGAAGACACTGGTACAAAAGGGGCATCCTGTGTTCTGATGTGCAACCATCGAAAAGGTGGCAGGGGAGGGGGAGAAGAAAGGGCGTGTTATGGGACCCAGAAGCACTAGTTAGAAACTGCTGGCCCTGGCAAAGGCCCTGATGAAAATGATCACAGAGCCAACGAATGAGGGAGCCTGGAGCCAGGAGAACTTCAGGCAAAATTGTTCTGCACAAAAGCTAATAAACCTATGGAAAATGGTACCAGGTGGGTCTGAGAGAGACCAGAGCATCTGTGCATTGCCGATGGATGGGAGGCGGGGGGAGAAAGCAGAAGGATGGAGAGGAGAGGAGAAGAGAGGAGGAGGCATGGGGGGGTAAGGGAAGGGACCAGGCAGTGGACAGAAAACATGATCTACATCATTCTGACTCCTGGAGGTTCCCTGACGTGACAGTTGTTGCAACAAGAGTGCCCTGCGCCAGAGATCTCATTGGAAGCTGATGAACCCCTAGGATGCCCCAGGCCCAGCTAGTGGCACCCCAGCAGCTGTGCGATTAGGACCCAGTCCAACAAGGTGCTGCTCGCCCCCAGCACCCATTGATTTCAGCAGCTGCAGGGGGGAAGGTGCTCAGCACCCAGCAGCTTGGGGCCTGATTGGTAGAATTGTCGAACAGGCCCGTAGCCTGTGGCATAAGAACCACGCTGCGGCCGAGAGCTTGGGCCATGCCGTGATCAAGCAGGCAGAGTTGGAGCTTCACCTCCAACCGTGGGGGCTCCCCTGAGGTTTTCATCAGGCTGCCCTCTGCAAAGCCAAGCCCAGATGGTACCTTGGCCATGAGGCCCAGACCAACCAGCTGATGGAGAGCCAGCTTCTGTGGGGGGAAGAAGAAACCTGTCTTTGCCTGGCTGTCAAACAGCCACTGTCTGAGGCCCTCCCTCTCTGTCCACTAGCTATTGTTTTGTGGTGAGGGGGGGAACAGATGCTGCTTGGAGGAGGCCCATCCTGCCACGAGTCCTACAATACAAAGCTGGAGGCAAGCGCCCCAGCCTGGTGGGAGGGGTGTGGGCGGGAGGACAGAAAATCTAGGAGGAGATGGAGCAGGAAGAGAACTTTGTTGAGGAAACCAAGACTGAGGCATAAGACTCAGATTTTAAGATGAGAAGGGACCCTTGTGATCATCTAGTCTCACCTCCTGCACGTCGCAGTCCACAGAACCTCACCCCACACTCCTGTAACAGATCCTTAACCTACTTACTCAAGTCCTCAAACCACCGTTTCAAGACTTTAAGTTAGAGAACCCACCCTTTGCACTCATTTAAACCCGCAAGCGACCCATGCCCTGTACTGCAGAGGAAAGCAAAAAAATCCCAGGGTCTCTGCCAAGTTGACTGAGGGGAAAATTCATTCCCAACCACAAATATGGCAATCAGTTAGCCCCTGAGCATGTGGGCAAGACCCACCAGGCAAATACCTGGGAAAGAATTCTTTGCAGTAACTCAGAGCCCTCCCCAGCTAGCGTCCTGTCTCCAGCTGCTTCTGGCGGTCACTGATGGAGCACATGCCGTTGAAGGCTATCTCATCACACCATCCCCTCCATAAAGTTAGTCTCAGTCTTGAAGCTGTTTAGGTTTTTTGCTCCCACTGTTCCCATGGAAGGCTTTTCCAGAACTTCACTCCTCTCCTGGTTAGAAACTTTCATCTAAAATTTCAAACCTAAGCTTGTTGATGGCCAGTTTATGTCCATTTGTTCTTGTGTCCACACTGGTGCTTAACTTAAAAAACTCCACTCCCTCCATGGTATTTATCCCTCTGGTGTATTGATAGAGAGCAATCATATCGCCTCTCAGCCTTCGTTTGGTCAGGCTAAACAAGCCAAGCTCTGAGTCTCCTCTCCTACGGCAGGTTTTCCATTCCTCGGATCAACCTAGTAGCCCTCCTCTGCGCCTGTTCCAATTTGAATTCATCTCTCTTAAACATGGGAGACCGGAACTGTGCACAGGTCTCACCAGTGCCTTGGCTTAGGCATGGCCTCTTACGCTGAGGTGGGTGGGGGCTAATAGGTCTGAGCCGCCCTGGCGGCTGGTTCTCTCTGTGCCCTTGTTCAGCATAATCAGACTATGCTGGGTGTTTCCCTCTGTCTCTCTTCAGCCCGTCCTGTTCAGAATCCTCCTTGCTACCAGCGTGGCATGCTGGAGTTTGTGCCGTCAGTTCAAGCTGGCACCCCAGGAGCAGTGCCTTGGGGTAGCTCCCTGGCTGGCGTTCCTCTCGGGAACCCCTCTGGGGATTGTGTGCTCCGGGAGGGAAGGGGGGTTAACAGTGTCACCCAGAAACGGGGGAAGGGGAGAAATTTGCTGACACAGTGGATGTCCCTGAGCCACTGAAGGGGGGGTGGTAGGTGGTGTTTATATGACAGGAGCGCCTCAAGCTCCCCCTTGAAACCAGGGCCCCAGGTACTGCTCAAACACTCAGTAAGGCCGTCCTTGCCTCAGGAACTGGCAATCTAACTAGGTTAGAAAAAGGAAGTATTGCTACTCCCATTCTACAGATGGAATAACGGAGGCATGGAGAGATTGCGGTTTGCCCAGAGTCACACAGGAGGTCTATGGCAGAGTTTAGAATTGAACCCGGTCTCCTGCAGCCCTGTCCAGTGCCTTAAGCACAAGGCCGTCCTTCCTCTTGGTACAGCTCCACTGCAAAGAAAAACCCACGGCAACGAGTCTGAGCCTACCACTACACTAGCAGTGTAGACGTTCTTGTTCAGGCTGGAGCCACAGCTCTGAGACCCTCCCTCTTCACTGAGTTTCAGAGCCCAGGCTCCAGACCGAGCCTGAATGTCTACAACAGCTATCGTTAGCCCCGCAAACCTGAGTCAATTGACCCGGGGTCTGGAACTTGATGCCGCAGGTTTTTCTTTACAGTGTAGACATACCCTCAAGCATGTGCCCTTCACTAGCTTGTTCCCTGACTTCTCCAGAGTCCTGGCTAGACTGCAAAATGTCAGCCCCTGAGATGAATCTCAGGATTGGGCCTTGAAAAATCCATTTCAGGTCGCATTGTTTTGCTCGCCCCTTTGGATGTGAGAAAAACTTTGAGATTAAAGTCCAAACTAGACCCAGTACAAATCCATTGACTTCAGTGCAGCAACACCTACTTCCACCATGCTGAATTCGCCTCTGCTTTTTAGTGATTTTCCACCACCTCTTTCCAGTTCATTTAATTTTTGTTGTCTACAAAAGTGTGTTACTAGAAACCTTTTCATGGACTGATCTTGGAAACCCGTCTCGGGGTGTGGCGTGACCCAGGGTGACAAGAGGTTTCTTGCATATGCCCCCTCTCTATCTCCCATGATGGGGTTGAAACCATGTTGCGCATGTCTACACTAATGACCAACGCATTCTTGACCTCAGTTAAGGAGTAGAGTCTGGGAGAAACAGAGGGGAATCTTGCAGGGCACACCTGTTGCCAACCGTGAGTCATTCCCAAATAAGGCCTGCATTTAACGTCCATAACTCCTCACCTTGGCCCTGGAGGAGTCCCTGCCTAGCAAAGCAGAGCTCAGGTTGTGATAGTCCCAGACAACTACCTCTGAAAGATGGGAAACTGGCCTCTTGGGCGCTGACACAGCCATGCAGCTGGCGTTCTGGACCCTTCTTTGCATAGATTTTAACCAAGAGAGAGCTGATTCCCTTTACGATCTTTGCGTAAATCCTAGGCTGCGAGCAGGGTGTGCCCTAGTCAGTCATGGATTCAGAACACTTGCAAAGGACCTATCCTTCAGAAGTGTCTGATGGCTCATCTCTTATAGTATTTATCAAGGACAGTGATGTTGAGTGTGTCTGTCACTCAGGGAATACTGGTACCAAACCAACACCACCCGCACGCCGTGCTAGAAGCAGCACGTACAACATAAGACATAGCTTCAGTATCCCCAATCCCAAGTGTTCAAAAATCACGAATCTGGCCCCAAATAGCATGAGATTTGCTTTAAAATCATGACATTTAAGACAATACATGGTGGGCTTTTTCCCTTGACTCCTTGTTTTTGAGCCTTTGGGAATGAACTTGGTAGGTATTTTAAAGCTTTTCTCCATACCCAGGATGGCTAGAAACTGTTTTCTTTTTGTTTGTTTTTTAATGAAAATTGAGAGTCTCATATATTCACATGACTAAATATATGGGGATTTTACATAAAAAGCCAACAATCCCATCCAACATCACAGGAGTTGGCAACGCTGTGTTTGCCATCATGCTTCTCTCGACCTGAATCTGCAGTTGCTGAACGATAACAGCTGTGGCCCATTAAATGGGTGAGACCTGCTGCAACGTCTCAGCCGTTAAATCAGATGCATAAGGGATGGCTAAGCAACAAAGGCAGCACGCTCTCTGCTCTCAGGAAAAAGCGTCATGTACGGACAGTGTGTCTCTAGACCAGGATAAAGGTGTATTGGTGAAGGAGAGGGGGTTTAAACGTATTAGCTAAAATCTTTTCACCAACGTGGCTTTAAATCCTAGGGTAGTCAGGGCTCTCCTGCTATGGAAAAGCTTTCCAACTTATAAGGCCGGTTAGGCACTGGAACAGGTTACCTAGGGAGCTGTGGAATCCCCATCGCTGGAGGTTTCTAGGAACCGGTTGTACAAACACCTGTCAGGGAGGGTTTAGTTTTACCTGGTCCTGCCTGAGCACAGGGAGCTGGACTTGGTGGTGACCCCTTCCAGCCGTACATGTCTATGATTCTGTGAACCAGCTAACCTATCTTGCCCTGCCTGCCTACACCACGGTTTTCAAATGTGCTGATGATAACCCCCAGCGCGTGTCTAGCACTCCCAGTCTCAAAGTGTTTTACAAAGGGCTCATGATCACCACTTTACAGCTAGGGAAACAAAGGCACGGAGTGGAGACGTGCCCTGCTGAAACTCACTCAACAGGGCAGCGAGAGAGTCAGGGATTGAATGCAGCTCACCTGAGCCCCAGTTCAGTGCTCTATCCACTAGGCCACACTGCCCCACTGATTTTAGCCAAGACATTTGTTCTCTTACTCTAGACTCACACGTGGAGAGGAGAGGTGTACGAGAGAGTGGCCAAAGTGATGCTGGGTTTTTGGTAATAAAAGGTTGTTTATGCCTTATTGTGTCGCCGTACTTGTGGGTCAGTTTCCCCAGCGGCAGCCTGGCATAGGTGAGATTTCAGTGCTCTGAGATGAGAATGACACAGCTGGGTACAGCACACCTGTGAACGGTGCGCCTGTGACCCATTGCAATGGCCGATTCTGTATGTTACTTGCTGTCTGTGTTACGGTGGCAGCTACGACACCCTGCCTGCCCCCAGAGTGTGTTTGTGCCAGGGGCTGTTCATTCCCCTCTGTGGGCTGTTAAGGAAGGACTGTCCCTGTCCCAAAACGCTGCCAGTGTAACTGGAGCAGGGCCACAAAGGGTGGCGGGGGGAACAGATGCACAGCAGCGAAGTGACTAGCCCCAGGTAACGCCGAGAGCATCTCTGAACTTCCAGGTCCCTTTTATCCATTGCACTGTGCTGCCAACACGGCAACAACAAAACAACCTGAGGCAGCCAGTCTCACAGCTCGGGTCAACTGACAGCCTCACGGCTGCTCTATAGGGCTGAAGATAGCAGTGTAGACGTCCCGCTTGGGCCGGAGCCAAGAGGGGAGGGTCTCAGAGGCCACGCTTCAGCCCAGAGAAGGTCTGCATCTGCACGGCTATTTTTAGCCCCGTGGCACAAGCATGAGTCAGTTGATCCAGGCTCTTTTGCAACTCGCAGCTGCGGGGTTTTTGCAGTGTTGATGTGCCCCGAGGCGTGTCCCTGCTGCCACTCAATGGACTGCAGATGATGAGATCCCAAGAGCAGATTTGGTGGGGGGATGTGTGTGCGTGCCTGCATTTCTCAGGAGTGCTTTGTTCAGTGAAGGCAAGTCTGACTGTAGGGAACTCTTGTCCGACTTTGGACAGCTGTAGATGTTCTTTTGCCTTCATGTAGGCTCATGGATTGGCCTCAGTGCACAGAGTTGCTCTTCCAAGGGACTCTGTCAGGTTGGTTTAAGTCCCAAAGGAAGGTTTTGTAAGAAAAACCTGCTGCAAAATCAAAGCTTGCTAGAAACATTTCTCTGGATTGCTCCAAAAATCCTAATTGCTTCATTATGTTCTGGGTATGTTTCCTTTGGAGGGAGCCCATTCCCTAGCAGCCCTCACTTTGCAGCCTTGTGTTTTACATGAAGGCCACCGAGTGATTGTTGAGTTAAGCAATACTGGAAAAAGCAAACTAGCATTAATAGTGAGAAATATGCACTAAACGGCAGGTGTATCCAGTGCTTAATTTGCAATGAAAGGGGTGCTGGGACTCAAGCAATTAGAGTCTGGGGCTCAATCAATTGTTTTACATTCCTAACTGATGCGGTAAGCGCAGAGGTACCAGAGCTATGAACTGCCAAGCCTAGCGTGCCGGGGCTCAGCCGTGGCACAAATTAAGCCCCGGGAGTAACCTAAGGTGGCGTTATGTGAAAGAACATGATTCTGAACTCTGTGTCGCTTTAAGGCTGTGTGTACAATACAGCTGGGGAGGAAAAGGTTTTACTATGGCGCAAAAATTTTTGAGATTTAAAAAATGTTCCCTTTCCATGGCAGGAAGAAATCAAGTGTTTTTCAAAATGTTTCATCACATATACATTGGGATGGGGAGTCATATCCCAGATGCGTGCCCTAACCACTAGGCTAGGTTGGGATCTTTCTCTGGTTTTGACAAGAATTTCCATCCGGGACCTGAGAAATCTCAGTGAAAGTTTCATCAAAATTGATACATTCCCACAAAGAGTCCAGATTTGACAAATTGCCATTTTCTGATTTCGGAATCTTTTGGCGAAATTGTTTTCACCAGCTCTAGTGTGTACTTTTTTAGGAAAAATCTTAGTGGTGCATCACCCCACAGTCCTCTGCCTGCAGGAGCACTAGTGCAGACAGAGATTGGACATTCTCATTATCGTGTCATCTGAATCGGGCAAATCTAATCTAAAATGCCCATGGCCCTTAAGCCCTGTTTATACTCAGGCTCTCACTGCCACTAGCAGATCTGTGCCTGCGATAGGGGAATGGGGAAGGGGGACTTCCCCAAAAAGGTTGATTTAGAAAAGGCTGAAGTGGGACTCAAATGAGCAGTTCAGCTGAGCCGAGCACCATTGGGTGTGCGTTCAGAAGGATGCTAGCCAAGTGAGTACACGGGAAGGCTGGCTTATTTCTTCAGTGGTGCAGATAAGGAAGGGGCAGTGTGCGGTGATCTCCACTGGCGTTAGTCCTGCGTTTGTTAAATACATGCAAGTGTATGTCACAGGGAGGAGAGAACCCCCTAAGAATCTCCAGGCTTCCCCGTGTCTAGGGAGGGGAAATGGGGATTTCCCAACCTCACAGCGGGGCCTTAAGACCAACAGGGGAAAGCAATGGGGGGTGTGAGCAGTGATTTGGCTCATACAGCTTATTGCCTTGACTCATGTTAGACTGTTGCTCGTTCTGGGTCTAAGCCAGGCCTCTCTGAGGAGCGGAGCAGCTCTTGTTCAGTCAATTACTTCCAGACTGAGGGAGACTTGTCCAATTTCCTGCTCCATTTGCAAAGCCTCCAGCGTCCCATGCAGCCGCTTTCCTATCTGCATTTGAATTCAATGGCCGAAGAGGTTACCTGCGTCACATAAGTACAGTGGCTGTGGGGTATGTTCCCATCTCGACGTGCTTCTCCCATAAGTGCTCTGTACATCCAGAGGAGAGGACCTTAAATGTCCACTTTGCTCCACATCCTGCATTGTCAGTAACTCAGTCCAGCTAGGACCCAGTGCCCTTTAACTTGGATCTAGTCATAAGTAAATCCATTGGGCTGTCCAGACAAGCCACGAGGGGATTGTCCGCAGAGCTAGGCGAGGACCCCTGATTCTAATGCACTCCCTGAACTTGTGCTTTACAAGGCATATTTACCAAACTGCCTGCCAGCCAACCTGCTGCAGGCACTAGATCTTGCTGTGGAGCAAAACCAGCTGTGTAGAAGAGGCACAGGGGAAGGCAAAGGGACGAGGATCAGAAGCAGATGGTCTGACCTCCATTTGCAGGGCTGCCCTATGCTTGAGATCATTCACTTGCTGACTTCTGGACCGAGCGCTTTTTGTGCTCTCTGAGACCCCTGCGTGAGCGTGGGGCTGCACATTGGTGCTGTCTGCGTAGTGCTCATTGTAGTGTGGCTGGATTCATTACCCAAGAGGTGGCGGGTCACAGCTGGTTCTAAGTCTTCATGCTCTCGGCTAATTGGAAGCCTTGCAAAGTTCCCGCCTGCAGTGAGGATGAGGAGGTTTGAGGCAGGACAGGGAATCATAGGGAACTTGGGTCGGCAGGGCCCTCAGGAGGTCAGCTAGTCCCGCCCCCTGCTCAAAGCAGGCCCACCCCAACTAAACCATCCCAGCCAGGGCTTTGTCAAGCCAGGCCTTAAACTCTTCTAGGGATGGAGACTGCACTCCTGCCCTAGGTAACCCATTCCAGGGCTTCCCCACCGTCCTAGGGAAAACGTTTTTCCTAACATCCAACCAACACCTCCCCCACTGCAACTTGAGACCATTGCTCCTAGTTCTGTCATCTGCCACCATTGAAAACAGCCTAGCTCCATCCTCCCTGGAACCCCCTTTCAGGTAGGTAAAGGTTGATGTCAAATCCCCCCTCATTCTTCTCTTCTGCAGACTAACCAAGCCCAGTTCCCTCACCGCTCCTCATAAGTCACATGTTCGAGACCCCTAATCATTTTTGTTGCCCTCCACTGGACTCTCCAATTTGTCCACATCCTTTATGGAGTGGGGGGGGCCCAAAACTGGACACAATACTCCAAATGTGGCCTCACCAGTGCCAAATAGAGGGGAATAATCGCTTCTCTCGATCTGCTGGCAATGCTCCTGCTAATGCAGCCCAATATGCCGTTAGCCTTCTTGCCAACCAGGGCACACTGCTGACTCGTTTCCAGCTTCTTATCCACTGTAACACCCAGGTCCTTTTCTGCAGAACTGCTGCCTAGTCAGTCGGTCCCCAGTCTGTAGCAGTGCATGGGATTCTTCCATCCAGGACTCTGCACTTGTCCTTACTGGACCTCATCAGCTTTCTTTTGGCCCAATCCTCCAATTTGTCTAGGTCACTCTGTATCCTATCCCTACCCTCCAGCATATCTGCCACTCCCCCTGGTGTCATTTGTGAACCTGCTGCAAACAGTACACCCGCCCGGAGCCACGCACACGCTCCCAGAACACCTGCATGTCCCCGTCCAGGAGGCTGTAATACCTATCCATTCACCAGTGGTGGCAGGCCATAGTCTGCTTCTGATCAGCTCTAAATCACGGTGCTGGAGAGCATGGTTCTGGTGTTTGTGTCGACCTGGAGTCCGCTACTGAGCGTTCCTGCCTCCGGGTGGCCCTGTCCAAACCCTGACAAGTGTCGATCTGGCCAGCCAGGGCTGTCCTCCCACAGCGACTGAACCCCTGTGGGCCAGAGCCAACCTTGCCAGCTACTAGGAAGGGTGGGTCCCTGTCCTGCACGGAGATGAACACTGAAGATCCCGGGGACGAGCAGATGAGCCTTGACAATGGAACGCAGGGAAACTGAGGCCCGTTGTCAAAGCAGGGCTGGGAAGCTGCCACCTGCCAGCTTCCAGACACTAAGCCTTTCAGCCAGTGGGGAGCTCCGCTGCTGTTTGTCCAGCATTCTCCCCTGATGGGCTGTCCCGGAGGGGCCTGCAAGCCAGTGTGCTTTGTCAAGGTATCTGGTTCAGACCACAACCACCCTCGTTATGAACATGGAGGTGAATTCCAACTCGTGATTTCCAAGACCGTTTATATTCCAATGGCTTGGGGCTCTCCCAGAGCTGGTGGGTGGGGTGTGTGTGTGTGGCAGGGGGTGAACACACCCACACACCTGAATGTTGGCTTGTGCTTGGGATATTGGCTCCCCTTCTAGGTGTCCATCCCACGGTAGTGTGGGGGCAGCTGTATCTGTCAGCAGACAGGCCAGCGCCCCAGGTGCAAGCACTGGGGGGGTGGGAGGGGCGTTGCTGAAAGGGTTCGATACTTGGATCACTCAGTAAAACACTACAATTTCTCTCTCCTGTTTGTGTGTGTGTGTGTGTGATACCAGCAGCGCTCCTGGCCCAGGGACAGTACGATCTCGAAGGACCCCCTTATCCCGACCAGGTGCAATATTCCCAGTACGACTCTCCGTTAGGTGAGTGGGACTCAAAGCCCGGGGGCTTTATGTACACATCTCCCAGCTGCATCCCTTTGCACGCACACGCTTTCTCTGTGTCTCGGTGAGACAGCATCACAGCCTAACAGATTTTGCCATCCAGAAGGGTGTTTTTCCCTGATATTCAGTCTAAATATCCCCTTCCTGAATTTCATTCCATTTTGTCCTGCTCCAACCCCTTCCCCTCCCTCCTGGATATTTACCCCTTTCAAATCCTTGGAGAGATCTGCCCCCAATCCCATGTCCACTCCCAGTGTACAGATGTAAATTTCCCCCTAAGCCAGTCCCTTCCAGCCCCTGGCAACTTCTGATGTGCTCCCCTGAACTCTTCTGATTTATAAGAATGTAGGACTGGAAGGCACCTCTATGGGTCATCTCGGTGCATGGGACTGAACTAGGCAGGATTTGTTACCATCGCCCCTGGTAAGAAGGTGCCCAGAGACAGACAGGCAGCTACGTAGGAAGCTCCTCTAATTCTACATTCCAGGATGCTGCTGCCTTTAAACTGTATAAAATGTTTCTCACTGTCGCATCGCACAGCAAACTCGCAGCCAACTTGCTGCCCACTTTCACCCCTAGCTGATAGAGAAAGCTGGGTAATTTAGGATCCTCCCAAGTAAAATAATCTGCCTTTTCCCATCTGGCAAGGCGAACTGATTCCATTAACAGAAGTTTAGCTAACTCACATTCCGACTTCCCCTGCTCAGAGCGGCACGTGAGATTTCAGGGAAATGATTATCGCAATATCTCTCGCTCTTGCTGGTATCGTCTTGTGTCAGATTGCTCCCAAGAAATGTATTCGCTGCCTGTGAATCTGGTTCAGTCTAAGAATTGTTAAAAGCATGTGCGCTTTGCACTCCCCAGTACTGCAACTGCCGCTGAATTAAACAAAATGTGCTTTACAACAAAGCGGTGTTGGTGCTACACTGAATGCCCAGGCAAAGGCCGCAGCTGCTATGTCTTCAGTAACTGCTCTCTCTCAGCCTTTCGCTCTGACTTTCCTGCAATGGAGTGTTGTCTAAATCACTGGGATTATCATATAATCTGATCTGGAAAAAAAATTACTGGGATTTTACATTCCCCGCAGAGAGTCACTAAAAACAGGCAGAAGAGATTAATGGCCAAGGTTTTCAAAAGTGACTAGTGATTTTGGGGAGGCCCAACTTGAAAAGTCTTTCAGAAAGTGCTGGACACCTCACCTCTGAAGGCAAGGCTTCTTTCTGTAAGGTGTCTTGATCAATTCACTAGTCCCTTTAGAAAATTTTGGTCTCCTCTCTCAAACCATGTCTTCCCATACTGCAATGGGTGAAAGCTTATGCCTTGATTTTTTTTCCCAGAGATGCTGAACACTTATATCTCCCGTTGACTTGGGCAATCAACAACTCTGAAAAACCAGACTTGCAAACCCTAGAATGGATTGCTTTTACAGTGCAGGCAGCTGGAATTCCATTGTCCTCTGGGTTAGGAAATCGGTCCGCATCCCAGGCTTAATGTAGGAACCACTGAGATGTCTGGGCGAGACATGTTTTATGCTGTGAGAACAAGAACAGTTTGTTTCCTTCTCCCACATGCCGGGGTGGTCTTTGCTGTTCCTCAAATGAGACTTTTCTCTGTGCTTTGTTTTTTCAGACACTCAAGATTACTATGACTATCAAGGTAAGTGCTTCCTCTGTTGAATGTTCATTTGCTCTTCTGAGCTGCCATGTTTGCGACAGCTGGCCAGTACCATCTAGAGTGTAACTAATGTGCCATAGGGGCTCCAGAATTGTGCATTGTTGGGAATATGAGTTCTTCTGTTCTGGCTTCCCTTTTGCCTTGATCTTGCAGGGGAGATCTAATTTTGTGGCTTTTTCTGATGCAATCTGTTGCCCTGGTTACTATTTGGTCTTGATACTTGATTAAGGAAGAAATGTAGGGGAATCCAAACTGCAAAACAAGACCAAATCTAAGGTGTCCACATCATGCCTGTCACATGGATAAACAGAGGGCTTTTAGCCTGCAGGGTTGTCAGCCTTGGGCTCAGAGTGGTGGGCTTTGCCTGGCACTCAGGATCCTTCCTTTTGACCCTCTGACCTGCATCCCTGTCCTTCTTTGTCCAGTCTTGGAGTCCCCATCATCAATCAAGTCCTGGTTCCTCCCACATTTCAGAGTTCTGGTGGGCTCTGCTCAACAGTCCAATGATTTTAGGCAACCTGGCACCTTTTGCTCTGCATCTAAGATGGCTTGTAAAGAAAATTGAAGGGAAGAGAAAAGGAGAGCAAGCAGGTGAAGGGTATAAAGACAATACCTTTGAAAGCATGTTGGAACCGCAGCTCTCACGACCTGGCTGAAGCCAGGAAACCTGCCATGCAGCATTCAGTGAGGGTGGTCAGGGGATCCGTTTCCAGGTTAAGGCACTCTGAAAGGAGGATTTTGTTCCTGATCTTCTGGGGGCTTTGTTTTTCAAACCTATTTAAACAGAAGCAAAAATAAAAATTGTGTTGGGACAACTGAGCAATAAAACAAGGCTCGGGGGGAGTGAGGAGTGCGGGGGTCTCTGGCCCCACTGTATTGAACATGCCTGTGGTCCATTGCAGAGGTCACCCAGCTTACTCCTGAAGAGCAGTTCCAGTATCAGTCCCAGCAACAGACCCAGCAGGAGATCATCCCAGCGCCGACCCCAGGTGCGTGGCAGAGCCTTCACTGCTCCTGACGGAGAGGGTTTATGGGCAGTCACCATACTCTGCGGGTGGCAGTCGGGGTGGCCCTACTGACGTCAATAGACGTACCTTGACATACACTAGCCGAGGAGCTGATCCACCGTGTTTCAGTATGGAACAGAGTATTAACCATGTCCAGTGTGTGTGTGTTGCTTTCCTTGACAGTGACACCTGTCCCAGACAGGGAGGATTGCCCAGTGGTTAGTGCACTGGCCTGGGACTTGGGAAATCTGCGTGCTCTGCCAGTCTTCGTGTGTGATCATGGGCAAGTCTCTTGCTTTCTCAGGGCCTCGGTTCCCAGCTGCACAATGGGGATAACGTCCTGCCTTGCCTGATGGGGCATTGTGAGGATCAACACAGCCGAGATTGTGAAGCACTCAGATGCTAGAATAACAGGGGCCACCTTTGTGCCTTAGATAGGCAGGCGCCCAAGTTGTACCAGATTGCAGCCTGGTGCTGTGTTCTCAACTCTGCTTATTGTCTGTCCCCTCCAGAACTTCCCAAGACTGAACCCACAGAACCAGGACCTCTCGGTAAGTCCTGCAGCTCACCAGTAGGGTGACTCCGGGAGCTGCAGATGCCTGAATTCAGCTCTGACGGGGGAGGAAGGGCCTGCAGGAGGCAAGAATGGAAAGTTTAAAGGAGAGGGAAAAAACTGCTCACTCAAGCTCTGATAGAGGAGCCAGAGCACTGATTTTCCCCCTCTTTCCCCCCTTCCCTCCCCCGTCCATTCACGCCGTGAATACAAAGGCAGGACAATCTAGGGTGCAACATGAAGGAGACACCACAGCTGGGAAGCTGGGCTCTGGGCTGCCTCCAGCTGGAAGGAGCTATGTGGTGGATTTCTAGCCTTGATGATGTTTTGCTCGCAGGAAATGCTGTAAACTGAGCCACGCTTGTACCTGCTGATTCTTAAAATTCCCACTGATTGGTTGTGATCACATCTTCTGTGTCTGCCCACCATGTAGTAGTCCCATATCTCCTCTATCTCATCGCTGCCAGGACGCCAGCCAATCTGCTTTTGATCAGGGGCAGCCTCGAGTCTGTGAGAGAACCTGCGATTAACAAGTAGGGTATTAGATGGGACAGAGCGTTCTCTCCGTAAACTAGATCCTGCAGCCCTCGCTGCTGGGACCTTATGTGCCGTATTGTGATGCCCCTTGCTCAAATCTGGCCTGGCTGCCTGGCCATTGTGACACCTGAAGGGCTCTGCAAGCCCACGTGCCAGGTCACAATACCAGCATGGGGAGCCGGGCCCAGGACAGGAGCTGCGTGAGCGTGGGGGCAGGCTCGCTTTGCAAACTGCCACCAATGACCCACTGCTCGGGTTGCCATACTAGCCTGCGCCCTTGGGAGCACTGAGATGTCAGAGGGCGGGGAGGACATTCCTGAGAGAAGCTGTGGAGAGGGTTAGAAGTCGGCCATCTCCTGCTGCTGTGTTTTGGGGCCGCTGCATGTGCAGCTGGCTAACCGACCGTGGCTGCAGGGGTTGGCAGGGCGGTCCGGCGATCCTGCCAGGCGTGCACAGAGGCTGGAGTGCTCTGCTCTGCTCCAAACTAAACACAGCGTGGCTGCCCGCAGCATGACGTGTCCTCACTGGCACGCTGTCAAGAAATCACATTTTCCCTGCTTTCTCCCCCCCCCCAGCAAAATGTTGGTAGAAAGGAAAATTGTGATCACCTCCCAGGTGGTAACAGCTCACAGCACTTGCCAACGGGCTGACCTAAAGGGGGCGTAGCACGCCTGCACCCTGCCTAGGGAGGCGAGCTTTCCAGGAACTGCTGGATGGACCTACCATGTGCTGCTGGCAGCACCCGAAGTGTTATCTGCCTGTCTCCTGCCAAATGCTGATTCCCCTGGAGCCCCATGGAAGGCTAGGCGATTCATTGCAGGATGTGGTGCTTAGCTTGTTCGTTCTTTGCTGCCCCACCCCAGGAGCAGCTCTGTATCAGTGCAGCTGCCCTCTCGCCCGCTGAGCTCCTAGCTGCAAGCATGGTTCCCACAGGCCACTTTGCCCCTGGTCCCTACAGCCATGCCAGCAGCAGGGTTTGCAAGCTAAGCAAGGCTTCAGCATTCATGCAGTTGAGGAACGTTTCCCTCTGGCAGCCAGGTCAATGCCACAACATTCTGTCGGGGGGGCGTTGTGGTGCTTTGGAGGTGCTGTTTTTCAGAGCACCTGGCCACCTGTGGTCATTGAAGATCCTGTGGCGCTCACTCACCATAAAAGGAAAGGGGTTATCCGGCAGTCACGGCCTATGTCTAGCTCCAGTAACTAAATTCTCCTTCCCTGAACTCCCCCTCCACCCCCAGTTTTAACTGAAGATAAATTTCTTCACTTTCTGCCCTATGCTGTTGCACTGTTCAAGTGGTTGTGCTGTTCCACCCCAGATGTGGCTGCATTTTGCTGCTCATTAAAGCAATCCCCGCGCTTGTGGGCACAGTTCTTTGTGGTCCTGCAGGGTGGAATGTGCAATAGAGATAGGACATCACTACTCTGGCTCCACTCAGCTCGTGTGGCATGTCATTAACTAAGAGAACCAGGACTAGGCTGAAAGGCAGAGGCTGAGGAAGGTCCCAGGCAGCACGGGCATGTGCCTGGCGTGGTACCCCCAGGGAGATGGTGCCTGGGCACGCTGGAGATCTTCCTCAAACTACCACTGCCCCAGACCTTCAGAACTGGGGTTGGCCTAGGTCTGCAGAACCATCAGCCAATGCAGAAGAAACTGGAGTGGCTGCTTTTCAGGAAAGGGTTAAGGAAGGTGGGTGGATTGCTGGCTAAGAGAACCCTAAACGAAATGGTGGGTCCTTGTTTAAACACTCAGTCCTATCCCTCCCTAGAGCTGAGCGTGCCGAGGCACGCCCTGCCCATTCGCGCCAATGGGGATTGATGCTAGTTCCAGGGCAAGGCTTTGGACCGCTCGGTTTAAGCAGCGGCTGTTGCGGTGGCCTGCGCTCAGCCAGCAGTTTAATGTTGTGTGGGTGCTCTGCCCCCAATGCATGTGGTCTCTCACCGGGCAGATTGCCGAGAGGAGCAGTATCCGTGCACCAGGCTCTACTCGGTCCACAAGCCTTGCAAGCAGTGCCTGAATGAGATCTGCTTCTACAGGTAAGTCGCAGGCCAGGGCTGTGCCCACCTGGCCAGTCCCTGGTTTTTCCTAGGCTGTCCCAGGCTGCATAAGATGGCCCCGTTTTGCATTTAAGAAAGGAAAACGAACAGGACCGTCTGAGCACGATGCCGCTCTGAGTTCACACGGTGACGTGCTGTGATTGGCGCTGCCCCTTTGCACGGCGCGAACCTGAACTATGCTTGGGCAGGGCTGTGCGACACTTGGCCTCACGAGTAAGTTAACGAGATTATGCCTGGCGTGTCCCTGTTCACTCGACCTGTGTCTGTACGTGACACAAGGAGGGGGAGGGTTACAGGGTGACCTCGAGTGAGTCTCCCGTGACAGCTACTAGCTAGTGTAGACATAGGCGAACGCTGCAACATACAGAGCCACTAGGCCTCCAACACCTTCCCACAATCCCCCAGAGCCCTTGCCCTGTGGCTTGTGTTAGAGTGGCGTGGTTAGCCCCCTTTTTGCTGTTCATTCAGCCACTGGCAGCAGCAATACCGCTGCCCACGTGATTAAAAAGGGCCCTTGCCTGTGGTAGTTTGTTACCGCCACAACGTGGGTCCCAATTTGTGAGTGAAAATATGGGTCACTTTGGCACACGTGTGGGCAGGGACAAAAAAGCCCTGCCCCCCCCACTCACCACATTCAGGGCTCCATCCACTGTTGGGGTGTCTCAGCCTATGCGTTTTGCTCTCCCTTTCAGCCTTCGGCGGGTGTACGTTATTAACAAAGAAATCTGCGTCCGTACTGTCTGCGCCCACGAAGAGCTGCTCCGAGGTAAGACAGTGATGTGCTGCGAGCCCCGGGGCTGAAATGTAGCCGCAGCAGAAATGTGACTGTAAGAGGTGTCACGTCCTGGTCCCTGGAGGACCCCGGGGGGGAGGGCGGTTCGGCTGAAGGCTGGCTGAACAGCAGCTCTCCAACAAGGCGGAGGGAGGGGGGCAATTTAGCCTCAGACCTGGTGTGGCGCCCAGCTATACTTGTGCACTGGATGCGAATCATAGATCAATACAGAGGAAGGACTGGGGGAGGCAGATCCTAGCAGGTGTGTAAGCTGGAGCAAGCCCACCCTGTAAGCCCTCTCTCTGCCCTCCCATGACGGGTCCCTTTCTCCCCTGCCCCTGTCCTCAGCCATTGCTGGACACAGCTGCTCGGGAACTGATTTCTTTTATCTCCTGCAGCAACGACAAAACTAGTGGGGTAAAAACAAATTTTCAGCTGTAGAAACTTTCTGGCTGTCTGGTGGGTTTTCAGTTTGGAGGAAAACCTGAAAACACAACACAGGGGATGGGATTTGTTGGGGTTTTCTTGTCTACATGGAAATGGTGCTATTTTTTTTATTTTTTAGCAAAAGAAGTCTGAGTATTCAAAACCGTTTTCCTTCGAAGAGCGGATGGAAATCCGCCCGGAATGGCTCTGTGCCATTAAACCCTGTCTCCCAGTGAAAACAGCACCAGGGAGACCACTGTAGACTTGTCTGGCTGATTCTTGTTTTCTCTCCTGGGGCTCATCGTGTCCCATTCGCCGCCCTCTCCCCCCTTCCCTCCCAGATCTTTGCCCCGTTCCCTCAGGGCTGGTTCTCTTAGGGTGACCAGATAGAAAATGTGAAAAATCAGAACGTGGGGCGGGAGGTGATAGGCATCTATGTAAGACAAAGCCCCAGTTATCAGGACTGTCCCTATAAAACTGAGCCATCTGGTCACCCTGGTTCTTTGCCTCCCCTCCACAGCTGACCTGTGCCGCGACAAGTTCTCCAAATGTGGTGTGCTGGCAACCAGTGGCCTCTGCCAGACCGTAGCTACCTCCTGCGTCAGAAGCTGCGGCGGCTGCTAAGGCTGGACAGCAGGTGCCGCAGCGGATGCACAAGCCACGACTCTGCTGTCTAAAGGCCAGGCCCTGCCAAACCAACCCAGAGGGAAACTCCCTTCCTGGAGTTACCTTCCATCCGCCCCAGTCGAGTAATATTATCGTTGCGCTCGTGGAATCAATGGTGCTAAGGAAATATGGTGCATGAAACAGCATAAAAGTCCATTTTGTGCACATAATATAGGGTTTTTTTATTACTTTTTATTATATTGGGGGGGTCACCGGCAGGAATCGGGCTAAGTCGGTGCCGTCTGATTGGACTAAGCTAGCACAGTCCAGGCCAGCCGGGCTGATGGCTTGTTTTATATGTAGAGTATCAAATGTAAGGAATTGTCTGAATTTCTGCTCTCTCCCCCCTACCCTGGTGCTGCTCTCTTAGAGCGCTGCCCGTCTCGCCTTTGTCCTCCTCAAATTCCCACTGGCTTTGATGCTTTATTCTTGTGCCTGGACTAAGCTGCATTTCGGAGCTCATCCCAGCGCTGGCCCCAGCGGCAGCTGGAGCGAGGGGCCATTTGGTTTTTTTGGCCCACATGGCCCCAAAGTTGTGCAGGCCTTGTTCAACGCGGTAGCTGCAGCAGTGCTGGAGTAGGTGGGGGTCTGCCTACTGCACCCCCAGCCCCGCTACCGCACGCCCAGCTCTCCTTGTGAACGCCCCAGCCGGCTGAACGGCCGCTTGGCATCGGTCACCTCTGCGCTGTAGCGTCAGGAGAGCACCAATTGCTACCAGCCCCACTGCCATTGCAGTGATGGAAACTGCTGCTCCGCTGAAGATTTCTGAGCTGGGCCGAGCAGGGACGCTGTCCCGAACTATAGACAGCCCAGGGCAGATTTTGGCAGCTGGCAATGACTTCCTTTGGCTTTGCTGCAGCACTGAGACAAGCCCATTCGCTCGGTGCAGGGCCCGAGTGGAGCCCATTGGGAAGGGGATGGGCTAGAGCGATCCAGCTGCCGTAGCGAATAACTGCAGCTGTAGGAGCTTGGCCCTTCAGACATTCAGGCCATGGAATGCCAGCTGAGCTGGGCACAGGCTGGTGCCAGCTCGCACCTGGTCCAGGTCATTTCTTACATGAAGGGGAAGCTTTTGGGGTAGACACCACACAGGTGGGCGGATGGATGCCCCTGGTACCCGCTCCCTCCACGCGTTATCTAGGTCAGCTCTTTCCACGGGTGGAGTTGAACTTTTCCCCAGTGCTCCTTGAGCGAGCGGTCATTCCCCAGTACCCACTATTAGCCCTGCCCCTGTGTGGCCAACAGCAGGCAAGCGTTGTGGTGCCCTTGTTTGCTTAAAATCATTTGCTGTCTCTGTATCTCCAAGCTAGGAATCTGTCACTCTTGCAGATCCACCCCTGAAGCCAACAGGGGGGGTTCCCTCCTTCCCTTAGAGCCCCCTATTGAGGGTGACTGTGCTCAGCATTTCAATGTGGAAATGATTTAGGCCCCTAAATCCCCTCGACAGTCAATGAGATTTAGGATCCCAAATTGCAATGCTGAGTGCAGCAACCTCTAAATACCTTTAAAAAAAATGACAGTGCAGGTGTTCTCGCTTTTACTGTAGCTTTGTATGGATAAACCCTTTTTTTTTTTGTTTGGTACAAAATGAATGTGTTTAAAAAATAAATAAACCACCCAAAAAGATGATGGCTGGCTGCAGGGAGCCTCACAGCTTGGGTTGGGGAAGGAATGGCTAGGGCTGCTCAGTTGCTTGGGCAAAGGAGTAGCAGCAACTCGGTGCCCAGTCTTCCTTCCACCCGCTCTGCTCTGAAAATACTTTGCATTAGGCTGGCTGGGGCGTCAGCAACATCCTGACAGCAAAGAGCTTCCTGTCCTTGGAAAAGAGCCAAATGCCAGAGTCTCTGTAGATACGAGACTCGCGCTTTCTGCCGCCGTCACCCCCCTTCCTCTTCCAACCCTTCATGTTAACTACGCTTCAGTCTCCTGGAGGCAAAGCAGGAGGTCCTCCCGACTCGGCCCACGCTCCCTCCTTGCCAGCTCTTCAGCCTGGCAACTCTCACCCCCATACTGAAACAGCGCTGGGGCGGAGCATTAGCTTCAAGCGCTTTACCTCTGGCTTTCCCCAGCAGCAGCAGGATACATGGCTACACGGGAGCACGCTCAAAAGAGCCGTGGGACGGATTAGCCACCCACTTCCATATCTAGGGTCCAGGCTGGATTTTATGCCGGGCAGCTAGCCCATCCTGCCCCCGTGTCCCCACTGCTATTTTTAGTATGTTACCCACATGAGCTCTGCTCAAGCTAAGTCTGCTTGAGCCAGACATTACACCTCCACCTCCAGTGTAGACATAACCTAAAAGTGACCATCCTTGTCAGTTTCACCTCTATCTTGAGGGAACTGTATGGCAAGGTGAAACTATGTACTCATGTTAACTCAAACATAAATTAGGGGAGAAGGTCCTTCCTGGATTTCCAATCTACGACTAGGAATCAAATGGAAATCTGCTGCTGTGTAAGATCCAGGATTGGCTCTTGATTTGCTTTCCAGCCCTATAAATTCTGTTTCAATGGCAGCAACATATGGCAGAAGAAAAATAAACGACACACACTCAGCACTTTTTTTTCTTCCTGTTTAATGCTACCTTGTGCTGGTCATTGACAGCACCTGAGGGCGTATGGGAGAGGCAGGTTCAACAGTGTCCTGTGGTGTGCATTTTTTTAAAAAAATCCTTCAAACATTTATACAAATTTTGGAACTGTTTAAAATCTGATGCAGGGGCAAAGGGTTTCCTGGTTGGTCTTTCCATTGCCTCAGCTTCCACAGAATTGCCCACTTGGGATTTAAAATGCAAGGTGAGCTAGAAAAACTTCTGAGTGTGCCCCACAGCACCAACCAAGGCTCGGGTAAGCTCTCCTTTTTCCTCCCCCAAACTCCAAATTCATCCATAAAGTATCAATATATATATATGAAGTTCTTCATGGCATGATTATTTGTTACACAAGTGAAAGAACCAAAAATAAAGTAGGAATGTTGAGTAGAAAACTTGGTCATTTTAGAACTTAGTCATCCCTACCTCTGTAGAAAAATCTTGTGCTAGAGAACCAGGATTTAAATAACTCTCTCCCAGCCCACTGCTGCTGTGGCTGCTGAATGCACTCACATTGAGCCCGTGACAGGTGGTCCCACAGCCCCTCTGTGAAAAGAGTGGTTCTAGGCATGAAAGGACTTAAAAAAACCTACAGCCTGCATGTGTGCTTTAAAAGGGGCATCTCCCCACTGGACAGAACAGCACCTTCTGTACGAAGAGCAACAGCTGCTGATTTTTAGGGTTTTTTTTATTGTGTTCAGCTGCCCCTTTCAACCTTTGTTAGCCTGCGTCTATTCCTCCTTGGGCAGTGTCAGTCTGCTTTATAAATTTCCATCAGTTGCACCTGTGTCAATGCACACAGAATTCGATACCACTGGCTCTTGCTGCAGGACAGGTTGACTAAGAGCCTAGGGCAAAAGTTAGATCATCTTAACTTCTGAAGCACGTTTTAGCTGAGCGGCTCCAGTCAGAGCAGAACTGCACTTACCCCAAACAAGCCGGCTCTCCTGAACCAAGCCTATTCCCCCATTCTCACGTAGACATCTTGCCCGGGGCTTTTCCTGGGCCTCTGATAAGCTCCTGGGCTGATGCTCAGAGCTTGGATGAGTGAGGCAGGCTCACTTCTGGCCTGGGCTGCCTCCATGGAGCTAATCTGGATTCTGTCTTTCCAGTTGCACTGTGCGAGGGGCTGAGCTCTGAGCTAGTGGGGGTTACATTACAATAGGACTAGGGGCTAAAACCGGGGCACAGGGCCTCATGCAGAGTGTCTTCCCTAACCTCTAGGTGCCTTTCTAATCACTCATCTTACCCAGAAAGCCAAGACAGAGAAAAGCGCCCTGCAAATCCTACCTGCACTAGGTGTATTTCTTTCTCATGCTCTAGTTTTACAGCTGCCCTTCCACCTCCGAGTCTCTCGTTTGCCACACAACAGGCCAGCCAACACTGCAGGTGAAAAGGCTGAAGGCTACGAGTTGCCTAGACAGCTCTGCTCAGCAAACTAAATGGCAGAGACAAGGATTGCTGGAGGTGAATTTGGGTCTGGGACACCTTGGCGTCAGGTCAGCTGCCGAAAACAGTGAAGGACATTTCAGGTGCTGCCCCTGGATAACAGGTGTGGCGTTTAACACTCACACTTTCCTATCTTAACCTACCCCCACCAGCCCCCCCATAAAACAGGGGACACAGTGAAACTGACTGTACACCCCCTGCTGTCAAATGCACAAATCACAATTAGAGACAAATAAATGCTCATTATCTTGGTGGTAACTGTAATAAGTTAAAGCTTTTCAGACATCAGTGATCAAATTGGCAGGATCTCTTTAAATACCAGACACTAACGCCAAGGCTGGGTTATGTACAGCGTCTACTGCTAATGCCAAGAGACAGTAATGATCAACTTGTTGCTATTGTGGAAAAGGAACTTCTTCATGTTCAATTTGTCTCCGAAGCCAGTTATCTTCGGGTTTGTGGGTTTCAGGGTCATTCAAGTTTCCACTGCCTGGTAACGAGCAGTGCAATAAAGCAGGCTTTGGCAGGCACTGATAATTAGTATGGCCCTGAGGACGAGTTCATTCACCCGCTGGCTTCAGGAAGCAGCTACAGGGTGAGTTTGTACTTAGAGCGCAACAGGGAATCTCACTCCAGTGAGTCATCCCAGTGCAGGCGCTCGGAGGAGCTGGGCCCTGAGATGGTACTGGCCACACAACTACACTAGGGGCACCCTGTCAGACAGCGTACTCATGCAGCAGCAGCAGCCTATGAGCCTGCCCTCTACTGTGCCCCTGGAAAGCAGCAGAAAACTTTCCAAATCAACAGCTGCTTAGACTCGTGTTCTGTGAAACCGGCCCTAAGGGAAACAAACTGGAAAGGCCAGTATAGAGCACAAGCCTCAAACACTCAACTCCTTGAGCCTTTAAAAAAACCCCAAAATCATCCCTCTGTAGCGAAAGTCATTTTATACAAAGGGTTATTGGTCTTCCAGGCAACAGCACATTGGATGAACCAGAAATGCAGACCCAAGTTTCAGGCTAATATTTAGACAAAGTATTGAAAAGTTTCCAAACCTCTGGTAAAAACTGCAGTACAAAAGGACACATATCAAATATACATTCTCCTTCATTAGTGTTTTTCCCTTAGTAAAGTGCTGTTTTTAAAAAATGGAATGGCAAACACGTCCGTTTGCTTGTAGTTTCCCCCCCCCCCTTGGCCCCAAAACTGTATTTTTGCTTAAAACACAGAAAGGGGACTTTTTGGGTTGATGAAATAGAGGGACGAGACAGATCAGCAAATCCATTTCACTTGTGACCAAGCGCATCGGTGGGTGCTAGTCACCTAGGGGCATTAAATCCTAGGCCTGCAAAAGCACGCCTCTCTTCAGAGATGCATTTTAAATGTTAGCCCCCAACATGACTGTCTAGACAAAGGAGCCACCATTTCTATTAAACCCACTGCAGAGCATCTTCCAGCAGAGGATCTCAAAGCACATCACAGTAGTTAGTTAACCCTCAGAATTCCTCTATGAGGTCAATATTATTAGCCCTGCATTAGATGGGGAAACTGAGGCACAGAGTGAGGCAATCATACGATGCATCAGGAGCCCTCACTCCCCTTCATCTCCTGCTCTGAATACTAGCCCATGCTATCCTCTCCCACTGCTTCTAAATGAAGGTGGCTGCTATCTAATGTGTCTATTTGCCCGCTATTGGAAAGATGCTATAAAAAGACTGAAGGTGGCTTCTAAGCAATGACCCATGGGGCTGGATTTCCTGGTGCTGAGCACCTCCAAGCTCCCACTGACCATAGTTGTGGGTGTTCAGCGCTTCTGAGAATCAGACCCACGCTGACCAGCGTCACTGATTACCGAATTAGCAGATCTGAGAAGCTCCATGGTTCCATTTCAGTCCTTTGGGACCCTGACTCAATGCACTATCAGGGAAATGTGAGTGTGTGCTTGTCTTGTAAAGAACCGAGCACCAAAGGAATCCACAGAGGCGGGGAGTGATGTGGGGCATCCCTTTCTATACAAACCCAATTTCCACCCCAGAGGGCTGGAGCAGGAGCTTAGCACCGAAGTCTCCTTGGTCACAGTGGCGGTAGTGAATGGCACGGAGCCTAGTTACCCGAGAGGATGGAGGAGTGCGAGTGATGGGGCTGGCACCTCCGCAGCTCTTGCTGTAGCTGCTCCTTCAGCGTTGAGATCTGTGCAGGAAAGGATGAAAAAACAAAAAGGGAGCCAGTTAGCACTTTGGAGGGCACGGGGTCCCCGAAGCCACGGCAGAGCCAGACGGCGCAGCAGCATCTTGGGGCCATTTCCCCAAACAGGCAAAGGAATCTGGCAGGACGTGAGCGGAAAGTGAGTTCACAGCACTGCCAACACAACCCAAGAGGAAGCGCAGCAGGGAATTGAGGCAGATTTTGATGTTCCCAGCAGGAACCACTGTGGGGTGACTGGCTGCAAGCGAACTCACAGCTGCGTCGGTGCCAGCCTCTCCCAGCAGGGATTGCTGTAGGGAAGCCAGCAGCTAATTCAGTCCCAGCAGGCGTCCCTGCAGGGCACAGATTCACGGGCAGTCCCAGCTGTGCCCCAAAGCTCACCTGCTCCTCCAGCCCTTTCACGCGCTGCCTGTGCGCTCGCTCCCTGGCCTCCAGTGTGCGCTCCGCCTGCAGCTGGGAGCCACGCAGCCGCTCGACCTCCAGCTGCAGCTCCTGGCGGTGGCGGGTGGCCACTTCCACCAGGCTCTGGGACTGGGTTTGCTCCATCTCCGCGATCTGAGCCTAACCAAGGCAGAGGAAGGTTAACACATCCAGGCTGCCCCTGGCAAGGGAGGCCACTCTGGTCTAGTGCCCATGCAGTCCCTCTGCTGAGGACTGATTTATTCCACCTTGGGATTCCCCCACAAAAAAAAAAACAAACCCTCCAGCCCGGCTCCCTGTGAGCTACTGGTGAGGGCCATGGCCCTGAGATCCAGGATCTGAGCCAGCTCCCTCCGGGCTGGGAGAATCGTGGCCCCTCTCCTTAAGCATCCCTTCCCATTGCACACAGACACATTGGGGGGGCTCTTCCCTCCTGTCTCTCTTTTACAATCGCACGCACCACCTTCCCTCTGCTAGCTTCTGCCCCACTCCAGGCCCGGCCAACCCCCTCTGTCATCACGTCTTTCATCCACCACAGTCCTCATCTCCTCCCCAACACTGACCCGGCCTGTGCCAGCTCACAGCCAGCATAGGAATAGCCACCCTCATAACTCAGTTCAATACAAGGGCCTCTCCCCACCTTAGGGAGGAGTCTGTTCCCCCAACACTCAGCCTTGCACGCTAGCGCCCTATTTACAGCTCCATGGGGACTGCATGGCTGCTGCAGCAGCATCTTATCAGGTAAAAGCTCTGGGTTTGTTTCTCTGCAGGCTGGGTTCTTCCAAGGATTGGCTAAAGGTCTCTGCAGTTCCTAGGTTTCTCTATGCCTCGGACATGACAGCCTGTCCCCACACAAGGGCCAGTGGTACCCTGGCCCTTGTGGCTTCAAATTTAATCCTAACTCCTCAGCTGGTTGTGCTGCATTTGTGTTATACAAATGCTATTTTAAGGCCCCTAGGCAACTCCCAGTGTTCAACCATGGTTACACACGCACACAAGCACCGTTTCTCCTTCCTTCCTACGGAATGGCTTAACTCGAGCTGGCTGACATTTTTTGACCAAAAAAATTTTTCCTGGCAGAAATGTGTCGTTTCATTTCACTCACAAATTCTCTAAGGGAAAAATGTCAGCTTTGCTTCAGTTTTTCAATTTTTTCCAAGCAGGACAATAAAAATAATGGTTTCAAAACTGACCAAGCATTGCTTCGGTTTGGGTTTTGGAAACCAAGACATTTCCGTTTTCTGTGGGGCTTTTTGGGGCCCTCTTGCCTCCTTCACTTTTTTTTTTTTTTAAAGGACCCACCCCCAAGTGGAAAAAGCTGGAAAACAGAGATTGAGGGAAAGAAAACACTTCTCACGCTTTCTTACTGGCTCCCCACTGGAAAAAGTTTTCTGCACAGTTTTGGTTTAACACAGCTGGGCCACAGACAGCTTCACAGCTGAGCTGCCATGGTGCAAGTGCTCTCACCCAGACCATTGCCACCATGCATCTCCTAGAGGCTCCATTTCACAACTGCCTGCGCCTGCTTTCATTCCTCTTCACACCCGAGCCCGTGGGACAAAAACACCCCTTAGGTCTCTGAATGAATAGAACAGAAGCCACGGAGTCTCTGGTGGGGCGAAATGGACTCTGGATACTGGTTTCACATAAATGCCCCCATCGGATTCTTGTCTCAGTCGCTGCCTGTGTAACTGTGGAGTGTGTGTGACAAGGCCCGGCTGTGCTCAAGCCAGAGGCACTGAGGCTCTTACAGCCCCCAACCTTGGCAGCTTCCCCCTTATGCACAGCTCTGGCACTGACATGCTGTGTGACCTTAGGCAGGTTACTTCGCTCTTCTGTGCCTTGGTTTCCCCTCCCACCCTCTGGCCATACAGATGGTAACCTGGCAAGGCTTTCTCCTGTGACATGCCAGTAGGGGCCTGGCATGATAGGATCCTGACCTCGGTTACGTCAGCTGGAATAGGAGTAATAATAACAAGCAGCTAGCCCTGGCCTGCTTCGACTGGCTCACTGTTAAGAGGGGGAGCGGCGTACAGACGGGGCCGTGCAAAAGGCACCTGCGCCCGACAAGCCCCACGCCAGCTGTGTCACTCACCCAGGAACACGTTATCGTCCTTCTAACCAGGCCTAGGTTCTCCTTCAAGGAACAGCAGCCCAAGCAAAAGAGAGAAGGCAGTAAGCACACCAGCGAGCACCATGGGTCCAAGGTTACCTGAGCTAAAGGGAGGGGCACAGGTGAGCAAGGCTCCCCCCGCCCAGGAGAGCCAAGACCTCCAGGTAACCAGGGGGTGGGGGAAGGTGCGCCGGGGATCTGAGCCAAAGCCAGCGGCAGCCAATGGGAATCTTTCAACTGGCGGCGCTGGGCTTAGCACCAGGCCCCGTGCTGTGACACGGCGGCAGGGACCCGGGCGCACTTGCCCCCTCCTGCAGCCGCCCAGAACAGGGTGGCAGTAGCGCATTCTGGGCAGCTGGAGGCATTTAGCATCCCCTGCTGGTGCTGGGAGGAGGGCGCCCCTGTGTAATGAGGTTATGGCTCCCTGCCAGCGTAGGGCGAGGCTGGGCCCTACTCAGGCAGCAGGAATGAGGGTGGCCTGGGGCCGCTCCTCGCTGGAGCTGAAGGAAGGGGTTGGTAGCTGGGAAGGAGAGGGAGGCGGGGGAGGGTGTTTGGCAACAGGAGCAGGTCTCTGGCTGTCAATCAGCACAGCCACGGGTGCAGCTCTGGGTGCTGATCGCCCGCTGCTCTTCCACCGCCCCTGCCCCCACTATCTATTGTCCTGCAGGAAGCATTAACCCTCCATGGCTGCTGCAACGAGGTGGCAGGGCGCAGAAGGTATCGCTACACGTAAGACTATTTGCACATCCACAGAACCTGCCCTCCGAGGATCTCAAAGCACATTCCTGACCTTAGCATCAGGCTGGCCGCAGGCCAACATCCCTTTTTTATTGCAGAGGCACAGAGCGGGGAAGCGACGGGCCCCAGGTCACACAGCGTCCTACTGGCCAAGCTGAGAGAGAGAGCCCGGATCTCCCAGCCTATGCTCTGGCCTGTGCATTAACCTCCTGACCATACCCATTTATACCCACTGGGCTCCAGGCATCTACGGGGGAGAAAGGATGTCAAACCCTCCTGCTCAGCCCCTTTCGTGGCTCAGGGGCTACTCCAACATATTGGAGCCACTGGGAAATGGACTGTAATGGAAGCTCAGGGTTTCTGGCGTGAGTCTGTGTGCAGGGAGGGGGGGCCAAAAAAACAGGCTTGACTAGCCCTTCCTAGCTGTAATTCACACCCACGTTGCAGAGTCAGTTGTATTTAACCCCTCTCAGACCCACCACATCTCTTTTCCCCCACTGCCATCCCCCATCCCCACCTACCATTGTTTTCCCTTCTCCCTCACCCAAGGCTATTTTGGTCAGAACAAAGAAACAATGTCTTGCCCAAGGCCAGAGACCCTGGGGTTAAGGTCAGGCAGGAAAGCCTATTAAGGGGCACAGTTTGGGCCAGGCATGGCACTCCCTGGGTCTTGGGAGTTTAACAAAACTGGCTACGTCCTAACAGCCAATGCAGCGATTGCAGCTGTGAGCAGAACTGCTGGGTGTTTCTGTCCCCGTGGCTTCCAAGGGAACGAGGACTGGGCCTAGGTCTCTGGAAGAAAGCCACTCTCCCCAGCTGCTAAGGACAAAGTACTGCACGGGGAGGGTTTGATGGGTAACCTCCAGCAGCTGGATCTGCCGCTGGGCCTCGGCCAGTTCCTGTTCCACTGTGTTGAGGGAACGGTCCAGCCGGCCCTTCTCCGCTGACAGCCGCACCGAATCCTCATGCGTCTTCAGCTTCTCGCGCTCCACCTGACAGCCAAGCAAGCACAGGGAGAGAGCATGCGTCAGGCCACACTGGACATGGCTACACGCCACCCTGAGCCCTGGTCTGGGAGACCCAGGCTGGTGGGCTGTTTCCAAGCCCACGCTTGAGCGTCCGCACTGCACCGTAAACCTGGATCTGGATGGCACAGCCACACTAACCCGTCTGCACGGCACTACTCATGTGGATCTGTGGCTTGAGCTGCACCCACGCTGCAAAACAGCAGGGCTCTCCACTGCTAACCGGGCACTGTTTCTTGGAGGGACATTGGATAAAAAGCTACAGAGGAAGTAGGCATGTCCCATTCGGGCTGGAGAGCACAGAAAGCCATCCACATGAGTACGGGAAAGAGGCACAAGCCCCAACCCGTGCTCCTGCAGCTCACCTTGTCCAGGGTCTTCTTCAGGGCCATCTTGTCCTTCTCCAGACGCAGGGAGGAGCGCTCCGCCTCCCGCTTCTCGTTCTCCAGCTGGGCCAGCGCCCGCTGCAGGCTGCCCAGCCGCTCCTGCAGCAGCTGCTTGTCGTCCTGCAGCTTCTGCAGGTTCCGCAGGGCCATGCTCTCACTCTCCTGGCGCTGGTGCAGCAGCTGGGCGCGCGGGAAGGGAAGGGAAAGGGGGGGAAGAGACCTGGCTGAGCGCAGCATGGCAGGGTGGGGAGCCACTCTAGTGAGAGGTGTGTGGGATCGGCCGGGGAGCCTAATGGTTAGAGATCACCCCTTCCATGGGGGGAGACGCGAGTTCAGTGCCTGGGCCCAGCCGTCTCGGGGTGACGATGACAGGACGAGCTGCTGGGGTTTGCGAGGGCAGGACTCATAGCTCAGCAGTGACGGGCTCCGAGCGGTTAACGTGCGGGCTGCCCCTGGGTGGAAGGACTGAGGGCCTCAAGGATGAAGGGGGCTTTGGGAAGGATCCCCCTGAGGGAGCAAATTCCCCCCCAGTGTGAAAATTCCCACCCCAAGCAGGCACGAGGCTGGAGGCCGTGGGCACAGAGCAGCACAAGAGGCAGTGGAGGTTTAGCACCACAGAGGGGATCAGAGAGGGACCCGCTGGGCAGCGTGGCAGGCAGGACAAGCACAGAGGAAAGGGGCAGCTTCAACACCCGGGCTCGGGCAGGCAGCTGCCACAAATCCACAGGGAGTCAGTGTTCAAATGCTCTGTGGGGGGAGCTACAAGGGAGCCCTGTTGCCCCCTCCTCCCCCCACAGGCTGCTCTGAGGACAACGGCCCTCCAGCCCCCAATGCACACAGGGCACTAGGAACACCCCCTTCACATCCCCCGACTGCGTAGCAGTGGAGTCACCATCCCTGCCTGGGGCGTGAGTGACAGAGCGCTCTGGAGGATCCCCTCTCCCTGACCCACATACGCTTCCCCAGCTCTGTGCCAGTGGGACCCTGCCCCAATCCCGAGAGCCTGCCCCCTTGGGGCTCCAGGGGATGGAGGAGTCAAAGGGAGGCCAGGGACCACAAGACAAGCTCTCAGCTCACACCCTCCAGCGCTGGGCTCCCCCCACCCTGCCGGTCACCATGGAAAGCCAGACCTGACCCAGTGCCCCAACCCGCTCCAGCCGCTCCTACGGCTCTATGGAGCCAGCTCCCCCACTGCCTCCCTGCCCCAATCCCCAGCCCAGCTGCGCAACTGCAGGCTGGCTCTTCGGCCGGCTCTGTCTACATTCGTGGACCGTAGCCCCCAGTCCCAACCTGGCGCCGCGTTCTCACCTCCTGCTGCTGCCGGACCTGCCCTTCCAGCTCTTCTCTCTGCATCTCCAGCTCCGCCTGCTCAGCTTTCAGCCCCTGGATCCGCTCGGCCAGCACGCTGTTCTGCTTCTTGGCATCCGACACCGCCTGGCGAGCGGCGTCCAGCCGCTCCTGCAGCAGGAGAGGCAGCAGTGAGGCCGTGAGGGAAGAGTGCAGAGGGGCCGGGCTGTGCAACACTGCACCCAACAAAGCTCCCCGCTTCACCAGCTTGGATCGATTAACCCCACGCTAGCAGGACGGCGCCACCGGCCAGCAGCAAAGCTAGGGGTAGGGGAGCCAGTCCCCAGGTGGTTTCGAGGGGTAGCTGGCATGGGGAGGGTGGTGCGGGATGGAAGGAGGTGTCGACAGTTTGGCGCCGCACGAGCAGTTTCCCCACAGCTCTGCTGGTGCCACTTCAGCATCCCTGGCATGGACGGTCCTGGCCCATCCAAGATAGATCTACCCATGCGCCCAGTCCACACCTGCTGAAAGCTGTGGGCAGCTCCAGTCCTGGACTGGTTCTTGCCCTCTCTCTGCCCGTGTGCCTCGAGCCCGTCCCGCTGCAAGTCTCTGCTGCCCCCCCCATACACACACATACACACGCTGCCTCAGCACCTGCAGTGCTGCGGGACGCCCACCTGTAGCACCCTGCGGTCATGCTCGCTGGCTGTCAGCGCCTTCTGCAGTTGCAGCACTTTCTCCTGGGTGGAGCCGGCATGGGCATTGCTCTCCGACAAAGACAGGGACAGGCCCTGCACCTTGTCCTTCAGGGCGCTTTCGCCTTCCTCGGCCTTGGCCAGGGTCAGGTTCAGTCGGTCCACAGAGAGCTGCAGGGCGCTGGCCTTCATCTCGCTGTCGGCGACCTGCGGTGGGATCAGTCAATGAGCCCGGGCCGACGTCTCCACCAGTCACTAGCCGATGTTCGGAAAGGCTCTGCCATTAGTGACACAAAGCACCTGCCCTTGGGGACCCTTCGATGAGGCACAGCGTGCGTTGCCGGCTTGCATGTAACACCCGGTGTGCGAGGCCACGCCCCCTAGCCAGTAGGCCACACCCTCTTGGGACATCAACGGGGTGACCAGAGGATGCTAGGAGAGATCGACTCCGCACTCTAGCGCATGGGTAGGGGCTGGAACAACGACCATGGCGCTCACTCGCCCCCCTGCACCGGGATGGTGACCCTAGGGCATTGGTTCTTATACTGGGGGGTCGTGACCGCTCTGGGGGTCGTGACTTGGTTATGTGGGGGTCGCAAGCTGTGAGACCCTACCCCAGCCAGGCTGTGCGCGTCTCTGCTTCCTTCTGGAGGAGGAACGTGGTGGTGGGGTGGGCAAGCAGCGATACACAGGTACAGCTCGCCCCCTCCAACATTCCTCTGCACCCCCCCAAGGGATGGGGGGGGCGAGAAGCAACACCAGGGCTTGCTGCATCCAAGTGGCTTTCCCCACATGGGCTGTGTGTGAGGCAAGCATCAGGAGCTGCTGCTCTCTGCACTCCCCTTACGCAGCCCAGCTGGGGAAAGTGACCTGGATGTAGGGAGCCCTGACGTTGCTCCTCGCTCCCCCTCCAGTTCCCGAGGAGCACGTGAAAGAGCAGCTTTTGAGGTGGAAGCAAAGCAGCAATATCAGCCGCTCTGTGCGTGCAGGTGTTTCCCCAGGTGGGTGCAGGAGGGGGAGCTGCAGGGATGGAGAGAGCACAGTGCAGGAATTAAGGGCGAAGGGGGAGTGGGGAGCCCATGGGGGCCAGGGGCAGGTGCCCACGGGGGCGAGGGGGTCACGCTCAGAGGCTTGCTATATGAAAGGGGTCAGCAGTACAAAAGTTTGAAAACCACTGCCCCAGGGCTACATAATCGCAGGTCCAACAGCCACATTACTCCCTCCCCCCACACTGGGGCAGGCAGGGCTGGCAGAGAGCTCCGCTCTACAACGCCCGGGTACCGCGCCCTGGCTGTGCTGGGAGCTGGGCGTGCCTCCTGGGCCGCCAGTTCCAGCCCATCGGGTGCACGTGACTTGGTGTCTCATCACCTCCCCGGCAGCTCCTTCATCTCGAACAGCCGACACGCGGCAAGCCCACAGGCGGAGAGGACACCCCTGGTGCCAAGAACCAGACCGGCTGCCACAGCCTTGGTCTGCCCCGGGGCACAGGCCCGGCTCAGCTGCAACAGTGGCGCTACCTGTCTCTGCAGCACATCATCGCGGTCCCGCAGCACCTGGATCTCCATCTCCCTGTCGCTCAGCACCAGCTTCATCCTCTGCAGCTCTCCCTCCAGCGAGCGCCGCAGCAGCTCCAGCTTGGTGCAGCGGCTCTCCGAGGAGTCCAGGATCTCCTTCAGGCGCCGCTTGTCATTCTCCAGCTTGGCCTCGTTGGCTTTTATCTTGCTGATCTTCTCCTGGGGGGGAGAGCGGGGAGACGAGTCACCTGCTGCCTCCCTTCTCCCCCGAGCTGGGAACGCCTGGGCTCTGGGATCTCACGGGGCGAGTTCAAGGCTCACGGAAGACGAATGGTATGGCCACAGTCACGAGCAGGCTCTGCGTCAGCTTCCACAGGCAGCCCTGCCGACGTGCTGCTGTACGGATCTACGGCCCCCCTGCTATTCCAGGCCGAGGGCCCCTAGACAGCTCTGACGTGCCTTCATTCCGCCCTGCAACACCCCTGGGGCGCCAGTCCTAGACTCCCCACACAGCTCAGTGATGGCCTCTGTCCCACCCTGCAGCCCCTCCACTGCTATTCCAGCCTGGGCTCCCCATCCCCCGTTCAGGTGATGCCCCCAGTCCCACCCTGCAGCCACCCCCTGACCTCCCCTCCCAGCTGCTATTTCAACCTTAGATCCCCCTGCAACTCTGCCCACAAAGCTCAAAGCCCAACCCATAGTGCCCCGCCCCCACTCTTCCGGCACGTGGGCCCACCCCCCCGCTTTGCAGATGCCTCTCAGTCCCGACCCGCAGCCCCTCCGCCCGCTATCCCAACCCTAGGTACCCCCGTCCACGTCTAACTCTGCCTCATGCACCTCAGCCCCGAGCCCTCCATAGCCAGAGCATGCCGGCTGCAGTGTTAACGGGGACAGGGGGCCCACGTGAGAGCAGCACCCCTGAGCTTCCAGCTGCAGAGACTGCACGGCCCACGGCCCTGCTGCCACACATGTAGCAAGCCCAGAGAGATCCCTACATCCCTTCCTGCCCCCCTTTGTTCCCATCCCCAGCAGGAAGGAGGCTGGTTATAATAAAGCAGGAATAAAGCCGCGTCCATGGAAATGGCTGGCTTGGCTCAGCCACGGCTCAACCCTCGCCCAGAGAGGCTGTGGGCTCCCCCGTCCTGCCGTCACCCCACTTCCCGATGGCAACGGTGTGGGAGCAGAGGCTGAAAAGCAGCCATGGGGCTCGAGCGCCCGTGCTGCAAGGCAGAGCTGAGGTGGGCTGGCAAGTCAGCTCTCGGCGTTGCAGATGCCAGCAGGAGTCTGCAGTGAGTGGCCCAGGGCTCAGCATCGGCCTGTGTGAGCAAAAGCCAGGAAGACAACACTACTCCCTAGGGCTATCGAGGGATGGGTGCGCCCTGTGGAACTCAGCTCTTTGGGGCAGGGACACCGTCTTTTTCTGTGTTTGTACAGCGCCTAGCACACGGGTGAGTTCTGGTTTGGGACTGGGGCTCCAAGGCACTACCACAATGTAAATAATAAACAGTAATACCCAGCGCCGACCCTGGGAGAATCCTCTGCTCTGATACCCAGGCTACTCACAAAGCACCAGTCTCCAACTGCGCCAGAAGACACAGGGCAAGCGATGCATGGGACAGACACCTCGCTGTCCCCAGGAGAGCGGCCCAGCAGCCGACTTGCATGTTGCCTGCCAACCTGTCGGCCTCCTCCCCAGAGTCAGTTCAGAGATTCCCAAGAGCTGGAAAATTACAGCAAGCCTCGTGACAAGAAGGGGAGAGGTGAATTATCCTTTGGATCCAGGGTAAAGACCAGACTGGGGGCTGTCCGGCAGGGGTTAATTCCATGCTAAGGAAGAGGGTGCACGCAGTCAGAGCAAGCTGTATTGCATGCAAGAGACAGGGCAGCTGCAATTGGCTCTGTAAAGGTGTACCTTTGAGGGTCCGCACTGGGGGTCCCTGCCATCCAGGCCAGCGATGCAGGGCAAGGGCTTTGGGGTGAGATCTAACCCAGCTTTAAAGGCACAAGTCAATCCCCCTCGCTGACCAGGGAGGAAACATGCAAAAGAAATTAACACAAAGCAGCGAACTAAACGGGGCAGGAGATGGGGACGACAACTCCAGCAGAGGAACACCCCCTCGCTCTGTGTGGGGCACGGCACTTCCAGCCAGCCCTACCCTAGGTAGCGTGGCTCTCGGTGGTGCCCATCTGCGTGGCTTTCTTCATAAGGGGTGCACACATCCCTGTCCCCTTTGAGTCCCCAGCCCCGAGCTGGGAAAGGTTCTTCTCTTCCTACAAGACAAAGATGCAGCAAGCTGGCCCTGCACTTTGCCTCCTGCTTTGCAAGGGCAGAAAGCAGGCATAGGCAAAGCGGCCAACACCCTCCCCAATCCTGGGCTCCGGCTCCTGCCCTGGGGCTCGCAGAGCAACAAGGAGAGATCGGCTAGCGGCAGAGACCCCTGAAAGAGAGTCCCTCCCTTCCCAGAACGCTCCCAAGCTGCACACTCAGCAGAACACGTTCTTTGGCCTCCATCCGAGCCGACAGACCCAGGCCCTGCCAGACTGGCAGCCTCCCAGCTTTGTTCCTTAATCCAAAGAGATGGCTGGCCTCCAAGCCCGGCAGACATAACACACACACAGCCCAGACACGGGGCACCCCCGAGGACCGTGAGCAAAGAGTTCCACCAGGCAGAGAGGGCCGCTGGCAGCCAAGAGCCGGCTCTACGAGGCACAGTGAGGGTGCACATCTGCCGGAGGCTGAGGATGGAGCACAGCCCTTCCTCCTCCCCCCCCAAGGCCTCTGGATTTAGTCCCAGCGCCAACCTGGGAGTCAGTGGGGGTGTCCCAACCCTCATGCCTGCATGTTGCCCAGTGCCGCGCAGCAGATCCAATACCCCGCTGCCTCTCCTCCTCAGCGCCTCTGAGAGGCCTGCAATGGGCCCGGGGCCCCAAAGCCTGGCAGATCAGGGGGAGGCAGCTTCGTCTAGGACCAACTCTCACTCCATGTGTGCATGTGGACGCACGCACGCGCACGCGCACACACAGTGCAGGACCCTGATCTTACTGGGTGCTACTGTAAGGTACACGACAGGTCAGGCAGGCAGATCCCGGTCATATTAGCAAGCGAAATGAAGCCACTTCCGAGCCACAGTCTATCCCACTCAAACCTCACAGAGATGACAGGGCTGGGCTGGCTCCAAGTCTTGGTCCTCTCCCCCAGCTCCCCGAATCAAAGCAGAACTGGTCCCTACTCCATATTCTCCACCGTGTTGTCCTGCTGAGCTCAGAATGACACTAGGATGGGAGCTTCCACCGCCACCCGTGGGGCTGGCTGGCCTCATTCTCAGTAGATATCAACCCCCCCAGCTGGCGACAGGAGCAATAAGAAGGGCGCAGGGCAGGTCTTGCGCTATTCATTGGTGGCTTGGAGCTTGGACAGACCATGTGCTTCATCAAACCACCCCATCAGTGGGTGCCCTGCATCCAGCCTTTCCATGCACAGTGGCGGCCTTGAGGAGTTTTCTCCTCTCTGCCCACTTGGTGGAGCAATGTCCAGGAGCAGCAGGCACCGGGTATCTCCACGGCGGTCAACCCAGTCCATAGCACAGGGCATTCGTGACCAACCAGGGAAGCTGAGCTGGGAAAACCCAGCTCCTGGCCCATCCAAGGTAAACGATGGTGAATTGCTAAAGAGCCACTCCAGGGGCGGGTTGATCAAGCCAACATACAGTGCCCATTGCAGCCAGAAGAGAGGGCCAGCCTATGGATGGGTCGCTGCTTCCAGAGGGGAGAAGCCTAGATCTGCCTATACCAAAAGGAGATCCTACCCCTCATTTTAACTCCCTGGGGCTCAGAATGGCCTCGACCCTGTAGCAAGAACACACAGAGCTCACTCCAGCTCACTCTCCCAGCCCAGTCGGAAATGCCTTGTTCCCCTTTACCCTCATGTACCCTCTCTTTAGGTATTTGCCTTCAGGTTCCTCTCCCATCCATGATCCATTATAAGCTGCACACCCTCCCCGCCCAGACCCTGCCCACAGCCCTGCGTACCTGAGTGGTGCGCCGGTCGCTGTCTGCCGCCTGGAGGCTCCGCTCCAGTGCCACAATCTTGTCCATCGAGGCCTTGCGTTCCCGATCGTTGCGGCGGAGGGTCTCCTCCTGCAGCAGGAGCGTGGTCTGGGCGCTGCTCAGCTTGCCGTCCGCACTGCGCCTCCCTGGGGCAGAGGACGTGGGCACAGAGCGAGTGAGAGGGCACACCGGGGGCATTTTACACCAGAACCCAGCAGTGAATATGAGACACATGCAGTCATGCCTCTGAGTAACCCAAACTCTGGTTACCAAGGGGCAGTGCCATCAAGTGGTTATCACAGGGGGGAGAACATGAGTCATGGTGCCTGAGTTCTAATCCTGGCTCTGACACTAATGCCCTGAGAGACCTTGGGGTAAGTCCTTTAAATCCTCCGTGACTCAGTTTCCCCATCTGTAAAATGAGGATCGTGCTTGCTTAGCCCAGAAGGTGAAGGAGAGAAAATCCGCCATCACTGAAGATGTGAAGTGCTCACTCTAAGAGCTAAGCTTTACCATGCAGCTTGAATAAACACTGGTCCTGAAGGGGTCGTCTTCAGCAACAGCGCGGGGGCTGCCTCTTGGGAGTGTCAATGTATAAACCAGGGGATACCCAGCTTCTTCACACCATGTGTCACGTCTCACAGCACTGGGCTGGGATGCAGGAGAAGCGGCGGGGACCACGTGGGAACGTTTTGTAAAATTTTTATGAACCCTACGTGTGCCTCAGTTTCTTCCTATACTTGGCATTGCTACCCGGGGGGTGGGGGGTGGGGGGGCGGAGGAAGGGTTAAATTTGCTCCCAGGGCAGGCTACGTGTATGTCTACTCTTAAACTACTGCCGCTGCACTGCTGTGTCACTTCAGCTTAGAGCAGGTCTATGCTGCAGCATTACTTTGGTATAACTATGTGAAAAATCCACATCCCCGAGTGACGTAGTTACACCGACCTAAGCGCCGGTGCAGACAGCGCTGTGTCAGTGGGATGAGAGAGCCTCTCACCAAGGTGGATCAACGATGCCAATGGGAGAGCTCTCTCCTGTCAGCACAGAGCATCTTCACTGAAATGCTACCATGGCGCAGCTGCACCGGTGCAGCGTTTTAAGTGTAGACCTGCCCTTAAACACCATGTTCACTGAGGGGAGGGGGTCTCCTGTTGGCATAGGTAATCCATCTCCCCAAGAAGTGGTAGCTAGGTCAATGGAAAAATTCTTCTGTCCGCCTAGTGCTGTCTACACCAGGGGTTAGACTGACATAGTACCACTGCAAAAACCAAAAATCCTGGAGCACTGTAGGTGACAGTAAGAAAATTACCATGAAGAGGCAGTGCAGACGGGGAACAGGACAGAGGCTCAGAATAGCTGGGATCCTCAGTCTGCTAGTGGCCTGGGGTAAGTCATTTCCCCTCTCTGTGCCTCAGTTTCCCCCTCTTCAATATGAGGCTATTAAGCCTAACCCAGGATAACGTTGTGAGGCAAAATGCACCCTCAAAGCACTCGGTGTGCAGATGAAGGCCGTGGGGATGGGTCAAGCATGGCGAAGAGGTCTAAGATGGACACACCCCCACACACAGAGCTCTTCCCGGCACTCACCTTCCTCGCTTTCAGTCATTAGCTTCTGCAGCTGCTGCACTCTTGTGCTGGCACTGTCCCGGTCCGACTCCATCTCGGCCAGCTGGCGGGTCAGGCTGGCCAATTGGACCCGCAGGTCGTCCTGGATTCAGAGGGGAGGGTGAGACAGGAGATCAGCAGCTGGGAGACCCACCAGGCTGCTCACCCTACAGGCAGAGCAGTGTGGACAGACGCTTAACCCCTTTCCCCCACACCGGTACCCGCTCTCTCTGCATCTCTCGCAGCTCCTGTAGGAAGTCGCGGAGGGCCGCCCGCACCACGTCAGGGTCGATATCAGCCACCAGCTGCTCGCTGCGGCCGGGTGAGAGGGCACGCTCCGGAGACAGAGGCCGAGAGCCGGGACTGCGCTCGGGGCTGCTCACCTGCGGGGTGGGGTTGCCATGCCCATCCATGGCGCTGTACGCATGGTCACCTGGGGGGAGACGGGAACAGCGGAGAGAGGATGGGCCACGGCTGGGCTCCCAGCAGAGCATGGGTTGGCCTGATGGGAGTGGTACCGGGAGACACCAGTCCCAGGGGAAATCTCCCGGCAGGGAACAACGGAGACCCCAGCACCAAACCCATTAGGGCTTTGCCCCTGAGCGCTGAAGGAGAAGGGGGACACGTCCCGGCAGGAAGAGGAATTGCAACAGCCTGGCCAGAGAAGACCCTCTCCAGTGCTGCAGGGGGGCAAAGGGCAGAATGTGCCACTGCTTCTCCGGAGCCCCTCACCTCACCCCGAAGGGCTGAAGGCAGCGTACAGGGAAGAAGAAGCCACTGGACAGACATGAGGAGCAGCGCAGGCAGGGTCCACAGACAGTCCCAGCCTGCCAGTCAGGCCAGCAAATACTCCACCCTCCTATCGGTCCTTCCCCGGAGGCAAGCAGCCAGAATTTTTGCTCCCAACCCCCCTTGGGAGGCAGGAGCCTAGTACCCCCATCATGAAAATGGGGAAACAGACAAAGGAAATGATTTGACCAAGGCCGCATGGCAAGGCAGGAGCACAGCCAGGAAGAGGACCCAGGAGTCCTGGCTCCAGTCCCGTTTTCTAGTCACTCCCACAGAGCAGGGCAATAAGGTTTGGGGGAGAGGAGAAAGGGGACTCCTCAAGGCCACATCCGAGGGCTCCCCTGACCCCGTTACCTTTGGCAGGGGAGAAGAACCTTTTCGGGGAGCTGCTCCGCCCCCTGAGGGCTGGGCTAGGGGCCCGGCCTCCCCGGCTGATGCCCATGGTGCGTCTCAGGGCGGAATGCAGGCTGCCCAGTTTGAACTCCACATCCCGCTTCAGTCCCTCCACTCGAGCCAGCTCAGCCTCCAGGCCCTGGACGCGGCCCTCGGCAGCGCTCAGCCGGAGGCTCAGCTCCGCCACCTCGGCCTGCGCGCTCTCCAGCTTGATCTCCAGGTTGCGGGCGTTGTCCAGCATTTTCTTCTCGTTGCCGCGGGCCTCCTCCAGGCTGCCCAGGAGATCCTTCTCCCGCACGCGGAACTCGCCCTCCTGCTCCGAAAGCTTCCGCTGCATGTTGTGGAGCTGGGGAGACAAGCGCGAGGGCTGAAAGGCGTCCTGGGGAGGCAGGGCCGGCCCAGATAGAGGGCACAGGACCGAGCGTGGCACAGACTTCTCCACGTGAAAGCCACCCATCAGCCTGGCCACGGAGCTACTCCAGAAGGACACGGTTTCCTCCGCAAGGGGCTGCTCCCTGCCTTTGTATCATGCCAGGTAGAAGGGGGATAAGAAGAGCCAGGAGGATGCATGTGATCTCTAGATCTGCTCCTAGCTCGGCCAGAGGCTCTGGAGGCAGGAGTTACTGGGGATGCTCTCTGGCCTCAGACGTCAGACTAGAGCACAATAATGGTCCTTTCTGGCCTTAAAATCCACGAGCCTCTTTAAAGTTTCCCTGGAGCGACACATCTGCTTCACACCACTGCATCCCTACGTAAAGCCCACACAGTAAAGGCAGGAAGCTAAGGGAAAGTAATAAGACCACTGGGCCATGTGGCCAGTACAGAGCGTGACCGGTCCCTGGTGGCAGGATCGTGATGAGCAAGAGGCTGGGTGGATAAGAGGAACGGCCCAGAAGGAATTCCTGGGTGGAGGCAGGAGATCACATGAGCCCAACACTCACCTCCTTCCTGGCGGACTCCCTGCTGGCTTCGCTCTCCACTATCTTCTGCTTGAGGCCGAAGGATTCCCGCCTGCTCTCCTCCTCCCGCTGCTCGTCCAGAGCCACCCGGGCCTGCAGCTCCGCCACCTCCTTGTTCTTCTTGGTGTTCTCGCTGTCCAGCATCTTGATCTGGGGCACCGGAAGCAGGAGGAGGGAAGCCCATGTGACTGCGCCCCACTGACCGGGAGGGCGCGGCGCAATGGAGAGACACCGTTGTCCTCCCAACGGCGAGTCATCAGCAGGGGCCGGGGGCGCCCGGGTACGGCAGCTCTGCTGAAGAGTCTCCCATTCCCAGATGTCTCACCAGCCCCTCGCTCAAACCCTGCTTTGCCTCCCCCACTGCCCTCATCTAAGACAATCCTGTGGATCCAGCACCTCCCCAGGAGGACGGAGGAAGAGAGTCGCTTCCCATCGGCTCCTCCTCCGAGGGGCCTGCAGGGCAGCTTTTCTCTGAGGTTGGATTCCCTGGCTGAAGCTCCCATCTTGGGAGAGGTGGGGCCGTGGGGGGAGGCTGAGCCCCCAGACATGGGAACAGCAGCTTCTACAGTGCAGGGCATGGGTCACACCCGGGGGTCCTCGGGCACCTCATCAGGGAAAACAGGCTCGCTGGAGGAGCTGGGCTGGAAGGTTCCTGCCCTTCCCCAAAGCCAGGTCCCAAACGCTTGGGGAAGGTGCAGGGGCACCAGGAAGATACACAGGCCAGTTTCCTATGGCCATGGAGCCTGGCCTCCCCAGCCACACACCCGCCTGCGCCCCCCACCTGTCGCCTCAGCTCCTGCAGCTCCCTGCGGGCCTCCAGCCGCGATCGCTCCACCTCCTGCAGGCTAATCCGCAAGTCAGCAGCCTCCTTGGCCATGGCCGCCCGCGCCTCCTCCAGGATAGACAGCTTCTGTTCCTTCTCCTCGTTGGCCCGCTTCAGGCTGGAGATCAACGCGGCAGAGCCAGTCAGTTCCCAGGTGGACGCCGTGACGTAACCCACTTCCCCCACCCAGTGCGGGGGGACATGAAAGCCACCCTCCGGCCACTCCCCTCTCACCTGATGCGGTCACTCTGCACTTGCTTGATGGCGGCCCGCAGCTCCTGGTTGGACCTCTGCAGTGCCTCCTTTTCCTTGGCCTCGTCATTCAGGCTGCGCCGCAGGTCCAGGATCTCCTTCCTCTGGATCTCGTGGCCCTCCTGGCTCTCCCGCACCTTCCGGTGGGCCTCCATCACATCCCGCCGGATGCTGTCCCGAGCATCCTCCACCATGCGCAGCTGGGTCCTCAGCTCCTCCACCTGCATGGCAGAGGATGGGAGCGGCCGCCATCAGGGCCCTGCTGCCCCAGTGGTTCTGTTCACTCATATGAGGCAGTCCCAAGCCAACAGGACCCCTGGCTGGAACGATCTCCCAGCACGATGCCCCAGGCACCCTCTTCTCTGGCGGGGACCTGCACCCCCTCCCCCGGCCACCCACATGCATGCAACACGGTGAAGCCCCCTTGAACAAGATGCATTGTGGGACAGATCCTGTGGAGGAGCAAGAAGCCTGGCTGCGCTGCGTGCTGGCATTCGTAGGCTCGCACCTCCATGGGCAGGTGACTCTGCCCCATTTTATGCTAGCTCACGGCACCCACATTCTGCACCACGTCTGCCTCAGGTGACTCTCTCCTGCCCCGAGGATGCTGCTTCCATCCCCTTCTGGCAGCGGGTCTGCCCCTCCACCTCCGTTCTCATGCCCGTGCTCACCTCACGGAGGGTGCCTTCCCGCTGCCTGGCCAGGTCCTTGGCCTGCTCGCGCAGCCCCCTGGCCTCCCGCTCATGGGAGGCGACGGCTTCTTCCAGCTGTGCCTGCAAGTTCTTCAGCTCGGAGCTCAGGGCGTTGACGGTGCTCTGTGGGCAAAGAATAGCGCAGCCCTCACTGGCCTGCCCCAGCCCCCCCTCACTGGGCTCCCATTTACCAGGATCACCTGTCAAGGATCCCCCGGCCATGCTTTACACGGCCACCAGACACAGGGCGGGGGCGCTCACGGGGAACGGGGCTCCGCTTCCGTCAGGCGCTCCCGGAGGGGAGATGGGTGGGTCAGCACGGCAGCCTCTCCCCTCTGCGCATCGGCTCCCTGCACCCCCGGCGGCACAGCGCGACTTAGCCTGGTCTCAACCTGACCTGCCACGGTGATTGTGCCTATTGCCCATGTGAGGCGTGACCCGGAGCAGCGGCCAGGCTCCGCCCCGGGGCAGGCTAGTATGGGGCCTGCAGGAGCTGTGGCAGATTAGGGGTGAGGTGCACCGGCAAGGCTGTGGGAGGTGACGGGGGACAGGAAGGAAGGAGGAGAGGGGGCAGCATGCCAGGAGTTAGGTGCTCTAGCATCGGTGCACGGGGGGGCTGCAATTCAGGTTGGAAGGGTCTCGGCAGAGGACCTGAAAACAGGTTCTGTAGATAACAGGATGACTATGAGCCGCCAATGTGATATGGCTGTTAAAAA
>ML675630.1:12075179-12110801 GCA_007922155.1 Mesoclemmys tuberculata
GGTCCCTTCTGACCTATGAGTCTATGAGTCTATGAGTCTATGATACAGATTAGGAATCATCTATGGAGCTGTGTAGGGGAAAGTTGGCTAAACATGCACTGTGGCCTAGTGGCCAGAGCACTGGCCTGGGATTCAGGAGATCTGCATTCCATTCCCAGCTCTGCCACCGCCCTAGCAGGTGACCTTGGGCAAGTCACTTTATTGCTCCGTGCCTCAGTTTCCCCACCTATAAAATGAAGCTAACAATACTTTGCAAAGTGCTCTGAGATGGACTGATGGGAAGCGCTATATAGGAGTGAGGTGGTGTTGTTCTTTGCTTCCTGCGTGATGCTTCGGTCCAGCCACTGCCATCAGAGACCCCCCCACCTACAAACACTGTGGTTAAAGGGCTAACCCCCAGCAGTGACTATCTCACACCAACCCGGTCCTGCTCCTGCCGACTCATGGCCTCTCGCTTCTGCCGCTCCATCTCCATGGTAATGCTGGTGAGGCTGTGCTGGGTGCTGGTTAGCTTCTCCGACAGGAGGGCCTTCTCCGACTCCTTGAGGGACAGGGCCTGGGCGGCAGGGAAAGAGACCAGTCAGTGATGACCGCGAGGGAGAGAAATTCAGAGTGCATGTGGGCCGGATGGGAGAAGGATGAACTCAGGGGGCAGGGAGATCCCTTGAACAGCAGAGACACAGGGAGGTGCACTAAAGCAAAATGGCAATGAAGGTGTGAGGGACTGGAGCCCCAGGATGTTGGTGACTGGGACAGGACAGGAGAGGCAGAGACTGTCCTTCCCCTAGGAGCCAGCACATCCTGGGTCTGCTGTGGGACAGGACAAAGCTGGCCCTGCTCTCTGCGCTGATCTACCACAGGGCAGCTGCTGCAGCTCGGGTTGCTGAGCGCCTCCTAGGATCCGGCCCCTGCTCTCAGCTGGCGTTAACGGGGAGTCTCCCCCAGGCTGGAGCTCGGAGGAGCGTCAACAGCCCCTGGCACCCTCCCCTACCTGCTGCTTCTCATTCTCTGCCTGCAGGAGGCTCTCGTCCCGCTCTTGCTGCAGCGCGGTGATCTCCTCGCTCAGTTCCTCCTTCTCTGCCTCGTAGCGGGCCAGCATCTCCTCCCGCTCGTGACTCAGACGGTGCAGCAACTCCTCCCGCTCCGATTCCAGCTCCAGGCGCACTGTCTCCTGTGCGGACCAAGCAGCAGATGCCAGAGCTGTTGGCACAGGCTCCAAAGCTACAGCTTGTGCACAAGCCAGTCCCCGTTACTGAAAGGGACAGCAGAGCTGCACACGGGCTTACGGTCCCACAGCCCTCTGGCGGCAGGAGTCCAGGGAGGTGCATGCGAGCCCTAATACTGACGCAGCTGATGGAGAGACTCCGTTAGTTCTAGGGCTAGAGGCCTTTGCTTTCAGAGCTGTCAGTCCCAAGGAAACTAACCAGAAAACTAAAGTGCCCAGCTTAGTTGATACTCAAAGCCATGCTAAATCCTCCATAGACCCCAGAGTGCCTTGGGGGCTCCGTAGCCCCTTTCCCCACCTGGCCCACCCGTTAGGAGCTGGCCCTGGAGTCTGCTGCTCTTTGCAGTGCCAACCTCACCTCCTGTTCCAACAGGGGATCAGTCTCAGAAGAGCCCTTTAAACAGGGGGGAGGGGAGGGCTCTGTTCTAGGGACAAACAAACAAATTCCTCCTAGGGGGCTGGATGGGGGCAGGACTGGTCACTCAGCCAAGAGACCAAGGGCTTTTCTACACAGGGGTTATTTTTCTGCACCAGAGCAGCAACCCCAGTGCAAATCCCCAGTGCAGATGTGCGGCACTGGTGTAAACAGGACTGGTGCCAGCATGAGTCGCACAGCACGCAGCAGCCAGGAAAGCCAGCGGGACAGACTAACGTACACATGCACGAAGGCAGCCCCACCGATATGGACCCGAGAGAACCTGGGATCTGTCCCCAGTTTATATAAGCGGGTGTGGGAAAAACCCAGAGAGCTACAGAAACCGATGGAAGTGTGCCATGAACTGGACCTCCACCACCTAGACACAGGGATCATGAGATCAGATTCTGAGGCAGCTCAACACCCCCCACCCACAGCTCTCCTGATGCCCCTAAATGTGACCCACAGCCTCCCTGCTATTCTAGCCCCAGGCTCCCTCTCTGCTCTGCTGATGTCCTTCAGTCCTGACCTTTGCTCTGCTCCTCAGCTCTGCCAGTGCCCCTCCTGCTATTCCAGTTCCTGACCACCCCTCACCAGAGCCGGCATTCATCCTGAAAGATGTGACTTGTGCCGTAAAAGATCCAGCAATGCACCGAAGCCATTTCCCTAGCAGCGCCAACTCAGTGCCACTCTCCGGGACTGTGGTGCTTGTGAGTGCATGGCAAATATAAACTAACCAACGGCAGCGCACGCCCCATTTCACAGGCATAGCTGAGCGATGTGCCCAAGGGCGCGTCGGGTGCCGGGGCCAGCGCCGGGACCCCCACTGGATTCCAGCCCTGTGCTCAGAAGAGCTGCCTGCCTCTCTCCCCCACAACCTGCAGGAAAGATTCATGCACTCCTACTGGGGGGGCCTATGTGCAAAGCCTGATCTGGCACCATAGAAGGCAAGGAGGCGTTTGCTACTGACTCACCAGGATACCTTCCCCTACCTCACTGAGCCAGCACAGCTATGTAACGTGGGGCCAGTCTGAGCAGACATGAGGACCCCAGGCTTGACCTGGGCCGTACCTTCTCCCTCTGGAGACGATCTACGTCTTCCTCGTGTGCCACCTGGGTGTTTCTCAGCGCAAGCTGGGCCTCCTGGGCCGTCTGAGACAACTTCTGAGTCAACAGCTCCTTATCTCGCTCCAGCTGGGCCACATCCATCTCCCTCTGCTTGCGGACGCCCGCCAGCTCCACTGGAGTTAGAGCAACAAGGGTCTGATCAACATCAACAGCGTCAGCATGTCAGGAGATCTGCTGCCTATAGTCTTCCCCAGGCTGGGCAGAGACGGGAGACCCTGACCCATCCGGTACATAGCCCTGACGTATAGCCTTTCAGCCACAGAGCTCACAGCACACTACAAAGGGAAGGGGCCATGTTCCCCAGCTCACAAGGGGGGCACAGAGAGAGGCGGGTGCTCGGCATCTCTGTTAACCAAGCCCTAAGCAACTGGCCCAAGGTCACTCGGCCAGTCAACGGCAGAGGCAGGACTCGAACTCAGGTCTTCGGGCTCCCGGTCCTGTCTCTTACCCACTGGACAAGACTGCCTTCCCCTCTCAGTTGCCTTCCCCTCTCAGTCCAGCCACATGGGCTTCAGGATGCCGGCGACAGCTCAGGCAATGGGAGACGGACACTGGAAAGGGGTGAAGTTGGGAGCTGAAAGAAGGGGGCTGCAGCAGCCAGGCCCAGATTACCCTGCAGCGTCTCCTTGGCCAGGAGCAGGTTCTGGCTGTCAGCCTCCAACTGCTCCTTCCGCGCGTCCAGCTGAACTAGCTGCTGCCGGGTGTCAAACAGGGTAGTCTCCAGGGCCTCCTTCTCCGACCTGGGAAAGAGCGATCAGAGCGAGTCCTCCCAGTCAGCAGCCCCTGCCCTCCCACAGGAGCCATCATGCCCCTGTCTCATGGAGAGAGGGAGAAAGCCACCAAGGCAGTGATGAGGCTGACGTGTGTTGCGGTAGCACCTAGGAGCCCCCACTCACAGACCAGACCTCCATTGCGCTAGGTGCTGGACAAACCCAGAACAAAATGGCCCCCAGGAGCTGGCAATCTAAGGTATGAAGCAAGTCATGTTGACCACCGGACAGGCGCATCGTGGCAAATGGTGGCACCCGGGCCTCTGAGTGGGAGGGCAACCAGCCCTTAAAATCCACATTGAGCTCCCCTGGTCCCTCCAAGGAGCTGTGGAAAGCCATCCCAAGGCACCGCCTTGCCACGAGAACAGTGGTGCATTTCAGAGCACCGGGAGCGGAGCAATAAGAAGTCACTCCCTCTCCAAACCTCCGGGTCAGGGAGATCCCAGCAGCCAGGCCTCAGACCCACAAGAGAGCCACACAACTGGGGCACCCCCTGCGGACACACCCGTGTGGGATCTTCTGCAGGGTGGTGGTGAGGGCGCCCACTCAATCTCACACCTCCCGCCAGAGCAGGGAGGGAGCTGCAGGTCTGGCCCAGTGACGAAGGACCGGCTCCATCGCAGCCGGGGGCGCTGCCCAGGCACAGATCTGACCCCAGGTCTGGGAAGCGCACAGAGCATAGACAGCATTGAGGAGATGGGCCAGGAAAGGCCAGAGCTGGGGGGGGGAAACACTGACCTGCCCGGGGACTGTGACCTGACAGATTCCACCCGCTCCTACAGACCAAGAGCTGCCATTCAGCCTGGAGGCTCTGCGCTCCCCCACACCCTTCCCAGACACAGCGTGTCCGCACCAACTGTTTGCAAACACCGCTCCCTAGTAACCACACACGGGCGGGCAGCTGCTTCCATGCTACCAGGAGAGTTCGCTGTGCACCTGGCCCCTGCAGCAGCTCTGGGAGCCTCTCTCAAACCTCGCAGCTGGAGCAGCCGGGACTCAGGGCGCACGTGCAGCCTCCCTGCGTCTCAGCTCACGCCGCTCATCCCTGCCCCGGGCCCACCTACCCTCAGAGGGTTGCCACTGTGGCTGGAATGGTGGCAAACACAGTCGGGCCCCGTCTCCGTGTGCAGCTAAGCCCCATCTGGCCGTACCCATTGGCGACACCTGCCCTTGGCTACACAACACCTTCCAAGCGCAGGCTGAGGGCAGGGGCAATGCCTGGGACAGCCTGGCCATGGCAAGGGGAGAGGAAAGACAGGCTGGCCCTGCCACCCAGGGGAGGTGAAGGGGAACCCTTCTTTTCTCCCCAGAGCGCCGAGTTGCTCCAGGATCACCGTAGGTGGTCCCAAAGGCAGGGTGCCCAGCGAGGGATCCCCATTCACGGCACCCAAGGGGAGGGAGAGTCCAGGGGCCCCAGGCATCCAGCCTCAAGAGAGACCCTGTTGTTCCTGGCCCGCCCGAACCTTACCTGAGCCCAGCAATCTCCTCCGCCAGCCCCCTGGTCTCCCGCGCCGAGGCCGCCAGCTGCACCACCAGGCTGGCCTTCTCCTTCATCAGCCCCTCCTTGTCCCTGGCAGCGCGCAGCAGGGCCTCGCCGCACCGCTCCTGCTCCCGGCGCGCCTGCCCCAGCTCCTCGCTGGCCGTGTTCCTCTGGCGGGACAGCTGGTGGGGAGAGGGGGGGACAACAGGCTGGGCTGAGGCTGGAGGGGAGGCCCCGGGCACACAGCCCCCCAACAAGGAAGGAGCCGTGCTACGTCTCCTCTGACAGGGACCCAACTCATTTGTTGCACCCTCTTGCCTCCCCGGCTCCCAGCATCCCCGCCGCCTTCTGCCCCAGCTCCCAGCACCCCCAACCTGACCCCACATCCTAGGACCCCCACAGCTCCTAGCATCGAGCACCGAGCCCCACGTGCACCCCCCAGCGCATGCCCGGCCTGCGGCTCCCATGCCCCTACCTGCCCTAGCTGCTCCTGCAGCTGTACCCTTTCCTTCTGCAGGGCCAGCAGCTCCCGCTCCAGCCTCTCCCGGCTCCGCTCCACATCCCGCAGCGACTGGTCCAAGCCGTGCCTCTCCGCGTCCAGCTCCAGCTTCTCCTGCTCCAGCCGGACCAGCTCGTCGCGGATCGAGGCCTTCTCCTGTTCCACCTCCTGCTTCTGCCCCAGCAGGGCCACTTTCTCCTCCTCCAGCTGCCAGGGGCAAGAGAGACCGTCACCTGCCTTGGAAACAACCCCCCACCCCACAGCTCCTTGCCCATTTCCTCCTCCAGGGCCTTGTCACCCCACCCACAACTCCTTGATCCCTCCCCAGGGGAAGGAGCCACAGCCAGACCAGCCCTCCGTCAGTGTAGGACAGACGGGGTTGGGGGCTTGTCTTCCATGGAAGAGCAGAGATTCAGCCAGACAGCCTTTCTCCCCACAGACTGAGAGGGGCTGCTTGTCATGCTCATTGCCCCAGCCCAGGGCCACCAGGAGGCGCTGTGGCGCTCTTCCCCACCGCCGGGCTCCCGGTGGCACCAACCTGGCTGATGATCCGGTTGAGCTCAGTTTTATCCTGGGCCAGCCCCTCGTTCAGGGCACTCATCTTGGACAGCGAGTCGCGCAGCGAGGCCTCCTCTGCCTTCAGCTTGTGAGCAGCCAGCTCCAGCTCGGCCCGGCTCACCTCCGCCTGGGAACATGGGGTGGGGGAGGCCGGGGTCACTGAAGCGGCTTGGGCGGAGGAGTTCCCACGGGGCCCCAGGGCAGGGAGCAGAGAGCTGCTTGCTACAATCCGCCCAGCAGGGGAGGACCAGATAGACGATGCTGGCAGCGGAGGAACCATGGGTATGAATTGCGCTAGACTAGCGCGGAGAGTTAGGACCGCTCTCTCTGTCCTTGGACAGCCCCCCCACCGAGCCCCAATGCTGCACGCATAAAATAAAGCCAATAGACTGCAAGAAACGCAGCGCCCTCCAATGGTGAGAGCAGAGTCTATTCCCAGCTCGGCCACTGACTCGCTCTGCAACCTCAGGAAAGTCCCTCTGCGTCTCGGACTACCTCCAAGCACTGTCTAAATATTCACCCAGGCTACACCACCTGTGTGAGGCCGGGGCGTATCATTCTCCCACTTTGGCAGAGGAAGCAAAGAAAGTAAGTGACCTGTCCAAGAGCCCTCAGCAGATCTGTTGTTAACTAATTCTTTGTATTACCATAGCTGAAGGAACCCCCTGGCCTGGGAGCCCCTTGTGCTAGGTGCACAACAAAACAAGATGGCCCCCACCATCTAAGTATAAGACAAGAGAGAACGGGGGGATACAGACCAAGGGGGAGTACAATGAAATCATGAGACAGCAGTGGTCAGTGTGACAGACAACAGAACGCAGGAATCCTGCCACCTCGTCTTGAGCTCTAACCACTAGGAGGTGCTCCCCATCTAGAATGGGCGCAGCATCGGCCCATTGGATCAGGCAGTTGTGAAGCTTTGTTTTGTTTGCAAGCCTCAAATGAGAGGCACTAGAGGGGGAAGCATCCTTAGTCAAGATCTCCTGGGGAAACAGCATTTAAAAACAGATCTGTAGATCAGAAGTGGAACAACCAGCGATGCTACCATAGCATTATCCATCAGACGCATCCATACCAGCCAGTCCAACAGCTACTCCTGAGCTCACCTGTAATACCTGCCCCTTTCCACTGGTCCCACGGGCCCCTCGTGTCTCTCATGGAGCAAAGACCTACCCTGGAAAGAGCCTCCGCCATCGCCGCCTTCTCGTTCTCCGACACCTCCTTTTCCAAGGTGGCTCTGTTGAAGGCCTCCTTAACTAGGATCAGCTCCTTTTTCAGACTGGATTTCTTCACTTCCAGCTGCTCCAGCTGTTTGTGGCTGCGGGACACAGAGAGGCATCACACACCGAGCAGCGTCCTTTAACACCCAACCCACGAGCCAGCTTGTCAACGGATACAGTCGCAGGGAGCACAAGAAAGGGACTTTGAATAGCTTTGTGGAGCTAATTAGTCCAACGGATGGAACTCTCCAGCCTGTGTTATACACGAGATCAGACGAGATGATCTGGGCTTAGAATCCATGTGGTGCTTCATTTGTGGCACCTCTGGGCTCGCCGCATCAGATAGGAAAGTAAAAAAAAATTGCTTGAGCCCCAGCATTTCTTTCATTACAAATTAAGCACTGAATCTAATGGCTCTATATTGACTTCCTTGCCAATATTTCCATCCCAAAGCCTCTTCTGGAGTCCAGCCTTCACCTTGTTTTTGGCTGAAAACATTCAGGACAGAAGTGAAGTTTTTGGAAATTTTGAAGGAAATCAACAGAGCCATGGTTTTAATCTTTATGGCTCTGAAAAAATGATCGTTTTTCTAGGTACAGCCAGAAAAACAGTGTGTGTGTGTGTGAGAGAGATACACATATAGAGCAAGAACATACACACACACGCACAATATAGATATATGTGCATATAGGATTATTTGCAGTGTTGTAGCCGTGTTGATCGCAGGATATGAGACAGAAGGTGGGGGAGAGAATATCTTTTATTGGACCAACTTCTGTTAGCGAGAGAGACAAGTTTGCAAGCTTACACAGAGCTCTTCTTCACTGCTTATTCAAAACAATCTGCGCCCCCTTGTATTTAGCCGTGACATGCTGAGACACCTTTCCCAGACCTGAGGAATTGCTCTGTATGGCTCGAACGCTTGTCTCTCTCCCCACCAGAAGTTGGTCCAATAAGAGCTATTACCTCCTCTGCCTTGTCTCTCTGTGGCTAGGATTGAGCAATGGGTGGCTTGCCCCCTTTTGGTGCCTTCTACAAGAACTGCTGCTTTTACCAGCCTTTCTCATCACTCCAATTCCTCCCTTTGTGCCACCATGTGGACTGGAGACCAAGCTTAAAGAAGCCAGGCAAGTATTCAGCCCAGGTGCCCGCAGTAAAGGAGAAGGGAAACCACCACTGATGGAGGTTGTTTTTACAGCAGCTCAGCAAAAATGACTCATGGAGAAACCTCTATCTCCCCTGGAAGCTTGGATCTGCAGGACCTCAGTTTTGCCCCAGGATCAGGGTTGAGACACTAGGCTGGGGCACGAGCGGGGCTGGCCTTGGGGAGGATGGTCTGGCACGTAGGCGCACCAAGCTAGGACACTTGTCACTGGAGGGGGGTGGCTACTGAGGAACCCCTTTCTTAGCTTGCTCTCTCCTCCATGCTTGGGCACCCCACCCAGCTGGCCGCTCTCCCCACACCCACCCTCGCTCGATCTCCTTCTGCGCCCGCTCCTGGTCCTTCGTGATGTCCTCCTTCTCGTCCTCCAGGTGGTCTCGCTGCCGCTGCAGGTCGCTGTTGGCCAGCTGCAGCTTCTCGCTCTCCTGTCGCAGGGCATCCACATGCTGCTGCAAGACTTGCAGGCTTCTCTCCAGGGCGCTCTTCTCACTGACAGACAGAGACAGACAGATTTCTGTGGGTTGAATAGCCCTTTAAGGAACAAAAGGGCCCCCTTCCACGTTCAGGGGCTTTTAATCTCTGGTGCAGGAAGGACGCCCGCAGCCCAGGCTCCACTCCCAGGTGGCTAGTGGGGTAGAAATGCCTGGGCGTGATGCTCGGCCCATCACCGGGGACACCCCGGAGCACCAGGAGATGGGCCGTCCAAGTACCTGCTCATCAGCTCGGCCGAGGAGCGGAAGCGGTTGGCGTCCCGCACAGCATCGTCCTTGGCTCGCAAGGAGCAGTCGACGTCATCCTTCAGCTGCAGGATTTTCTGCTCCAGGGAGCGCCGCTCAGTGTCGCTCTCCCCCAGCTGCTTCTTCAGGGAGCCCACCAGCTCCTGGATGGCCTCATACTTGCCACGGATGTCCTAGGCGAAACCCCAACAAGTCAGCCCCTCCTCCTGTGGGACACTACCCCGCCCGGCATGCCCCGCACTGCTGCCACCACCTGGGCACCCTGCAGGGCTGGCTATGCTCACTGCGATTCCTATCTCACCCGCAGAAGAATCCTCTGGGAATCCCACCCTAGCCGAACCCCCCACAGAATCCTAGTTCCTGCGAGGCACAAAAATTGCCATAGGTTCCCAGCCCAGCCCCCCATTCCTCAGCAGAGGAACCCCGTTCCTTCCCATTTCCGTGGCAAGCACCGACAGCCCCACAGAAATGCAACCCCAACAGCCATCGCCCCACAGCTGGCCCTGCTGGCTCAGCAGCTCCATTCCTCGCAGAGCTGGGGAGCAGAAGTAGGTCTGGGTGGCCCATCAAGGACTGGGACACGGCCATGAAGGAATCCCGCAGCCACGTGAGCCGGCAGGTACCGTCCCCTACCTGAACCTGCAGCTGCCTCTTCTGTAAGGCGGAGTGCACCACCGCCAGCGTGGAGTCGGAAAAGGCGGGCGAGAGGCTGCGCCGGGGCGAGGAGCTGCGCCGGGGCGAGGAGCGCCGGAGCGGGGACGGGGTGCGAAGGCTGGAGGAGAGGCCCCGCAGGCTGAATCCCGTGGCATCGCTGTCCGAAACATCCGCCGTTCGCTCGGTGCCCGTGAGCTGGATGGCGCTGTCGGCGTCGGAGAGGACGGCCTGCGGAGGAGAGAGAACGGAGAGCCGCTGGGTGCAGACACGGCTAGTTTCTATGTTCCCATCGCCCGAGACACAGCTAGCTGGTGGGACGGAGGAGAGGCCTCCAGCCTCCAGAGGGTGACAGAGCCATCACTCAAAGCCTGACTGGAGCCAAACAACATTTTTCCAACAAACCGTTTTTTCTGTCAACAACTTTTGGGGCCCACAACTCCAGACCAGATTCAGGGTGAACTGATGAATGGTTTCAGTTGAAAAAAGGAGCCAAAACATTTTGTTCCAACCATTTCAAACAGTTTGGGTGGAGTTTTTCATTTCAGTTTCTAAGTTTTGCCAGTTTCAAACTGGGGAACCCCGCGCAAAATAACTAAAAAAAAAAAATCATTTTGAGTCGACTCAAAATGTTTTGGGTCCATTCAAAATTTTTTTTTTTTAGTTTTTCGAGTGGACAAAAAAATCGTGAAGACCTTTTTGTTTCAGTTTGAATCTAACTGGATTTTTAAACCCAGCCCCTGATGACTTAGAGAAAACAGCTTGTTCTTAAGAGGGGCAGCGCCCCCCTGCAGGTGAGCCATTCACTGCCCTGCCACTCTGCTGGGTGGATACGGAGCGCCTCTCTCTGATATTTTCCCCAGGTCAGACTGGCAGGGACCTGGTGGTGAGCCTGTCTTTCTCTGCAGTGGGCGGGGGTCAGATCACTTGCCAGGATTATCTAGGTATATCTCACTTGATCAGTTTCCTGCCATTGCGGGAGCCTCAGATACTGGTGCACCTCGTTGGCTCCTATTCCCTGCCTGTCGCACATAACAGTCTTGTCTCCCATAGGCTGTAAACTTTGGTCTCGTTTCAGTTGGGTTAACGTGTGGGTGCTGATGGCCTGTGCCATACAGGAGAGGAGGCTAGATGATCTGGTGGTTGTAAATTCTGTGACTCTATGTCTAATTCCTCACAATTCAGAGAACCCAGCATTGCTCACGGGATCTGCCCACCCTGTACCTGAGCAAGGTCTCGCAGGGTCTGCTGGAGCATCTCCGACTCCGACCGCAAGGCCTCGATCTCCTCGGCCTCCAGCGCTGCCTGTTCCTGCACCCGCATGGTCTCCTGAAAGCAGATACGCCGCATCAGCTAGGAGGCGCTCGTGACCCCCATGTCTGCTCGATGGGGGTTCCTGGTTCCAGCTCTCAGCTGGGCCAATAAGGCCCAACGCTGGATTGTGATCAGCCCCATCATGCAGGGAAGCGTCAGGGTTTGAGGGAGCCCTTCCCCTGAGCACAGGCATGCCGCTGACCAGGACGGAGCGGGCAGCTCTGCCGATGAATCACTGTTTCAGGGGCTCCCATCTCCTGCGGGAGCCAGCCGAGTCACACACGCCGCTGAGTCTCTCACCAGATTTTCCAGCTTCTGGGTCAGCGTCTCGATCGTCTTCTCCTTCTCCGAGCTCTGGGCTTTCAAGCGTTCCACAGTCGCCGTCATCTCAGCAATTCTGGAGCAAGGGAGGATGGATGGTCAGGACAAGCAGGGCGAGCAGAGGAACAGCCAGGTGCGCGCACTATACGGCATGGGCCAGAACTCACAGGCATGGGCCAGTTCCAGCATTCGGAGATCCCTGGAACCCCAGCTGTGCTGGGAAGGGGTTTACGGCACCACGCTCGGTGCCTTCTGCTCCAGGGATTCCGACGCTTTGTGCTGACAGCCCCTAATGCCCCAGGCCCATTATCTCGGCCCTGGCTGGAGCACATGGCAGTTTCCTCCTCTCTCCCGCTTTAAGAAGAAAGAAACCCTCATCCACCATCCCATTAACTTCCTCCACATACACCCTGTCCCCAGCCCCGTCCCCAACGCCTCCCGGTGCTGAGTTCACCCAGGTGATATCTAATAGGAGGGGATGGGGGAGCAGGCCACATGCCATGTCTTGGGCCTGGCACCTGGGGATCCAATGGAATGACTTTACGGGGCGCCTCTGATCTGCTGGGCCCAGCCTGGCAGGAGCTTAGCGTTACTCTACAGGATCTGCAGGGCGGGAGGGATGTTAAGGATCCAGGCTGGTTGTAACATGGGACAGACAGGCTCCCCTCGGCCATGACTGGCACCCTCACCCTTCCTTCCCCCATGAGCGGGATAGGCTCAGCCCATTCGCCCCACCCACCAAGCCGAGGATCTCCAAGGGTTGCTGGAGGGGCAGCGTTCCCTGATTTCCCAGGGATGCGCAGTGCCTCTCCCAGCCCGGTGAGTTCCAAGGCTCAGGGCCTGGCTTGCTGGCCTCGATCAAGGGTGTCCGTACCTGTTGCTGAGCTCCGCTTTCTCCGTGTCACACCGGACCTGCAGCTGGATCATATCGCGCACCTTGTCCTTCAGCTGCTCCTCCAGCTGCGCCAGCAGCAGGGCCTGCTTCTCCAGGGTCGCGCTGGCGCTGCTCTCCGACAGACGCAGGTTGCTGCTCAAGTTCAGACAGGAGGCGTGGATGGCGCGGCTGGACCGGGACAGCTCGTTGCTCAGCTCTGACAAGTCTCTACACCGGAGGCACAGAGAGAGGGCGTTTCCAGGGGTCTGGCACCCTGAGAAGCCCACACTGCTGGATCTACAGAACCCCACCATGCCCCATAAGCTGCAGGGCTTCTTCCTCCAAGGTGGCCTGGCTAGAATCTAAATCCAGGGAAGCCCGAGTGTTTCAAACCCGGGGCTTAGAACCTACGCCAGCCCAGCCTGGGAGAGGGCATCATAGGCCCCTAGGCAGAGCAGCGGAAATCAGGCCTGGCAGAAAACACGGCTCCCAAGGTGGGTTAACAGTTTTGTCTGTGGAGTGCAGGGGAGATCACGAGGGCTGCTGCATTTTCTGTCCTCCACACACAGGCTGTTCTCACAGGGATCCTGAAGGAGGCGCTATAAGCCACAGGGCTCTGGGCAGCTCATGTCATTTTCCCAAGCTCAGCAGCAACCTCCAGCCCCCCCCATCACTCTGCCCCCCTGACCTCTCGCTCATGGTCTTCATCTCACTGAAGTGGCGCCGAAAGCCCACCACCTGTCTCCAGAGGGTCAGCAGCCGGCTGTGCTCGTTGCTGAAGTAGGCGTTGAATGACTGGGAGGGGAGAGAAGAGGAGAATCGGTGACAGTCGGATCCCCCGGCCCAGGCACACCCCCCCCACCCATCGCTGCCAAGATCCCATTCAGAGCGATGCGCTACAGGACACAGCTGGCGCCCACCAGGGAAGCACAGGGCAGAACAATCCACTCTCTGCACGGCCCATCTGCAGGCTGGATACACCCGCTGCTGACCTCAGTGGCAGCTCCAGACACGACTCCTAGTAAGAGCTAAGTTTATTCAGATTTTGATCCTGCAGGCCCCTTCCCCCACAAAGGGCTTGACCCAGCTATGCACAGACAGCACCACTGAAATGCAGCCACCTCTGGGGCAGTGCATGGAAGGGACCGGAGCAGAGAGCCTTGGCTCCCACCGATGGTAAAAGGAAGTTGCAGGGGAGGGTGGAGCAAATAGCATGCTGGGGCTCCTGACGAACCTTCCCCAGAGACTGGGGCACGGGAGGAGTCCTACAGCTGGCTCCCAACTCTGTGCTGCACGGCCTACGATGGAGGCACTGCCTCTCTGGGCCAGCGAGAGCTGCCCTGGCAGCGTGCATGCAGATCTGTCTACGCCCAGTGGGGCAGTGCCCACGTGATGGGCAGGCACACGGGAGGACGACACGGGCCAGGCAGGGCCGTGCTGAATCTTCATGGCCCTAACCTCCTCCTCTCGTCGCCACTCCACCTCCCGCTGCTCCAGCTCATCGCGAGCTTTGCTCCAGTCAGTCGTCAGCTTCCGGATGTCCTCGCTGAGGGCCTGGTTGGCGGTGTTGGCCTGGTCCAGCTGCTCCCGCAGCATGGCGTTGACCTGGGCCAGGCTGGCGCTCCTGGAGACAGGGACACGGCAGGAGCCTTAGCACCAAGGGAGCCGGGGCTGAGACGGAAATGAGGGGCCTGCGAATAGGTGGGAAGGGTCCGATTCTGGCAGGGGGGGGAAAGGGCCCGACGTTGATGATGGGCCCCGAGATCGCAGCTCTCTGAGACTCAAAGAAACCACCAAAGTCCCAACAATTCATTCAGAATAAGACAGTCACAGCCCCATGCTAGGGCCTTCCAGCCTCACCCCACGTCAGTGAGGGACATACAGGGATCGGTTCACCCACTGCTGCCAGGCAGCCACCTCTGGGGTGCAGCGTGGAAGCGGCACCCAACAGGAATCAAGCAAAGAGCTCCTCCAATCAACTTTGCAGAGGGGATTTGGGGAAGCCCAATGTAATAACCTGACAGGGAATTTGGCCGTGATGCTGGGGTAACACCCGGACTCACGCAAAGCACCAGGGGATCTATAATGAGCCCAAGCGTGGGGTGGGAGGAGGGGCGGGTAAAACCTAGTGCCTGGGCCGTCGACACCACGGCCTGCAGCCACCAGGCACTCCTGTCCAAATATTAACCCAGCCAGACCCTGCTGAGCTGGCGAAGTCTGCCAGGATCACAGTCCCCAGTGGTACAGCTGCCGATGTGCCTGGTCTAGAGCACCAACCCCAATGGAGATGCCTGGAGCAGCCCAGGCTCCAGGGAAGCTGCTCCCTCGTTTTCCCAGCCCTGCACGGAGCCCAGCCCGGCAGAAGTGACGCCTGGTAACCTGGGGCTCAGAGGATGCACCTGCCCAGGCCTGCCTGAACCTCAGACCCCTGCTGGGGAGCCCCGTGGCCAGGACCCCCCAAGGGCCAGCGCTAGAGAGGCACACCGTTGCTGCTCCTCCTCCAGCCGGATGAGCGCGTTCTCCAGGTCGTTGCTGTGCTCCTCGTCCTGGCGCAGGCGCGAGTCCGTCATATCCAGCCGGCTCTGGAGGTGGGAGCAGGCAATGGCTGGTTAGCAGGTGACTGGGGGCCCTGGCAAAAGATGCCATCCCTTCAGCCACGGGACGGAGAAGGGCAGCGTGGGGCAAGCCCCCCCCCAAACACCACCCCAGCCCTGCCTGGACCCCCTCCACGTGGCAGTCCCCATGGTCCATTCAGGCCTTGGCCTTCCAGCTGAGGTTGCAGAGAAGGGGAGCCAGTTAGTGCCAGCTGTGCAGCTTGGTGGTGCAACCCTGGGCTCCCATCTATGCAAGGAGGTACCAGCTGGGGAGCGGGGGGGAGGCTCATTACAGCTGGGCCAAGCAAGCAGGAAAACCACCCAACTATGCCGGGCGTGAGAGGCTCCAGCTGTCATCTCCGAGTCCCCAAGCCAGCCAGCCCCCCAGTGGGTGGGCAGAAAACAACGGTAGGGGTACCCCACGCCCACACCACCTGGCACCGGCCCCGCTAGCGGTGACTGGGCCACAGAGAGGCTGTTACAGGGACAGCTCAGAGCCAGGCCTTTCAGCTCAGGCAGCTGATGCTTTGCCCACTGTTAGATCCTGAGGTCACCAGTTCAATCCCACTGACAAGGACCCACCCAGGGATATCGTTTCCCCAGTGGGTGTGACGACCATCAGGCTTTGAACTGGCAGTGGCAGGAGGGCACGGGCCACTGGGGACACTCACCGTGAGTCTCTGCTGCTCCAGCTCGGTTGACTTCTCCAGCAGCTGCTGTTCCACCTCTCCACACTTCTTCTTGTATTGAAGAACCTGTGGGAAGCACCACGGCTCAGAACCCGCTGGCAGCCTCGACCCATGGATGTAGGGTGGGTCCATCCGTGGCACAAGGAAACACAACCTGCCAGCTGTCTGACCTCCGCCAGGCTGGCCCCCACCCTCCTGGCCAGACCCACAGGGCCCTGCGAGACCCCTCATGCCTGAAATGCTGACCCCCACTGCAGAGCCCCCCCCCAGGCCTCCCTCCCCCCGTGCCGCCTATGTGCTAGTCCCATATGTTCAGTTACCTAGACTCAAAGAGGCAAGGCATTTTTGCACAGTCCCAGCTAGCTGCGGGCCATCTCCAAAACTGGCCTCCCTACCCGACAAGCTGCAAATCTTCAGCAACGTCCAGCAGGGCCCTACCTCTCCCACAACTAACCCCTGCTCCCTCCTTCCAAGCCCCACCGCCCTTCATCTGACGGGGAGCCCCAGGCAACGGAACAGCTCGTTGAGGAGAGACTCTCCCATGCCTCCAGGGAGGATCAACTCACCTCGAGGCCCCTACCCTGAGCCCCCCACCACCATTCACGGTCTGGGGGTGCGGGGCACCTTTCATTCCAGCCCAGGTCCTGCCTGCTCAGCTTGGATGTTACAGGTCCCAGAGCACTCTTCCAGTTCTGCGCAGACATCCTTAGCCAAAATATTCTGTGTAGTGCAGGGGCACTGGGCTAGCAGCCACTCCCGCCTCCCCCCAGAGGTGGCTGCACGCTGGGGCTGTATCCAAACTCCACTGCCCCCTCCCTCACCTCCCAAGGGTGACTGGTTCAGTGACTGGAACCAGCAGGAGAAAACAACCCCAAAGGTTTATCCAGAGAGGGACAGCAGGTGTAAAGGTCCCCAGAGCCTGACGCCCAAGCAGTGCTGGGGTGGGGGAAAGAAGGGACTGAAACAAGCCAGAGCTGGGCCAGAAATGGAGATGGGGGCATTCTTCGCACCAGCCTCACGCCTGGCTCTGTTACTCCCCATCCCCACCCAGCCCTCTCCCCTCGATGCTCTTCAACTCCTCCCGCTCTCAGCTTTACGCCTTCCTTCTTGCCTGGTTTGCCACCAGCTTTCTTTCAAACCACCCTCGGCAGTGACTCCCCCATGCACCGCACAAGCCTCTAGGAACCGGTCACTGCACGGCCTCTGACTCCGTCCTCGCTGGCAGTCTCAGAGACCGTCTGCATGCGTCTACGCTGCAGGCAGGAGGCGTGACTGCGGCGCGTGGATCTCACCAGCTCAAAGCTAGCTCAGACATGGCTCCTCAAGCTCGCCCCTCCCGACGGCAGGGCAGACACTCAGAGGGGGTGTTTGCCGCCTTCCCAAAAGAAGATCCCGGCCTGTCCAGTGCAGGAGACTCACCTTGGCTTGCAGCTTCTGGACGAGCTGTGCCTGCCGCTGCTGGCCCTCCTGGTAGGCCTGGAGCTTGCGTTTGTAAGCAGCCTGCTCTTCGTCCAGGCGGCGGCGCAGCTCGATGTTCTGCTGGGCCAGGCTCTTGTTCTCCAGCGACTCCCGCTCTCGCTCCCCGGTCTCCAGCCGCAGGGCTTGCTCCAGCTAGGCCCGGAGAGATGGGGGAAAGGGTCACTGCAGACACGCATTCCAACTGGTCTCCTGCACACAAGAACTGGGCCCCTGAGCCATCCCATCCCCAAGTCCCATTCAGAAGGGTTAGCCCCCATGAGAGTCCAGGGCTTCACACGGGAGCCACAACATTCAGCTTCTTTGAATTAATGCTCTGTAGAAACCCACTGCCAGGGCAGGGTTCAAGGGACAACAGCGTTATCATTTTTTGTATTGCCGTACCACCTACGGGCCACTGTCATGGACTGTTGTGCTAGGCGCTGTACACAGAACACACACACAGCCCCTGCCCTGAAGAACTTGCAATCGAAGTAAACATCAAGCAGCTTAGGCAGAGACACAGATCTACAAAACACATATATGAATAGGCGGGATCATCAATGTATTTCAGTGAAAACACGTTCGCACAGAAAGGCCCCGGGACTCTTCTTTTTCTGTTGCCTCTGCAGATCCTCCCTGATCCAGAGGGCCCAGGCAATCTGATGAAGGAGAGTTACTGAACTATTAGCGCAGGGGAAGGAATCTCGCACTCAACAGACTGTGCTAGAGCAGAAGGATTGGAAAGTGAAACTGACCGGTCTAGCCTCACCTTCCCCCGCGAAACGCAGAAGAGCAAAGCTGCCACATCAGTGGCAAGAAGCTGATTTGATTGTTGAAGTTCTCTAATTCTCAGCAATTGACAGTGCTCTTAGTACCAGTTTATTTATCCTGGCAGCACCCCTCCAACATGGGTGTGAGCTTTGGGGTACCCACTGGCACTGGGGTCAGGTATAAAAACTGTTTCTCTGCAGCTGAGGCCTCTCAGAATCACACCATGTTCTGATGGCACCATAGATGTCAGCCTCACTGATCTGGATTGCTTTCTTTGCACCCCACCCACCTGAATATGTATGAGCCCCACGCCACCTCCCCACTCCTCAAGAGGGGCAAAGACACCTCCAACAGCTTATTGCTGCAGCTCCAATTAGCCACCCTGACTGACAGTTCTCCACTACCTCCAGCCTGCCATGTGCCTTGAGAGCAGTCCCCTGCATTCTGCAAGGTACACACCCTTTGTTGGAGTCTGAGATACCAGTGGCTTATTATCTGTAGACGCTGCTCTAATAGAGAATCCAGGTGAGATCAGAATCCCATCATGCTAAGCATTGATCACACATTTAGCTCAGTCTCTACCCTGTTGAGTCTCAATAGATAAGGCAGAAATGGTGGCTGGGGAAACTGAGGCACGGAGAGGCAAAATGATTTTTCGAAGGTGTTACAGGCAGGTCAGCGGCAGCACCAGGAACAGAACCCCAGTCGCCTGAATGCCAAATGCCCTAACCACTAGGTCGCACTGCCTCACTAAAGCCTTGGTTTCCTTCATCTTATCCATCTATGATAAGACACACAATGTATTACAGATCACATCCGCTTCTGCTCCAACAGCCAACAGAACAGAGGCCATCCCAGGCCAACCCAGGCTCCTTACCATTTGGTTCTTCCTCCTCAGCTCCATCTCTTCCAAGCGCTTGGTGCCCAACCCCTGCCAGTTCCAGCTGATGGCTTGCTCCAGCTTCCGCAGCAAAAGACATTGTGAGATCAGTGCTTGGGACCATTGCACAGACACAGCCTAAGGCCCGGGTGACACAAGGGCTGCCTGTTGTTAGCTCTGCATGCACTTTCTTGCCTGTCAACCACAAGAGAGCCACGCGGCATGCAAAGCCAATCCTCCCATGCGTCAGAACACAGCAACGGCAAACCATGCACCAGGCCCCGGCCTGGGTGAGACAAATATCACTGCACTGTGATCCCCAACAAAAGGCGAATCTGAGCACAAACACAGCAACTCTGCGGAGACTGACTTTCGCGTGCAGATTTAGGATCCCAAGGGACTTAGCAACTAAATGCTTTGTTTGCAAAGAAGCATGCAAAAAAGATCCAATATGTATAGCTAGCCTCGTGGGCTACCAAACCCTGCAAGGATACAAGGCAGCAACACAACTTGGCACGTGGCCCTCGCAGGGGCAGCAATTGTAAAAGCTAGGAAAGGGGTCTGGAATCTGTATCAAGTGGCTGCAGACTAACTGGGTTGCTAGCATAAGAAAACAAATAGTGAGAGCCATGGGACACACCCTGCAATTCTCACCAGGGCAACATCACGCCTGGCACAACACAGGTATTATCAGCTCATTTTCGCATGACCCCAGAGTCAAAAAACAGACTGGAGTGAACAAGGCTCCCCCTGTCTGCACAGGGCTGGGGGGAAGGTTATCCAGCAAGTGGAGAGAGGGCACGCCAGCTCCCACTGCTGGGGGATGACGTGGGACTGGCCAACTGATGAGAAACGTAACTTCTAGGGACTTCTGCCACATTAATAAGCATTAAAATACCATTCACATATTCCAACAAGAGCAGATAAAACTAGATCATATATGAGTGGGGGGGTCGTTAATTTATTTGCTGCAAAAGATAAAAGTCTCTCCAGTATATGCCCATGGACCTCAGTAAGGGAGCTCCCACCCCAGCCAGCCAACCTCCAGTGGGGATTCCTAGTACCAAGCAATGACGACGGCCCGTAACGCCACAGAGCTTTCCATGGGGATGTTACACACTAGCACAGGCTGGATGGGGTCTGGTTCCTTCCATTACTGTAAAAACAGGGCCAGGCTAAACTGACGAGGCAGCAGGAGCTGGAAACACTAATGTTTGATTCACAAGCTGCCGCGCTCGAGGCTCAGGAGCTTTGTCTCCTGAGGGGCGCAGGGGCCCTCACTCCTGTCCAGTCCGCAAGAGGACGGACCAGCCACGAGTAGCGTCTGTAGGAACTTGGGGCCTGACCCATGCTGAAACCAAGGGAAGCATTTCCACCGAGTTCAGCGGGATCTGGATCTGGCCCATCCCAGTGCCTGAGCAGCCAGCAGTCATCCCGGGTGTGGGACGGGTTTGGTTCCCGCTTTGTCGTGGGAAGGAGAGCGCTGCCTTTGCTGGGAAGCCGAGTGGGACATTCAGCCCAGAGGCAGCTGGTCCAAGCCCCTCGTCAGTTACTCCAATCAGAGAGGGGCTCAACACCTTGGGGAGCCGGGCACCCCAACTGGCCAGGGGCATGGGAAGGTAGGGAGTATTTTAAGGAACCCAGGGTTACAAGGGCATGTGCTCGCTACCAACAGCCTTCCACTGCAGGATACCCACGTCGGCATTGGTCACCGGGTCCATTCCCTTCAGGCGCAAGCTCTCCTCGAGCTGTGGCAGTGAGGCAGGAGAGACAGAAAACAGACAGCATGAGCACAGACACCCAGGAGGAAGCCAGCACATAGACCAGCCCCCTGCCCACAACCAGACAGAAAGTAGTGGGGGCGGGGGAAGCACCAGATCTCAAAGGAAGGTGGCTGAGCTGCAGAAAGAAGGGTCGTTCCGCTCGGGCTGGAGAACCCAAGGAAAGAGGGGGAGAGACGGGGGTACAGGGTGGGCACGGCCGTAAGAAAAGCTGGGGGTGGGGGAGGAGTATGACTTATTTTGTTGCACAGCAGAATTGAATCACCTCCCGCTCGCCCCCCGCAGCCCTGGGTGAGCCCGATCAGAAGCAAGCTGCCATCTGCACTAGCTGATGAGGCCAGACGCAAAGAGAACATCAGTTGGCTTTTAGTCACCCGTGGGAAGCCAGGCGGATTTTTTTTTAAAGGGCAGCTGACTAATTTGGTGCATTTTCAGTGTTCCTTTAAGGAAGGTACCACCAGCTGATTTGACAGGCCAGTGCAAGCTGCGCACATACAGCTCTGCCAGTATGTTTCAGTCCTGAGCTGCAAGACACCAGCCCTGGGTTCCCCCCCATACGGCTTTGGCAAGATGCTTCAGTCACCCCTTGCAGCCGCCCCTGGGCTCCCCACCACAGCTCTGCCAACGCCCCTCGAGCTGGCTCTGCAGCACCTACTGAGCTCTGTCTAGGCCACCTCCAGAGCAAACACTGCTAATTGTGCCACGTGGTGGGGTGGTGGCCCGGCCCAGCCGCCCACTCTGGTCCAGGGGCATATCAACTCACCCAGCACAAAGAGGGCTCCCAAAATCATCCCTCTGCCGCTGGATTTCAAGCCAGATGCCCAGCGATGAAGCAAGCAGCTGCCTCTGTGGGGCTGCGCACAGAGCAAAATCCTCCCCAGAGAGCTGGCCCCTTTGCACAGCCACCAGCTCAGCCGGGCTCATCTCTAGGTCCTGCCACCCCCACTTCGCCTTCCCCGGCCAGCACATGCAGGACAGGCTCAAAGCCAGTGGGTCCTGCCAACCCTCTGCCTGCCCCACGAGAGGGGAATGGATGGGCGTTCCTGGCCAGCACACTCCACCCGTCACTCCCACCCAGCCCAGGGGGTCACTGTAAGGTAGGGGCCCAGAATTGGGACTGCGGGCAACTCATTCAGTGCGCTTGGGCTATCCAGCTACTGCAGGGACCAGGAGGGACCGGGAGATCTCAGACCCTCTCTACCAGGCTCCAGGAAGGGAGGGAACTGGGTGGGTTAAAGAACCTCCCACTTTCTCTCCCATTTGAGAAGAAAAGAGCCCCCTGTCCCTGCCAGGCACAGCCTAGCATGGCTCTGCTCCCTAGGGCAAGGCATGTCAGAGGCCAGCCTGCACCCCACAATCCCTGGGAGGGGCTACGTGAGTCGATTCTTACACCCACTAAATGATGAGCAGCCGCGACCGGTGGGATGCATGCAGCTCCCCAGCCAAAACCACGCCCTGCCCGCCCCTCCTCCGCCAAGCCCCCTCCTAGCATCCCTCTGCAAGGGTACACAGCACCCCCCACTCCTTCCCCAGCACCCACAGGCAAGCCCAGCTTAGCCCAGGCTACAGCCACTTGCCCGCTCCACTCGCTTCTTCACGTAAGCAGGGGTGTCTTCAGGGGGCGCGGAGGGGGCCGGATCCTCAGGCTCCATCGTGCAGGCAGCGTCGCCAGACATCCCTCGCGCCCAGGTCCTTGCACAGTCCTCCCCCTCCCCACTCCAGCATTGCACAAAGCCCCGGCGCCGTTGAGACCCAGGCTAAGAAATCCAGCTACCGGCGGGGCAAAGTTTATGCATTGTCTCCCCTAGGCCTCCTGGAGACTCATTCACATTCTAATGGGCAGCTCGGAGACGAAACACAGAGCCACCATCATTCCATGGCGTGCCACCGCTCCGGCCTGCTTGCACAGGCCCAGACGGGTCGCGTGACCAACACGGTGCCGGGGGGTCCACGGAGCAGCCTGTTCTTGACCAGGTGGAGGCCGCTGGCCAGGGAAATCTCTGCCCTTGACCTGGACAGACAGACACCAGGCCCCTTCCTCGGCGCGGCAGCAGAACCGCGAGACAGGCGGAGAGAGTTATGCAGAACTCCCCCCGCCAAGCGGCGTTGCTAGGGAGATTCAGATGGGTTCAGCTTCGTTTGGGATCAAAGGGCTCCAATTATATTATCCCCCGTGGTTCTCCATCCTCAAGAGTCTTGATACAGCACCCTCCCCTCCCCCCCGAACCAATCAATGCCAGCTGGAGGGGGTTGTTTGTGAGCAGGGTGCTTCCCCCCTCCCCACCCCCCGGCCCCCAACACAGTGACAGGACCTCTGCAGGGGGTGCTTGGTCTATAAACTTGCCAGGTTAGAGGAGCGCTCTTTGCATCAGCAATAGGCCCACTAGGAACACGTCAAGGATAGTCACTCCCTTACACATGGATCAGCTCTGCCTCAGTTTCCCCCTCTGTAAAGTGGGCGTGACAATCTGCATCAACCCCATAGGGTGCTTGTGTCCGTGACATGCTTTGCGGTACTTGTTATCTAGAGAAGGGGAAAAGGCCGTTATTGCTCCTCTGAGCAAAGGTGTTTAAAAGCGGGAGGCTCTGCATCATTTCTCCAGGAGCAGTGCCCAGGAAGACAGCTTGCTAACACAAAGGAGAAGGGGCAACATCTCAACAGCCAGTGACAAGGCTCTTCCAATTTCCACTTCTGGGCACCTACAGCCCATGGCACCAAAAACCTATGGTAACTGGTACTCCAGCAACTTAGACAGAGAGGGCATTCAGTGGGGTGCATGACCAATCTGAGCCTTCTGACAGAGAAGAGCACCCACTGACGTCTGCGCCTGGCTGGAAGTTTAACTCCCCAACTTCACCTTCTTTAAAAAAAAAAAAATAGAAGTGTTTCTATGCTTAGAAAATGCAAACAATTTTAGCCAGCCAGCTGCCGTTCCAACCCCAAGGAATCAAGTCTGCTTCTTCTCCAGCCAGATCAAGTGAAACAAGCAGATCAGGGTTCTATTCCCAGATCTCCCAGTGACCTGCTGGGTGACCTGGGGGTTGTCTTGTTCCCTCTCTGTGCCTCAGTTTCCCCATGGGTACAATGAGATTAATGGTAGCAGTCCAGATTTGCAAGGCACATTGAGATCCTACAAATTAGAAGTCCGGGAGGAGAGCTAATAATATAATTGATTCATATTTTTGTTTCTGATCCATCCCTCTTCTCCTAGTCACACACATTCTCTCTTACATCTAGCCACATACAAGCCTGAAACATACAGGTTTGCTGCGTGTCCTCATAGACTCATAGACTCACAGGTCAGAAGGGACCAATATGATCATCTAGTCTGACCTCCTGCACAAGGCAGGCCACAAAACCCTACCCATACACATTTATAACAACCCCGAACCCATGACTAAGTTATTGAAATCCTCAAAAGTGAGATTTGAAGACCTCAAACTGCAGGGAATCCATCAGCAAGCGACCCATGCCCCACGCTGCGGAGGAAGGCGAAAAACCTCCGGGGCCTCTGCCAATCCGCCCCGGAGGAAAATTCCTTCCCGACCCCAAATATGGCGATCCTCTTTGTCTCATTTGCTTGGCTCCTGGACCCTGCACCTATTTGCTTATGGATGTTGTACTTGCTGCTGAAAATCCAATTAAACCATTATTTTGAACTACAGCAGGATAGTAATTGTATAATAAACTAAAAACCCATCAGCAATACGTAGTGTTTATTGGGCAGTCTGCCCTCCCTCCATCTCAAAGCACTTTACAAAGACAAGTCAATAGCTTGGCACCCATTTTACAGCTGGGGAAACTGAGGCACAGAGCACAGCAGGTCAGTGGTACAGTTGGGAATAGAACCCAGGCCTTCTGACTCCCAGTGCAGTGTCACATCCCCTGGATTTTGTTGCTGCATTTGTGGCAGTGGTTACGTGTGACGTGGATCAAAGCTGCCGCATGCTCCTCTCTGCAGCTCTAGAGAAGCCAAGCAAGTTCCCCAAGACCAAAGTTACCACGCCCCATGCATTTAGCCTTCATTTTCCGGTGCCTCCTGCTCCAACTGTAGGAAAAGGATTCCCAACTGGAAAGCCAACCTGCTCCCAAAGAGGTTTCCTTCAGTGGGACCAAGATCTGGCCTGCTGGTATTCCCAGGATATTTCAATTGTTTTCAAGTATCACGTTGTTTGTATTGTCCAAGCTCGGTGGAGCCTGGAATAAACTGACCAAGAGGCCATCCCACCCCGATGGTCCCGATCAACGCAATTCTCTGCTCATCTCACTATTAGGATTATTAAGTGTTCTGTAAAAGGAGTCCTTTTTCAAACGCTCAGACTCTGGAATGAACAAAGTTTACCATTTCCCCTAGCAACTGCTGCCTTAGCAACCAGGGATTACTTCCATTCTTTTGCCCGTTGCCACGGACACCAGGGCTGCCCATAGTCCAGTGTGGAGCCCCAAATGCCGCCTAGAAAGATGAAAAACTGCGCGGGGGCTCCTGCCTTCCTGCCAAAGCCTCTGGGTAGACTCCCCTCTACCCAGAGCAGGCTGGTTTCTGGGATACAAGTGTGGAGATGCTACCATCCTGCCTAATTTGGGGGTCTGGAATACAAAGGCGCCCGGTGATGCTGTACAATTCCCCATTGGCGTGGGATTCTAGCTCGCCTCTCTCCTGGTTTTTATATTAATTTAGCGCTGGTTTCCCCACCTTCCTGTTGACCTCACCACTACCCCTGTGGTACTTGGTTCTCCCAGTCAGTAGGCACACTCCACTCTGCCCTGGGCCTCTGTGCTGATAGCTGGGGCTAGTTCATGCCAGCTGCGGTGGTGCTGAAGATGGGACACTAATCCGGTAGGAAATGGACAGAAACCCATCGCCATCCCCAACTGCTGTCAACGTGGGGCCATAGCAACAGCACCTGCCAGGATGGGGACCCGGGAGACCTGCATTCTGTTCCTGGCTCAACCACTGGGTAATTTGGGGCAAGTCATGTGCCCCCGTCTGTGCCTCGGTTTCCCCATCGGCACAAAGGCAATAACATTCTTGACTTCACGGTTTGAGATCTACCGATGACCAGTGCTAGACAAGCGCTATGGTTTAGTATTATGTTTCCATAAGGACAGACACACAGCCTCCAATCACTGAAGGGAGCTACACGAAACACTCCCAGGCCAGCAAAGGCAGAGATAACCAAGGCTCACATGCTTAGCTTCGAAGGAAAGAATTTGCCATCTTTCGGACGGCCCTAGGGCTCATCACCACCCCATTCCTGCTCACAGCTCGTGACACCAGAGTTCATGAGATCAAAAAGAGATCTTAGCTCCTCATGCATCAATCACACAGCATCTGTGATAAAACATCTCTCCGGCCACCCAGCCATTCAGGCTTGTCACTCCAAAGAGAACGAACGTTGGCCCCCGCTGTCTCTCTTCCCACAGCGTTCTAGTAGTGGTGCCAACAGGGGGGCAGACTTGGGAGAGGCAACCCCTCCCCCAAGGTTTTTGCCTTTGCTCAAACTTCCATGGACCTTGCACCAAGGGACTGACCCCCTTTAAGCAGTGGTCCCGTACCAAACCAGTGAGGATGTGGCCAGAGCACCGCTCCAGGTGCATGGTTGCCACACACTGACATTTGACCCAGCTGCCCCTCCATACAGCTGGAGGGGCAGTCGGGCTAAATGGGGCCGTGACCCAATGCATGGGGCATCGGTTCTGAGAGACGTCTGCTGACAACTTGACTCCTAGCAGCACCAGCCCAGGCACTGGTTGAGTAAAAGAGAAGGGAGACACTAGGGTCCCATGGGAGGAAGTGGGACTAGGGACCATAACAGGGTCCTTGCCAGGGGGGAACTGGAATCCCACCCCCATGCCCTCAAGAAATCTCGGAATTGGTGCCACTGCTTTGTACCAACCCCACTTTCACACCATCCCTCTCGCTCCTCTCCTTCATCCCCTGCCTCCAACCGCCTCTCCAGCCCACCCCAGGTCCAGCCAAGATGACTGCCCCTTGCTGTGCTGACCATCACCTCTCCTGGAATCTCTGCCCCAACCTCCCCCTGAAGTCCGCACTTCCCCTCTTCCACACGTTCAAAGCTCTCCAACCTGCCTGCATCTTGGCCTTGACCTCCTCTTGCACCTGCTCCCCTAAGGGTGTGTCTACCCTCAGGCAGGAAGGTGTCAATTCTAGCTTGAGGAGACTTACCAGCGCTAGCTCCGATCCAGCTAGCGTGCTAAATATAGACGCGGAGCCGTGGCAGTGCCAGGGGCCCGCCGCCCCACATACACACCGATGGTCTCCAACAGGATCAGACTTAAGGGCAGTGAACCTATGTCCCCTTCCCCACCCCAAACATCCACCCTTCTCCTGCTGCCTCTCCCTTGAGAACAGCCTCCCAGTGAGTACCCACTAATGCTGCACCTGTCCCCTCCTTCAAACAACTCCCAACCCCCACCCCTGGGGCTGGCTCCCACGATCACACATTGTTTGAGGTGGATTCTAAGATACACTCGTGCAAACTCCTGGGCCCAGTTCAGCTGTCACACAGCGCCGCAGGAGCTATCTACCCACACAGCCTTTCACTTCACTCACTCACCATCCTCCCTCCCCCAGGGGCTGAAGCCCACCAAGTGGCCCTGCACTTTGCGCTTTTCACCCAGATTTCTTACTGCACTCAGAGAATTCCAGCAACGAAACTGCCATTCAAGCAGCCCGATGGGCGGGAGTCGGGCGTGGGAGACTCCCTCTGTCCCAGCTCCCCCCCTCAGGGCTTTCGCTATGGCAGGAGTCACACAAAGGGCGCGATTCAGAGCAAAGGTTCAGCCTCGATTGTAGTTGCTGGTTTGAAATCAGACACTCAGTGTCCCTGGAAGGGCCTTTTCTGTGCTCTAAACCCAGCAGCCTGCCCGGCAGTGCTGGGCGCAAGTCAATACTTCACACCCAAGGTGAGTGCCAAGGACACCCCCCAGCTGCTACCCCAACCACTAGCCACCAGGCCTTTCATTTCCTTTCGGGCAAGTCCCAGCAAGCCCTGGTCACATTCCTTGCAAAAACACGCCCAGACAGGCCCAGGATCCTGGCGTGGACAAGAACACACACAGCTTCTTCGTTCTGAAACAGCCAACCTGTGCATTCCACTGGGTCACTGCCCCGGACGTGCCGCTGCACACGGGAAACATGGTGCATGAAGCAGGGGTGCCAGTTTTGGTCAGGCGTGTTCCTGGAGGTTTCATCCCGTGACATAATCTTTCATTAAAGATTCATCTTTAATTACTGGAGATTCCAGGACAATCCTGAAGGGTTGGAACCCTAAGTGCATGATGGGCTTCAGCCCAGGAGACATGCGTGAACATTGGACCCCGTGAGCACGTTCACATCTTGGCTCATCCATGCAGGAGAGCTGAGACTTTCCACCCAGCAGGAGGTCGAGATCAGCCAGGCTTGCAAGCACACAGCCCCCCCAGCAAGGCAGGAACAGCCAAAACCACTGCAACAATGTGCGTTTGTGGAGAAGCAACAAATAGGAGTCATCTCTCCCCACACCATTTATTGGCAAGGGCCAAGTTTAAATGCCGCACACAGGCACTAGAAGCTGGAACTCAGCTGCCGTATACCCTGCGATCCAGCATAAGCTTCCCAGCTCTGCTGCATGGCTTAGTGCCTGATGGCAGGCATTTCCCTGCTCCTAACCGGATCCCAGGGCTCAGTTGGTTTAAATGTGTTCATGCAGAGTTGGGTTTCATACCAGGCAAGACATTCTGAGCACACCGGCTGGGGAACAGTCCCAAAGTGATGAGGATCCCGACACCACGTTGCCAACCCCACGAGACCAAACACCAAACCAAAGTGAACCCGGGAGATTTGTTTCCAAACCAGAACACACGGAGCCCCCGTCACCAGTGCATGGTGCTCCTGCACTCACATCATCATGGCACCATCACCCCCGGTGCAGAAGGCCGAAGAGAGTATGCGGCTCCAAGGAAACCCTGTGGGGAGGGGGGTTATTTCTTCAGACTCAGCTACATTGCTGCACCGCACTAAGGAGGGCCCGGACTCAGAGCTCTCTCTTATTTTGGGCATGATGACTAGAGCTGGGCAAACAGCAGATGGTTCAGCTCGCCGGCAATTCCAAAAAAATAAATAAATGGGGTTTTAAAGTTTAAACTTTTTCGGCAAATCGAAAAGTTGGGAAAAACCAGTTGTGGGTCGAATGAAGAAACGGGGCATTTCGCCGATGAGCATTTCCCGGTCACGTGCTTGTAATAAAATTCAAGGCCATTTCAAAATGAGAAGTTGAAAATTTTGTTTCGTTTCGAAAGGACATTTGGACTTTTTCCAAATTTTTTCCCCTAGTGTTTTCGCCCGCACATACACACACTTCAACGAAAAGACTCTGGTGAAAACAAGGGGAATCTGCAGAATGTTTCAGCGGACCTCAATCTTAACTTGGAGGGGGGGTAAGGGAGGAAAGAAATGTTGATGAAAAGCTTTGCCCAGCTCCAGCAATGACCCTCTCCCCTCATTGCTGAGCCCCATTTCCAGCACAGAGGATTTCTGACTGAGGACACAGCTGAGTGGGAGTTACCGCAGTACATCCTATGGTGCCTGTCTGAACACAGACCCAGGGGATAGCATCCACCCCCATCAGGATAGGAATGCCCCCCCTCCCACCCAGGAGGTTGATTCTCACACCTACCCTCTCGCTGATGGCATTGTATTTGATGGCCAGCTCATCACGCTCTGCCCGGCTCTGTGCCAGCAGGTCCTCGACACGGGACAGCTCCTGCTGTAGGATACGGTTCTCCTCCTGGAGGGAGAGCAGCGACGACATCTCCCCAGGACAGGCTGCTGTGGGGAGAAGAGCAAGAGCCATAGCAGAGCGGGGCAGGAGGTGCGGCTGGGGGCTCACACCCCAGAGCCACAGAGAGGCAGCGGCTTGGGAAAGAAGCTGGCCCTGTGGTTTTCCTGCCGGGGTTCAGATCGCCTCCGTTTAAGGCCATGACATCAACAATTCCAGTGACTGCAGCCGCATGGGTGATCACCCACGTTCCATGTGTCACACTCATCAGTGCCACAGGATGAGACAGGACCAGCCCAACCTCGTCCTCTCCCTACTGACCCCAGGGCGGCAACACAACAGGAATTTCAAGGGAGCCCCCAGACACCACAATGGCGTGGCAGCAGCCTGTGACAGCACTAGATGGCGAGCCCTTCGTGGTAAGACAAAGGCAGGACTGAACACAGAGGAGATTCTTTACTGAGGCTGATGGACACAGAGAGAACTTGGCGTCCAAGAGATGGAGAAGAAAGCGGGGCCCATTGGAGGGGGGATATCAAAGGAGGTGCAAGGCAGCTGTGGCTCCTAGGTCCAAACACCTCCCTGGGCTGCACTGCTTTGCTGCTTTATTCAGTGGCCACCTTTGGCAGTGGACATCCCCAGGGTCATGGGGATCCTCCATCAGCCCTGGGCACTGAAAGGGCTAATCCAGCTGTCTTCAGTGGCCCAGCTCTGGCCTGTCTTGGTGGGCCTAGGGTGACCAGATGGCAAGTGTGAAAAATCAGGACAGGAGGTGGGGGGTAATAGGCGCCTATGTAAGATAAATCCCGAATATCAGGATTGTTCCTATGAAACCAGGACATGTGGTCACCGTAGGTGCCTCTCCCTCCCCCCCAGTTAGGGAGACTTTGTGGGAGGGGGCACAAACCTTCAAGCACACCTGTGTTGCACGTGCAGTCCTGCAACATTCACCTTTACACAGGGGATGGGGAATCCAGGCCCCAGCATGCAATGCGGCTGGCCTGCTTGGATCCAACCAAGCATTGCACGCTGGGGTCTAGTCTCTGCAAGCTGCTAATGCATATCACAAAGCCAGCAGCACGCCACAACGTCCAGGCTGGGTCCTGAGGCTCCTGGCAAGCTACCAGTGCAGCCATCAGGTGGGCACAACCGGGCCTCCCTACTCGGCAAGGGCCAGTAGCCAAGAACCCACGGAGAAGCTGCTCCTTGGTGGCTGTGGTTTCACGTGGCAGGGCAGAACCCGTGCCCTGCCACAGTCCAAAGCACAGGAGCTGGTGACCAATGGAGAACAGGAACCACAGGGGCAGGACTGCCACAACACTACCTGGGCTATCCTGCTCCGACAGATTCTCGGCGACGATCTCTCGGATCCGGGCAGGCAGGCGGGTGGCTGGTGCGTCCTCGGAGCTGCCCCGAATGGTCAGACTCTTCCCCTCCCCTGAGGTCAGCACGCTGTTCTCCAGCTTCTGCTGGACGCAAACACAGCAGGCTGAGCTCAGGAGCCGGGCTTGCTGACATGGTGCTCGGTCTCTAGTTTCCCAGACAGGAGCTTCCCCAGATCTTCATAGCCTGTGCAGCCTCCTCCTGGCCCTTCGTGACCCTGTGCACCTTGGCGAATGCCTTGATCAGCCTAAATAACCCGCCTTGCACCTTCCTGGGGCTGCGACACTTGCTCCCCAGATGGACATACTGGGAAGCTGCTCAGACACCAGTCAGTCAGTCAAGACCCAATGCAATGCCCCTCCAACCTTCCTAACCAGCTGTGGCTGGGACACAGGTGACTCCCGGACTGTGGGGAGGCCACTGACAGGAGTTTGGGGTGCTCAAGACTCCGTCTAGTTAGACGCTAGCTGGACTGCACCTAGGTCCACAGAAATGTCATAGGCAAAGCCAACAGGGAACCAGTGGATTAGCATCCAACCTGACACCCCGCTAACCTGTGTTCAAATCTTGCGTGGCTGGTGGGTTTCCAGCTCCTGGCCCTGAGGAAAACCATCCTCACACCCCTGTCACTCACTCTCTAGTGCTGGGCTGAGAGCCCTGGAGGCTGAAGTCCTCAAGCAGGGCCTGATCCAAAACCAATGGAGGTTGATGATGGGTCAGGTCCGACTCCACAAAGCAGGGTCCACCATGGGCAGGGCAAGTTCCCAGTGCAGCACCCTCAATGTGCCATGTGCAATGGCCTCCTCTGGGGCGAGCTGGGGCCATTCGACAGTCCATCCTTGGCCTCACCACAGAGGCAAGGGGGCCCAGGGTGAGAGAGGTTTTTGTGGGACATGGAAATCTGGGCATTAGGGACCAGGATGAAGACCAGCCCATTCGCTTTACACAGGTCACTGCACAGCCAGCAGGATGGAAGCAACTTCCTTGCACCCCCAGCCCAGTTCAGACCCAAACCAAGAGCGTGGAGATAAAAGGCTCCTGGTTCCATTACCAGGTCCCAGCCCCCACACTAATCCTAGGAGAAGCCTGGGTTTGGACCCAAGCTACTCAGGGGTGCATCTCAGAGCTGTGGCACCCCCATAACCCATGAATGGGTAAAGCACTTTGCAAACACTCTCTCGGTGCAAGTTCCCCAAGAAGCCCATACAAACACTCTCAGGGTCTCTCCCTGCCCTTCCATGCCCCTTCCTGCCAGGGTTATAGATACAGGCATTCTTTCCCCCCTGGGCTCAGCTGACAGCCAGGGCCTACTTCCTGGACCACCCCGAGTGCTCTACAATATCTTCCAGAGAGACTCTCCATGGCCTGGAATAGATCGGACTTGGAGTCGGACCCACCCCTGCCTCTCAACCTGGGCGCTCTGCAGCTCTCCTTTAAGGGGATAAAAACACAAAGCAGGCGCCAGCTTCTGCACTCACTTTATGCGGCCGCAGGTTTTAAAGGTGACCTGAAAAGGGGGGCAGAGAGGTTGGGGTTGTGCCCTTTGTCATCATTTTATAATAGACGGTTGAGGCCTGTCCGGGTTCCCTCTCCTCCTCCCCTGTTGTTTCTGTAACAGGGGTATGAGCTCCTGTCTGCCCTGTTTCTGCTGGAGGACTCTACAGCCAACTGGAGAACTTTCAGCATCAGGCGATTACCAGCTTGAAACCTGAACAAGGTGCTTCTTGAAAAACACCCCTATAACTCAATGCCTGACACGGGGCTGGGGGACAGAAGCTCCAGGCCCGATTCAAATCCCCCGGGGCTCTTTAATAGCAGACTGGGACAGTTCCCACTGATTCGCTAGCCGTCCAAGCCAAAAGGGGGAAGGCGAGGCACCCTATCCCCGACGCCGTGTGGGGCAGGCAGAACGGAGAGGGGAGGAAAGGGAAAGAGCCTTTCAAGCCTCACATCTGTATCACAGAGGGAGCAAGAGCAGGGCCTCAGCTTGGCAGATCAGCCTGAACCCAAGCAACTAGTGTTTGCAAGGCGGCCCTCCAGGGCTGGCACCCAACCAGCCAAGGCAGAGGGGGAGGCGGGGAGCTTCCGAATACAGCGGGGCCCTGATCCGCCTCTCGCCCACCCCAGCGTACGCCGGGAGCAGCCCCCACGAAACCCGGGCATCCCGGCCAGGGTGGAACCGGTGTGAAACCGGAGTCAGACGCTGGCGCGGGGAACCGGCCGGGCGCCGCGGGCTGGCCGCGGACAGAGGCGAGCCGGGGGAGCCGCGGGTCGCTCCCGCCCCGCTTGCCTGGCGTGCGGCGCCCGGGCGGCTCCCGCAGCCTCCCCGCGCGGCGCTGGGCGCCCGGTCCCCGCCTCGCCGCTCCCGGCTGCCCCGGCCCTGCCCGCGGCCGCCCACCTGGATCACAGCCTCCAGCCTCAGCTCCGCGCCCCCGCGGGCGGTCATGGGCCCCCGCCAGCCGGCACCGGGCTGGGATCAACCCCGCGGCTCCCGCGCCGCCTGCGACCCACGGGCAGGGAGGCGAGACGGCCCCGGCCTTATCCCTCCCCTTCCTGGAGATTTCATCCTCCCCCTGCTCCGCCCGTGGTCCTAAAGCCGCGGCTGCGGGCCGGAGGCGCCCGGCCAGGCGTGAAGTGAGAACGGGACTGGCCAGCAGCGTCCCCACTTCCAGGGCTGCAGCCCGCCTGCGGGCAGGGAACCGCCTTCGCAGGTGGCCGCCCCAGGTTTGTCAAGCAAAGCTGTTCAAGCCGTGTTTTAAGCCCTCGTGGAGACAAGGGAAGGGGCCCGCGGAGGCCAGGAATGTAAGATGCAGACAGGGAGCGGGTGGACATTTCTGTAGGGATGAAGAACAGGCATTACTGACAGCCACAATTTCCGAAGGGCTAGTCCACCCCCTGCCTCAGGCCATCTCCGCCTATTAAAGATCAGGATGAAACCCAGTGTGGAGGGGCAGATAATCCCACATCTCTCTGCCTCCCCGGAGGGCTAGTCAACCTTCTTCCGAGGCATCTGACCCTGTCCATTATCAGGGACAGGAGAGCGGGCTAGATGGGCCTTGGTTCTGATCCAAGCCAGCACTTCCAGTGTTAACATGTATTGCCTGCTTGATGTGAACTCCTTTAAAGATGAGTTAGTTTGCTAATGTGTCTTAAAATCATCTTTCAGCCTGGCCTCAGCTTCGCACCATGACTTGGGGTGCGCTGCAGAGAAGTGGCATGGTCTGGTCTTCCCTGGCTGCAATAAAGTGGAGGAGCCTGTGCATCTGATTCAGTTTATTTCATTACCTCCCGCCAGGCACCCGGCTCTTTCACTGGTTTCTTTTTTTCACACAACACTTTGGGGACAAGATGCAGACAGACATACACAGAGAAGCAGCAGCTAGCTAAAAAAATCATTGAATAAATTTTAAAAATAGCCGCCTCATTTTGGCAATTACATTTAGAATCAGGGCATTGGGGAGGAGGCGGGGGGATTAACTAGTGGCAAAACAGCTCGACATAATCTGTCACCAACATCATAATCTGAAAGGAAACCACGGTGCTCTAGGACCCAAGTGTAGCATGGCTTTGGAGGAGAGGAGGGAGGATCAAGCCAATGCAAGAGAGATCTGGTTGGTGCTTTGCCCAACCCCCAAGCAACCATCACTATGACAACTTCAAACCCCCATTGCTATAGTAATACAAATGTGTGCAAACTCCAATGCGAAGAATCCCTGATTCCTTTTCCCGCCTTTCCAGACCTTGCTGAAGCTTTAGCAGAACTAAGGCCCTTTGATTTCAGTTTTTATTTTGCTTAAGCTTTCCTGGTAAATGATCAGTATTTATTACAACAATTAAACGACAAGTGAAAATCAGTGCAAAAATTAACAGTTTTCAGGGTAAAGATCAGAGTTCCTATTGGGAGGACAGTAAAAAAGCAACGAATAGAAAAGAAGTAAGGATATTGAAAACAAAAGCAGTTTAATACTGTGGTTTATGTCACAAATTGCACGCTAACAGTATTTCCACATATGAACACACATGATGTATCTTCCGCTACATTGCCTTACTTTAACAGACAGCCTCACGTTTAATGCTTCAGCTAATTTATAAGTAACATGACCACATTAGCTTAATGTAATGGATTGCATTTTCCTAACATAATCTGTATTTTCATGTACTTGAGTGGTCCCAAATTCGGCTGTCAATCAGTACAAATTGAACAATAGCTTTTGTAAAACCAGGAAATATTTCCATAAAAGAAACAGTAACAACTGAAAATGAAAGGCCTTAAGTAGAAACAAAGGTTGGAAGAGGCCCGTGTTCCCATGAGGTCATCCTTGGAGAGATTAGGTTGGTGAGATGCCTTCCCACACAGAAAAGTATTTTCATCTTAAAATCAGCCTGAAAGCTGAGAGAACCTCATACAAACACACTGAGACTGAACGATGAAGAAATTAACTACTGCAGCTAAACCCAGAAATCCTGCTGCCTCTGCTTGTAAGCACGTCTGCACTAGAAATTTAGGACGCTGCTAGCACTTCCTACGGTGCCATGCGCTGCACTTAGGTGACCCTTTAGAAACACGACAGCCAGATTGGTTCCTGAACTGAGTGCTCAGATCTGAAACACCCCAGGTATCATGGGAGAAATGGCAGACACTGGATTTAAAACCCCTAAATCCAAAGGCTCTGCAGCGTGCTATGGGTCTAAATCAGATCTCAGGGCAGAAGAGCCCTGATTTCTAGATCCAACTGGCTTACAGTCTAAGAGGGTGGAAATCTCACGAGAACGATGGCTGATCCAAGACGTCTGCCATTTGAAAGATGTGGCCAATGGGCTCTTCAAAGCCATGGGATTTTCTCACCACAGAGTCCTGTCCTTAAATGATGAAAGGATCAGGTGATCCTCCAGCTAACAACAGAGTCCCGCTGAAAGTCAATCAGGGCAGC
>ML675630.1:12110811-12164861 GCA_007922155.1 Mesoclemmys tuberculata
ATCCTCCAGCTAACAACAGAGTCCCGCTGAAAGTCAATCAGGGCAGCCAGGTTAGAACTCTTCATGAGCAGATACACAGACAGCCAAACTGGGCAATCAGGCCACGTCCACACTAAAGTGGCACAGCTATGGCACGGCAGCTAGGCTGCTGCGGCGTCAATGCTTCCTACATCAATGGAATGGGTTTTTCTGTCAATGTAGTTATGTAGGAATCCTTCCGTCGAACTAGCTGTGTCTACAGTGGGAGTTAGGTTGACCTCACTATGGCTGCAAAATTTTTCACAGCCCTGAGTGACGTAGCTTGGGCAATCTATTTTAAGATGTAGCCCAGGCCTCAGTAAAATCTACATCCAGTGTGACATGAAAATAAAAAGGATGAGACGGGTGATTTTCACTGGCCTCAACTTGACCCCCCTTATTATTATATGATCTGTATTACAGTGATGCTAAAATCAAAACTGGGGCCACATAGCACAGTGTACTGCACAAACGACATCAATGAGCTCGCAATCCTGCACTCAAAATCAACACACTCCAAAGTCACCTGGATGGGAAAATTGAAAGATCAGGGCTCAATTTCAGACAAGTTGTGGAACGTGCACATGGCAGACAGAGGGGTGCTCATTTTACAAAGGGGAAAAAAAATTCCCTTTAACTGTGACCTCTGTAGCATCACCCTGGACTCACAGTCAAGCTGGGCTCTTCTTCTCAGGCATCCCCAGGCATAAAACAACTTCAGGTCCCCTTCTGCCTTCACCCACCCCTGTGCCAGGCCCACCGCTTTCAGTGGGCTCGTGCAACGTAACTGATCGTAACCTGGCAAACAGCTGTCCTGACATTGCACCCGGAACAACAGACTCCAGCTGCCCCCTCTGGCAGCCTCGTGGGCTCCTGCAGGAAAACGGGAGTAAAAACGTCTGCACATGTCTAACAAGTGGCGCTGATGTGCACAGGGCCAAGCGGATGGGGGCCATGTCCCCAGAGTCACTTTTTAGAGTAGACCCGTATTGTAAAGGGGGTTGTGCGCTCCAGGCACCCAAGTAAAAACGTCTGCACGTGTCTAACAAGTGGAGCTGATGTGCACAGGGCCAAGCGGATGGGGGCCATGTCCCCAGAGTCACTTTTTAGAGTAGACCCGTATTGTAAAGCGGGGTTGTGCGCTCCAGGCACCCAAGCAAAAAGCAGGCCACTTAACAAAACTGCACGCTGAGCAAGTGCACGTGTCTCAGTCCCATCTCCTAGCACGGACCTTCTGCTGGCTTGGTCTCACTCCCTCTTCCCTTCGGGGGCTCTGCCGGCAATATCCCTTGGGGTTTACAAACAACCTGGCTGACTTTCAAGCGCTGCTGAGCTAAGGAGGAGGTGCTCATGATACAGTGAGCAGACCTGGCAGGGCAGCAGGGCCGGCCAGCACCACTGTCTGGATCCTTCCTGCACTGTCAACTCCGGGTTAGGGAACCCACAAGGCTCCCCGATCCTGGTCTGTGCCGAGTCACTCTTAGAACCTCCCCCTCTGCTGGTAAGAGGCAGCACAAAGATTCGATGTCACCCAAACCAACCCGCCCCCCGGCAGATGGCTCAGCGAGGAGGGTTTACATAGACCAGAGGGCACCAGAGGAGGGAACAGTTGGATTAAGGCAGAAAGCTTGGGAGCCTGAGGGAGCCCAAAGCCACAAGGAGTGAGCAGCCAAGAGTACCTGAAGGGAACTGGGAAGGATGGGGGGAAGGTCATGGGAACTGGAAGATCAATGAGTGGGTGGCAGGGAAGGAGACTGGGTTTTAGTAAAGCTGGACCCTTTGTGGTCTTGATCCAGACCCCAGCAGAGCCCTGGCTGGCTGCGAACTGTTCAGACTGTGCCAACATAATCCCTCTGTGCAGCAGAGGGCAACACAAATGATGAGGGGGCTGGAGCACATGACTTCCGAGGAGAGAATGTGGGAACTAGGCTTGTTTAGCCTGCAGAAGAGAAGGAGGGGGGATTTGATAGCAGCCTTCATCTGCCTGAGAGGGGGTTCCAGGGAGGCTGCAGCTGGGCTGTCCTCAATGGTGGCAGATGACAGAACAAGGAGCAATGGTCTCAAGTTGCAGTGGGGGAGTCTAGCTTGGACATTAGGAAAAACTTTTTCACTAGGAGGGTGGTGAAGCACTGGAATGGGTTACCTGGGGAAACTGTGGAATCTCCATCCTTGGAGGTTTTTAAGGCCTGGCTTGAGAAAGCTCTGGCTGGGATGATTTAGTCGAGGTTGGTCCTGCTTTGAGTGGGGGGTGGGACTAGATACCTCCTGAGGTCCCTTCCGACCCTCATCTTCTAGGATTCTATGACTCTCTGCTTTCCAGTAACCAGAATATTTCATGGCAGCAGTAATGCACCCCAAGAGGCAGCATTAGGCTGGATGCCCACAGTCTTCAGGTGCAAAAGGCCATAATGTGGGATAACAGCAAGCTTTGGGGGGGGACTGTTGGTTTGGCTTACAGCTGTGCTACTTAGCAATGTGGCCTAGGGGCTAAACCAGTAGCCTGAGGCATAGAAGAGCTGGGTTTTAATCCCACTTCTGCCACCACTCTGCTGAGTGATCTGGGGCAAGTCACTTCTCCCTTCAGGACCTCAGGTTTCCCCTTCTGTAAAATGGGGTTAACAATACTGAATCTTTTCAAGGTGCTTTGAGGTCTGCTAAGGGATCATCAACATCTGTACAGCACCTAGCCCAGTGAAGCTCTGGTCTGTCCTTGGAACCCCTCCAGGCTGCTAGAAGACGTCACAAATAACATGACCAGCAGCGTGTTGCTGGTTATATGAATTGATTCCTCCCCTGCAAGGCTCCCTCAATAAATCGATGCTCCCCACCCTGTAAGGGAGGATCTCAAGCCTTAGCTGCGATGGGAGGGAGAAGGGGGGGAAATATCTTTTTTTGGACCAACTTCTGTTGGTGAGAGAGAGAAGCATTGAGCCAGGCAGAGCTTGTGAGGAGCATTTGAGCCAGGCTGTAGATGCTGGGCATGGCGTGCCCCTGAGGTGGGCGGCGAGGTCATTGGTGCCCTGTCTGTCACACGGATCCTTTTGTTCAGGGCCAGAGCCCCCAGCAGGTGCAGAGATTTGTATTCAGGTGGCATGAAGGGAGCGAGGTAGGGAGAAGCCAACCGAGCAGAGAGGGGGAAGGAGGGTTTAGGGTTACCAGCTGCAGGACAAACCACAGCTGCCCCCCACAGGGGTCCAGTCCTGCCCTTCCCCACTCAGAACCAGGAGGCCTCCTTCTGCCACAGCCCCCAGAGAGGGGAGACCTGCCCCTGACACCCCACACAAACAGGGGTGCTCTGCCCTGCTGCCCCCACAATCTCCCTGGGACAGGGTCTCCCTCCTTCCATCCCTGGCCCATGGGGATGCTTTGCCCGCCCCGTGCGCTCCACGCTCTCCCCTCCCAGAACTAAGGGGTTCTAGCCCTTGCCCCGAGGGCTCCGCACCACCCTGGCATGCTCAGATTCCCCCGGTGCTGCTTGCCACATGAGCCCAGCCCCAGACTTTCCCCAGGGCAGGCCATAAGCCACCTTCCCTGGGTAGGGCTTTCCCGATCTCCAGCCAGCCACTGCTGGCTCCCCATCCTGGTCTCGGTGGTGGCTGCTCCCCATCTGCCACCACATGGCTGCTCCGGCTGCTGGGGGCAGTGTCCGGTGCCAGCCAGCCGCAGAGAGGAGCATTTGAACCCCAGTCTTCTGCCCCAGGATCCAGGGCTGGGTGCACGGGTGATCTGGGAGCCTCCACCCTTTGGGATCCTGAGCCATCCTGCCGGTACCGGGATTTGGGCCCAAACCACATTCACAGTTTCTAGTTCGGGGGCCTGGTCCAGGCCACTCTTATTTTCATGGGGGGGATCCTGCCCCGTGCATCCATCCCCCCCACCGGCTCTGTGCAGCAGGATGCATGGAGGACTTGGCTTCCCTAAGCCAGTTCAGCCCTTTGGAGCATTGCATGCTCCATAAAAAACCTACGATAGAACAGAACCAGTCTGGGCACTGAAATCCTCACCAGATCTAATATACGTGCAGGGGATCGGGACCACCACTGGTTCCAGGCTTATCCAGAATGCACTGAAAGCCCCATCTGTGCCGGGGTCTAATAGCAGAACCACCCATACCATTATGAAATGTTTGCTATCTAGCATACATTTCACCAAGGCTACTGTCGGTTTCCTTTAGTACCATGCTTAGCCCCCATCTACACTACCCAGTTTCACTTATTGGCTACTGCCTCTTACTATCTTCTGTTGTGTTTGCCATGTACACACGCCTCAGATTATTACATATGATTTGTATTACTCTAGTGCCTCAGAACCCCAGTCGCAGACCAGAACCTCACAGTGCTAGGCACTGTACAAACAACAAAAAGACAAGCTGCTGCCCCAGAGGGCTGACAATCCAAGCGTAAGTCAAGAAACAACGGTTGGATACAACAGACTGGGGGAGTACAAGGAAACAGTGAGATAACGCTGATCAGCATGGCAGGCTGTCACTCTGGGTAAGTTTTCAGTGCAGCTTCCCCCATGTGTTATCTTTTCATTGTTAACTGCATGGAGACACTTCATTAACATTACCAGGTTTCCTTAACCGGTTTGGCAGGTCCATTTTGCCCCTGTAGAAAGCACAGCTTGGGGAAGGGATCACACACAGTTAGAGCATATTTGCCTTCTGTGAATCGCCTGGAATCGCCTCCATTAGCATGATCCCTGAACCTGTGTGGGGCCCTATTAACTTCCAGGAGGCTCTGGGATTGCTAGATCCAGGCGTCAAAGAAAATGGGTTTACTTTGAGCAGGGATGGTCTTTTTGTTCTGGGTTTGTACAGCACCTGGCACACTTGGGTGCTGGTCCACAACTGGGGTTCCACAAGCGATGAAGGAGAAGAGGTGCGCCACGGCCGTGTTTCACAATTGTGTTTAACCATGGGAGGGGTTGAAGAGGACTCATAGACTCATAGACTCATAGGTCAGAAGGGACCAATATGATCATCTAGTCTGACCTCCTGCACAAGGCAGGCCACAAAACCCTACCCATACACATTTATAACAACCCCGAACCCATGACCGAGTTGTTGAAATCCTCAAAAATGAGATTTGAAGACCTCAAGCTGCAGGGAATCCACCAGCAAGCGACCCATGCCCCATGCTGCAGAGGAAGGCGAAAAACCGCCGTGGCCCCTGCCAATCCGCCCCGGAGGAAAATTCCTTCCCGACCCCAAATATGGCGATCAGCTAAACCCTGAGCATGTGGGCAAGACTCACCAGCCAGCACCCAAAAAAGATTTCTCTGCAGTAACTCAGTTCCCATCCCATCCAGCATTCCCACAGACCATTGAGCAGACTTATCTGCCGATAATCCAAAATCAATTGCTCAAATTAAACTATCCCATCATAACATCCCCTCCATATACTTATCAAGCTTAGTCTTAAAGCCAGATAAATCATTTGCCCCCACTACTTCCCTCGGAAGGCTATTCCAGAACTTCACTCCCCTAATGGTTAGAAACCTTCATCTAATTTCTAGTCTAAATTTCCTAATATCCAATTTGTACCCATTCGTCCTCGTGCCTATATTAGTACTAAACTTAAACAATTCCTCTCCCTCCCTAACGTTAATCCCCCTGATATATTTATATAGAGCAAGCATATCCCCCCGGAGCCTTCTTTTGGCCAGGCTAAACAAGCCAAGCTCTTTGAGTCTCCTTTCATAAGGCAGATTTTCCATTCCTCGGATCATCCTAGTAGCCCGTCTCTGAACCTGTTCCAGTTTGAATTCATCCTTCTTAAACATGGGACACCAGAACTGCACACAATATTCCAGGTGGGGTCTCACCAGCGCCATATATAACGGCACTAACACCTCCTTCTCCTTGCTGGAAATACCTCGCCTGATGCATCCTAAAACCGCATTTGCTTTTTTAACAGCCATATCACATTGGCGGCTCATAGTCATCCTGTTATCAACCAATACCCCAAGGTCCTTCTCCTCCTCCATCGTTTCCAACTGATGCATCCCCAACGTATATGTAAAATTCTTATTATTAATCCCTAAGTGCATGACCTTGCACTTTTCACTATTATATTTCATGCCCCTGCAGCCTGATATTTTTCCTCGAGAAAATGGAGTGGGTGGAGACCAAGTGGCCCAGCTCTGTGGCAAGTGAGCTCAGCCTGGTGAACTCTGAGTCCCCCCACCTCATCAACAGCCCAGCTAGTGACCCACAGACTCGGCACAAGGGGGCCCGGACAGGGGTTGGAAGTTTGAGGTGCTGCCCTCATATAAATCCGTTTCATTTCATCCCATTCCCTGCGTCAGTGGCGTGTGGAACAAAATGGATCATTTCACTTCCACGATCAAAACTTGAATCCCATTCACCCTGCGAGTCACACGCTGCTGGCTGGAAGCTAGCTCTACTGAGCATCAGACAGGATGGAAGGTGACTGTGCTCCCGGCACTTCCTTTTCTCAGTGTTAAACAAAGGCTAACCTTGCAAGCACTCCTGAGATTCAATCCATTCTCACCACACCACAGATCCCCAGAGCTGGAAAGGCCTCGGGAACTGGACTAGGTTCAGGCTGGCGATTGGATGCTACATGGCAGATTTAAAGCGGTTTAATCCTCCTGAGCATGTGTCAACATCTAAATGAACTTCTCATCTCCCATTTCCATCCCACGGTGGGCAAACTGCCACGTGCATCATGCACAAGGCAGATACTAGCAGCTGGATGCTCCTGCTAGAAGAGCTGTTTGACAAAGCACTGGGCCTTTCGAACTTAACTGTATCCTTCCCCTCTAAGGAGCCCAAGGGACCTGGGAGACTTCCTGGCATATCCCCCTTTTCAGGGGGCTCCCTAGAGCCGGTGGCGCTGTTAGTTTGTTACAAACAATGGATTTGAGGAATGTAGCTATTTTTCCTGCTTGTTAATTTTCTGTTCACATCGTAACTTTTACCAACACGTTCGCTATGCAAAGCTATTCAGCCAATAGTTGTTACAAACACCCAGGAGCCCTGTTAAAGATGCTCAGGTGCTTTGGAGTCACTATTGCGTTTCTCATTTGATATTCAGAATTGGCTGTTTGAGCTGTATGATTGGTGAGCGAAGGCACCTGGTAGATTCTGTCCCTCTGAGTGGATGACATTTCATTTCTCATCTGCATTCCCCTTCCACTCCAACCAAGTTTAGTTTCTTGATTAAATGCATCTCAGTGACATTCCAGAGCTCACAAACATTAAGGAGCATGTACTTGAATTTATTTGAAATTCTCTGGCTTAAAAAAAATGCAGGTTCCTTATAGAAAAAAATCTGAAGTTTTGTTTTTCAATGTTTTCAGAAAGTGCATAAGTGTCTTTTTCTGCTTCATCACTGATGCTCACACAGCCCTGTCCAGGAAGGGAGAGCACCTAGGCCCAAGAATAGCGCTATTAAAGATGCTCAGGCCCCGCTCCTATCCTCTCTCCCCAGACTGTCGGATATCAGCATTGAAGAGATGCAGAACCCAGCATTAACCTGGGATCTGCAGAAGAGTCCCCTTGCTCCACCACACGCTTTCATTGCTCCAGCCCTGCCTCTTCTCTAGTTGTCACTTACTTCAAGCTCCATGCAGCCAGCTAGGGAGTAAAGAAGGCGCTTCTCTTAGCCATTGCACTGGCTCTATGGAGGAAAAGAAGGAACTCTCTTGACCACAAACTCAAACTGCAGCAGCTCTGGGGAATAGCATAATAGGGCACTCCCTTCCCTGCCCCAAGAGTTTACAGTCTAAATACACTGGTACTTTTAAGCCGATCCTGCAGTCCCACAGCCAGTGGCCCAGACCGCTTGAAAGTTAATAGGGCTCTGCACAGGTTTAGGGATTGTGCTAGTAGATGAAATTCCAGGATGTGGCAGCAGAAACCCAAAGTGCTACAAAAACGCTCCCTGCTGAGGCAGGAAGTGAAACTAACGATTTATCAAACAGTGAAACCTGCTGAGCCAGAAGCACTGCCCCCAAAGAGAGAAATCGTGCAGAACTGGCTCTCATCGAGCTCACTTCTCGCCTCTGAGGTGTTACTTGGGAACAATACGTGACCCATGCTCAGACAAAACAGGGCTCCAGGCTAACCACATTAGACTTGGGCCAGAACACCGGAACGAATGAGCAGACCTTGCAAAAAAAGAAAAGAAAAAGCATCCCTGGCTTTTGAATCCACTGGCAGCATCTCACTTGTAACCCAGCCACGCCGACGAAGAGTGAGGCACAGTAACTCAGAGGGAAGAGCACCACCTAGAGAATGGCCAAGGTTGTGTCTTGGAGGTCTCAGCCAACTTTTGAGCCAAGCCTGACGCTGCTTAGGTTGTGAGAGCGCACAGCATCCCCACACAGGGAGGCATGGCCGAGAGAGAGATCCCTGGGATGAAGCACAGCTTGCTTTGCCTGAGCGAGCAGACTGCACACCGGTTTTCTAATAGCAGTGCAGCTAACAGGTGCCAGCAACTGTGAAAACAATGGTGTAGACTAGGCTCAAGAATGAGTTTCATGCTATGGGGTTGAAGCCCCCTGGGGCCAGTCTCCCTTAGTCCTTACACCACTGCTAGTTTCAGCCGTATAACATTTTATAGTGTAAATGCTGCCTCTTAGTGCGGAACTAAGATTGGCTTTGGTTCTGTATTTTCATTTCTTTTATTTTAGAAATTGCTGGAGGCGTTTGGGCAGGGGGACATTTCTACGCAATAGTCAAAATGATATGCACTAATAAAATCCTTGCTATGGCTGGAAAACCCTGCCTTATATGCCTCTGCTACACCTGAACTTGCAAGAACCCCAGCTGCCGCGTGGTCCAATTGCTGGCACTGTTCACGCACATTGTCACCTCTGGATTTCACAAAAAGGAGATTGACAGCCTGGCCAGTTCTCCTTCCACAGAGCTGGATTAGATCCACTCTCCTCCCCAGCATTATGTTTAGCTGGCGGGACAACCCAGCAGAAAACAGGCCAGTTGTCATTGGCAAGGTCTGAGCCTGGAGAAGTGTTAATAACAAGAGATGGAAGAGCAGCAGTAGGAAGGGCAATGGGAAGTTGAACTCCCTAAGGAATTCCTCCACTCTGTCTCCAAAGCAGCCACTTTCAAGCCCTTCCCTGAGCACCTGTTCAGGAGATGGAGGGAAGCAGAGCTGGATTTAACTGCGCATTCACCAGGCACCAGATGGCCCCTGCTCCCACCACAACCACTGAGCAAAATCAGCGTTAAACCAGACATTCTCCTTGCACCCTCACAGTACTGAAGCAGCAGGGGGATGCCGTACTCACCTGGAGCGATCTCTCTGATCCAGGGAGGTTGCGCTAGGGCTTGCTGGAGTGTTAGTTACTCTCCCCAGGCTGGTTACTATAGAGCTCAGCACATGCTCCCAGTGCTGCCTGACATTCAGCTTACAGCTCTTTTGTTGGACAAGGTCACTGCCTGTTCCAGCAAGGCCACACTGCCCTTTCGTTCATCCTGGTAACCAGGTACCAGCCGCCTGGCCACCTCCCCACAACTCAGCCTGTCGTCATGGCGTGCTGCCCTCTCTAAGCTCTTTAGCTGCTAGGAGTTATCTCTCCCCAGGAGGGCTGGTAAACAAACCGGCCTGCCCAGGCAGTGACACACTGCGATGCCAATCCTGGAAAAAACCGGCTGCCCATTTTTGTTCACAGGTTTTGACCGAACGTGGAGGATTTCTCTCTCCGCAGACGGCGTGGATGGACTGGCCGGTGCTACCGATTACGCCCCCAGTTGTGATTAAGCGCATGTTAGTTACAGCGCGGATGCTCGCTGCTTTAACTGATTTCAGTTCTCAGGAACCTTGCCCTACCTCCATGCCTCAATCACTGTTCTTTTGCCCTGGCCCACCCAGCCCCTTTCCCTCTCCCAAGGAAGGATTCAAACCCACTCTTAAGACTCGCAAGTTATAATTTTCTAAACCTCAAACTTGTAGTTGGAGGGGAGGGGAGGGGAAATGGCATCTGCCAATTATGAGCACTTAGGGCAGGGGATACAAGATAATCCCCACCCCCCAGTGCCCCCTGTGACAGAGATGGCAATTTCCTGCAATATCTTTGGGAGCTCTCACCGTATAATACTGTCGTCTCACTGTGGGCAAGGGATTGTCAGTAATTCCATAGATGAAGGTAACCACAGCTCCCCGGGACCTAGGAACAGCAGGGGGTGATTCAAGCAGGTTGTAACACTCCCAGAGAGGTACCACCTCCCGAGGTGGCTCACTTGTACTCATGCAAACCGGATTCTCCAGAGGCCAGTGACAAAGAGGACTAGGGAGATGAATAATCTGGGTTTAAACTGACACAAGGCCTTCTTTCTGATCAAGGAAACAGGCAGGACCTTCTCTCAGGGGAGGGCTGGAAGGACTGACACCGCCCAGAGTCCTTATGGACACCGAGTGATCTCTGGTAAGCTTAGTGGCATGCATGTGGGTTCTGTTGCTGTTTGTAATGTTTTCTCTGTAATGCTTTTACCTTAAGAATAAAGATGCTTGCTTAGAAAAAGCTGCATGGGTAATTTACAACCCTTGGCAATTACCTTGGTCAGTCTTCAAAGAGAAAGCAAAGCAGAGACTAGACTGTCTAAGCACAGTGTAGGCAGGGAACTGCCCAGCCTAGAAAGATCCCCATCAGGAGGGAGAGAGACATGAGTCTCTGCCCAAGAATGGTGACAGCTGGAGGAGCTAGGGGTGTAGCGGGTGCCTCTGAGAGACCACAGAGGGGCAACACAAGTGCAGTTGTCCTGAACTGTGACACCACCAAACCACATTTTGGTGATTTTGATGGGGTTTTTTAAATAATGGGTTACAGTCAAAATAAAGACCCCTAAAGAGGAGTCTCTTTATTGTCTCTCTCTCACACACACATAAGGGAAGTTGAGATGGGGAAGATTCCCCACCCCCAGTGAGCTAAAGACAGCAAGATTGTGCTGAAAAATAGAGGACCACAATGGAGAAAAAAAAAGGGTAAATATTTTATGTGCCTATGGGATTTAGGTGCCTAACTGTCATTGACAGACAAGAGGATCAGGACTCCTAAGTGTCTAACCCAGTTTTAAATGTGAGGCTTAGGTGCCTAAGTGAATTAAGCACACTTTTTATTAGTTATAATTAAAATAAAAATTAAATATAGCAGCCACCAAATATGACATGACAAAAAAAATGTATGAAAGCAGGTATCATGAACATGCATAATTTTCACTGCAAGGAAACAGTCCTGAAATGTTCTAGGGAAATGGAAAAAAAAAAGTGATTTAAATCCAGACACGCCAACCTTGCAAGCCCCTCTCTGTTCCACCTGTGAAATAGTTAAAGGTGGAGCACAGCCACTCAGTCCCCGCGCTCTATAAATATGCCCCAATGATCCAGCAAAGATTCAAGCATGTGTTTAACTTTACACACTGTGTGACGTGAGCCCCAAGGGGCTGTCACAGGGCATTTCTAGCCCGTAGCACCGCCTGCTGACTTGGGATAGGGCTCCACCTATTCTTTTCTGAGCAAGCCCCTACCTTGGCTCCAAGCACACCTGCTGCTTGTCCCAATAAGACCCCTCCTTAGGGCTTGATGATTACAAACCTCAGAGAAATGGCGCCATACCAGCAAGTCCCAAACAAATAAAAGCTGGTTCTGGCTTTCAGGCTTCCTCTGAATCCTGCCCTCTAAGCTCTGCTCCCAGGCCCTCGGGGTTTTCGCTCTGTCTCTCTCCTGACGACAGGAGACCACTTCTCCTCCTGGAGCTTAGGTAGTTCAAGCAATGATTATCCCTCGCCTTGCCAAGAGGCACCAGCTCTCCTGCTGAAGCTGGAGTGCAACTGGTCTCCGTAAGTGGGCCCCACTGAGTCCTCAGGCACAGAGAATTTGGCAGCCTTCTCCTATTGGTGTCTGCTCCCTAATCCAGCAGCCTTCTTATGCCTTTCACTAGCTGCAGGCATGACCAGCTAGGAACTAGGAGGCAGCATTTATACTGGCCCCTGCCCATTCCTTATCGGCTATGTGAGAAGGGAGCCTTGCCACACCCTCTGCCGGCAGTGCCAGGTCCCAGGCGGTAAAGATACAGCAAGAGGATTCCTTCCAAATGCTGCTGCTTCCCAGGACTCTTTTCCGCTCTCCCCCCTTTCCTCAGATTTTGTGCCTCTGACCACCCCAAACTCTTCAAGGGCCACCCATATCAATGGGGAGGGATCACCCATGGGCAGTACTGCTCCTACGGGGAGACTGCCAGGTGGCATGGACCCCTCACCGTTCACAGCAGGTCTACAAGGTCAGGGCCGAGACTGTGTCTATTTGTACTGTGGAGCCCGCAGCAGTTTTGGGCACTGGGAAAATTGTTTTCACTTCCAGTGCAAAAGAGGGACATGAGCCTAGAGGCAGTGCAGGTGGTCTCACAGAATCACTGCGGTATCCCACGGCTCCAGGACTCTGCCAGCTCTTCTCCCTTCCCCAACATTAGAAAGTGGCTTTCCCCTCTCGCTTTATTAGCCACTTAATACAGCAGCAGATTAGCAGCAAGCAGGGATCATGGCAAGGCAAAGAGATGGGGTGGAGGATTGGCTTGTCCTCTCAGGCCAGACCAGTGGTTCCCCACCCACTAGCTCTTTGAAAGCTGTCTGAACACAATGGGAGACTTTCCACAGGCTTCAGCTCAGGCCCTGAGGAGGCTCTGACCTCTCCCCAGCAGGAGGTGCCAGCCAGCTGACACTGGAAAACAGAAGGGGCATGTTTTTTCCAAAGTTCCCATCTGTGCGAGATTCTCACTTTGCTCTTAGCTCTCTGGCAAGACACAGGTGGAACTGCCCTCACTCTGAGGGAGGGCTGACACTTGTGGGCAATGGTAGCAGGGTAGGGCATAAGCCAGATCTACACTACTGGCCATCACATGCTGCCCCATGTAAACGCTGCACTTTGAATGTTCCAGCCAACTCATTCTTCTCACCATCACAGGAGACCAGCTCACCAGCCATCACTCCAGCTTCTCATCAGATCCCACCACCGTCAGGTTAGCTGTACCCTCCATGCCACTTGGATCCCTTGTGGTTGCGCTACATGTTAAAGCCATTGTCATTCCGCACAGTTCTGCTGTGCATTCCCCGCCACCCTCAGACCTTTAGCAATTGCCTTGGTATTTCAGTGCATATATTGCTAGTGCCAACCTGCATCCTTCTCTATCAAGGAAGCAGGGAATAACTCCCTACAATCAGAGCCTGTCTGAACAGGTCAGAGAACTCTGCAAATGACACAAGAATCAGACCACCCATCAAAACGTAATTTTATTGTTAATTTAATATGGTACATTTCCCACCTGTTTTTCCTGGGTGCTCTTCCAGCAGCTCAAAGAAGCAAAATTAAACACATTCTCTGGATTTTTTTTAAATGCCAGAAATCAAATCCTCATCATCCAGTTTGAAATAAAAAAAGACAGACAAAGCTTGGAACACTTAAAAAAATAGCAAGACTTCAAGCTTGTTAAAGGCTTTCCCCTTGAAATAAATAGATAAGAAAATATTAAAAAAAAAAAAAAAAAGAAATCTTAAGCCCAGCTCCATAAAAAAGGCGACCATGGTTCTGTCCTTCATTGCATCTAGCTACACCAGGGACTTGATAAAATATCTGTGAAAGAAAAGAATCTCTTCAAAATCAAAGCATGAAAACTTATAAGGAATTTCAGAGTTTTGCTCAGATACAGCTATTTAACTAGAGTAGTCCAATTAAAAGCTTTTCCCCATCACGTTACCTATTGTAGTTCATCTAAGTGCTCAGAAGCTTTCAGGCTGGTTGTTGCACCTTTCGAGAAGGTGAGTCTCAGATCAGATGGCACTTCAGAAGACATGCAACAATGTGCTGTTGAAAAGCCTTGGGAAGGACGACACTAGAACAGTTCTTGGCAGTATTAAAGGTCTTGACCCTGCTATATCAATCCCACTGTCCTTCCTTCCTACTGCCAGCTGGGGAATATTTCTTCCACCACCACCCCAACACCACAAACTACTTAAGGTGAGAAGTGCCCATGGCATACAGCCGAGGCATGTCATGGCAATACACAGTTGCTGTGGCAGATGTAGCCAACTGTTACCCTTCAGATCCCTTGCTGCATGTGCTTGCATTGCACGTCATTCCACATCTATTGCATAGTCCATTAGCACATCAGACAGCAAACACATACAAGATTTAATCCAAACTGGATCCAAACTTTGATACTGCACCTTCCTCCCCCCTCATCACATGCTCTTTAACGAAGCACCCGTTTGTCTAAGGGGACCAGCTGAGTTACTGTTTTTGGCTATCCTGAGTTACGTTAGTCAACGGGGTATCGTTAAGGAGAGGGAGGGAAGAAAGACATGCAAAAGCATCCTTGTTGGAAATACGTAAACACCAGAGCGTGCTGGTTTGGAGAAGGAGGGGAACAATCGCTCCCCCCTCCTGCTGGTTTATAGTCCTCTATAGTTTACCGTGATCTCAGAGCAGAATTAAGAGCCCCAGCCGCTGGGGGTGCTGGTTTCTGTTGGGAGCTCGGAGTTTAAGGCATCGCTCTCCCCAGCGCTGGGGTATTTATTTCCACATCAGTCTCAGGGCACTTATTGGTTTTTGCATAGCTCGCACCCCTTTCTTGTAATGCCCAAGAAAGCTACAAAGGCTGCAACCAGTCATGGACTGGGGTCTCCTGAAGCAGCCTGTCAATGCCGAGTGTAGGGGGGCGCTCCCCAGCCTTTGGTCCACAGTGAAGAGAAGAGCTTCCTTCCTCAGCATCCACACAGGAAAGCAGATAGGGTGGCTGGGTTAGAACTGAACCCAGCCTGTGCTCTGCTGATTCTGGGTACATGCAGACCTGGAAGAAAACAAAACCGTGTGTTGAGATGGTGACAGTGGTTTGGGCTAAGGCTGCTGTTTGCCTCTTGAAGGGCAGTTTGCACAGACCAGCGCTGTGGGCTTTGACCAAGCTGCCATATATTGCAGAGATCAAAACCAAAGCCTCTCTTAGGGTCGATCTTCACTATAGAGTTAATTTGGGTTGTTACTAAGGTGCTGCCCCTCCTCCACTCCCACAAAACGCTCTCACCCAAGTTTGTTGGGGCTTTAAACCTGGGCTAGCTGGCCTGGCAAGGGGCAAGAAGTGGGGTGCTCCTTTTACTCAGGCTGGGAACCCTCCCACTTTGCAGTGAGGATGCAGGCTAAATCATGCTGACAGACCTCCAGTGCCTTCCCACAATTCTCCTGGTGTCCGTTGGGACAGACAAGTTCTCCCACAATTCACTGGGAAGGAGTCCGAGAAGCGCAGCAAAAAAATAAATAAATGATAGAACGTGCCCCCAAAAGTCTTAGCAACACACACAGGGAGCACAGCACCAGTGAGGACACAGTAGCTGTCCCCCCACCTCCCCAGAAAGCCATCCCCACTCACTTAGTTACACAACTCTGAAAACCAGGCATGGCCTCACCCTGAAGCTTTGGCAAAGTCTCCCCAGATATCGACGTTGGCGGGTGTGGCGGCACCACAGGGCTGGGGCCAAGACGAAGCGGCATCTACCAGCAACCAGGGAATTCAAAGGAAGAAAAAGAACAAATGAAAGGTCAGATTTTACCACCACCAGTTATTTCCCGCAAACCCCAGTTCCTTGTGGCCCTAAGAAGACCCTATATCTTTACCAATAAAGCCAATACAAGCCAGCTATTCTCACGGACTTACTGACATTGTTTTTTAAACCAGTTACTTAAACTGGTGCCACTTCTGACTAGAGAGAGGAATGCCTTGGGCTGCTGATTAGCGATCTCGACGGCAGACCAGGCCGCAGTACTGGTAGGCTAGGAAGGTGGAAACTGAGGGCGCTAGCCAAAGCCAAACATGAAGTGGACAGGTTATATTTAAAGCATGGTTCCATGCTGAAAAGTGACAACATATGGCACCAAGGGAGGGTGTGTTGGGGGGAAAGGGTGTCACAATTTTTGCCTCTGTCTCCAGGTACAATTGACACTCCCAGCCTCACACAATGCATCTGCCAGGCTGAACTCTTACCCGCACAGATTCAAAGTGCTGCCAGAACCAACCAGAGTTCGGAGCACCCAGATCACATGGGTTCTACTCCCCATTCTGCCGCTAGCCTGCTGCACGACCTTGGCCACCTCTCTGCTCTGTGCCTCAGTTTCCCCACACTGACCTTTGTGAAGCACTTTGTCATTTACTGATAAAATGCACTAGTTAAGAGCTAGGTATTAATAATAATTTTCCACCGCTAAAACTAAATGATCACAAGAGCTTGGCACCGGCATAGAAATAATCCTGGGGTCCAGCACAGAGTTAGTGCGCCACAGAAGATACAGGGGAAGTGACATTAACATTTTGTTCAGCTTCACTGAGCTTCATCTCACAGGCCAGCTCTGGAAACACAGCTGCAGAAACTCAAGTGAACATATCGATCCTACCTTAACAATTCCCTTGGAAGTCAGATTTAACCAGCTCTTTAGCTGGGTGGCAGAAGGTGCCATGTGGGAATAAAGAGCTGGTCTCTTAGGAGCCAAGAGATACACTTGCCATCTCAAGGTATATGCAGGAGCTACCAAGCGGAATATTTATAATCCGTGCAGATGCAAGCCAGGAGGCAGTGGTAACAATCGTGATAATGCCACACAAATTTGCTATACAACTGGCAAGGACAGAAACCTCTGCGATGCTTTAGCCTCCTTTTCGTTACTGTGCTAAACTAAGGCGGCAACATCTGAGGGAAAGAGGACTGAGTTTTAGGATCACTTCTGCCACGACGGGGCTGACTAGTCTACTTGGTTTCCATTCACCAGTTAACCCCCAGGGCGACTGCTGGGTGATGACGATTCAAGTCTGACTGTATCAGATCCACCTGATCGACTTAGCCCCGTCAGCTCCCTCCAAGCAGCTTCTCTTGGGTCTGCTTAGATCTAGCTGCACAACTTCTCCGGTGCTGTTGTGCCCTGCTCCGGATTCCTCAAAAGGGTTTTCAGCAGTCTGGCCCGTACCACACCAAAGCGATTGACGCGTTTGTCACATCAGCACCGTACTACTGCAATTCACGTTATCCGGGGTTAGTGCAGGCCGATAACGGGACACAGCAGCTGGTAAGCAGATCACCATTTAAACAGAGTCAAAAGTGTGTGAACGCATGACACCAGCACTCTGAATTGGCTGTGGGTCGAGTTCTAGGATTAGTTCGAAGTCTTTGTTCTCATCTTCCAAGCCCTGAATGGCCTAAGAGTGCATTACTCCCGCGGTGGTCTTCTCCTTACATTCCCCACCACCTGCTACACTCACTCGGGATGCTGCAGCTGACAGAGGCCAGGTTGCATCCTGCGAGCCTGGGGAAAGGTGTAGGATCCAGCAAAGTCCTTCAGTCACGGAACAAACTTGCCAGCCTGGTGAATCTTGCCACCACAGCTCACCACAAGGTCCCCGTCTAAACAAGCATCTCCCAAAACAGCATAGTAACGAGATCCAGAGCAGAAGGAATCAGCCCCACAGTGTAAGGAACTGGCTTAAGATCTATCTTTCCTAGAGGTAATTTTGAGGCTCTCTCACAGTGCGGACTAGTGCCATAGAAACGCCTACAGAAGTGCCCAGACACCTTGGTAATGAGCACGCTATACGCATTGGCAGGTACAAACAGGCCTAAAGAAAACGCAGCTTGCCCCTGTGAACACAGACCTGTGTTAGCAGCACCTGGTGGCTGGGAATCTGCAGAGCATGATGGGAACTGCGCCCCTGGAGGAGGAATCGAAGCAAGAGGTCTCCCTCCAGGAGGGGGTGGGAGCAAGCTCAGGCCCCCAGGTCCTATGGAACGTGGTTTGCTGCTCCCAGCTGCTCCTTCCTTTTTCTTCATGTTCTAAAGGGAAATTAAAAATACACAGTTTAGAAGGTCAGCTCAAATGCAGCTGTCGTGAGCATAATGCACAGCTTTGGCACCATTGCTCATGGGAAGCCACTTAGGTCAGCTGATTCTTTTATGCTGCTGAGCTCAGCAGAGAGTCTGCAGGGCGAAGGGAAGGGGCAGGAGAGAAGCTGCTTCCCTTTGAAATCCCAGTGCCATTTTGGCCAACACCAGGGACTGCACTAGGGTCCGCCAGTGCGGAATGCATGCACCTATACAGCTTCAGTTACTGCCCAATTCTGTAGCTGGGAGCGGTCACAAACTCCCATCCTCTGTGGATTGGACAGAAGGCGACACAACATCCCCATCTCCCCCAACCAGATTTGCATGAGAAATCACTACTACCCTGCTGCAATCCAACCAGAGTGGGAAGGGAGGAAGGAGGGAGAGCGCCAGGATTCAGTGGCCTATATTAGCTAAAGCAGGTCCTATTTTGCCCGTTACAGAAACTGAATTTAGCAAAAGAAAACAGGGAGATGGTGTGGAAACATTCCCCATGCATCTCCTCTTTTAAACTCATCGAACATGGTGGTGTGACTGGGCATAGGGCTGTTGGACTGTTACCAATACCCCATCACGCTGCTAAGACGTCATCAAAATTGCAGCCAATAAGAAGACCAATTGATTGCAGCCAATAAGCAAAGCCAGACTAATCTTTCTTAGAGGGCTAATACTGGGTAAATCAGCCTTACACACCTGTAAAGGTGAGTTTCCACGTGTCTCAAGCAACAGACCCTATAATCAAACTACATGTGGCAAGATGAATGTTAAGATTCCCTCTAAGGAGAGTTCAGGGGAAGATTTACTTGGTGGAAGCAGCAGACTGACCAAGAAAAGCACCTCACCGCAATGTTCAGTTTGATGGTCTGTCCCTCCTTGAAGCCCAGGTCTAGCTTGGGTCCTTGATCGGGGTTCTTGGCTTGTTTTGCAAGCTCACTCTGCTGTTTAACCCACCTGTATGGGGAAAATGAAAGGTGTAAAATGAAGACAGAGCACTCATGAGAGCTGCTCATGGCTAAGTGCAACACTGCTAAAAGGAATTTAAAATCCATGTTGGAAACAAGCTGCTTCTCTTACATTACCAGCAATCTTAATGAACTTTAAAAATCCAATTTGTTTTTTTGCATTTCTCTGAGCCCAGACAGTTAAAAATCAATGAAGTCAGTTTCACTTTTGGGCTGTCAATCAGAGCTGGGCGAAATGTTTACTATTTGTCAAAATATTGCCATTTTGGGGGCATTGAAGTTATTTGTCAAATTCGGCAAATAGTTTTGGCCAACAAAAATCGGAAAACAACAACTCTGGAAATATCAAAACAGTGTGTTTTGATAAAAAAATCAAAACAAATGGGTTTCCAAAATGTTGCTGCGAATGGACATTCGAACAGTATTGTTCCGACCTGTCACATTTTTTCAGTTTTTTATTTCAACGAGAAACCATAAAAATTAATTTTCAGTTTGAAACTAACTTAATTCCAACCCCCTTGTTCGGTCACTGCACCAAACAAAAATTCAATTATTCAGTGAGCTCGGCTGTTGGTTGGGAAGCACACTTTGCAGGGGAGACACTTATTTGCCCCAAAAACCATTTACTTATGCTGTGTATTTTTCAGCTAAATCACCAGAAACTTCTGTTTGTCTCAGGTTTTCTACCAACTTCTTTTTATAAATTCTCAGTTGGGGTTGTGACCCTGGCAGACCAGGTGCCAGCTTTTGCCAAGACTGTAGGTGTCAGGTGAATACTCAAACTCCGAGCTGGAAACCAGACCAGCTCACTTGTATATTAACATTGTTCAAGATGGGTGTTAGACTTGTAACAGTGTGTTTAGTCTCTATGAAGTGCTTGCAAGCTGCTGCATGCATTAATTTCACTTGTAATGTCTGTAGCTCAGGCAATAAGATGATAAGTATGTTTTGGTTTGTAACTATAAAGATACCTGCTCTGAATTTGTGAACCCAGCAGGAGGAATAGTCCACCAGCCATCAAGAAGAACTATCAAAACTAAATGGGCCACTGTGGAATGTTCTGATACAAAGACTTGATAAATGGCCCCCTCACGCCCATGAAAGCACTACGTGCAAGAAAGCCCCGCCCACCAGCTCGCAAGTTGGAAGAAGGGAGCTAAACAGGGTCACAAGAAAATGTTCTGACTTTCACAGGGCTGGAGCTAGGAAACAGAAGCAGAGATCTCCAGGGTCAACCTGGTTTAGCCCTAAAAGACGTTCAGTGCTGAGAGGTTACTAAACTCTGTCACCTTTCGGAACCACAGATTAACTCATTTGTCTGCTTTAACCTGTAAATAACTCATTTTCCCCCTAGCTCATAAATCCTTAGTTATTTTACTATAGGATTGGCTACAAGTGTGAGCTTTGGTGGGAGATCGGAGGTACAAATTGACCTGAAGTAAGTGACTGTCTCTTGGGACTGGAAGCAACCTGAGTCTTTTGTGATCTTTGGTGTATGGCAACCAGATGTCACTAAATCCAGCTTGCTGGAGTGACAAGATAGACTGGAGTGCCCAAGGGGACACTCTGTGACTCCACGGTAAGACTGTTATTGTGCTTCAAGAGTTCACATTTGTTACTGGCTTGGTGAAATCTAACGATAGAACACATCACCAGTTTGAGCTCTCTGCCCTGCTTTTTGACAGTCTGCCCTGAGGTTGGCACTCTCAGTCATGGACCATTCCAGACAGTGAAATGGGGACACTTTGAGTTATCCCTTTAAACAAGTCTGACGTGTGTGGATTCCTGAAAGCAGCTCAGTGGAACCCAATGTAATGGGCAGGAAAGGAAGTGTAGAAAAAACCAGCATAATGTTTTGAGAAAATTTTTTTTACCAAGATCATTTTATGCCCAGGGGCAGCAGAGGCTTTTTCAATATGCTTATGTGGCCTGAGAACTAGCCAGCTGCACTAACGTACCATGAGGAAGCGCAGAGAAAGCCATTCCCACTATTCAAAGTGACAGCAGCCAAACTGAATTGGCCAGCGTGTCCGAAGCCGGCTCAGTCAGTTTCACACTGCTCTGCTCAATGACCGACATGCAGTGTAGGAAGGAGGAAACAACCTCCTTGGGCTAGTGCATAGGCTCATTTTGTGCTAGCAGTTAGAGCTACATTAAAGCCTCTCAGAGGTGGACGCTCACCCATTCCTCTGGCCATGGGGCAAGAATAAAAATGGCAACTGGCAACGTGGAGGAAGGAGACTGGGGAAGCACAAAGGGGAAATGGCAACCACCAAGGAACCCATGTGGTCTTGCATGTGAGGGCCCAACAGGGATAAAAGTCATACTCCCTCTAGTGGGAGCTTGGGAAATTTTGGACAGACAAAAATGTTCCACGTTTTAATGTGTATAAAGGGGAGAACCGAACTGACTCACCAGGACTTGTCTGCCCTGTATCGCTCCCCTGACCAGGCTTCCCCTCCCTAGTGAATCAAGAGCTAATGGCTTCCCACTGCAGCAACTTCGGTGAACACCTACAATTGTGTGCATAGCCCAGAAGTGACCCAGCCCAGAGATGAAAGGGTGAGAAGAAAACTCACTTAAAGTGGTCTTGAATGGCTACATTGAAGTCAAAAGCATCCCCTCGGTCTACAAAGCCGAGTCCGATAAACGCACGGCGCCCTGGAAAACAGGAGAGCAAATGCTGGGTTTAACACCACATCAACAACTTTGCACTTGCTGAGGAGACACTTGCTCTCCCTGCCTTTTGGTGTCACACATTTCATAGCCCTGCCATTCTCTTCAGACTCACCAGAGAGCATATTTAATAGCTGAATTATTTCTTCTCCCAGCCTCTGAATTTGCCCAGCATGGGACCTTTACTTCCCTTCTACAGGGTACTTGGATCAAAGGGCTCATCTATCCAACAACACTGACCAATGTTTTCAATTTAGCCCAAATGAAGATGCAAAAGCTGCCTTTCAGGATGGATCTTGGGACACTCCTGACACTGGGAAGGTCATGGGGGCTAAAGACTAGCTTTCCCCCTCTACGGGGGAAGGAGATTGGAGAAGAGAAGGGGAGGCAGGATTAGCTATCCAGCGTGAACACTCTCTACCAGAAGAAGATACTTTTCAGTGGCATCTCCGCATCCCCATGAGCCTTTGCCATTAGGTTTGTTCTGTGTTTGTACAGCACCTAACCCAATGAGGGGCCTGGTCTAGAACCAACGTTTCTGGGTGCCATGGTAATAGAAACAAACAACAGTCCCTAGTAAATGCCTTCCTTTGGGCCCCTTGTGACACCCACAGCCACCTGCAGTTTGTGGCCTCATTTAAGAGCTGCTCAGCTCCTGCTGTATTTACCAACTCCAGGTCTGAACAATCTCTCCTATACGTATTGATCACAATCTGGGTCCTTTATGGTAAGAGTGAATCCTATCCCCTCGGCCCTGAGAATATTCTTTGGCAGTTTAAATTTACCTTTCAGGACCTTCCACTGTTTGACACTCCCTCCCTTACATTCTCTCTCACTCACACCCTTACGAGAAAGCAGGCTCTCTCCTCCCATTGCAATAGCCAATTCTCCACCCTGCACCACAACCAGCATTTATTCAGGTTATAAAAATATCTGGGCCTGGAATCTTCCAGCGTTGAGATGGTTCCATGAAATTTATTTTAAAAAATGAATTAAATGGATTTAATGCTTGTGAAAGGCATTAAGTTGACAACCCTGGAGACTGAAATCTTGTGTTTATCAGCGAAATGATCCAGTACAGCCAGCACCAGTACAGGTTTCTCTAGACTCTCCCACTTGCTTCTCATCCACAACCTGTGGCCTATTTTAGCCTTGGCCTCTCTGCTGAGACTGCTAGTTAAGAATGCTTTTTGTACTGTGATGTCACTTTCTATCAGAAACTGGACTAATGTCTGGTCTACAAACAAAGTTGCCCCAATTTAATTAAAGGTGCAATTTTAAACAGATTTCATTAAATTAGCATAACTGTGTGAGAATTCTCTTATATTGGTCTTATATCAGTTTAGCTTCTGGTGGTAAATTTACATACATAAGATAAACTGACATAACCAGTTTTAAACTAATATAAGTGAATCCGTACAGGGGCTTGCATGAGCTTAACCAAACTGGTTTTTCAGCTGATTTAAATTAAACTGGTGCAAATTCAGTGTGTAGCCTAGAACTGTGTGGAGGATGGAAATTCCATTTCACAAAAGATTTTGAAATCTGGCTTTGTTCTGAATTGGAACAAACCCTGACATTTTTTAAATTCTTTGAAAAGGGAAAGTTTGAGAATAAATTGTTTTGGATTGATCAAAACTTGATTTCAATTTAGATTTTTACTTTATCATATATCATACAAAAGTTTAAAAATTCAAAATGAAAAGTAATTTCTAAGCAAAAAATTGAAGGGTTTGGCACCCATGATGCTGAAATGGGACATGTTGACGCTGTCAGAACTTTTATTTTGTTTTTTTCTATAAAGCTGAAATTTTGGCAAAATTGACACAATTTTGTGAAGTGTTTCAATTCTTACAGAACCGCAGTTTCTGACATAACATGGTCCTGTGGAAGTTTTTCCAACTAGCTCTAGCATAGACATGCCCTTAGATGAGGAATTCATTTCATGCAGGAGGCTGAACCATACTCTGACAGTAACAATTTGGATCATTATTGGCTTTAAGAGAGATCTGGCTGATGTCTCAGGATTGAAAGACTCCCTATCCCATTACCAATTTCCTGTGCAATCCACACTGCCCTACGGTTTCACACTATACTTTAGACCTAATGTATATTTATCTCTTTGAAATCAAGACCGCTTCATGTCAGAATAATTCAGAGAAAGGTCAATGGAAACCTGCTAAAGAAACTTACTCCCCACGATTTGTACGCCCCAGTATCCAGAAGAAAAAAGTGACCTGAACGCTGCCCTTACCACTTTCATCTTCAACCCGGATGACAAAATATCTGCTGGAATCTGTCACACCCTCTACAGCGATGCTAGGAAACTGATCCACAGGTGCCTGGGCAAAAAGTTCTCCTAGAAACAAGAGTAGGAATCATACAATAGTTCAATACCCCGCCGCTCTCCCATTCATCATCAGAATATAATACATACAGAGACAGCACTTGACACACATTAATGAATTAAGCATGACAATTCCTGGATGGTAGAGTTTATCCCTGGGAGTGGAATTAGGTATTTAAGAGATGGAGGAATAGGGATGTCACACAGGAAGCAGAGCTGAGACAAAACCCAGATCAAAGGGTATCTCATTCTGGGTTCTAACAATTAGACCACATTTCTTCTTTTAGACTGAGATCCATTAACTCTTCCAGGCTCTTAGATAACAAGACTCTTCTAGCACAGCTCCTGACCCAGAATGAGTGCACTTGTGGGGCTGATCCCAAGAAATGTAAGAGCAATACACTGCCACCAAGAAATCCCAGGAGAAAGAGGGGCCAAGGACAAAGCAGCCACAGTGAGCCCAGGCAACCAGTGGAGGGGGGGAGAGAACTGTGTGTTCCTCTTCAGTGACCAACCCCTTTCTGCCCTGTACTTGGCATATGGAGAACAATGAGGCTCCAGAGGCAGCCACATAGAGTTCCCAGTACCCAGAGTGAGGGCTGCGGTGAAGGACCCTGCCTGGGGAGATGGAGAATTCAAATACCTCAACCTAGCAAAAGTGTATCTCCCAGGATGCACCACACACACCACTCTCCGTACACCTGTGTAAGCACCACGTAGTTAAGCCGCCTTCGCTATTTCTAAAGTCCTGCTGTAACATCCATCACCCAGAAAGTGCTAGCAGCTTCCCTCCTGGCAGGAAAATTATTGGGCTAGGGCTGTAGATGGCAAGTACTTTTTTGTGGACTTCAGAGGCTAGAGCCTGACAGGTTTTCCAAACTGTTGACCTGCAGCCTTGTAACAAGAGCACAGGCCAGGCTCATTTCACACTGCAGATACTTGTATGGAAGCCTTCTCCCCAGCCTCTTTCTTCGGTTCCAAGGCACTTTTCAGCACCCAAATGAAGTCATTTTGCCACACTGGAAAGAAGGCAGCTCCAATCGTATTACTGAAAGAAGTTTTACCTCCAAGACACCTATTCTAGGGGCATCCAAGCATCACACAAGATTAAGGAGTGTAAAAATCCAGAGCAAAATAAAGCTGCATGGCAAGTGGGAATCCTCTCCAAAGAATTACATGGAAAGGAAGAAGCCTAAAGAGCAGGCAGCCTCTTTGGTTTTAGCACCATCTTGCATCATTTCCACATTGTGCAAAAGAAAAACCTATGGTCTTTCTACTCCACTTAAGTCAACTGGAAAAGTTCTCTACACTCACAGGGCAGCTTGCACAAAACATTCCGGTCCCCAATCTCCAACGAACATAACCATATATTCTGGGATCCTTCAGGTGCCGGCACTAGGCATTTCTCTTTACAATCATTCCTGACAATAACTAATGAGGCTGAATGGGTCTGCTGGAGGTAGGAGTCCCTCCATGAGAAGCTTACTGAAGGAGTAAAGGGGAAAGCCCTAGGTCTAAAGCACGTGAATACTGTATGGCTTTCCCTTTACCTGAATTCTTATCCTCCAGTTTAATAAATGCGATCTCCCCCTTTGATGTTATCCGCAGCCTGCCACTCCATGCTGGCTGGTCCAGCTGCCACTCTGCAGCTCTGCAGGAGAAAACACCAGAAAAGTTACACAAATCTTAGACTTCAAAACTCCCCCTACGTATTGCAGTAGTGCCTGCAGCACCACAAAGGGATTTACTAGGCTACTGCATAGACGCCTAAATCAGGGATCGGCACTCCATTGTGCTAAGTGCTGTTCAAAAAAAAAAAAGAAAGAAAAAGAGAGGTCTCTGCCCTAGAGCAGCAGGTACTCTACAGACCTACAGAGGAGAAAATTTCCTGCCCAAAAGAGCTTACATTATAAGGCCCTGATCTTGCAAGCTGCTCTGCCCAGCCAGGCCCCCTTCACCCGTGCAGAGCTCCATTGAAGACCACGGGGCTCTGCCTACATGGAGCACAACAGGTGAACGAAACAAACAAATGGGGAGTGGACTTGAGGAGCAGGACCTAATGTGACTCAGGCAAATGACATTACATCCTCCAGTCCAGGTCCTGCCTACTTATGCTGTAGATTTGTTTTGGAAACATCCTTCTGCTTGCTTACCCTCCCTTCTTGGATTTCCCTCACAATTCTCTCTCTGGTAACTGAAATCCCATTTGCACTGATTTTTATTTTGGAAGACAGATGTGGTATTATTCACTGCCCCTAATGCCATCATCCTCGGCTCAGACATTTGCCTCGGCACGCCAAAGGCAAAGAGTTGCAGGCCAGTCCTCCAAAGCCGGTTTTAATACAACTGAAAATACAGTCCTTTGAAAGAAGAAGCTGCACAGCAAGATATTGTTTGGGTGAAGGAAGCATTGTTTACAAGTGAGATCCGGGACCGGCAGGCAGGATTTGAGCTCCTCTCTTGGCTTTTCACCTGATATAGTGTGAAAGTTGGTGCATTTCACTTCATCGCTGTATCTCAGCTTCCCCATCTGTAAAATGGGGATCCTTTTTCAAAGGAGTGTTGTGAGGCTTGCTTCTAAGGAGTTTGAGATTGTTGCATTGCATGAAAGATGCTTCTGAAATACATCATGTGACCACAATGCAGGTTTTACATGGCCACCACAATGTGGGAGGATGGTGAATCTGTGATACCGTGAGTGAGCACAATCAGTTTGAGGCTATTTTCATGCTACTGCTCGGCCCTGTTACACACTGACATACAACAACGGAGATACAAGAGCCCACCCGTGTTTTTCTTCATTTTTGTGCTTTGCAATTATATAAACCAAGCCAAGCCTGGATCAAAGTTGACTTTGAGGAACTTATTACTGTTTCCTTTTCCATCTCTAACCATCGGACGAAAAGACCTCTCATCCCACACGACGGGAACGGGCTGACGCTCTATGAAGCGCCGCAGCCCAAGGATCCCCGAAGGGCTGTAAGGAGGCAGGCCGAGAGCCCAACCTCCTGTCAGGCCACAAGCTTCCAGGTCTCTGTGATCTGTATTTGGAGCGCAGCCTGCAGGGCGGTGCCCAGCTGCGGTAAGGGGAGGTTTCTGCTCTCTCGATGCTGCCTCTCGCCATCTGCTCTCCTCGCCCTGTTTAAGAACACCCTAAGGAAGCCCTGGTGCTCTCGGCCAACCAGGGCTGCGGCGGCTGAGGCGGACACGGCAGCAGCGCTGCCCCGACGACGCCACGCCGGTGGGCAGCGCTGGGGAAGGGAAGCTGGTGCCGTCTGCGGGGCGACCTGACTCGCTGAGGGGCGCGGCGGGGCGGCGGCTGGCGAGATCCGGCGGCCCCGGGAGACGAGGCCGGGCGGGCCGGGCCGGCTCCCCGGGTCCCGGCGTCAGCCCCAGGCCGCGGCCCCGCCCACGACGCGTCCCTGGCCCCGGGGGGAGGGGGCCGGGCGCACCTGTATCCGCGGTTGGAGGCCCGCGGCGGCACCCGGTACACGTGCACCTCCGGCTTCACGCACAGCACCGACTCGTAATCGCCGTCCGCCATCCTCGGCGGGAACCCGGAAATCCGGGGCCTTCGCTGCCCCGCCCGCCCGGAGGAGGGGCGAAGGAGGGAGAACTCTATGGCAGCGCCTGCGGGCTAGAGGGTCCCTAGGGCCGGGCGCCCGGGCTCTTCCCGCATTGGCTCTATGGTAGAGCCGCAGGCTAGAGTGTCCCAGAGCCAGGGGCAGGGCTCTTCCCCTTCTGCCCCCCCGATAGACTCTATGGCAGAGCCTGCAGGCTAGAGTGTCCCAGATCCGGGCTCCCCCCCCCCATAGGCTCTATGGCAGATCCCTCCGCAGGCTAGACCGCCCCAGGGGAGAGGCTTTTCTCCCATGGACTCTATGGCAACAAGCCAGGCTAGAGAGTCCCTCCCATGAGGTTCTGGTGGGGCCTTGCCAGGCTTTGGCCATAGAGCTGGGGGCCCCAGAGAGAGGCGTACCGTGACAGGTTGGGGGGTGCAGCAGGCCGTGCTGACTGTGCCAGGCCCGGGGCTGCGGCTGGGGGCCTATACCATGATGCTTAGCAGTGCGCTGAGCCGCTCTGCCCGCTCTTTCCCAGGGCATTGTGGGAGGACTCGTCTGCCCTGTGTGGCGCCATGGCTGGCAGTCGAAGATAACCAGCTCGGGCCCAGCGCCCCCTGGTTTGTGGCCGTGGCCTTTGTGGCGACTGGCGGGGCAAAGCAGCCGAGGCCTGGACCCTCCCCTGGGCAATGGCCTGTGTGAACATGGCCCCCAGGACCACACAGCCCCAGCTGGGGAACGGGAGGCCCCTGCAAGGCCTGCGATGTGGCGGAGAACATTTCAGCAGCGTGGTGCCGTGATGCGGCTGGCGATGGCGGATGCCCCTTGCTGGCCTAACCAGCAGGTCTGGACCACGACCGCAAGCACCGCCTGGTGGGACTCCGTCATCGCGCAGACCTCAGATAACGGCAACAGGCTCAGGATTTTCTGCATGAGGAAAGCCGCCTTCCAGGAGCTCTGCCAGGAGCTCATCTGGCCCTTTGGTGTCCGGACGTGCTGATGAGAGGGGCCGTGCCAGTCTAGAAGCGGGTTGCTGTTGCTTATCAGTCATCAGATGACAAAAGAGCTCAGTGGCATAGATGATAGCTTTCTGCCAGCGGCTTGGAATAACTGTTCTTTTCCAGGGAGGAATCTCCAGGAAAGTTCACATCATTCAATGCTGCCTCAGCCTGACATAGTGCCGAGACTATCATTAATTGTGTCAGTGCCCATCTCATGCTGGGTTCCAATCAAATACATCATGAGATACGTGCCATGCTTGTAAGTGTTCACAATTAAAGGACACATAAAGCAAATGGGCTAATGTAGGATAAAAATCAGCTGCAATTTTCCCTTTCTAAATTCTTCCTGTTAGTCCTATTCATAAGCAAATCTTCTTCCTTCTTTGGGTTTTATATCGTCAAATGTTTATAGTCTGTTGCTCTTCTCCCCCACTCTTCAGTTGTCGCTTAGCCAACTTGTATAGAGTTAATTGTTTTAAGACCCAATGCCACACTCAGTTTCAGTAGCTTAGCCACCTTGTTGCAAGATCAATTTGTACCCTCAATTCATGTCTGCAGACACAAATCTCTATCTGGTACCTATATGGCCCCCCATTACTGTAACATCTGAACCTCTCACTAGCTTTCATTTATTTTTCCTCTCGCTGCCTGCACACGTGTGAGACATTGCAGAACTATCTTCTCTATTGTACAGATGGTGAACCAAGGCACTCAGAGATTATATGGCTTGTCTTAAGATCATCCAGGAAGCCTGGGTCAGACTGGGGACTTGAACTAATGGCTCCCATGTCCTAGGTGAGGGCCTGAGCCACTGGACCATTTTTCCCTTCAGTAGTTGCATATCTTACCTGATTCCAAGATAATATACAATTTAGAAACGCTGTGACATTCTGGGGTGCAACCAGACCAGCGACCCTTGCCCTGCAAAGCTGGGTGCCCCACAATGCATTGCTGCTCTAGCTCCTACCTGGACTGCTCACAAACAGTCAAACAGCATGCAGGTCACACCAGAGTGTCTGTGTATAGCTGCCCACTACCTAGACATCAGTCACACTCTGGCTTCCACCAGCCTTGGTTACCACTTGCAAGATGACCACAAAACACTCCAACTTCCAGATTTCCCCCATAATGTGTGTTCTGTCCAGCCCTCTCCTGGTCAGTCCAGTTATATTAGGTCTGTTGTCCCTCTAAGGGGATCAATAGGAAAGTTTGTTACCATAAATGGAATTACCTACACAGTCCAGTTTAAAGACAACACTGGTCTGTTTTTTATTAAAGAGTAAAACAAGTTTATTTAACTACAAAGAGAGAGATTTTAAGTTAGTACAAGTATAAGGCTTTAAAGTCAGAAATGGTTACAAGAGAAATAAAGAAAAAACCCTTCCTAGGACTAAAACTTAACAAGGTAGACTTGGTTCAAGATAAAATTCTTACCACATGCTCCCAGCAACAAGGCTGACCAAATTTCAGGTCAAGATCTCTCCCAACGTCAAATGGGCTTGTTTCTTTTGTCATCTTAGGTGAAAAAGCGAGAGATGGATAGAGAGAGAGATAACTTGGGATGTTTTTGCCCCTCACTTTTATAGTTCAGTCACCTTTGAAAGGCATTTTCATGAGGGTTACATCTAGATAAAGTTCATTTCTGCTATGTGGACGGAGACAAGGAGTCTGGTAGTGAAAAAAGTTCCATGCTGTTGTTAAGATGCAGATCTGTTTATTCCTCCCCCTCCCTTGACAAAGTATGGCCACTTGATAGGTGATTGCTCATCCACTTTGGTGGCCACCTGGCTAGAGGCATCAGTTTGTCTTTTGTCTTTGAGAAACAGGCTTACCCACTTCCCAGATTTGTCTGGCAAACACTTCAGCCATGATTTGTGCTTATGTTCATAACTTTACATATAATGTTACTACACACTTTTCATCATGAAATTATTGACCAGTGAGCTAGTTTTCAAGTGATACCTCCCAAGGTATATTTTGTACAAAGATTATTACAATAGGGTGTAGGGCATGAACAGAGGTGTTTTCTGTCACAAATACCTAAGATGGATACAGTGGCACAGATCAGGCAGTTAGGGCTGGCATTAAGGTTTGTGCGCACCATTCATTTTTGGGCACGTCTTGCTGTACAAATTAGGTAAACATTTTCATCTTTTCCTTGCTTCCCTTCCCAAAAATAAATGTGTCCATTTATTTAAGGGGTTATCTCTGTATTCTCCCTATTTGTTACCTTCAGCTGTTGTCCAAATAAAGAGCCTTAAAACTTTACACTGTACTTGCTGGAGATGTGCTGGAGATGTGGTAGAGGGTAACCATATTATTCACTTTGTGCATTCTCTGAGCCCCCAGCATTACGTTTTAACAGCTTGTCCCACAGAACCTGCTAAAGACTATCCATTTGTCTCACCATGAGCCAGTTTTTGCAGGGTGGAGTTGGGGGTGATGGAGTGGCCAATCATTGTTTTGAAAACACATTGTTCATTTTGTCTCAAGAAAAGCTATAGGAAGCAGCTGAAGTTGCCAAAAAGTTCCATCTCCCATTGCCTAGTTCCAGGTCCTCGAGTTGTCTGTCTTTCTTCTCCACTTCTAAGTGGCCCTTGGCTGGATCGGAACTGGTAATTTAGAGGTGAACAGCCACCAGCTCCCATCTTCAATTCAGATGTGTTTCAAGCAGAGGAAAGATGGCCTAGGTGTTAGGGTGCTGACTTGGGAGACCTGTGTTCATTTTCCTTTTCCACCACAGACTTCCTGCATGACCTTGGGCAAGTCACTTCCTCATTCTGGGCCTCAGTTCCCATCTGTACAATGGGGATAATAGCCCTGCCCTGCCTCAGAGAAGTGTTTTGAAGACAAATACATTAGAGCTTGTGAGGAGCTCAGGTACTGTAGCAAAGGGGGCCAGATGACATAAGTACCTAAGATCATATTTTATCAGCAATGCCATGCCTGGGTCCTGTGTGGTCTAGCATTATAATGGATACATTTTGTAGTGTAGTTTCCCTTTGGCTCTTGGTGGCTATATTGGGAGAGACTATTTTGTTGTCTCTGATTTTTTTCAAAGCAATAAACAAAACATTTAAAACAAACTTCTGCTGACTTCAGTGGAAGCTGGATTGAGCCCAATGTTAGTAACTCTCTTTTCCAGGTGCATTCTAATCATCGGTTGTTAAGATACCGTTCACCAGAGACGTGATTTGTAAGACCAGGTATTGGAAGGTACTGACAGCCCTCAACTCCTATTGACTTCACTAGGAGCTGAGTGTTCATCTGGCTTTGCAATCACTCCAGTTGAAATCAGTGGGAGTTTTAACACTGATTTTCAATGGGACCAGGATCAAGGCCTTAGTCTACCACAAGAGCTGTTCAATCCATTATTGTAGTTTGACAAACACTCTGCCAAAGTATACCAGCCCTCCCCATGCTTTCAGATCAGCCTAGCTAGTTCCAAGGACTTCCTCCTTTGGGTTGTTGCTTGTGTCATCCAAGATTTTCCTTGAACTCAGTCCCACCATGAAACTTCCCTAGAGCAAGGAGCCAGCTCCCAGTTGCAAGCAGAAAAGTGAGCTATTCCGAAAGTGGAAGTTGCCATCAAAGCATTCCCAAGTCCCTGCAAGAGCTGTCATCAAGGATAGGAGGAGATCACAAGGAGTCCACAGGATGGTAATTCCAAGGGCCAGGTAGGTCAGAAGGCGGAGATGCTAGATGCTAGCCCAGTAATTAAACTAGCAAATGGATCAGTAGGGAGAGTAGCTAGGTTTGGTTAGATAAGTGTTTAATTAATAAGACACCACAGAACATGCGTTATTGGGTTCGGATCACCTCATCCATGCGTCACAAGCAGCCTCATATATATATACACACACCTTAATATTTAGAGTCAGAGTTAAGGCTGCCCAGTAGCTGTTCAGGGTGAAGGTAAAAATCCATGGGATGTGGATTGTGAAAGCAGGTGCTGGAGGTAGGGCTAAAAAGGGAAATTGATTACTAGAGCCTACATAGGGTGGTGTTGAATGACTCAACTGCTTCTTTCCTTGCTGTGTGGGGTTTGCATTGCTGGGATGTGCAGGGAAGCAATCTTAACACGTTAAACGTTTTGTCTGAGAATTTCCTAGCTTTTTAAATGGATAAACATTGATAGCTCTTCATGTGAATGGCTATGACCATAGCGTTGTATGATTTCCTGGATGTCTCCTGTGCCACGCAGAGCTGCATTGTTTGTCCTTATCCCCCCAGAGCCCCATTTCCCCTCCACTTCACTGTAATCCCACAACCCAATTCCAGAACGTTTATCCTTGTACACGCAGCATCTCAGTATTTCTGCAATACACACCGTTTCACATCCTGCTGTTACACATCTCAAGTACTTAGAGATGCCTACATAAGAAGTCTTATAAAATAGTGTAGTTGCAGTCCATACTCATGAGCGATTTACTGTGGCTTTAAGTGCACTCAATGCAGAAAGCCACAGGCTGGAACCTTTGCTTCACAGACAGCTGCAAGAACAATGGGTTCACAGCAGGAAAAACAACTATGAACTCATGAGAGCACCATGAAATCCTGTTCTAAAGCTTCCACTGAGAGTGCTCATACACCAAAGTTATAAAATAGCGCAGTTGCCTCACTTCTTTTGCCTCTGGACACTAGGTGAATAGTTGGACTAAGTGAACAGAACATGGGCTACCACTACAGCGTGTCAGACTGGTGGTAGCAATTAGGTCCTGCAAACAGCACTAGTCAGTAGAGGGATTGAAAAGTGAAAGCTCCACAGAGAGCTTAGCTTTGTGTTATGGTTGCTTATAGGAGGCTGGTACCTAGCACAGTCTGTCCTACAGCACTGAGACACTAACCAACCACTATTCAGTTACTAAAAAGAAATGTGTATAAACCTAAATCTGTGCCCAATTTTTTTTATAGTTACAGCCTTAATGCTCTTTATATAAAATCACACCTTTTGCCTTCTCTCCAAAGCTGGCAAAATGGGATTATAAAGTGAATTTGGCACTGGGGAAGTGTAAAATGTGCTACACTGTAAATAGACAGGCGCTACGTTGTAAGAGCTGACATCTGTTCCCAAGCTTGAGTGCACCAGTGAAGCTTGAGGAAATGTCGTAGGATACATAAATATATGGTGACCAATCCTTCCTGCTCCTGAAGTCAAGATCCAGTGCTAGGAGGAAAACTCATCTCCCCCCATGCAGGGATGCATGATGGTTTCTAGGGCTTAGTTCACTATTAAGTCTCAGATAAGGCAGCTTGTGCCACCTCACCCTGGGAATTGCACAGAAAACTTTTGTGATTTAGGAGAACCTGAAAAGGAAACTGGAAGTGTGTTTTGCAGAACAGAGGCAGCTTTCCACCCACACTGCTGTCATCACAAGTTGTAAAGGAACTACTGTCTTCCAGTCAGCTAGTTGTATCAGTAACTAGAAAACACTGCTTTATAGTATCTTTCATTCTAGTTTTCACAGATGTGAAAGGAGGCCCTATTTCTATTATCATTAGTACATTAATAAGCGTATTATAGAAACCCACACAAGGAAATGATATAGGAGTCAAGTAGTTTCAATCCACTTTCAGCAGGAATAAACTTCCCATAGCCAATACAGTTATTCTCACCCCCTTCTCCTCCCCTCATGGTGTTGTGCCTCTCGTGTGTGTTCTCACTCCAATTTAGATTGTAAACTCCAAGGGGCAGCTTCTAGAGCCCCATTTAGCTCTTGGGCACTGCATGAGGACACAGTAGTGTGAAAAAATAAAACTTCATTTTTAAAAGTTTAACACATTTATTTAAAATACAATTTATAAAATGTTTTTCTGCATACTTAGGAGCACTTCCATGGGGAGACGGGCAGCTCTGTCCTGTGGCAGATGCACACATCTTCGCACTTCTTGCCACCTGAATACACTTCTCCCTCCCCCACCACAGGAGAAAACCATAAGGTGCCCCTAAGAACACACACAAAAACCCCCTATAAACATGTATTAGAACAAGAGCTCTAGCCCCTCTGCACACAGGGCCTTAGGCTTATCCCAACACTGATTTCTGGACAGGATCACTGACCTATTGTCCATCTGGAAGAGGGGCCTAGTGGCAGGTTTCTCCAGGACCATTGCCCCCCCCGCCTGCAGGTTGGAAGCATCCTGACCGACCATACTATAAGGATGAACAAGCTGGAGAGGGATGCTCTGGTTAGCTCCCCCTGCATCATCTTACATTAGTTATGTGAGGTTGATGCTGGAGGACCAGATTTTGTCCTATGTGCAGCTAGCAAGGGTTTTAGACCCCTGATATACAGGATACCAGGTGGCAGAAAAAAAAAGGATACTGTTGTCCTAACATTGGCAAGATATCTGAAGCTACATCAGGAGGCTTTTGCCAGCAGCTGGCCATCCAAAGTAATAGCTATTTTAATTATTGATTAAGGAAAGGCGTGGTGACTACACAGTTATTGCTAATGTCTTTTCCAATCCTCTTCTCTTCTGCCCTCCCACATCCAGCTTTTCTTCCCATTCGTTTCTCCTTGCTGCCATGAGGGAAAGAGGTTTCCTGTGAAGCAGCTGCTGGTGGCTTGTACAGGTGCCCATTCAGCACAATCCAAGCCCTACCTGAGAGGAAGTTAGGTAAACATCAGATTACAGCCTTATAAAACCACAAGGACTTGAGCCCAGCCACAGACCACATGGGACATCTGTACACCTGTGGCCACCTTGACAGCAGAGTAAAAAAAAAGTAATCCTTTAACAAGCATTCCAAGCGCTCACTTGATTTAGGGAATCACAAGAGGGCAGGACAGAAAAGAAATTCAGTTAACAGATCAATGTTTAGTAGATTTCATCTATTGTACGCAGGTAGTTTATTTTACCAGTTACTTGTTTGCCGTATTTCTGTACATGTCTTGGTTTACTGTATGGGAATCTCTCATACAACTCACTGTAGGCAGAGGTTCTGTACAAATGCTTCCTTTCAGGCAAAAGAGGATAGGTTCTGGTGTCCACCATTCAACCCAAGCACAAACAGCGACCCATAGTGCATGTGTACAGAATACATCCTCCAAAAACCAACCGTGTAGAAAGGCAGCTGCTGGAAACACAGTGAAGCAGACTAGCCCATGGTCATTTTAGGTGAAGGGACAATCTAAAACCTTCTGTGACAGCAGCTAGGCGTCGAGAAAGAAAGATAGACCTTATCACACAGGCTGTCTACAGTAACAGGTCCTATCAACATGCTGAGACACCTCTAATACTGGAATCTTTCCAGCACACAAGATGCATTCTTGTTGCCCCACCAGAAGGAAACTTTAGTGTTCATCTAATCCCTTGAGACAGTTATTAAGATTGATCAGCTTCCTTGTTGTCCAATATACAGTTAGACAATGCAACAAGACAGTATAGGGCACAGGAGATGCCATGGATTAGCTGTATTCAACAGGCTTGCAACAGCTGATTTGGTGGTACCTTAAATTTCTCTTCCATGGCCAGGAACCCTTCCTCAGACCCCTTTCTTTTTCTGGGGGCTGGAGGACAGAGATTAGCAGAAAGCCATTTGTTACCACCAATGCATGAAAACAGGGATTTTTTTCAAACTTTATTGAACATGGTTTGTTCCCGATGTCTATGATTCTAGACGTAAATGCATCAAGTACAGCACTGGAATTGTACCATAAGCCTTCGGTCCATCACAAGTCACTTAGGGTTCAAACCTTTGGAGCAGTGGTTGCCTAGCCTCCTGCCACATATGAGCTTTCCGACAAGCACATGCTTCACAGAACCAGGCTCAGAACCATGTTTTCCATGCACTAACTGGAGCGGACCAGTACAGTACTGAACTAGTCTATTCCTAGCTTGTAAACCTAGATGCAACAGAGCTCTGTTTCTTCACCCTGCTTTCTCTGCTGGAAGGAGCAGGCAAGGCAGTAGGTGTCTCCATGGGATCTGTCTACATTCACTTCTCCCCAAATACAAGAAATGTATTACTAAGTTTTTCCTCGAGCCAGTAGAAAATTAGCCAAGCTAATGACAGGTGCAGTAAGTGAACTAGGCCATTGGACTCCATTGGTTTCCAGGGCCAAGGCAATTAGAAAGCCCAGGTACCTGGAAGTCCCCTTCCATTTGCTTGGCAGCAGTGGAAATACAGAACGAGAAGCTAAGCTTGCCAAATCCTAGCCATTATGTTGTGGAAATTCTATGAAACTTTTTTAGAACACTATCAACTACCTCTCTCAATTAAACAAACTAAACAGTTAAAACCCTTCCCATGCACTTGGTTTAAAGTTGATCTGATGTATAAACAAAAAACAAAGATCCTTTGAAACAGAACTTGCTCATAAGTGATAGAGACAACATGCATATTTGGGGAGGTTTCCCATTCTTCTTTTAAATCCCAGGTTAATGAGTATGATAAAACATTATTGCTGGCGCTAGCTTCAACTGAGGTGGCACACACGACTCTCTGCACCTGTTCAGAGTCCTTAATGTACCCCCCTTCCTTTTACAGTGACTTGGGACAGCCCTCGTCGGTGTGCCAATCACAGTGGGTGGAACAGGGGGTCACAGTGCATGGGGTTCAAGGTCACAGTGGGCAGAGCAAAGGGATCACAGTGCAAGTAAACCAGGTAGTTCCCTCTGCTCAAGTCCATTTGTCCACCACGGCAGTGCAACCCGTGGCAGCTGACCCTGCTTTCGGCAGCATGATCTCTTGCCCACATCTATCTGCGTTGTTTGAAGCCTTGTGAACCATCAGGACCCAGTGGCTGCCGTATCACATTATTGGGCTGCCTGGAATCTTCTGGCTGGGAGATCCTTGTTGGCCTGAAGGAAAGAAATCAGTCTGCTCTTAAAAAAAAAAAAAATAGTACTTCTACCTCAAACCATGCAATTCCAACTAAGACAGGAAAGAGCCTTTCCGTGGAAAGTCACAGCCCTGGCTAAAAGGCTATTGTCAGAGTTCTGCTGCACTCCTCAGGATCTCAAAAGGCAAGTGAGAATTTACCAGTGCTCCTTTCTCCAAGCCTTGCTCTTCAGCAGCTAAAATCCAGGTAACTTTAAAGTTTTGGATTAAAGTCCAAGTCACTATCCTGTCCCTAAATGGAATAATCCTGCTCTGATTTTTCTACCAACACCTTTGTCAACAGATGTTCTTTAGGAACATTTATCATTTCTCTCTCTATTAAGACAGCCATTTCAATGATCCGTCTTTTCCCAGCTATGGCAGCACCTTTTGTTAAACTGAAGTCTTTTGGTCTTTGGAAGGGGTGGTTGCTACATCTGTTCAAATGTAACTCCAGTTTCAGATGTCTCCCCCCAACATTATGTTTAGTTAGAGAACACACTGGAAGGACTGCATAGCACAGAGCCAATTTATATAGATCAGAAGGCAGGGCAGAACATGCAATATGGGGAGGGAAAGTGCCTCGGGAGCTACTGGTCTGTCACTTTCCAATCTCCAGTGAGTGATAAAGCAGCATGGACATGTGGATGTAAATTCAGCATGTTCCACAGCATTTGAGTCAGGCTAGTCAGCTCAGCTTGATATTCATAAACAAGACCCTAACTCGATAGCCCCCTTCCTCAGAAGAATAGTAACATTTTGTTTAAAGCTTAAGCTTGAGTACAGACAGATGCTGATCTGTGCAGAATTATTTCCAATCATTTTGTTTTATTATTAGAGACATTTGTATGAAATATGGAAAGTCCCTTCCTGCAGAGTCAACCTGGGCCTGCTACCTATTCCCCTAGTTATGGCAGAGAAGGTTGTGTCCTCAGCGAAGGCATTTAAAAGTCCATGATCTACATGTAAACACCTTTGGTTCCAATAAGCATCTGTTTTTATTTCTACGCATTTGAGCTGTACCATGTCACAGTTGACAACAGAAAGCCTACTGAGAGGTGGCGGCATCATCATGCATGTCATTAAATATTAAGTATTGGCATTCCTCCCTCTGGGGAACTTCTGTCTGCAGGAAGTCATTTGCTGGAGAAGGGGTGAGTTCAGTGATGCAGGTAGAATTGCCATTAAACCCCAGCCATTCTTACCTGTCTAGAATGGGTTTCTCCTGTTCCTCTTCTGGGCTCGCACTGCCTAGAATTCGTTTTCTGGCCTCTGCGTACTCTGCCTCTCTCTGCGCCAGAGACTTCACTGGGAAAGCCGGTCTGCTAGCAGAGTTGGGGTTACTAAGCACGCCGTTAGTTGTGGGCCTCTTTAAGATCCTGATCTGTGGAGGAGGACCTGAGGGAAGGCTATCATCCTGAATGACAATCGGCACTTTAGGAGGAGATTTTGATTTTCTGCGATTTAAGAAAAAAAACAAACAATTAATATTTGTATCACACTGACAAAGCATTATCTGCTTTGAGCAGGACCCCTGCCAGACACATACTATCTTCATGACTAAGCAGCGTCTTGCAACAATTAAAGACCTTCTTACGGTTGCAACTCATACTGTAGTAGTAAGCAGGCTCATTTGAGATTTGCCCACTCTACTTAAGTCAAACACGCAGGAGGGCAGCAGACCAGGTGCTTTGGTTCCTCTCCTTTAAAAAAAAAAAAAAATAGGCAGGGGGGGGGGAAGAGGGAGAAGAGGAGTAATGCTATGTCACTGACCAGAGACTTAGCACTTTCAAATGGGTGGGAGAATGATTAGTTATTTTGCTACCAGTTCACAGTTTAAAAATTAAAGCTCAAAAGCTTCTGAATTGGGGTGTCCCAAGTTAGCTTGTGACTTCTTTGAGGCAGGAAGGATTTTGCTAGTTTTGTGAAGAACCTGGCCCATTTCTGAGTGCTCAGAAAATTTAGGCACCTACATATGAAGATGTTAGAAGAAAAACGTACTTAAGCTATTTAAGGATTTCTTATAGCACTCATCACCATTTAATATTTTCTGCCTAGCCCCCACCAGCCATATTTTCTGGAATTATGTCCCCACAACCCCACTTCAGATTTTTGGTACAGTCCCTTTCCCACCTAAAATCACAACAAAGCAAGTCTGTTAGATTAGGCATTTGCCCTTACTGGATCACCAGAAAGCTGAACCAAAGACTGACTGCACCAGAAGTTTAGATTTTTTGGGGGGAGGTGGGGAGAAGAGGGAGAGAAAGCAGGAAGATATAAACCCAATTTACATCACTGAGAACAGTGACATTTGTGGCAGTGTGGGATGAAGTATGAGCTTTCCCTCTATGTAACCAGCCCCAGCCGGAATACAAGCACAAAAGTCTCACTGACACATAGCACAGCAGCTCAAAAACAGGTTAGTACATGAAAGGGTTACTTGGTTTTCACCCATTTCTTCATTCTACTGCCGAGTTCTCGTTTTAGTTTTGGATTTTTTATATGGCTTCCCTATAGCAGTGGCTATATCTGCTCTTGACGTCCTTACTTCAGGGATCAAATTATCCCCAAGGATCTTTCAGCTACACTGCTATGGATTAGAGATACCACGTAGGGACATATTGCATACTACAAGCTCCCCATTTCTCAGCTTAAATTGGAGGTTAGTTACCCACTAAATTGGATGCATCTAATGTAATTACCCGACTGTGCCAACTCTCTAAACCTGCAAGCATCCAACTCCAGTCAGGGGAATCTAGTTCAAGAGTGTTTCAGACTAACATATCACCAATTACCTTTCCTTTTGTGTAATCTTCAGTTTCTTTTCCAACCGTCTATCTATTTCCTGTAAGGGATGTGAGAAAAACAGTGTGAAATCTCTCTTCTTTTATAGAGATTTTACAGACTCTACTTGAAGACACTTAACTTCTTTAGTCTCACTTTTTCCATTACAACAATACTCTTACTTGCAAATCACACACAGAAAGACACTACTCAAAAAAACATGAAATGGTCATGTACATTTCACTGTCTTTGCCAGTATTAGTAGTAGGAAACAGCAAAGCATTAAAGATCATTTGAGACCTATGCTAGTGGCTTTTTTGTGATTTCATGGTGATAGAGTGGCAGCTTTAAAAGTTCATTTAACTGGAACAGCACCTTTGATCCCAAGGAGTCCCTAAGCACTTAAGTCACCACTGAAGCTTCCTCTGAGGTGAAATGTGACTATAACAACCAGAGTAACACTAACCAGTTTCACGTATTATAAACGGTTGATGAAAAGGAAAATATACTTGAGAGTCTCCATGGTCCAGTTAAAATAGGGCAGACCACTGAGGGTAGCTGCTGCTCCTTTATTCGGTCATGCAGGTGGTAACTTGCAGGGCTCAAGGAAGTTCCAGCCCTCAGCCAGAACCAGCCGCTCAGTATCTGCCCTCAGCCCATCTGCTAGCTTACAAAACTATTAAATGATCTCTTCTCGTAACTAGAACCACAGTAAAAGCTTGCTCCTAAGGAGAAAGGTTGTCTGCATTACCATCACCAGTCTCAGAAAGGCACTATCAGGTAAGATGCTATGTGGCCTACTGACATCCATGCAGTTGTATGGGGTTTGAGCAGCAATTCCCCACTATGTCAAGAACAGGGAAGGGACACAAGTGCTAAGTTACTAGACAACCCTACCTGGCACTGTATAAATATGGTTTACTCTTGGTTGTAAGGATCTAGGACCACCAGCCTGAGCACCCTATAGCCAAAAGTTCAGGCAACTATGTTGAAATTGATCAAAGCACTATCAGGTGGCATCTTCCTAATGTTCCACTGAGTTGTGTGTTCAAGAAGCCACAGCGGTCTGGATGGAGCGAACTTTGATTTTCATTGGGAAAGGCAACAAGTGGTTTGCTGGTTTTTCAATTGCAAAACCAAACCACAGTTAAGCCATTTGACGATGACCTAGTTCTACGCATGCACAGCGTCTTTCATCCTCTTAAAGACTCCTAATATTGTCAGAAAAGTTAACCACACGTTGAAATACTGCACAGAAGACTGAGGGTGTATGTATAAATAAAGCATATGAGAAGCTGCCTACTTCGGACCACCTGCAAGAACAGAAAGACTATCTGGGAACAGGAATTGGAAATGCAGATATTCTGGCTGGGGGCTAGAAGTCTCTTGTACTGGCCGGTGGTGAATACGAAGGATCAAATCAAGGCAAAGGAGCTCCCTCGCCTGTCTACTTAAGTCCCAAAAAGGTTATTTCCTGCTAGAGAAAAGTTTTTTTAAAAAGTTGTGAAAGCCAAGTGCTTAACTACTTCTCCCCAAAGTCTCAGATTAGTAGACAACTGGAAGGACACTTCCTCAAACATCTCATCAACAACTATGTTATTTGGGAGTGGAGTAGAAAAAGAGCCGCATCTGAACCAGCTTACAAGTTTCATACTTTTAGTTTACACTGTTCCAGTTAGTTTTAATAATACACAGTGACCAAACTTCAAAATCAGCCTTGTGTCCACAACTTCAAGCCAATCCTCTCCCACAACTCCTTTAAAGAAGAGCTGAATTTTATAATCTCCTGCTGGGGAATATTGAAGGCTAGTCTCCTTGTTACACTCAACATGCGGCCAACAGTAAAGAACAGATAAGATGCCTGGAAGGACAGCAAAGAGTAATGGTGTTACAAGTTTCGAAGCTACATAAAAAGTGAAGGGCTTACTGTAAGCGCCTGAAGCTTTACAATGAGTCAGGTTTGAAAGCCTACTTTCATGTCTTTACTGGCTGACCCCCTTACAGAGTAGTATATCTTGAAGAAAAACTTTTGGGGGAACACCATTGAACAGTGTCTCATTACATCTCCCAAATCTCTACTTGCCAAATGATACACCAAACATTTGGCTGGTGTATTTATATCTAGTGGCAACTTACAGTAGCCAGTACCAACACAATTTCTCAATTTTATAAACTGACTAGGCAAGAGAAAAACTAACCCATGTTTTCTCAAGCAAGTAGCGTCTTTAAGCTGCACTGCATCACATCACATCTTCAATCTGTATCTTAGAAACGACATTGGGACATGGGACATTCTCCAATATAATCACTTTTTAGATACCAGAAAGCCTAGCTTAAGGTATGGACACCTTTGCTTTGTACTAGCAAAGAATCACTGGCACTTTGCCAGGTGTCTAAAGGCTTCAACACATTTGCACATGTTCCAGAGAGATTAAAAAAAGATACAAGCAAGCCATACTATTTGCCTGAGATTTTGCTTCCTTGACACAGCAGAAATTGCTTTTCCAAATTAATCAGTAGTAAGAGTCTTGGACTGTTCAGCTTTCAGCACCCTGCGGTCACACAGAAAGGGGGGCTATGGGCAACATTTTAGGACCTCAAAGGCTGTTTTAAAGTACACAGATTACATTTTATTCTTTATAGCAGAGAATTCAAAGAATTCTGAAGTTTCATTTTGGTGATGCTGCAGGGCTTCCCCCCCCCACAAACATTCTCTCCCTGCCCACTCTTTGCATCCTCCATCACATCCTTAAAGATCTAATGTCAAAGACTTCCCCTTCCAGTCAAGACAATTTGAGTTACAAGCCATCTCTCTTGTAAAACTATCATGGTTTTTACATCAGGTTCTTTTCTGCACATGACAAATTAATGCACCACAGCCAGATGTGAACCTAGAGCACATTAGTTTGACACACACATCCCTTCTGTGCACTTTTATAGAATTCTAAAGGTTCCTTAGTACATGCTGAGGTTTGAAACCGAGTACATTGAAGCACACTATGGACCTTTTAATGAGCTGTAACAGCACCCACATGGGAGGGTCATCAGTGCATGTTAAAACTAGTGTGCTCTAGGGTCACACTGTCTTGCACTATTCTAAACTTGCTGGGCAGGCAAACCTAAAGTCACATTTCTCCTTAACATTACTCAAACCAAACCCCTAATTGCAATCATACTAACAATTGCAAGTTCCCCCTGACAATTTCTCCCCATTTCCTTGTTTAGAACAGCCTCACAATCAGAGTAGAGTTGAGATGAAGGAATATCCTGGTCATGCCACAAATACTGGGTACTCTTCCAAGAGGGGATACCACCCATCTTTACTCTATTCCAGTTAGAGAAACCCTTTGTGTTCAAACATTATCCAATATTAGTGTCTCAGACTAGATCCAGCCCACTCAGTGTTCTCCCTAATAGAACATGTCAGCAGCGACCCCACACCATCTTATCCTTCTTGTGCCACCTAAGACCTCAGTCAGTTTGGTCACATGAATCCAAGTGGGAGCAATTTTTTTTGATGGGGAAGATACCACATGAAAAATAGGAACAATGCTGCATCTTCACAATCTTCCTGCTGAACAGGCAAGACCCTCATTTTTCCATTTTGAAACAATCCACTAGTTTTATCAGAATGCTCCTCTGGACTCTAGAGTGTATGGGTAATCCACTAAGGACGACACTGCAAAGGGGATGGGCGTATTGGAGGAAAGGCGCACATGCATCTGCTTTAGCAACTGATTATTCATGTTTAGTCAACATGGTGCACATAGTTATTTAATAAACCCCTGTAATTTGAAGGAAAAACAGTTGCTCTAACTCACACTGGAAATGGTTGATCATAGAAATCATGTGCCAAATGTCAAAGTACACTAAGAATTCAAAGCATCCTTACAAACAGTTGACAATGTAGTCTATCAAAAAGTCATCATTAATGGACTATATACAATTGTATCCAGCTTAAGTGGTTCTACAGTATATTTTCATTACATCAAGATTTAGTATAACAGAACTGATGCTAGAGATGACCACAGTAAAACAACCTATACAGAACTGCTCTCTCCCACCATCCCTCCTATATCTGTGTTCCATTTCTTTCCTTCTCATGACTCCTTGCAGTGTAATTCCTTGGTCAACGTCAGAACTCCTCACTGGTCCACTTATAAAAGCATACAATCAGCTTTTCCCTACTGTTACCACCCTCACACCCACTCCCAAAGAAGGTTATCTTATTACAAATCCTCACTACTCCCTGTGTTGGGGTTCTACTTCCAGCCAGACACCCACTGTAAAGCAGCAACAGACAATTGAGAGCTCCCAGTTATGTTTAGAACTCCAGTGGCTAATGCACACCAATAGGGTTTACCAAGGTATTTTGTAATTCACGTGTTTTTATGTTAAGATGTTAATCTTATGTTTTCTCTCGAAATAAACAAAATGTTGCCAACTTACTGGACAGTTTCCCTTAACTGGTCGGCAAAAGAATTCACGACATTAGTGACCTTTTTTCCACATGTCTAGCAGTCCTTAACACTGCATGCATTTAGGACTTGAAAAGTCCGTGTGCCCCACAAACACTGGTCTTAACACTTGGAAACTGAAACAAGATCACTTTAGGGGCTCTCAGCAGATCTGTTTTTGTCTGTTGATCCTCAACCAGCTTCAACTACTATGTTCATGTGCTGCATTGTGTCACTGAGCTATGCAGATAACATTTAAAATTAGGGTCTGACTTATGGCCCGTGAGTGCCAGAAGCACTACAGCAACTGGAAGGCATGAGCTTGCAGGAGAAGCAATTAGACTTACTATTAGAAAATATCATACGGTACACGTACTCATTAGTTGGGTGGATCACACTGCACAAGATCTATTATTGGATTCTGTTATGGGAGGATATATCATTTTCATGTTTTGCTCACTACAGATAACGAAGTCTATGATTTCCTATATACCAGGCTTGCTTAGCTATTGTTAATGTAAGTCTGTTTATTTAGTAAATCCCCGTATGCTGTTTTTGTCTCAGTTGCTTTCTAAGACTCAAGAGAACCCAACAGAAAGCAGTGTTATGCTTTGACATTAAAAGCCTGTCATGGGCAAGGGCTAACAGAAGTAGTATATCATGAAGTTGGCTTTTAATATCAAAATCTCCATCCGTCTGTATTAGAGACAAATGCCACAAATATCAAGACTTACAGAAAAGTAATCTTGTCACATCCACCAAGAGAAAATCATTCAGGACAAAAGAAAAATCTACCACTTTTATCTAATAGGTCTATAGTCACTTATCTTGGTTGAGAATTCCGCTAATAGGACTAGTGTTCTGCAGCATGCATTAGAACATGGAGATGAAGGGCATCCATCTCCAAGGCACCCCAGAGATGCCCATTCCAGGCATCTTTTGGTTGGAGTCTGCATCCACAATTCAGTACGGAGCTAGATGCCACACCAGAGAGGTATGGTTCTCCAATTTGTTGTGAAGTGGCGGAAAGGGAGAAAAGCAAGAATTAGTACATTGTGAATAGCTTAATTTGAGATTGGAGTCCTCATCTAGTTCTGTTTCCAAGCGACTACAATATTGAGTGAAGGAAATTCTCTGAAATACCCTAGTGGCAGAATTTCTGGAAATGCGCAAATAAATAATGATAATTTGCCTTATTTCCCTAGGTTTTCTCTACACATACGTTTATACTTTGGATTTACTGTTTTTTCTCTTATGTCTCCTGCACAGGCTATAATTGTTTTAAATGATAAAACTAGTGCTTCATCCACCTAGTTGAGTCTCAATTATGTCTGAAATAAAGAAGAAAGTTAATATTCAAGATTACTGGAACTGAATGTTAGCAAACAGTTATCCATTTTTTTTTTAGTTCATTTACTTAGTGACTTGCATATTACTGTTTTACTATTTCTCCTGCACAGTCAGTTTCTCCCTTGCCAAGAAGCCCCTTCTGAACAAGGGAACATAAAAATCCAGGCAATACTCGAACAGAAAGAAAAGAGCAACTTAAAAAAAATTTAAGGATAATTTTAAGCAGCATTTTCCTTCACTTTAAGAAATTATAAGGGACAAGTCTGGTATGAGCACCCTTGAAACATGTGACTAACAGAAGAATTAGCATCTCCCCTAGAGCCAAGAATTTAAAAATCACAAGATTGGAGTTATTTTGTAGAAAATGCCAAACTTCCATATTGGTAGAGCAGGTTGTAATGGTCACCAAGGGGAGAAGTATTCTGTCACCTTAACATACAGGATCCTTTTGAAGTTATGGCTCTGAGCAGTAGCCACGCCCTTTTCTGTGCTTTGTACAAATTGCCGCTAAACACAAAATAACCTAAATCCTGCTAATTTCATTCACTTCAGTAATTCCATCTGAAGATGAATGAACTGAATGGGATTGGGCTTTAAGAGTTGTATCCTTCAGCTGTGATGTTAAACAAGGTCCTTTCCACCTATTTTTAAGAATGCACTTAAAGATCCCATGGCACTTTATAAAGCATAGGGGAATAACTCTGAGGATCTGGCTTGTATTCCCCTTACTTAGTGAGAACAGATTTTAATGTTCAAGATTGCATGAACCATTACTGAATGCATAATGCAGCCATTCAACCACTAATATCTAACTCATTATTTCATAAGGTGCTTTGGGATATCCTCAACTATGAAAGGCATTAAATATGACTAATTTTAAGATGTGTAGTTTGTTTTCTCATTAATTTCTCTTCACAGAAAAAATGTTCCATTAATTCATGGAACACTGATTCCTAAGGCTGGTGGGAATCTGACAATTCTATTAATTAATTCTCTAGGTTACTCCCATTAGATCTTGGCTGTAGTTTGTAGCCAGTGCAAGGTTCAGACTGCCAAGACTGCTTTCAGCTTTATTGGGGTTTAGGCCTTCTGAAGGTAGCCAATTCTTAGCAACAGACAACAACTGGGAAACAGGAAATGTCACAGTTATTCTGGAAGCCAACATTACAGCCAAAGCAATTGCTTACAAACTTGTGGTCTCAGAACAGCTAACTATTTTAACTGGATTTAAAGCCTTTAGACAGAACTTCACAATAGTATATCACAATGTCCTTTGCAATCCTTGAAATCAACACTCATTCTTGTGTCTTACATGTTTTAAACCTTGTCAACATCCTCTGATGTAAAACTCTACACTGAAGCCATATCTGTATGATTCTTTGTCCACACATTAAAATCCCATTGTGTTCCACTGACTTCACTGGATAGTTCTTTTGTGACAAGACAACAATGCTGATTAGCAGTCACAGGGTCAGACTCCGTAGCTCTTAAATAACATTTCTCCTTATCTGTTGTACATTGATCACATTTCAGGTCAGTTAGAGTTTACTGCAACAGGCTGGGAAAGGTCCTAAATTAAACTCCATCACTGTGATTTAGTGGCTGAAGCAGGGAATTAGTCAGAAGACTTGAGTTCTGACAGTCACTTACATGCCTCTGTTAACCCATTTTACAGTGCTTTGAAAAACTACAGGTGAAAGGTACAAAATACAGCAAATGCAAAAAAGCGAGGATCAGAAACAGTCGCTACTCTGCTCAAATCACTTACATATCAGCTGGCTACTAAGAATTAGCAAAACTAAACTGTCTGCTCCCCATGGCATACTATGTAGCAAGTTGCATTCTAGCCAAGTGGGCAGGGTTCAAAGTCAACTTAGACTTTGAATTAACCAGGCTCAGTTTTAAGACTCTAGCACTATTCATCTGAAGAATTCACAGCGCCATCAGCCGGACAGTAGTACTACAATACCAGATGGTTGAGCAAACCCTGAATTTATCCTTCCTACTGTTTCCATGAGAGATATTAGTAATAAATCAGCTTATTAAATTACTGAATTTGAAGCCAACATTTGAGAATATGTAAACAAGTTTCCAAAGAATAAAAAGCTATGTTAGGTTCCTATCAAGTTTCTTTGCAGGTGGCAGTGACATAACATCTCTGGAAAAAAGCAGAATAGCAGTCCTGGAAATGGCTGTGGATAAGACTTACCAAAAAGGATTACATTAATGGAGTGGGGAGAAGAAAAAGAAGAGGTATGTTTCTGTCTTCCACATGAAGATTCAACAGCTACATTACTGGATTTTTATTTATTTTTTTTTTAAAAGGACAAATTGGAATCCGTTACTTCACTACAGGTCTGTACCAATTAATTGGAATTTGGCTTACAGAAGAGAGTCAGTTTCACATAAAGATCAGAATTACATCGACCGCTAAAGTGGCAAAGAATACCATTGTCACCAATACCTCTGTTTATGAGCAGACAAACACACTCACATCAACTCCATCTAGCTCATAAGCAATGGCAACTTTTCCTGCCTACCGAGTTCAAGTAATGATGGAGTGTTCTAGTAAAAGATGCTATATTGTACATCTGGTATAACATGCATCATAACTAAATATTATGCATGGATTATTTTTATAGACATGCAGGCTTTCCTTCTGCCCTGTATTTTTAAATAGCCACATTGTACTGAAGAGCAAAAAATGAAAGGTTAAATTCCATACAGTATCTGTCAGAGCATTTGGCCCATGAACTCTGAAGCTAAAGAACACATTTGTTGCTGTACCGATCTTCAAAGACAGCCAAAGCAGTCATCAGGATTTTATAAATAGCTATTAGTCAGACCCTACCCCTGCAGTTACCTTCACTCAGAGAGTAACCAACCAACCAACTTTGGAAGACTTCTGGCTATTGTGAAAACAAGCTAACGTTCTATTAACATAAATTAGTAATTTGTTTCAAGACACAAAAATCAATCAGTTAGAGGCACTGGACTGATTTAGTGCATAATTTGTAAAATACTTTGCTGACAAACATAATCAAAGCAACATAAAGCAGGCAAATTAGAGCTCAGGCTGACATACTATTAGCTCCAAATGACCCCTTTTCTGCACACTTATAAAGCTGACATTCTAGCCTTGAAGTAAAGCCTCCAGTTTGAAGTCTACTCAGTTTCAAAAGGCAGATTAAAAATGGTTCCAGGTGCTACATCTACCTTTAGGCCCTCAGCCAATTTTTGTTGTTTTACGATTACTTTTAAAAAAAAGTTACCCCCATAGCTGTACAGAGGTTTCCTGTTTGCTTGAGTCCCTAAATTACGTTAGTGGCTAGGATGCTAGGCTTGGATTTGGGGTAAGGTGTGTGTTTTTTCCCTGCTCTGCCATAGACTTTCTATGTGACCATGGACAAGTCACTACATCTATTCATGGCTCAGTTTCCCCATCTATAAAATGGGAATAAGTAGTATTTTCCCTACCTCACAGGGATGTTGAGAGGTTAACTACATTAAAGACTGTGGTTGTTCGGATACTGTGAGAATGGGGTCCAGATAAGGAACTTAGACAGAAATGCACTAAGTAAACCAACTGAAAAAAATACAGTGACTAGAGGAAAAGTTACAGTCATAGGTGTTGCTTGCAACGAGATTCAGGCCATCAGAAGTGAGATTTAAATTGATACCCTTTTAATTCTCAATTTCTTGACTTCTACTGGTTTAATGGTGAGCAGCAAAAAGTTAGATTTATGCCTTCTTTACTTGAAAATTGTTTTGTTTTATGGGTGGTTTTTTTTCCCCTGTTTTCTTTTACCTTAGAAATTCAACTTTTGTCTGCCCTGAAAGACTCTAGGTACAACTATGCTGCCATTGGAGGTATGATTGCAGCAGGTGTAGACACACCCAAGCTAGCTTTACTCTATTGAGCTCAGCTACCAATAGCCATGCTGCTGTGGCTTCACCGCAAGACACCTGTGCATGAGCCCAGGCTCCCTAGCAGGCTTGTATTAGGGCAGCTAGCTTGTGCTGCTGCAGCTTCGCTGGTGTTGCTGCCCAAGATTAAAGCTAGGTCAGGTATGTCTACACACTGCAGCGCAAACACACCCTCTGATGAAAGGATGTCACAAGAATTGAAAGGCAAAGAACATTTCCAGTCAACCTGTTCGAAACTGACTCCTTGGCAAACATTTTGAAGTTTCACCAACTCATTCTTTCAGTTAAGCTATGACAACACACCATACATGTTCTCCGACATCTATGAGTTCCTCCAGCAAAACCAGGGAAGACCAGACTTGACATTCCAGATATCTTAACAAGACACAGGACTTTTATATACCAAACTGCAACAAGAGGGAACACAAATGCCCAGTTCTTTAAAAATCCTTCATAGGTAATAAGAAAGAGGTATGAAAAATGACCTAAGAGATAAAAATAAAATATAAATGCAAATAAATCTACAAGTTCTATACTGCCCAACTGACAGAGGACCAACTAATGAGTCAATCTTTGGTAAAGGTGTAATTAAAAGTTATTCATAAAATTGCCCAAAGAGATATCAAATTAAAAGTCATGTTTACTTTTTTTTTGGTTAATTACTAATGCCTTAGACTGAGCAAATGTTTAAAAACACATTTAAATTTCAGTTTATTTTTGCATCATATTTATTTGCGCAAATAACTAGAATTATCAATGTTACAGTCTAGCCCTCATGCACTAGAATAATGCTACAGTGTTGCACCAAGTACACTGTAGTGGCTCTCAACATTTCCAGACTATTGTACCCCTTTCAGGAGCCTGATTTGTCTTGAGCACCTCCAAGTTTCATCTCACTTAAAATCTACTTGCTTACACAATCAGTGTATAGAGTAGTATAAAAAAGTCATTTGTATGAAATTTTAGTTTCTACTGACTTTGCCCGTGCTTTTTATGTAGCCTGTTGTAAAACTAGGCAAATATGTAAATGAGTAGATGTACCCCCTGGAAGGCCTCTGTGTATCCCCAGATACGCATACCCCTGGTTGAAAACCACTGTTGTAAAGGCATGTATACATTCAAGTGAAACTTTTCATATGAAGTTTTAAAACTAAGAAATCTCTTTGTGGTTTTCAGCTTTTATTTTTAAAAAAGGGGGTTTTTTTTTAAAAAGAAAAAAACCCTAAATTTTGAACTTAAACTATTCAGGAGTACCTATTTAAACAAACAGATATTTTAATATTTATGCATACATTTTTAAAAGCATACCATTTATAGAATGGCTTACACATTTTTCCAAACCCACCCGTCTTCTATGCCATGGTAGAATATTAACTACCAATAGTTAAGTACTTAACCTGTGTTGCTTCACCTGCCCATAGCGCTTCTCCAGATGGAAATTGACAAGCAGTTGCACTCCACTGGGTAAGCTCTGCATGTAGTAGTCATTGGGGAAGTTCTACGCCGAACAAGGTATAGGTGAAGGAGAGAGAGAGGAGAAAATGACCTATCAGCAACAGATAAGGTCAGTTCATGGGCTCTTGCACATAGCTGTTCTCTCATGGCTGTGATAGCAGAGAGATTCCACTAATGCAATTCTCAAATTTTATAGCTTTATAGCAGTTACATTGAAGAGTAAGCGTGTCTATCTATAGATGTCTTTAGTATGGCAAGTGGTGTATTCTTTGTGAAAAGTCACACTGTCTGCCTTTATCATCTCATCTCCCCCACCACTTCCTGTATGTTTCCTGTTTCTCTTCTCATGTGGACCTTTCTCCACTGCTGGTGGCTCTGGCCTCACTCTCAGCTTCTAGAGTCTCCAGCTGGTGGCTGGCATCTCCAACCTAAGGGTAGCTCCTGTCTCCTTTCCTATATAGCAACAGTCTCAACAGGAGGCAGAGAGGTTTGCTCCTTCTTCCAACTGCTGTTACAGCATCAAGAGACTAGACAACTGTAGAAGCAGCTGCAAGCAGGAGGAGTTAGCACCCTGTGGTCAGTCTGCTCTCCACTAAGCTGTACTGAGTACAGCTGCACTGAGGATTGCAGCAGTTTCACCCTATTAGACCCACTGGGAAAGCACTTTAAGGCGGACCAGCACCAGAGATGAGATTTTCCTGTAAGAGAATTTTAGAAAGAACAACTACCAAGGGTGTAGACTGGGGAGGGTGGAGGGAGGGAGGGGTGTAGGAGAAGAGGGAAAGTGGGTGGAAGCCTAGAATTCCTTCAAGTCATTGGTCTGGGCCAGAATCAACATCAAAAGCCCTCCAGATGAGAGTTATGTACCTTCACAGAGCATTTTAATGAGAGGTGAACTAGACATAATTTGTTCTGGACAAATTCTAATAGCAATGAATAGCACAGCATTTACAGACTGCATAACTGCTTCACTGACAAACACTATCACTCCATTACTGGCATCGCACATGCTCCTTGGTAAAGGCAAGGAGTTATTTTGCTTTGTGTCTTTAAAAACAAATTGTAACCCAATATCTTAGAGAAATATACCATAGTTTTAGCCAAATAAGGATAGGGAGAAATAAATTGATAGGTATAAACAAGGAAGCAGAGACACTGTCCAAGACCAAATGCTATCTTCTCTCAACTTCAGAGACTACTATTATTTATCCTGACCATTTGCTGAACACGGAAGATGCTACTGTACTTCTCACAAGACTAGAAACTTTCCCCTCACCCCCACATCGCTGATAATTCGTCTTCCCTCACCATGCAGCTCTATGTATCATACTGGTTACGCACCTACACTAGCACCCAAGTGATGACTGCATTTCAATGGTGCTGCATGTAAGACAACTTTGGTATTCGTCAGAACGAAAGGCACTACAGAAATGTAAGTTATTGACCTGGCTACTGAAAATAAAAAATGGGTGATGGTGTCACTTAAAATACCAAAGAGCCTAAAACTAGGCCCTTCCTTATCTTTAAAAAAAAAAAGAGAGAGAGAGTAGAGAGGAATCATGCTTCTTGTCAGCCTCTGGTTCGGGATACTAGCTCTTCAACGCCAGCCAATTTAATGCTGCACGATTGAGAGGATCCAGTCCAAAACTACGTGACCAGCCCCGCCACGGGTGAGGGGCCAGAGCCCCTCTAACGTCACCGCACCCGGCGAGGGTCAGCGGCTCTCGCTGAAGCAGCGCCTCCCCCGGGGGCCGCAGGACGCTCCGCACCTCCCCCGTGGCTCCTTGTGTCACGCTCCCGTCAGGGGCAGGAACCACAGCCAGGGCGCCCAGGGTTACTCGGCCGGGACCACGATCAGGGCACGGCCCCAGGCCAGGCGCGTAGCGGGGGAGCGCGGGCTGGCGTTCGGCGGGCAGCGCGAGACGCCGCGCAGCCCAAGCCCGGCCCCCCCGTACGCGCCGGGGCGCGGGCCCCTCCGCCTCACGCGCACCCTGCCCGCCCCGTGGGAACGGGGCGCACGTGCCCCCCCCAGCGGCCTCGGCCCCGACGGGCGGGAGCCCCGGGGCAGGGAGCCCAGGCCGGAGGCAGGCCCAGGGGGAGGAGGCCCCGCAGGAATGAGGACGCGGCCCCTTTAAGAAGCCGAGCAGACGCTCAGGGGCCCGGCCCGGGCTTTTCGCTGCCGGCCGGTGAAGGCCGCCGAGGCCGGGCCCCGTCGCCGGGCCGCGCTCCCGAGCCACCCCCCGCGCGCGGCCGGGCCGGGCCGGGCCCCGCCTCACCCCGCTGTCGGCCGCCTCCTCCCAGCTCTCCGCGACCTCCTCATCTTCCATTTTAAGTCTCCGCCGCCGCCAGGCGCCAGGCCAGCCCGCGCATGCGCACTGCCCCCCACAAGCAATCGGCGCGCCCGCGGCCGGCGGCTGCATCACCACATGCGCACTGCGAGCCTACCGCGGCCCCCTTTCTGCGCGTGCGCACTTCAGTGCGGGGCGGTGCTGCCCTCGGCCCGCCCCCGCCCTTCCGACATGCGCGCGCCGTGATAGCGCCACTCGCCGGCCGCCGGCCGCGTGGCAGCTGTAGCGCGTGCGGCTCTGGGTGCTGCCTCCATGGACACACGTCACCAGGCAGCCACAGGGAGCCAGGCCGTGAACACACGTGTCACCACGTGATACACGTGTCACCAGGCAGCCACAGGGAGCCAGGCCATGGACACACGTGTCACCACATGAATACACGTGTCACCATGTTAGCCACAGGCAGCCAGGCCATGGACACACGTGTCACCACATGAATACA
>ML675630.1:12164871-12408309 GCA_007922155.1 Mesoclemmys tuberculata
GCCACAGGCAGCCAGGCCATGGACACACGTGTCACCACATGAATACACGTGTCACCATGTTAGCCACAGGCAGCCAGGCCATGGACACACGTGTCACCACGTGAATACATGTGTCACCATGTTAGCCACAGGCAGCCAGGCCATGGACACACGTGTCACCACACTAGCCGCAGGCAGCTAGACCATGAGTCCACTGACACCATGCTAGGAACAGGCAGCCGCCTTAAGCAGCGGCAGCTAGGTCAATGGAAGAATTCTTCTGTTGACCTAGTGCTATCTATACCCAATGTGGGTATATAACCCAGGATATAGTCCTGTCTCTCACGGGTGTTGATTTTTCACAGCCCTTAAACACGTAGCTATGCCAATTTAAGCTTTCAATGTAGACCAGCCCACAATATAATTGCCAGCAAAACTCACTGACTGACAAGAACAATCTTATACTTTCATCCCAAAGAACTTTTCAGGCTATAGTACATATGGGACAGGAGTCATTTCACTGAAAACTGATTTGCAGCTACTTCTGGGGTGGAACATTGAAGCTGTTTAACCACACATAGCTACTCAAATAGCTAAGGGCATGTAACCCACACCCACATGGTGGGACTTTGTCCTTCTCTAGTGGTAAAGGTTGACATGTAAGAGGTTGATGAGCCTGCTACAGACTTGGCTAAGAGAGCTGGGTCTTTTAGCACAGATAGTAATGGCCTGTGCACCACTCAGATATCACTTAAACCATATTTGATGAGAATAAGACTTGCGCTGGCCTTCTGCACAGGGGTGAATTTCACCCACACTGGAAAAGACTATATACAAGTGAAGCGACAGGAAGAATCTTAGTTGGAATTCAATTGCCTGAATTGGAAATTAGCCAGCACATGAAGGTTTCTGCACAGACTTGTTGACTTTAAAGAAGAAGTGGTCACGTTCTTGGTTTTAACATCTCATCTGAAAGATAGCACCCCCAACAGCACAAGATTTCCAGAACCATGCTGTGGATCTCGGCCTTGATTCAACAAAGTATTTTAGCATCTGCTTAAATCCATCAGTGTTCAGCAAAGCATTTATGTCTGCAAGTGAATAGGATTTAAGCATGTGCTTAAAAATAAACTGATTGAATAAGGTCTGAATGTATGAGAAGCCAGAGGAGAGAATAGGTCTAGGAATGTCTGGGCTGGGAGCCTGGGACTAAGAACCAGTGCACAGAGGGATGGAGGTTTGGAGGAGGGAAGACATTTCTGACAAGGACCAGGGGAGTGGGAGGACAGTTGGAACCGGCTGGGCAAAGAGACAGGACAAGGAGCCAGTGGGAGGGGATGCTGAGATTAGACAAGAAGCTCAGGGAGGGAGACTGGGACTAGAAGCCAGTGGGGATGGAGACTTTGGGTGGGGTGACAGGTGAAAAGAGGGCTGTGAGGGGAGGGAGACAGATTGGACAAGGAACCAGGCAGAGGGACTAGGACTGGTTGGGCAAAGACTGAGGACAGGGAACTGAGGGTTTGAGCAGCTGGAAATGGCTGGGGAAGGAGACTGGGACTGGGAGCAGGACATAGACTGGGGCTGGGTGTGAGGGAGATTAGGCTGGGGAGTCCAGAGGAGTGAGACTAGGACTTTCCAGGCAAGAGGTCTGGGAATAGGATGAAAAGTCTGACAAGTGGAGACTGGGGCTGACTTGGTGAAGAGAATGGGACTAGGGTGAGGAAGAGACAGGACTGGGATAGGGGCAGGTTGGAGGGGATGGGGAAGAACTATGCCAGCAGGAGTTTGACTAACTGGTCGGACTACCCAGGCCAGACAGGTCAAAGGGCAGCAAGCAGACGAAAAGCAGCCCAGGCGGGGACTGAGTGATCAGCCAACAATTTATCCTCATACAACAGCAAAGTTATAGAAACACAAGGACAGTATTTAGGTGGAGCCTTGTTCGTGCCCTAAGTGACGTTTGATGGCATGGAAAGGATTCAGATTCAGAAAGTTTTGAGCAGATGGAGCATATCCTGCTGCCACCGTGACTTCTACTAAACCTAGTGTTTGCTTGCTAATAGTAATCCTTAAAGAGACAAGGTGGGTGAGGTAATAAACTCATAGACTCTAAGGTCAGAAGGGACCAATATGATCATCTAGTCTGACCTCCTGCACAGCACAGGCCACAGAACCTCACCATCCACTCCTGCAATAGACCCCTAACCTATGACCGAGTTATTAAACTCCTCAAATCATGGTTTAAAGACTTTAAAGTACAGAGAATCCACCAGCAACTGAGCCATGCCCCATGCTACAGAGGAGGGTGAAAAAAACCCAGAGCCTAAAGTCTAAATTTCCTGATGGCCAGTTTGTATGAATTAGTTCTTGTGTCCACATTGGTGCTAAACTTAAATAAGTTCCCTGATATTTATCCCTCTGATGTATTTATAGAGAGCAATCAAATGTTCCATTATAGTCTCCCCTTTAACCAGTTCCTTATCCACCTTTTAATTTTCATATTAATCCCCATCTTTTCCAATTTAACTAATAATTCCCCATGTGGAACCGTATCAAATGCCTTACTGAAATCTAGGTAAATTAGATTGACTGCATTCCCTTTGTCTAAAAAATCTGTTATCTTTTCAAAAAAGGAGATTAGGTTGGTCTGGCACAATCTACCTTTTGTAAAATCATGCTGTAATTTTATCCCAAGTACTGTCAACCGCGATGTCCTTAACTACTTTCTCTTTCAATTTTTTTCCCAAGACCTTACATACTACTGAGGTCAAACTAACAGGCCTGTAGTTACCCAGATCTCTTTTTTTCCCTTTCTTAAAAATAGGAACTATGTTAGCAATTCTCCAGTCATACGGTACAGCCCTGAGTTTACAGATTCATTAAAAAATCCTTGCTAATGGGCTTGAAATTTCATGTGTTAGTTCCTTTAATATTCTTGGTTGGAGATTATCCAGGGCCCCCGGTTTAGTTCCATTAAACTGTTCGAATTTGGCTTCTACCTCGGATGTGGTAATTTCTACCTCCATAACCTCATTCCCATTAGCCACCCTACCCCAAGCCACCCCAAGCTCACCATTAGCCTCATTAAAAATGGGGGCAAAGTATTTGTTTAGATATTTGGCCATGCCTAAATTATCTTTAACCTTTGCCCAACCTCGGTGCTTAGCAGTTCGACTTCTTCTTTCTTTGTTTTCTTCCTATTTATATGGCTATAGAACCTTTTACTATTGGTTTTAATTCCCTTTGCAAAGTCCAACTGTACTTGGCTTTTGGCCTTTCTCACTTTATCTCTACATATTCTGACCTCCAAGAGGTAGCTTTCCTTGCCAATCCCTCCCATCTTCTACTCCTTGTAGGTTTTCCATTTCCTCTTAATAACCTGTCTGAGATGCTTACTCATCCAGCTCAGTCTACAACTCTGGCCTATGAATTTTTCCCCCCTTCCTTGGGATGCAGGTGTCAGATAGTTTCTGCATCTTTGACTTGAAGTAATTCCAAGCCTCGTCCACATTTAGATCCATGAGTTCTTCAGTCCAATCCACTTCCCCAACTAATTCCCTTAATTCTTTTACGTTAGCCCCTTTGAAGACAAAGACCCTAGACTAAGATCTATTTTTGTTTATCCTTCCATTTAGTTTGAACTGAATTAGCTAATGGTTGCTCGAACCAAGGCTGTCCCCTACAACCAGTTCTTCTATGAGATCCTCACTACTCTCCAATACCAAATCTAAAATGGCATCCCCTCTTGTTGGTTCAGTAACTATTTGGTGAAGGAATCAATCAGCTATCACATCCAGGAAAATCTGGGCCCTCTTATTACTACTAGCAATTTTATCTTTTATTGGACCAACTTTAAAAGACATTACCTCACCCACTCTCTAATCTCCTGGGACCAACATAGCTACAACTACACTACATGCAACAGTAATCCTTGTTAGTTATCTAATTCATTTCATAGTATCCACACAAGGACCCTGCCCTAGTCTCTAAACCCCAGATTTTGAATGGTATTAAGCACAGAAAAAGTCTAGGCCTCGGTGCCTTGGTCCTCAAGTGAATAGTCATATAAAAAAGATTGAACTGGCAGCTGCTCCTCATATCAAATCCAGAAAATTATTAATTGAAGATTAAATCAATCCAATCAGTACTTCTTGTGATGGAGTTTAACCCCTACCACATGCAAGATGAGGTATAGAAGCCCAATTAGTCATGGTTGCACCTGATTTCTGGCCAGATGAGGCAGAGCTAAGCCTGATAAGTAGCCTGAGGGCATTCTATTGTGGAGAGAGAACTTGTGTGTGACAGTCCTTCATCTGAAGGGGGGGGGGGGAAGAAAAAAAAAAAAAGCTTGCGGTAAGTAGACTAAGCAAGTCCACAGGGCTAGTCTGGAGGTCCCTGGACAAAAGGAATGAGATCTAGGGGAAACTGCAGGAAAAAAAAAGACCCTCCTATAGAGGGAAACTCACAGGGGACAGAGTAGGCTCCTGTGGGTGGGAGCCCTGAGACAGGATTTGTAAGCAGAAGTGAGACTGCACAGAAGAATTATTCAGTTTTGTTTGGACTTGTGTCTGATACCTCAGAAAGGGCCTGAACTCGGGTGACTTGGCTGGGGTGGGGAGCCTGCGGGGGGTGGGGGAGCTGAAGACAGCAGCAACATCCTGTACTGATGCTCAGGGGTGGGAGGCTTCCAGGATGAGTGAGCACCCCCACGCTCCCTTACCACAAACTGCTAGCCTCTACCCCTCCTCAAAAAGTTGGATGAAGAAGGGCCTTGCAACATTCCCTGAAAAATAACATATTTTGGATACTTCTTGTGGGCAGTAGGTTCTAAAGGTGAATGCTCCTCTTGGAAAATGTCCTGCTAGCATTTCCCTCTCCCTTATATCCCAGAGGCTTAATCTTTGCTGATCTCAACTGCAGCATTACATGGGGAGAAGTTTCTCCCCCTTCAATCTCAGACAGCCAGGTCTGAGGCTAGATGAGGTTCGAAGGGCAATACCAACCTGTTTCCTCCCCACAGAGATCAATAGCCAGCCAGGGTGGATCACAGAGACCTGCTCTCAGAATGTAATTACACTTTGTTTACTTGTGGGACTGCACCTATATCTCTAAGCACCCTTCAAACATCAGTCAAGCACACGGCACTATCTCCACAGGAGCCTGAGTGAAGTAAATGAAGACACCCAAAGCTCTCATTGATTTAAATGGGCTTTGGATCAGGCTCTGTGCTGCTTATCTGCCTTGAAGGCGTGGTTGTGAAGCTTAATTATGTAGGTGCAAGGCACCGAAGGTGCAATTTGGCTGGAGTTTGGCAGATCCACTCTTCTTTCCTCCTCAGAGCTTGAACAAAAGCCAAAATTCTGGAGCATAAATATCTTGGAAACAGATGCTCATGTTTGTTGAGACACCACTTCCGAAGCCACAAAGGCCTTGTTTCTCTGCCCCTGCTGACCAAGGCTAGGAATAATTCCCCTTGACTTCAGTGGGAGTTACTGCTGTTCTTTGGTGGGAGAATGCATATGACATTACCCCACTGCTACACAGTAACACCGTATCTTGAGAAATGCTGCTGTAACCCATGGGTGAGTATGTTACAGGGATCATACAATGGGGTTGCTTGCAGTGATTCAGGAGATCTCTTCCAGTCCTATGTTCTTGGTCCCCCTTGTTGCTGATTGACAAAGAACAGGAATTGTCTCAGCCCTCAGCTACAGCTCCTACTTCGAACTCTATAGGTCAGTCTGCTGATCAGATCCGGTGTATCAGCCAAGAGGGCAATATCACACTGTAACCTTCTACAAACCATTAATCCTGCCATTTCCTTTACAGATAACCTACAAACGCCAGGACTCCTCCTCTTCCCTCTGACAATGCTACGATGGTGGCAAAGTTCCAAATGAATCCTTTGAACAGTGGTTTAAAATTAACTAATTTAAACAGTTGTAACAAATCTGAATTCTACTCCCATCCAGGACATGTCACTGGGCCAGGGTGTGGGGAGTGAAGGAGGCTAGAGCCTGATCTTGCCAGGCTAGAGCCTGATCTGTCCAGCTCCCGGGGAAATTGAATGGGAATTGGTCACTCATCTCCTCCCAGGATTGGGCTCTCTGGGATGTTCTGCAAAGGCAGGTGTAGTGTTACATCTGGCAGGCAGATGAGTTCATCTGCTGCAAGTGCAGCGGACAGAAACTAATTTGAAGGCCCTTCTGTGTCTTCTGCTGATGTTGCTGTTTCCCTGGACTCACCTGGTTTTCTGGCATGCAGATTAGACATAATGGGCTGAAATCAACTCTAGTGCAACTCCTCTTAAATCAGTGAAGTTACACTAGGGATGAATTTTTGGCACATTACTAGACCCCTGCAAAGCCGTGGATGCCTGCTTTATATCTGCAGATATCCGCATCCCTGGATGCTGTTGTATTGTTTATCATCTTTGCGGAGCAGATCGGATATGGATCCAATTTTTTTATCTGCGCAGGGCTCTAGAGTAGTGGTTCTCAACCAGAGGTCCATGGCCCACAGGCCAGTTTCATGGCCCCTGTGAAGCTGAAGCCCCAAACCTTTGCCAGAGCTCAGGGTTTTATCTCGGTGGGGCGGCTCCAGGCTTCAGATCCCTGGTTGAGAAATACCACTCTAGAGGGTGCAGATACATATAAAAGGTAGAGTGCGGCTCACGGATCGGATTCACATTAATTATCTGGGATGCAGATTGGATGCGGATCTGAATTTTTGTATTTGTGCAGGGCTCTACTCATTACCTGTCACGGGAGCACCCAAATGTAAAGGCCGTGCACTTTTCCTAGGCCTGCTTGTAACTCTGATTGTGACTGTAGAGCAACTCATTGGATTTATTTTTATTTTATTTATTTATTTATTTAGATCTAGATAATAAAAAAGACTCCTATGCAAGGACTCTAAGGTCCCGGACACTTAAAGGTACAACATATTAATATCCCCAGCAGCATTACAAAACAAACATTCTTATCGGAACAATAACTCAACACAGCCAGCTACAAAAAGCTCCTTTTCACCTCCATCATTCTGGGAACATCCCCTCAACCCCCCCCCGCCCCCCGCCAAACCCAATGAAAGGTGACTGAATGGAATTACTGAAATTTACCAGCAGATGGCGATAAGCTTCACACAAACTCCACCTAAAAGGAGCAGCTGGACACCCAGACTCCCGAATATGCTTTTACAATTACCCTTAGATCCCTTGTCTGACATCCCCTTTCAGCAGCCCCACACGTGCAGCTAAATCTGCATTCTAACCCTTTCTGTGTCCTCTCAGATGTGGCCAGTACAGTCTTCTACTCCTCTGGAAGGCTATGCCAACAAAACACCCAGCCTGTGGGAGGAAAAGATACTGCAGTGCAAAGCCTTGGCATCTCTGGGACAGAATCTAATTCAGCAGCATGATACTATGTAAAAGCGAAGCCTTCTGTGAACCACAGCAGGACTAGAAATGGCAGTGAATACCTTCCAGATGTGCACATGGATATTTGTATATAAAGGTCAGCTTGACTCAGTTGGCCTCTAGGACAGAAAGTTGTTGGGTCATGTCCCATTCTAGGACTTCGACCCATAGCATGGACAATGTACTGCATGAAGTTTGTTGAGGGAAACGCAAGAAAGGGTGCAGCATTTGTGGAGGTGCTGAGCTCCACATGCAACATTAGGCTGCTTCTGTGTGTTTCTGTGTCTTTTCAGCAGGGATTGAAACATCCCAAGGCATTTTTTTTAATAGAATCCAGAATAGATTTGTATGTCCTGGGCAATAAAGCAGGTGATAATGTCCAGGATAGCTCCTCTGTTTCCTTGCATACAGGCTCAGGTTTATGACTTCAGCAGCTTCCACCAATGTTATCTTGAAGGGGCCCCCATCCCTCCCTTTTGCCTTTATGTCCCTCAGATCCCTTGGGGGAGCTGGAGGAGGGCCACGTCTCTATGCAATGCCTATGTCCAGCACACAGCATAAAACGTCTTCTCGTGACTGAGGGTAAAACATTCGAAAACACTGTGACTTACGCACTTGTGAAAAATGGGACCTAGGTTGCTAAGTCACTTAGATGCTTTGAAACATTTCACGCTAAGACTCAGAGACACACAATATTGTATGTGCTGAGTCCAGACATAAAATATTTGGGGAAAAAGTGTATTTATACCTGTAGGCAAATGCTGGCTCTCACCACTGCAGGCATGTGCATCAGTAGAGGCTGTGGAAGCTTGCTTTGAATGAGGGGGTGGGATGGTGGCAGGGGGAATGGGTTCCTACCTGGACTCCAGCTTGACCCTGTGCACTATGGTGGATGTTCCAGCCCCACTTTCATCTCTGCCGCTTCCTCCCCGAGTGTGCACATGGTTTACAAGGAATATCACATGGAGGTGAAAACACAGATCAGCTCCACAATATTTCCATTGAAGGACACTACCCCACATTTTTCCCAGTCCTGTTCTACCACCCTGTGCCTCAGTGGTGCAGAGCCCCAGGTCCACAGGATTTCTCTGAACAACAGTCTGTAAGGGCTATGTAGGTAGGTCAAGGACAGGATCAGGTAATCTGCTGCTGTGTATGTTGTCCAGTCATTCCTCCACCCACGCTATGTCTGGAACCGTCTCCGTAGTGGGGCATCAGTGCCCCTTCAAGAGCTTGGGAGCACAATTCTTTTCCTATTAGGGATGTTGTCACTGCCCAGCTATGATATGTGGCCTGGGTGCTGAAGAGTGGTTACATTTTCTGTAATATTTTCATGAATCCTCTGTATGCCTCAGTTTCCCACTGTACTGTGCAGCGCTACCCAGTGGATGCGAAAGGATGAACACCACGCTGGAATCGTGCAAGAGGCATGAGGTGTGTGTATGTTTCTCCTAGCTGTCTGGGTGGAATGACTGAGTCATTGAAGAGTTGGTTGAAGCCACCTCAGATCGATAGAGGATCCAGAGATAAGGAGACCTTCCCAGTGACTGAACAATGGACACTCAACAGCAGGAAATCCTAGCAGGCAGAACATGTGACCTCAGCTGGAGAAAAAGGGGAAAAGGTGTCAGGTTGGCTGGAATAAGGGTGGCCCTTTGGAGGCACCTGGCAGTTCTCACCTGGGCCTCAAAGAGCCAGATGGAGCTGATAAGTGTTCATTCCACTGGCTGGGCCAGGATGGACCATACTTAAACTTTACCTCTCTGTGCTAAGCTAAGGACTGTCAACTGGTGTAGTCAGGTCACTAATAAATTGTCTTGTTTTGGAAAGCCTGTTGCTGCAAATACTCACAGCATTGTGCCCTGAAAGGGCCCAGGACAAGACTCCCATAGGCATCTGGGTCAGCTAGATTCACTGAAAGGAGTCATGGGGAGTGACAGGATTGTTGGGGCCTAAAGGCCGTCCCAGAGTCTTGAAGGCCATGGGCCTGCCCCTGTGAAAATGTGTGGGTCCTTGACACCTGGCACACTAAAGGGGTCATTCTGGGACTGATTACTGGCCTGGGGCATAGATCAGACGCTGTGAATCCAAGACACTTGGCCTGGGTAGTGAGTAGTGGTTTTGGCCCTTGATAAGACTGTGTATTAATTCTAATTTTAAAGAAAAATAAATTCACAACCCACAACTTTGTGAACTGAAGGTCAAAGACACTACACAACATTGCCCATTACAAACACTGCATGCCATGAATGTTACCACTCATAAAATCTAAGGGTTTAAAACATAGAAATGATGAATTCAAGCACTGCAGGGAAACGCTGCATATACCCTTACGGGTAATAAATATATTGGCTTTAGGAAAAAAACATCTGAAGAGCCACGTTCCACATTTCAAGAACAATCTTGACACTTCCTTCCCCTCCCATGTCACAGCAGGTGTGGCGCTGACTGCTGGAGTTTAGGTGGCATGAATGTTTCCATTCACACCTGTTTTCACCTGCTGTGGACCCTGTCCAGCCTTTCGCCCCTTGGGCTATTTCTCAGGCTTGGTCTCTGCCCAAAGGGGACGCCGCCTGAGCAACGGCCTGTGGCCGTGTGTGGCTAAGAGGCGGCAGGAGCAAATCTCACGCCTTTTCCAGGCGGAAAAACCCTCTAGACTTTTTCTTTTCTTTCTCCCTGTGGCCGAGGGGCTGGGATTTCCGGAGCGTGTGCAGGACGTGGCTGAGCTGCGAAAGGGCACAGCTACATGAGGCACTGAGGGCAGGATGCCACAGCACACCCCCACCCCTGCAACTGACCTTCCCAACATGGCACCCAGAATGGACACTGTCCCTCCATAATTGCCCTTTCCAACATGGCGTCCAACCGCGCATGCCCAGCGCAGATTGCCCTTCCCAATACGGCGGCCACCCACTGACCTTTCCAACATGGAGCCTTTCCTTGCCCTCATGCGCCACCCATAGTTGCCTTTCTCAACAGGACAGCAACGACCCCGCCAGTGCTACGACTGCCCTTCCAAATATGGCCCCCAGTCTGCCCGTATGTGTTGATTTTCCAGTCATGGCGCTTGTCCTCTCTCCCTGGCGTCCCTGCGACTGCCCGTCACGGCGGCCCGTTTTCTCCCTACACCGCCCTTCCCCATATGGCGCTACACGGGCCTCTGTCTCTCGCTCAGCTGTGTGCCCCCCCCGTACGTCCCCTTGACGTGACCTTCTCAATATGGCGCCGAACCGGTTTCCCCCTCCGCCTCTCACGTGACCTTCACACCCGGATTGCCCCTCGGTCCCTTGTCACGTGCCCCGGGCGGCGTGCGCTTGCGCACTGCGCCTCGCCGCCAACCCCCCGCCCCCCCAAGGCCCCTCCCCTCCCGGACTGGAGCGGCGGCGGCGGCTGCGATGCTGCCGAGCGGCGGAGCGAAGATGGCGGCGGCCAAGGGCGGCTCGCTGCTCTGAGGGGGGTTGGGCAGCGCGGCTGCTGAGCGGGGAGCGGCGCCCCGGCCATTACCCGGGCCCTGCAGCGAGGCGGCGGCGGCGGGGGGGTGAGTGCCGCGCGGCGGGGACAGCGCAGCCCCCGGGACGTGGGGGAGGGGCCCCGCCACAGCGGGGGCCCCCAGCCTATGTGTGGGGGCGGGGGGCAGAGACCCCCCAACGGGCGTCCCCTCTGTGTGGGGCGGGTCGGCAGCTGCCTGTGGGGTCGGGAGGAGGGGGCCGTTCCTAAACCGGGGGAGGGGCCTGTCCCCCGCCCCCCGCTCGCCTGGGGTTGGTGGGTGTGGGGAGAGCCCCAGAGCCCCCACCCCAAACCAGCCTCTCCCCAAGGAAAGGGGGCACCTGGCGCAGGCACGGTCTCTCCAGCTGGGAGGTGGGGGGGTGTCTCAGGCTTTAAGGGCCCCCCCAGCCCCGGCGCCCGGGGGTTCCCAGCCCCTCCTCCGCGGGGAGCGGGGAAGCACTTGCTGTGTTGCCTTGTGTCCCCCCGGGAAAGAGGGCCTGGCTCAGGGCGTGGGGTCCGGAAAGGCCCCTTTTGTCCTGGTGTGAAAGTGCCTGTTTCCAGAGAGGAAGATCTGGAGGGGGGGGGGGATTAGACAGTAAATCTAGGGTCAAGAGAGTTGGAGACACCCGACCCAGCCCGTTTGTTAGGGAAGTGCCTGGTTTCTCCACGTCTGACAAAAGCTGTTTATTTTTGCTGCCTTTGATATAACGCTGATGAGGGAGTTACACTCCAGATTACATACGCTTCCTGCCAAATCCCGATCAATCAGGAGTAGCCTACATGAGGCATGATTCTTTTAATTTTCCATTCTGATTGCTGTGCTTGAAGGTGGCTGTGGTGGGGTCTGCTTCATCCTGGTGTAGTGCCTGTGTGAGGAACAACTGCACCAAGGTTCCCGTTTGCTTTCTTTTTATTACTCACTAACTGCTAACTTGAGAGGATGAAGCAACCTCACCATTTTAGGAGTAAACAGCTTGTTTCTCTTCTCAGTATATTCATTGCCTGTGATGTTACTGAGAGCACATTCTGAAAAATAGGACTTTTTCTGATACATTCTGATTTTTGTGAAGGGCATTAAACCTGGTTGTACTAATGTCTTGGGACATCCAAAGTCTTCTGAAAATTGGGATTTCATTAAAAAACACACACTTCAGCAATGCAGTACTAAGCATGAATTTCAGATCACACAAATTCAGGATTCAGAAAACTTTGAGTTATCCTGTAATGCTTTTCAGATCACAGCTGGTGTTATAATGAAGCTGTCAGTAGAAATTGCACTTTTATATTTATATATAAAAAAAGATGAGTGCAAATAAAATACTTCAGATCCTTGGAGAACTTTGGGTGAATTCAGAATCTAAACTAGGTTCTGCATTTCGTGCCCTTGGGTCTGGGTCTCTGTGATATATATGTTTGATTTAAGAAGCACAACATTGTATTAGTGCCACTGGTGAACATAACATAAAAAGCAAGAGATGGTAGGATGGGTATTTATATTATCTACCTTCTCTGACTTTCTTCTGGTAGTCTGGCTCACTGATGGTATTAATGAAGAATGGCATTTTGTTAGAACTATAAACTGAATAGCATTACTTCAGTGGGATTGTCTCAAAATGCATAACTCTTACGAGGATTACACTGTATTGCCGTAAGCAAGAGGAAACCAAGCCTTTCTGGTTTAGTATTTTGCACAGATGCATTTAAATTTGAAATCCTAACATAGTCCATCTCTGATGGTAGATGTTTCTATTTTAATGGTCTCCAAGCCTGAGAGGTGGAATCTTAGTACCTTGTATTCCTAATTTTGTGATCTGAACTCCAATGCTTTCTCTTGGAGGTGATGGGAAAAGAAAGAGGCATATAAAGCCTTCTTATATTGAAATGTGTGTTTGTTATCTGTAACTATTTCCTGCTTATAAATTAACCTTTTAAAGCTTATAAACTTCTGTTTTGAGACTTACTTAATCCCCATTGATGGGCATGTCATTTGCATTAAAATGCTTTCATTTATCATAGTGAGAACTGTTTACACCGCAGGCCTATAACTGGTGGAACCTTGGCAAAAGAAACACTTTATTTGGGCAGAGAAAAACAGATTTGATCTGGCTAGAAATGATGGTCCTTTCTAAAGGAGTTGAGTTGGCTTGAGGCTGATTGCATTTGAGATAACCTAGAGGAGTGTATTCAACCTTTAAGAGCCAACGGACCATCTTGCCATCTAATGGCCCCCCAGAGCTATTAAGAATCATGATGAGTGATGCCCCAGTATTGCGTGTATTGTGAAATCACATCTGTATGATGACATTGCATTGTCATGACAAATTGATGCAACATCACAATACAGTGATATAATCAGGGCATGAAAAACTTACCTGATGCGTAAGATAAGGGATGACTTACCATTATGGTCCAGGGGCAGTACTTTGAAAAGCATTATCCTAACCCAACTTGTGGGGAGGGGAGGATGCTGGGATTCTTACTGGGGTTTTGTCCCTATACACTGCTTGGGGAAGGGGGAGGAATTCTTCTGTCATCTTCTGGCTTAGCAAGGCCATGTCTATGCTACAAACTTCTGCTGGTGTAGCTGTTCAGCAAGGGGTGGGAAGAGAGTGATCCCTGATTTGCATAGCTGTGCTGGCAGAAGCTCCTAGTGTAGATGCAGTTATGCCAGCAAAACTGCTTTCTCTGCTATTCTGCCTTTTCCCCATCCTCTAGGCTTTGTTTATTCTCCTTCAAAACACCTATGTCAGTTTTGCCATTTCTTGTAGCTTTCTCAAGAAGCAGACTAAAACTAAAGCAGCATTTGTCAGTTTCAGTCTGCTGCTTGATAAAGCTGAGAAGTGACAGTCGCACACAGGACTTGTCCCTCTGCAGACTTAGGAAGACAACACTATGTCAGTGAGGGGGCATGTGGAAGCTTTTCTTAGTAAACCTAGGGACTAGATATTTAATTTTAAAATGAAAGCTTACATTTTGCAGAAACTGACGGTGTGGGCAGGCACGTGCCATGTCAGATCAGACTTCCCATTCATCATGGGCCAGTAGGCGAATGGACTTTTCCAAACTTTGACATCACCACCTCTCTGCCCTGGCTTCTGAGAGAAGGGTCTTGTCTGCTTAGACTGAATGAGGGAATCATGGAGACTAGCAGTTACTTTCTGCCTTCTATTCCTTGCAGTTAGCAAGGATTCCTGCTTGCTACCAGTTCTTGCATACATCACCGTTCTCAGCAGTAACTCTTGCAGTTCCTGCTTTCCTGGCTCTGCCTGATAGCAAGACAACTAGAGAATGCTGTTCAGATCCCAGTCTGTACTGATCATTTTCCATTCTATTCCACTTGTAAACAAAACTGCATACTCTTATTTCTTGTACATGTTCAATTAAATAAAGTATTTTTCTTGTCTCTAAACTGCTGTTGTGCAGTACTGAACTGCCTTGTACTAGACCCAGCAGTATTTGGTTTTTTGGTAGCAGGTAAAAGCACATATAAAGCATTGGGGAATGAAAGACACAGTATAAGAAGAGATTGCATTGTTTCATACAATAATTCGTGATGGTTTCCAATGCTGTGTATACTATTTCTCTATCATACACTCTATAATACTAAAATAAACTGAGCTTTCTATCTTCAGCCTTTACTGTCTCTCGATAAATAAACTCTCTTGTTAGCACTCAAGTTGTCAACTTCAATAACCACTTTTTCCATTCTCAAAATTCAAGGAAGTTATAAAACAACCTTTTTAAAGATTTAGTCTTCTGTGCAAAATGTTCTAGCTGTGGTTAAAATACAATATCTCAGATCATTCATCGGTAGTAAGGAACCTGGATTACATTTTATTTGGTGGAGGCTTTAAATAATTGGTATTAGCAGGTACTACTTCCACTGTTTTTGTTTCTGAATCAGGGCATTTGTTTCTGTCTCTTTGCTGGTAGGGTGGGGTGCCTTTGACAGTCCTTTCGTTTAAATATAAAAACAGTCTGGCTCTGTGTTTAGTTTTACATTTTCTTGCCATATGTTTAATGGAAAGAGTGACAAGAACTGTTATTGGCAGGGGACAAGGTACACACTTCATGTGGAGAGAGGAGGCTTATTAACAGTTCATTCCGAGAATATGAATTGTTTTTAAATGTGTGCAAAACTTCAGTAAACTGTATTATAGGCATCTTAGGTAATTGCCAATTTATGTGCTTCCACAGCATGTGACTGAGAGTTGTTTAAAAAGGTTACCAGTCTATATAAACAAACCTTTGAGTCTGTATGAAGTTTTTCCCAGTGTATTTGGTTATTGGAGAAGATATTAATTTATGTCTCTAACAAATTTGACATTGATAAATACTGATGAATTTCATAGTCATTGACTTTTAAAAGGCAACATCTTGTCAAATATCAGAGAAGGCTTAAGAAAACTAAGTTTGCACTGAGACTCAGATCCAATCTAGATAAAAGCTTTTGGAATAAGAATTTGAATGATGCTCTGATCATGTTGAGCAAGGACTTAATGGATGATTCTGAAGATAAAAATCATTTTCAGGATGTGTTTTCCATCTTAGGTGTTTCTGGATTCAACTTAGAGGTGTTATGGGAAATTCTGAACCCAGATATCTTTATTTGTTTGGGTTTAGCCATAATATATTAACATAATTAATAGTTAATAGAGTTATTTGGCATACAGTATCAAATAGCCGAATTAAAAATTCCTTTCCAAAATGTTTACATTTTGTGTGTGTGTATATATATAATATATAGCAAAGTGAGAGATCTCTATCATTATTAAACTGGAGATAATAGGCTGGTATTGTGGAGGATGCAGAAAATATTGTCCCTGCCTATAGAAGCTTACAGTCTAAAGCACCATGAATGTCAGTGTGTCAGTTCATTCCCATTTGACTTTTTTTGTGGTATGTCCTCTTCCCTAGTTTTCTAGAAACCGTTGATGTGTGTGCTCCTCTAGCATGGAGATGGACCCCTCCCAAATGCCTGTATTGAAAACCAATAAAAATGTGAACATATAATGTGGTCAGGGGAAGTATGACTTACACTCCAACAGTCTGTATCGCTTCACATGACTTGGGTGCATTTTAAAATATGTCTTGGGTGCTTTTTTTGTCCTGTGAAGTGCCCAAGTTCCATAGTGGACTGACTTCAATTATTTTTTGGTGGGTTCTTAATGTCATCTGGATTAGTTTATGGTTGCTTGCTACCATCATTGTGCTATATGCCTGTAACTGCACTCCCTCTTGTCATGAACTTGTCAGATCTAAGAAGTTCATTAGTGATCATCTGGTCAGTACTTTGACAGAAGACATCTAAGGACAGCCCAGAGTTCTGCAGGAAATGGTGTTTGCCTCAAATGGGAAGGTACTACTTAGTGAGTGGGCACTGAACCAGTGCCATGGCATGATTTGTGGAGGTACTATGCTGCTAGAATGTTGGTGTATTGGAAGAGATGTAAAAGCAAGGTCTTGTCATTACAGACACCAAGCCATTTATCACCATGGTAAGGATATAAACCTTGATGTCTTGGCAAAATTCAAATTTGGTGTACATTCTACCTAATTAAAATGCCCTCTGTAGGTTGATAAAATATTACTCTTGCTGGCACAGAAGGGATTTACTGTCCTAGAGGTGATGCATTTCAGTGGTGCGTGAGTGAATGTATGTAGTCTTCAAGGTGATTTAGGATCCATCAGCATAAAAGGCACTGCATAATCATAACATTTTACTATGAAAAGTAGAGCCTCTCTTTATTAAATATGTCTGTAGATGAAAAAGCAGTAAATCCATCTTTTTTTCTTATCAGTCCACAAATGTACTGGATTCAGGTGCCAAATTTTGTAAGTGCTTAAACAGTGATATTTTCTTATAGGAGGGGGACCTGGTACTATTGGTTTAAAAACATTTATCACCCTCGAATTCAGAATGGGCACTGTGAAAGAGGTGTTTTGTAATGTGTCCAAAGTCTGCAAACTGCTCCTGTTTAAATGATGATAAATTCTTACATACTTTTAGTGTATGGGAGAATGATGATAATACAGGTGTTTTATTTCTGTTTTTATAAATTATTGTGAACACACTTGTATTTTCAGTTCTTTTCTCTGTGAACTCCTAGTTGCAAAGAATGGGGCTGGGTGTGTTTGGGAGATGAACCATCTTTGAAAGGTTAAATTCCTTAGAAATAAACTATATTTTTCAGAACGCCGTTGGTCTACTCCTCTCACTGACATGCGTTATCTGACTCCAATTCTAACAAAACTTTTGCTTGTGTGCATCATGGTGGTAAGATTTTTCAGATGAAAGATCACTAGTCTTTCAGTGTCTCTTGGTTGCTTTGTGAACTAAATTTTTTTGTTAGAAAAGCAAGATGTCTGTGTTATATTTGAATAAATACATTTACAGACAAGTGGCAGTGGCTTTTTTACTCTTTATACATGTTCCATTTTATGGAGTCAAATATATGAGCTAAAATTATTTAGATTAAATAATGTGGTTCAAGGGACAAAATGGGAAGTTAAATTTATCTGTCCTGCTGAATTTGTACCGTATCCCTTTCCCACTTAAAATTCCTCAGTCTGTTACACACTGTGGTAGCTAGATGATTGTAGTAACAACCATTATGAATTGGTAGCATAACGGATTCTAGACTGCCAGCTACAGGGTTTGATAGTTTCGCAGGATTTTGATATGTAAATAGAAACGTTGCCTTACAAGTCAGTCCAATATTTGTCAAACTGTTTGCCTGTTGTAGGAACACATGGTGCAGTTAGTTACATGCATCCATTGTCCCTGCAGTACTGTACTTGCCTAGTGCAGATAGACCCCAATATCTTCCATTCTGAATTGCAGTGTACTAAATAAGTGTGAGTAATTTTGTATTTACGGATCAGTGATCCGAGTGTCTTTGCCTCTTTGCTCTCCCTGGTCATATCATATGAGTGAGAATGCCAGTGACAAATGCTGACACATTTGAATTTGTTAAACCCCTTTGCTCAATATGAAGGCAAACATTTGAGCTTTCTGTAGAGTTCTGCGCTTGCCTTTCTCATATCGGTACCCACCAACCTTTCAGATTTTGCTTATTGTATTTTGTGTTTTCAGTTCAGTCCTAACTTTTCTCAGTGAACTGTCAAAATATCAAAAGACCTCTCAGAAGTAGCTGCGTATTCATTTTAATAGCTAGAGAAACAGTGGCCTAGTTTATTAAACACGGGTTAGGGGAGCCAGAAATCTCGGAAATTCTAATCCCAATTCTTGTCAGTGATTTGCTGTGTGGCCTCTGTTGCCTTAGTTTCCCAATCTATAAAATGGGATTAGCTACCACAGTTAAATCTATAAAGTTAGGTAATGGAGTATCTATTGTTTTAATGCTGTTACTATTTATAATAAAAATATTTATGAAAAAAATTAAATTTTTTGGTAACAGCTGGTTTATATGAAATTCTGTCTGAATTAAGTGTGTTTGATAATTGTCAAGTATATTTTTGATGTTGTAAATTTTTTTCTAATGAAAATTATACTAGCCCTAGTGGTTTGTGGCATTAGTTTTGTCAGCTAACAGAAGCAGTGCTTAAATACCCAAGGTTACATTTCTCTCCCCTTTGATCCTGGACAATATGAAATAGAATGTTACTAGATGGTTAACACTGAACTAACTGATTTTTATCCTGGTCCTTCCTTTTGTAACATGAAAGCTGAATGACCTAGTTCATAGGTGATTAAAGAGATCTATGTGGTTATGATTAACCAAGTAGAGGTCATGAAACATCTTTTTAGGACAGGCTTGGTTAATGGGTTACAGTTCTTAACGGTATAGTATAGAATAAGCAGGTAATTTGAGTGGATATGGAGGAGAATATCAGTTGCAGGTGCTGAAATGGTAATGTCCATGACAAGCTAGCATTACCTAGATTTTCATGCCATAGCTGCTAAGCAGAAAGATGATTGCAATAGCCAACTCTTCAAAGCAGTTCATTTTGACAGCTTTAGAGATTGATTAAATCGTGAATGCTCAGCCCTTCCTTTGCTAACACTCAGTTTTTGCAGTATCTGTTGCTTTTTGACCATAAGTTACATGTGATTTCAGGTGGTAAGTACTCTTCCCATTTTCAAATTGATTGTTTCAAGGCTCCTTATGTGAATTTCTTAAGCAACATTGCAAGCTGGGTAATGGAGCATCATGATTCTTAACACTAAGATAGATGCGGTATAATTTTGCTTTGTTGTAAATACAAAACTTGCTTCTCCACATACAATTCATGAAGTGTGTGCACTCTTATTTAGAGACCAGAAACTGAAGGTTATGTGGAGTGAAACAACCACATTGTAAGTTGCTCTGCCAGTAAGCCACCAATAAAATTGACTTGGAGTTTGTGCTGAAAACTATTTTTATTGAGGATTTGAACTGTTTCTCAGAGTGAAATGCTAGGCATGAATCTGGTGGGGACTTGTCAGAAATTTGAGCTTCATTGACATCTGTCATACCAGTACACTTACTTCAAGCTGCAAATTACTGCTTGACTTCAAGGATTGAAAAGTGTACAAATATTAATTACTTCATTTCCCTGAAACCTCCCAACATCCTTCTAGACAAAGCTATATCAGCCTTCCTACTCCATTTAACATAGAGTCAGAAGACATAGTTTGTCTTAATTTTCCTCTCATTTCATTTACATAATGACTTGAATGACAGTATCCAAAGGTTACTTTGTGCAACTCAGGCTCTCACAGCTGCTACTGGAGCTTACCATTTGGCCAGTACTTATATTTCTGAAATTAAGGTCTTGATGCATAGCCACTGATAGCTGGAGCTGGGCAGATCTTCAATATAGGAGGGGAGGTAGTTTGTTTTTAAAAAAGTATCTTGATAGGTTTTTCTTATATATACTTCATGACATAATGTTCCCCCCTATGAAAGCTGTTTTTGGTGTTAGGGGTACAATACACGGATGTTCAGTGTTTTCCTTTTGTGTTGCCTTTTGACCTATTTGAAATTTCATGAAGCAGGTGCAGTCTAGCAGGATCTTTCCAGTCCAAGAACGCTGTTAACTGTATGGAATTGTCACCCAGGATGGGCTGCTGGTTTACTATGCGAACAAGTGTAATTGACACGTGGTTATCTCCCTGAATGGACCTCCTGTGACAATGCAGTCTTTTAACACTCTTTTCACTTTGTGTTTTGCAGCATTAACCCTTTTCTTTCATTGTCATTTAAACACTGATATCCTGCTACTGAATTAATGCTGTCATGCAAATAACTAGTCTTTTTTTCAACTTCTAAATTCTTGTGTTATGGCTGCGACTGGACATAATATACTAGTTGTATATTTTCTCAGACAACTCTTTTCCTTTGCTTCTGTCCACATTTTGTCCTTGCATGTGGCTCTCAAATCTTACCTTCTATAATCTTTGTCCTGCCCCATTACATGCTTTATGATTATTTCAGAGCTTGGTTAGCATGACCCCATTATTGGCAGTTCCTGTGATTGCTGATTTCTTAGTTCCCTTTAATCTGTCCCATGTGCATGATTAGTTCTGTTTGGTCAATGCCACTTGATACTCGTTGTTACTCAGCTTTTTCACTTTGATCTGTCCACGTATCGTAGTCCAGATTTACCACCTGTCCATTTGGACTACACAGGCTGATTTTTACACCACTTGTATATATTCTTTTGGCAGTTTAAAAAAGGAGAAATCGTGTTTCCCCTCCATTTACCAGGTCTGCCTATTTCCTGTGTTTGCTAATGAATTTAAGATAGGGATTAAATTTATAGTCAGTCCTTTAAAAAAATCTGATTTATACACCAAATCTAGTTTTCAAAATTAGGATTAAATCCAAAAAAGTTCTCATAATTAATAAATAAAAATTCCAGTGTGGCCAGTTGCAGTTTTAACTGTCCTGTGTGGTGGTAGTTGGCTATCTTAAATATAAACAATCTTCAGATAGCCCTTTGAGGATCAGCCAGTGTTGCTATTTCTCCTAAAAAAGATAGCATTTCCATATGTTTAAAAAATTAGGGAAGATCCTAAATTAATTGTGCAGCTCATGTATTCAGTGTTTCTCTTGCATGTGAGCTCAAGTAATACGTATGTGTTTTTGATTAATCCTTGAAGAAACAATCACCTTTTACATAAAATCCCTAAATGTGTTCACCTGATTGTTAAACCTGAATTCCAAACAATAAATCTTGAAAATGAATGTCTTCGCTTATTATGGAGAATACTTTCACCTTCATCTCCCATCCCTTGATGACGTCCATCGTCACTTCGTGCATCTGGGAGAGCATAGACTATTTGGCTTTGTGCATTGGTGGGGAGAGGGCACTGTCTACAGGGATTAGGACAGGATTCTCTCAAACCTAGATCTCAGTCTTGTGGGTACCAGTTTTGTAATTTGTATTGGAAGCTGTTCATGTTGATCAGGTGGTAGTAGAGAAAAATTCTTTATTATAGTAAAAAGCAAAATAAGATTAATATATTACAATTGACTGTCTACTGCAGTGTAGCAAACACCTGGAAAAAGCAGCCTTCTTGGGTTGCTTTAACTCAACTCCACAGTTCCTGTTTTTCTTAGCAAAAACAAATTTTCAATTTTTTGTGTGATTATCCCCACAAAAAGTGTTAATTGGACATATCTAGGGATATTGTATTTTAAGACAACACTGAATAAATTAGTCTAATAAAAATCTGTAAACATAGCCCCTGTTTCATGACTTTTATTACTACTACATACAAAGCTCTATTGATTCTAGAAGTGTAGCATATGTCTCCTGAATGACATAGCATATGCACCTAAAACCTATACAAAAGTTCATTAGTTATAGTGGCCTATGTATGTTTAAAAAAAAAAAAGTCAATCATGATGGGGAACAATCCTGTGTAGTAACCCTGATATAGTTGTCCTCAAACAATGGATTCAAAATTTACTGGTACAACTTCACATGCTCTGCAATCCAAATCCTGAGAAATGAGTGGGCTGTATTTATTTAAAATATCTGACATGTTTTGTAGCTTTTATCAAATGCGAACTGAATTCTTGGTAACGATTCATTTTAAGCAATTTTGGAAAGACACCCAAGTTCTTGCTAAGGTTCCACAATTTTTCTGTACAAGTTCTGTACCGCATCAAAATAAAAGCATTTTATTCTGTCCTGAGCTTATATTAGGACAGGGAAAAAATCTGTTGATCTTAAGTCTTCCTATACTCTATGAAGCCTGAAAGCTGTTTCTTTGCCGTTTTGTATCTTTTCCCCTTTTTCCATTTGACAAGCATGCACTTCCCCTTTGGTTTCTGATGGAGCTTTTTGTTTGCCCTAGTAAAGCACAGCTCTGAAAGTAGTTTTAGTTAACAGCTGATTCAGAGCCAGCAGAGGGAGCCCAGAGGCTAAAAACATTGTTTTTGTGTACTTTTCACGAGAGTGTCTTCTCAGTCTCATCAAGAGCGATGCATTTAAAAAACAATCCAGATACTTAGGTTGAAGTTGTTCCTCGTTAACTTTCAAAGTAGTTTAAGTTAAACAGAAGAGGCACTTATTCCGAAATAAGTGCTCAAACATGGAGTTAATCTGCAACATGTGCCAACAAACCCTTAGAATCCAGAGAATTATTCCCCTAGAGTAGAACCATTTCAAAATAGGGTCAAATTTGTATCTAATTTACTTGAATGTCCTTTTTATCAATCCAGATTACACAGTTTGTGCCAATTCCCAGTTTTATTTATATTTGGCTCAGTCAGTCTGGCTAGAACATCTTTGAGTGGTTTACTGAGATTTGATACCTGGAAGTGTGGAATATGCTCTTGATCTTAGTCGGGATTTTAGTCCTGTGGTTAGGTGGGCCACCCAGTGGGAATCCTACCCAGCACACACATTACTGACCCAGCTTTGTAACCATTTGACCTGCAGGCAAAAGTATTTAATGCAGAGTGTGATTAATCCAAGACTTGTTTGGGTAACAATATGCATTATGAACTTTACCAATATATAATTACATGGCACAGAACAACTCCATTAGTGCTGCTATTGTCTATTATGCTAGCTCTTCTAGGAGAGGTTTTTCTCCATTTGGTTTTGAATAAGTTTTAAAGAACTAAATAAACTAACGTGCAAGCAAGCAACTTCAAGTAGTAATAAGGCTGTGAAACAATAGAAAAATCCATCAGATTTATTTGAGGGATATTTTATTGTGTGCCTGGGTATTAAAGGTTTCAAGGAATTTTATGCAATGTTCTTTATATTCAGAAATATGTGAAGAGAAACTAGGACTGACTGTCAGCTGTGGATATAAATGCTTTTACATTTTTTAGCTTTTTTCCTGAGTTTTTGCATTAATAAATATTTTGCCAACCTTTTTTAAAGGTTCTGGGGTCTGATTGCTTTCTCAATTTTGTCACCAAAATTTGGTTATGGAATGAAGTTTATATAAGCTTGGGTTATGTTGTTCCTAAGCATTGCTGTTTTCTGATGATGTCACAACCTTTTATATTGAGCTGGAAGTGGAGAACTTGATTCAATTTTGAGTATTATAAATAAAAAAGCGAACAATAAATGTGTACCTATTTCTGAATATTTGCTATTGGTTGATGCATCTTCTGTGCTCTCAGTTTTGTGTGAGGGTATTTCGGCAAAATTTTGTACAGAGAGGCTCACGGATATCCAATTGCTTACACATTAAACACTTGCTGCATGGCTGGAAGCTTGGAGTCATAAACTGAACTGCTCTTACATCCTTGGCTGTGATGTCTTTAGTAACTGCAAAGCTGTTCTGGATGTGGGGAAGATTTCTGATAGCTATAAACTACCTTTTATTGCAGTATATAGCAAATGAAGTTAATTTGTAAGCATGATCTATAACATGTACAGGATACTATATAACTGACATTGGCTTTTACAGGCTTGTATCTGGTGTCCTTTTTATATAGTAGTAATGGTCTTGTTTTAAACTGTTCAACAGGAAAGAACTAGTTATGGAAAACAATTGCTACTGGATGAATTTTATAGCTGTGATACAGCAGGGAATCTATACAAATGTTTATTTAATTCTCAAGGTTGAAGCCCCACTTATTTGGGAAAAAGGGTGTACTAGGTATCCTTTTGAAAAGCTGTTTTTGGCGGGTAGGAGGGAAGAAAGCTCAACTTGAAACCTCACTCGCAAGGACTCTGACTGTCCTGTCAGTTTTGTGGTGGTGATGAGAAAAAGCTTATTGAAAACATCTTTGAAGCCTCAGTCTGACTCAATCCTATGTAGCCATTTATGTCTCTGATACCATCATAGCATTGCAGGCAAGGGATGTTGCCCATCATTCTAGTCCCCAAAGCTCGTTGCCGAAATACAGATACTTTTCAGTCTTGCGATGTCGCAGTGGTTCATAGAAGAATTAGCGTTGCAGAAAAATGTGTAATTTTTGCTAAGTACTGTAGTGTAATGCCCAAATCCTTCTTCCTTTTTCCTACTCTGCTGCTGAGCTAAGGTTAGGAAAAGAGTCAGATTTTGTTTCCAGTATAAGTGATGTCAGGTCTTGCTTAACATGTTACTGACATTAACTTTAATCACAATCCTTGCGCCACTCTTCCCTTCCCTTCCCTTCCGAATTAATTGGCTTTTGCAAAAGAATTCTAGAATCTCCTCAAGCAAGGGAGGTGCTTTTTCTTTATTATTGAATGCCAGCAATTCAAGGATTGTTCTCTCACAAATTACAAGATATCTTCCCCACCTCTCCACCCACCCCAAGATTCCTGACACTCTTAAACATCTATTCTCTCTCTGCTATTCTTCCACCTGGCGCTTTGTGCTTAAAACAAGTCGTCTCTTACAATTGCTAACTTATTCCTTGAGTTCTGTCATGTACCTTCAGTGCTATTCCCCGACTCCAGTGGAGTATATACTTGTCTGTACAATCTGTTTTTGTAAATAGCTTTTCTACCCTATTTTTTACTGAAGATATAGGAATTGTCCATTTTAGCACTAAGAAAGACTAGTGAAGTTTGGACACCTCCTGTTGTTGCTGGGGTACTGGTAATGTTAGTGGAAAGGGGATAGAATAGGTGAGGCTTGAATGACTTGCTTTGTTTTCTTCCTAAGCATTTTTCCTTCAGTTGAGTGCTGTAGCACTTTTTCTGCACAATAGGAGACTATGGTGTGATCTTCCAGGGGGTTGGTTCAAAGAAAAAATAGCACTTGCAGTGCAGGGCAGAAGATTTTAATATGTGATCTGTCCAGTAACTGGTTATCACCTGGACTGCCCCAACTCCACAGCTTGAAAATTTCCATTCTTGGAACCATGATCTTTGGAAGGACATGGCCAAGTACATAGAGGCCAGCCATTTTTATATACCTACCCATTGATTTTTTTTTCCATTTGGCAAATGTTCATTTTCCACTCTTGCCTCTAATGGAATTGAAATTAGTCTGGTGGTTCTTGTTTTCACCGGCATTCTTGTGCAGCTGTGGGCAGGTAACTTTAGATGTTACATGAAACAATCTGCAAATCCAACAGGAAATATCACTTGAGAATTTTTTCTTCTGTTAGAGATGTGATTTCTTTAAGGGAAAACAAAACAAAATCAACCCCTGAGATGTAGAATCTGAAGAACCCCTCCTCTTGGATCATAGTGTTTTTAAAGTAGGTTGACAATTAAATCTAAATTGCTTGAGTGTCTCATTAAATGCTGACTAAGGCTATGTTTACACTACTGGGACTGCAGCAGCATAGCATAACCTCATAGTGTAGATGCAGTCCGCAGTAATGGAAGTTGTTTTTTCCTTCACTATAGGAACACGACCTCCTGGAGTGATGGTGGTTAGGTTGATGAAAGCATTCTTCCCTTGATCTAGGTGTGTCTATGCTAGGGATTAGGGTGGCATAGCTACGTTGCTCTGGTGTGTGGTTTTTTGTACACACCTGTAGCTATGCTGACCTAAATTTTAAGCATAAACCAGGCCTCTACGCTACAAAGTTAGGTCGATGTAAGGCAACTAATTCTAAGAATTTACACTACAGTGTTGCTCCCATTGATGTAAGTCTCCCATTACTGTGACTCCACCTTTGTGAGAGGTGTAGCACTTAGGTCGGTGAAGTTAAGTTGACATGGTGTCACTATAGACTGAGCTACCTGGGGCCAACAGCCCAGAGCCCCGCCACCCAGGCTGTCAGTTAAATTGGTGGAAGTGCTCCTGGTGAGTTGGTGCACCACCGATAGAAGAAGCATAGTGTGGACATAAACAACCGATTTAATTACTGTGATGACTATATGTCAATGTAACTTGTCGACTTCATTTTGTAGTGTAGACTTGTTTGGGATATCTCAGATAAGATAGGCCTGCTTTAGCTTTGAGGGAAATGCTAAACTTTAGGTAAGACATGTGTAGGCCTTTTGTCTTAATCCTTTCTCTAAATGCTGTATTCCTGTAGATAGATTATAAACTTGTTTTGAAGGAGCTATACTGCAGTGGTTCTCAAACTTTTTGCTGAAGTCACTCACCTACTCCATTATGTCTTTTTTTAGGTACCCACCTTGTTCCCCTTCTCAGCCCTTCAGCCCCTTTGCTCTCTCAGCCCTACACCCTCCTGTAGCGCCAGTTGGCTGCTCTCTCCCTATGGTTGGGTTGTGATTGCTACCAGACTGCTGACTGTCTGCTTGCTGGCTCTGGCCACTTCCACACTGCTACAGCTGCCCATCTCCTGCTCTCAGTTCCTGTGGACAGCAGGCAGTGGTGTGGGAAGTGTGATCCAGGCAGCAGCAGTGTGAAGGAAGCAGCAAGAGCTAGTGAGGGAACAGTCAGCAAGCAGCCTGTCCCTGCCCTGTGCGTGGCTTGGAGGTACTTCCTCCATGATGCTGCTGCCCAGATCCCACTCCCGTTACCTGCTGGCCACAGGAAGTGAGAATGTGGACGGTGGGTGGAGCTCCTCCAGGGTGGTGGGACCCACAATGCTGGACTGAGGCACTATATATTCACCCACAGATCACAGTTCCGGAAGGGGGTGCATTTCAGGTACCAAAGCCAGTTTGGCCTGCTAAGGCCAGCAGAGTTGGTAAATGGGTGCTGTAGCCCAGAACCCAGTCTGAGTGGAAGAATTGCAGGAGGCCAGCCTGGGGAGGTAAAGGCTTGAGGCCTGAATACCTGGAGGGGTTTCACTCCAGAAAGATCAGAGAGGGTTACCCAGTACTGTGACAGTAATGTTTATACATAATCAATTTAACGGTCTGTGGTGGTTCTTACAAAATTTCAAGACAAGTAGTTTTTTTGCTTACATCTACCTGCCTCATTGTTTTTGTTACACTGCAGTGAATAGTCACTTCAGCAGACTCATAAAACAAGCAAGTTCTATTTTAAATGTATTAGGGAAAGCAGAGGAAGGAGGAAAATGAAATCCTACAAAATGAAGAAAGCAGTTATAAAAGGTGTTGCTAGTTCATGATGACACAGCTTTTGGGAACAATCAAAGAAATGTGATCACTGCTAGCTTGGCTTTAATTTTATTACATGAATTCATTCACTTATCTGCATTACTTGAAGTGGCTGGGATTTTCTTTTTGTGGGGATTTGGAGCCAGTTGGTAAATGTTTTGAAATGTTCTTGCTGCTTTGGAATAAAACCACTTCTCTCAGGAAATGAAATAGGAGACTATACATCCGGTGGAAAATTAAAGGATGATTCAGAGCCGTCCTATAGATGGGATCATGAGTTGTCAGAGCAAAACTGGGTGCCAGACTGTCTACATGTGGGGATTAATTGAAGACTTGACTACATTTTTGGTGTGGTGCCATCATATGACTTCAATGCAGATGCAATCTCGATCTCAAGTATTAATGCTACACAAATTAATATTTACAGTGTACCTAAACTGAAGTCTCGTTTATAATGTAAATAGTGGGCACTCAAAGTGCACGAGTAGCTGATCAATGATGTCTGGTAGCAAGTCCTCCATCATCCATGAAGCCCTGTTTTGTTTTTTCCATGTAGCTGAATGGATGCTGGAAAACTGAGTTCAAAATAAAACAAGAATCATATTGAATAATTCCATAAGGGAAGGCAAGAATGCCCTGATCTGTTCTTTTTTTAACTCACCAGTAGAAATGCTTCCTACCAAGATAGTACTTTCATCTGTAGATCTCAAATGTTTTATGAAGGTAGACATCACTATTGCATTTTAGAGATGGGGAAGCTGATGCACAGATTGGGCAAGTCCACTGATGCTGTTTTCCAAAATCCTTCTTCCCTGAACAACAGAGATTATTTTTAGTTTTGTTTTTCTGTAATAAATCTTCAGGAGTGGGATCATAGGAAATGTTTTTGTCTAAGGCAGGAGGAATTGACTGGAATCATATAACAATCTTACGGTAGTCACTTCCTGCCCACTGTAAAACACTGCTTGTGTACACAGATTTTTCTAACAATAACAGATTAAGTTGTACAGTTATTCATATGCAAACTTCTGCCTTTGTGGAGTTGAAGGAATGTAATACTAATTTGGGGTGTTTGCATGAGAAAAATAATAGTGGGAGGACTTGGAGTAATACTATTTATGAAGCTAAAATGTCTAGAAAACCATGGACTAGCAAAGTGGAATGAATCCAATGGTCTCTAATGTGACATGACTTTACACAGCAGGCCCTAATGCATCCCTGGCTGGGGTTGTTAGGTTCATTTCTTTGATTTTTGCTTAAAGAGTAAATTGGCATTTCATGTTTCCATGTTGAATCCTGTTGAGTACTGTAAGACCAGTGCCCCACCAGTTTCAACTTCGTTTGATTTTTCCATAGAGAATTTCAAGATTACACAGATGACAATTAGTGTTAAATATAAATGTCCAATAGGGATGTATTCACTGGAATGTGGTGCTTAGTAGCCAAACTACTTAGAAGCACTTCCTTCTGTGCTAGTCAATATCATACAGTGCATCTTTATATATACATTCTTCATACATGCTAAGAGGATTCTCTTTACATACTCATGTATAAACTAAATTATGAAGATTTTAATATCAGAACAGATTTACTGGTTCATTTGGGGGAAAAGGGGAGCAAGAAATGAGAACGGAACAAGTGGGGTTGCTGACACTTGGACTAGGCTAACCCAGATGTGGATCGCTCAGGCTAACCCTACAGTGTAGACCTACTCTAAAGTGTCTGGACAATTAGTATTTAGTTTCTCCACCCTACTACTGGCAATTATTTTTCTGGCCTGTTTCAAAGACTGAACTTGCTAACTGTGCTTGCCCCCTGTTTGGATAATTTTGCAAGGGTTCTACTTGAATTTTCTGCCTATATAGAGAGGGCATCAGAACCACTGTTAAGGAGAAATGCAGCCTGAGAGCAGTCATAGGCAGACATGAGACAGATGGCTAATGGAGTGGGGGAGAACATCATTGTTACACAGAGGAATAGAGTAGCTAGTTGTAGGTAGGCCAGAAGTTGGATTGGGCACCAGGTGTTTCATAGAACACCTGAAAGAGGGAGAAAAGGATAAAGTGAGACATGCTGAAGGTGTACTAAATACGTGTCATTTTTGGTTTTGGTCAATTTGGGGAATTTCATCTCCTTTTGCAAGCCAGGAGAATTTTAAAATTATATATATATATATATATATATATATATATATGAAAATTGTGAATATGTTGGACTGATTACTGGAAGCCTGGTAAACTGAAATGGATACTCTATTTGTAACCATACCTAGCAAAAAGAGGGAGGCTTTGACTAGAATCTGTGCTGAAAATGCAACGTGAGTGGGAACCTTAAATAGGGAAGCTGATTTGTGCAGAATGTTATAAATAGGACAAAAAGAGCTCTGTGCCCTCTGGCTAGGATGATGATGCAATAAGTTGAGAGCAGAATAAACTACCTACCTTTCTGAGAGGCAGAGTCCTGAACTATAGAGTCCCATCCACACTAGCAGTTGAGTGTCAAAAGTGCTCAGTTTTATGGTCTCTGATAGGGTTTTGCTTCAAGCACTATTAGTGCTGCTGCACTTTGATCTTGGTCACAAAACAGAAGTTTGGATACCTTAAACAAGTGTGGAAGGGGTTTAGATGGACCAACCATCTGATCTGTTATGACAAATACTGTGATAAAACATGAAGACTGGCATTAGCTAATGGTATATATGAGCTCCAGTGCCTTCTCCCAGGAGTAATTTGTGTGAACCCACACCACTCTTAATTTGTTTCTGGTATCTAGGTACTGTACATAAATAGCAGAAAATAGGGATCCCTCCAGACAGGACAGACATTTATCTGTCCTGCTGTTCTATTGGATCATTGATTGCTTTTTTTAGAGCACAGCTGTGAATGTTTTATATCTTGTATTTTTGGGTTAAACTTGATGGGAAGATAGCAAGGACTCTTCCTGATCACTTTGGACAGATTACTCCAGAGTCTTGGGCCAATAGTCTCTTCTCCTTGAGTATAGACCTGGTTTCTATTATTTCTAGTATTGCACTAGGTAACTATCACCGTGGGTTGTGGAGCATAGCATGGTCTTCTCTCAGCAACTACAAATGTTTTACCATACACCTACTAGCCAGAAGAGACGTGAAAGACACAGGTAGATATCTGCTAAACATGAATACCCACCTCTCTCACACATTGCAAGAAGGGAGAAAGCAGTGTCGACGTCCCACCTCCCCACCAAAGTCTCCTGGTTGCAGTGTGGGAGGGCAGATGATCACCAGTCTAGCACTCCCTAAACTTTCTGGCTACTGTGACAAGGGGAAATGGAGAATATTTCCACTGGGATTATTTCCCGTATTTGCTTTTGCTGATAGTGTTCTCCAGTTGCAACCCCCTGAAACTGACATGAGGTTGTCTTGATATTTTTTCCTGCTTCCCATGTTGTTTTGAATAGACTTAAAGACTTTAAGGTTAGAAGGGACCAACATGATCATCTAGTCTAACCTCCTGCACAGCCTACTCTTGTTCTCTCATTTGCTATTTGGTAAAGCTATAAACAGCAACACAAGCACTAGAGCTAACTGTTTTTCAGGCTCAGGAAGATAATATGTTTGGTTCTTGTTATGAAGGTTTCACCATTATATAATGGCTGGAAGTGTAATAAAATATGAAAACTTAAGTTCCGTAGAAGTTAATGTATTAGACTGTTGTGGTTGCCAGAAAAGCTAGTGGTGGTTGGATTTTTCATGCCCTTCTCTACTGTTGTAAGGGCCTTTATAGCGATATCTGAGGAGGCTGCTTTGTGCCAGTTGTAGCTTTTGTGTGGGTTTTGTGTAGGCTTATGCAGAATGAATTATACTAATCTAACCTGGAGATGACACACATGCAGTTTGTATCTACTTGAATTCTCTCCCTTTATCCAAAAATCAGCTTTCTGCTAGCAGCATCTTTCTGTTGTTTGGTCTTCTAGCATTTCCTTGGCTTCTGTTGTTTTAGTTTCCCTTTTATGTATTTACAAGACAGCATCATTAGAGCTAAAATACATACTCTAACAACCTATTAAGTTACTCCTTCCCTGGGATCTCAGCTAACTTTCTGTAGCCTGTTTTTATAGCAATCCTCTGTATTATTCCCCCCTCTCAGCTCTAGGGTTTGAAAAAATTGCTGTCCTATTTACTCCCAGTTCTTATGCCTCCTTCATTTAATGAATGGAAATCCTCCATTGGATTGGATGATGAATAGACGTGTGGTATTCGATACTCTACTTAACATAGTACTTCGCTGCTGTCAATTTCTAGGATTGTATCTGTTAAATTTGGGAGACTGTTGTATGTGTTTTATTTGTTCTTGTCTAAGTAGTGTGCAGTTTGCTGATAGTAACAGCAGTTATATCAAATCATTCTGGTTCCAGGTATTCTTTGTCATAACATTGACTATATTAGGGAGTTAAGATGTTAGAAGATTTTGAGAACATTTGATGATGTGATAACTTAGTTCTTGGCAGTCTGTACATTTGATTATATATTTTTAACTTTATTTTAAAGATTGTGACAGCCCATCTAATTTAGACTAGCACTCATAGAATTGTACATGGTTTTGCCAATCAGAACTTCAGGAAAGAACCTAACAAAAGCAAAGCAGCTCTGTTTAAAATTTTCAATCAACTCATGTTCAGAAAATTTATAAAGAACTTTTCTTGTCTACTGCTATTCACCCTACAAGTTCCATGGTTCCTTTGTTGTTAGTTGACTCTGTTTGTATGTGACTTTATTGGTAAAAATAAGATACTGCGTTTCATAGCTAACAATGAAGGTTGCTCTCTTTTGATCACACTGAACACTCATCATGCACATGTAATAGAATGCGTTGCATAAAATTACTGAACTTTGAAAGATGACATGCATATATACAAGTGATGGAACATTAGTCACCTATAGTGATTGTATTAGTTGCAGAATGATCCCGCTATCCCATTTTTCACTTCATTGATTCCAGGGGAGAATTTTGAGGTGGTTGAAATTTCAGCCCAAGGGGGTTGAAATTTCAGCCCAAGGGGGTTGGAATTTTTAAATGTTGATCCACTTGGTTATAGTCATTCTGAACTATAAAGGTGAAAAATACACTATTTCTGATTCCCAGTCTTTATTTCTGTCTTTCTCTCACACAGAAATCGCTGTACTTTCCGTCTTCTTGTGAAATCGAGAAACCTCAATATTCATCCAAAAATATAAACAACATCCAAAATTGTCATTGCCATTATTATTGCAACTGACTAATGCTAAATGACGTTAATATTTTATATCGACAACTGACATCAAAATAGCTGCAACTTAGTTTTTAATGTAATCTAAATACATGTCAAAAGATCATGAGTGCTTGACTATGCAACTTTAAGTCAGGCAACATCCAAATTAAAGTTGCCTGTGCAATCTTAATTTAGTCCCATTAAGCGTGTATATTGCGATTGAGTCCCACTTATGCTGATGTATTTGTGTTTAAATTAAAACACTTTCTGTACACCCATAATTCTCAATCTGGACTTGTTCTCAGTAACTGGTTTAATGTGTTCCCCGGTTTCCAGTTGTAGGAAAGTTAACTAAAGGGTTTTTAAACCTTTTTATTAAGTTACAATAACTTAATTACAGGAAAACATTATCATACATCTGTGACTGTAGTTGCTGGAAGGGCTACCCTGAGAATGCTCCATCAGGGCAAACTGCAAAGATTAGGACAGACAATCCCGAAAACTGGTGGGTTATTCTTATAATTAGATACACAAAGCCAGTAACAAAACAGCTTCTGTTATAGCATACTAGCTACTAAAAAGCTAAAATACAGTTCCCTTTTAAGCAATCCAGCCTATGGCTCCCACCCAACAGCCAAGTCTATATAGTGAGGCTTATTTAAAATTTTATTCATGGTACATAAAGTTCTACCAGACCCAAGAGATTGGACACATTACCCACCAGGTCAATGAATATTTCACATCTTACCCAAATATATACTTACAGCCCATTCTTATTAACTAAGATTTATTGAAAGAGAAAAGAAAAAGTTACTGTGGTCAAAGATTATCATTAGACATACAGATAGAAATAAAGTTTTTAGGTCATTTTCATAGTAGAGGTGGTCAAGGAGATAATTTGTAGAAGTCCTTCCAGAATTAGTTTAATAGATTGCAGTCCAACAGGCAGTCCTTGGGCAGAGTTCAAATTCTTTCATGAGAATTTGCAGACCTCAGTCCTTAAGGATTGATATTCCCCTGACAAAGTTTAAGCAGATCTGAAATTAAAACAGGATCAGGCCCGAAGCTTCCTTTATAGTTCTCCAGCAAGCTGATAGCATCTTGACAGCAGACATCAAGGAAGGGGCCGTCCTGATGAAGAATAGGCTGTGTATTGTTGCTTTGAAGTTAAACTTCTATTTCCTAGGTATACACAGGTAAACTAGTAGTATTAATTAACATAGGGCAATTATCCATTCCTAGCTATCAAGGCATTCTTTTATGGCACATACAATTTATACTGAAGTCAATGTAAATACTATTTCCTGCAATATCATACATCTTTGATCTTAAGGTTAACGAAACCATCCGCATGCACAATATAATGTAATTAAGACATGAAAGGGAATTAGCATCCACAAACTAATCTGGTTATATTAACTTCCAACAAGACACAGGTAAACACAGACAAATACAATTAGTGTCTACTTATCATTCTCTAGCAATGCAAGCTTACATTTCAAAGATTCTAGTCTATGAACATGAGTTTGAGAACAATCTGCACGGAATGGTCCTGTTTATGATTGCAATACTTTTCTAGTATGTCTGTAAAGGTTGATTTTTTTTGAGGTCATGCAACTTATTGATCATTCAACCGTCACTGGCTCAGTGTCACAACATCATATGTTACTTGTTCAGGATCAAGTGAATATTCAAAGAACCCTGACTAAAGATTCTGGCTGGGTAGTCCTATTCTGAGTACATTAAAAAGGATGACCAAATTTCAAAATACCTATCCTCTTTTTGGTGCTCTTCTTGTGTACGTACTCTGTGTGGAATCTTTTCTATTACAAGAACAGTCCATATTTTATAATACCAGAATTCCATAGGAGAAGGAATCCTATTTTCCCAGTAATGTGAAGTACAAAGTCTAGTTACTAACAATAAAAAAATAATCTGTCACTTTGTTTTAAAATGCAGATCCTTTATCGGAGCATTAATAAGGAGGTTGCAGAACTCTAGGAACCCAGCATTTTGTCAGAAAATTAATTTCTTTAATAATTTCCTCCCCAAAAGGTCTAATTCCTGGATGTAATCACCACATATACATGCATGTATGTTCCCCTATCCCTTCAAGTCTCCAACAGAGCATCTCTTTAGTAGCAAAATAAGATGGCTCTTAACTGGAGGCAAATGCCATCTACACAGTAATTTATAGATTTTCTTTGAGCTAACCAAATTGAGGGTGTCAGTTCCCTTTTCCACATGGAGACCCACTTACCCATATAATTTCTGTCCAAATCCCTCTCCCATCTTTTCGTCTGATTTTCTTAACCTATTTTTCAATCAGAATTGTATATATTAAGCCTTTTGTTCCAACTTGCTCCTGAGTCAAATACTTAAATGTGGTTGAAGGTTTAGATAGTTGCCTTGTCACCAGATTTCACAACATAAATGTTTGTCTTGTAAATATTGAAAATACAAGCTCTTTATATAGTTTATATTATTGCATATTTCTTGGTATGATTTAAAATCAGGACCCATGAACATCAATTTCTCCAAGTCTTATTATTTTATTCCACGGTGGAGGGTAATTTGCCTTAATTTTGTTGCTCCACAATGTGTATTCCTAAATATTTTAAAGATTCTTTTTCCCATTTAAATTTACATACCTGACAGCAGTTTGTTTTGACCCATTGAGGAATATCAATTCCTAAAATTTCAGATTTATCATAATTTATTTTGAAACCTGATACCTGCCCAAAGTTCAAAGTCAATTGTTCTGAAATTCTTAATTGAGGCTTCTGGATCCTGAAAATATAAAACATCAGCATACAGAGCTATTTTGTGTTCTAAACCAGAAAGCGATTTGATGCCCTTTACCAGGAGGATGTTTCTCACATTTATTGCAAATGGCTTTATTACCACAGCAATAATGGGCAACCCTGTTTTGTACCCCTAGATAAATTAAAAGGAGGGGATTGATGACCATTAATTACAGCAAATGCTCAAGGATGAGTATGTGGAGCTGATGTGTCCCTGTAAAAATTATTTCCAAAACCAAACTATACTAAAATGTGCCTGATGTACTCCCACTTTAGTCACTCGAAGGCTTTCTCAGCATCCATAGAAAGCAGCATTCAGGAAGATTAGAATTAAGAATTTAGAGTTCTTCAGATATTACCAGGTAGATGCTTGCCAGCAGCAAACTCAAGTTGGTCAGGGTGAACACATTTGGACAAGATGACACTCAATCTGCTTGCTAACACCTTGCCATAAATTCTAGCAGCCACATTAATTAAATATAGGTCTGTATGTTGCACAGTTGGTAGGATCTCTTCCTTCTTTAGGAGTAGCCATAATTTTTGCCTCTTTCCAGGAATCTGGAATCTTGGCCCCTGCAATATCTCATTAAACAATTCCGTTAAAACAGGTTAAACTTCCGTTAAAACTTGCTTTAGAGCTCTGTAATACACCCTAGGAAACTCCTCAGAACCTGGAGCTTTATTGGATTTTAAATTCTCAATTACAACTTCAACTTCCTCTAGTAATTTGCCCATCAAGTCCTGCCCCATCATTCTCTGAAAGCTGAAGTAATTTCACACTTCTCTAATATCTGTAAGTTCAGGATTTTGATGTTGTGAAGTGTATAAATATTGGAAAAAGTTAGCAAACATTTCAGAGATCTGTTTGATGCCTTTTTATTTCTAATCAGATGATCAAATAATTGTTTTTTAATTTTCTGACTAAAAGCATGTCAACTTTATTGTCCTTTCCATAATAATTTTGTTTAATATATCTGTTTTTGCTCAGTCATACTTATTGGTAACAGGTGAATCTTCCATCTTATCTCATTTATTTTTATACTCTTAGATCCTGTAGATTCATGTCTACCTTCCAGAAGAGAAAGTTCTTTAACCAACTCTTTCTAGAGCTCTCATCCTTTTGAGATGATGTTTTAGTTATATTGATCCTTGTCATTACTGCCTTTGCAGCATCCCAGAGAACATTTGTATTGATCTCTTCCTTATCATTTTGTTCTATATATTTCTGAAAAATTTCCTCCAGTTTTTGAATTCTAAGAGAGTCATATAACAAAATTCTATTCAATCATCGGGCCATTTGTTTTTTCACTAAGTCTCAAGCCATGTCTCAACTACAAAATTAAGTCAACCTAACTTACATTGGCATATAGCCACTGCAGTAATTACATTGCTTTTTTTTGTGCGTGCATGCGTGTGTGTATCTACACTTTGCTTCTTGTGTCAGTGATGTGCGTTCTCACCAGGAGTGCTTTTATGGATTGTAATGTCATGGGGCATTCTGGGACAGCTCCTGAAAGCTAGTAACTGTTGACATAAACATATTGTCTATGCTTACACTGCATTGACCGTGGATCTACTCTACACCACTTGTGGAAGTAGAGTTATCAAGTCGGCCTAGCAGGTTAGTTATGTCAAGGGGAGCAAAATTTGTGTAGACACATCTACAGCTAGGTTGACGTAAGCTGTTCTATGTTGATTTAACTGTGTAGCATAGACAGACCTCAGTCGTTTAATCTATATATGCAGGGGCTTGTCAGACCAAGTTATAACTCCCAGATCAGCTTTTTAAAATCAAATTAGCCAGGGTCCTAGAAACAAAAATCGTATCCACCCCTGGAATAAGATCCATGAATAGCAGAATAATATCCTGACATCTGGATTCATTTCCCGCCAGGTGCCCACCAGATCCTCATTTATGTGATGCAACAAATATGTTCTTGCCCCTCCTGATCACTGTCTGTGTCCATTTGATTGATCCAGAGTGGGATTAAGTACCTTGTTAAAATCTCCCCCTAGAATAATATCCCTTTCCCTAAAACTTCCTAAATCCCTTAAAAAAAAATTAAAATAAAGCTTGCCCTTTATTGGGAGCATATACACAATGGGTAAGGTGAGAAGTTTAGCTTTCAAGGACGCCTTAATTAAAATATGTCTGCCCTCCGTCTTTGAGTTGTGCAGAAACAATAAAAGGGAAGTGTTTAGCAAAGATTATTGCCACCTCTTCTATTAGATTACCCTGGAGAGATGTGTGGTGGCTGTGTCCAAGAAGTATTTAATTTTTCTCCCAGTTGTAAATACTGGGGAAATCCTATTTCAGTGAGCAGAATACCCTTTTCCTTTTTGTTGGATTGTTCAGCCTCTTAACAGTAATAGTCATGACATTAATAAACTCACTCCTGAATACCAAGCTTGATGTCACTCATTATATTGTTACATGCTTTGTTAAAAGCAGTGAACCTCCCCCCCACTCCACCACTACGCACTGCCCCCCAGGCACCAGGTCTCCATTACATTTGTGCCTCTTCTTTAAACATAACATTTTAGATAAAATTACTATATGTATGATGGGAACTCTAAAACTCCAACATATATTGCTTTTCCTATTTTAATATCTGTATTGCTGTATGCGATCCTTAACCTGATTTACTGTACATTTTTAAAATCTGAGCCCTGACATTATTATTATCTTTCTATTAAAACCTATAACAATGTTTAACATCTGTTTGTTCTCTTATCCTCTGTTTCCCTCCCTGCGCATTCCCCACTGTCACCTGGTATCCTCTAACTGTGGGAATCTGCATTCTCCTTACTTCTTCCATGGGTGTGTTAGAGCTTGGTTCTCAAGAGGGAACTATCTGATCTTATCAAATGTCTTTATAACTTTGGACCTTATGAGATTATTATATCATCTTTGAGTTCACTTATTCTTAAAATTTTCTGCCATAGATGACCCTTCTCCAGTTAACATAAATGTTGGCATGTGTGTGGTCATTCTAAATTCAAATTTTCTTCAGTGGGGGAGATCTGGGTCTCCTGCAACTTTAACTTTAATATTGTGATTTATATTATAAACAAATTTACAATAATATTATACCCATTAAGTACATTTTATCCATAGAGAGTTAAATATCCTGTCAGCGAAAGTTTTGATCCTTAAGGTTACTTTTTAGAAAAGTTACTTTATCTGTTGATTTTACCTAAAGTCAATGCTATTTTTCCAGCCAGTGATCTCTCCCTTTCCATAGCACATTCTATATTCATCAGCTATTAGGCTGAGAGTCTTTATGGGAGGAGAATGACTGTTCTGGCAAGTGGAAAATGTTTCCCTAGCCCTCAACAGAACAAATAGCTGTCCAAAGTTTCTCTTCTCATTGGGTGCCTTTATTAAATGGCTACTGCAGGTTGTTAGCTTGCTGAGCAAGTCAAGAGCACTTGACTTTGGAATTTCTCCTTCAATGGTGAGGGTTTGGAGGCTTATTAGAAGGCAACTACCAAGTGGCATGTTCCCAACTCTGTCTCACATTGTGAATTGAACTCATTTATGCTCTAGTCCTGCTATTGGCAGACTACTCCATCAAGTGGCTATATAAAGAGAATAGTCTCCCGATTTACAGCTTGCCATGTTAACTTACGATGTAAAGGGTAGGTCTGAGCAGAAAACAAACTGCTAGTTGTTTCCCTTCAGATTCTCTTCCCATTCCCAGGGTGCATCATCCCATCCCAATCTTCCTTGAGCCTGTGCAATGCGATAGCAGTATTCTGAATGACTGGCTAGTTCCTGGCTCTAGGAGATCATCAGATGTTCCTTGATAATCCAGCAAAGTTGTCATATGCCAATCAATTTGTTTGAAGAGCTGAAAAAGATTGATGCACTTTGTATCAGCTGCAAATCAACATGTGCAATTTAGCGCTTTGTTTAAAAAATACATAAAAGGATATTTGTTACTTAAATTAGAAAAAAAATCTCTCCTGGGAGCATGAGATGCTGCTCTTCATTATGGTATCATTGGAGTGAACATTAAAGGCTGGTTTGAACTAGCAGTGAGTATGTAATTATGGAGCAGCTGCAGCAGAATGCATCCCATTGATGCCTGAGCCTGGCAGCTGTGTGTGTAAACTCAAATTACCACAACTCTTCCACAAAAATGGAATTAGTCATTCTCTTGGGGAATGGGGTCTGATATTTTTAAAATGACTAGGATGGTCTTAATGAAGACAGAAGTCTGTGCGCCACATTGGTTGGCAGAATTGTCTGCAGTGATTGGTTAAGATAGCGAGCGTTCCTAGTCTAGCTCTATAGTCACTGTATTATCCCATTATCTTAGTCATATCTAAATACCTGGAGATATTGACAAAGCCTGAAGGGCCATAAACCCCTAATTTGCCTGCTGTTTTCTTCTCCATACTTTCTGTGGATAGACAGCTGGACATGGGTGGTACTGAAATAACCCTTTGGTTATTTTTTAATTTGTTTAAGCCATAGCAACTTACTTGTAAATCATCTAAGTTAACTATTAAGTGCTTTTATATATGGAACTGTGCAATATATGTAACAAGTAGATTAAGTGCTGATTAGCCACATAGTCTACATACAAGCTAGCACAATCCCTATTTTTGTCAATTATATGAGAATCCATTGTTCTAGCATTCGGAAGAGATAATAGTTCATATGGCTAAGATAAAAGCAAGAGACTGTCAGTTTAGTAAAAGCTAACCCACAGATTTCTAAAATCTTTTATTAGCTTGTCCTGTGGTAGAATTAACCTGAATTTGAATCTAGCTCTAACTCTATCAAGAGCAACCTCCTCCTCCTTCTAACCATATTTTAAAACCAATCTTACTTTGCACAGCTGACCTCTAAATGAAGCTTATGCAATGTATTGTGATGGGAATTAGGAACCGGAACAATGACAGGTTGAAAGACCTAACAGGAAATTTTTTCTTTTCATTTCTGGCACTGAATGTTTTGGCAAATTGAGAGTGATGCCTTCTATTATGAAAATCAAATTGTTTATAAAGATACCACGTGCAAGTATGTCTGATTATATAGATAAAGGGGACTGTTTAATTAAAAAGGCTTTGGCAGCTGGTTTAAGCCCTATATTTAGGTTCTATTTCTTGTTTTTATTAAAAAAAAAAAAAAAGCTTTCAATACTTTTAAAAAATAGAAATTGTTTGTTTGGGATTAAACATTTCCCAGTTTGAAACCCAAACATTGCAGCAGAGGAATAAGAAAAGTGACTGGGACTATTACTCTGCTTTGATTGCTCAAACTGAGTGAAGTGAAGAAAATGAGTGTAGATGATAGTAAACTAGACGGTATGTTCTTTCAACTTCACTAATCTGTGGTGGCATAGGTAACCATTTGTCATTTAAAAATAATCTTTAAAGCAGCCAGTGGCCTTAGAATACTTAAGATTGGCCATCTCTTGCTGACATGCACAGTTTATTAAACTCTTCACTTGGCCATAAATGCAAGCAATGCGGGTAATTGCTGAGGTCTCACTTAGCTTCATGATCCAGTCACCTTCTTTGCTTTCAGCAGCAGGCAACTCCCAACTGAAGTTTTAATTTTTCCCTTCTTTCCTCCTAGACCCCCATCCCAAAGGGGGCCTAAAGGAGAAAGACCCCTACCATTGTTGGGGCCCCGTGGTGAATTCATTGCTTGGGGCCCCTCCCTTTGCAAAGCCGTTCTTGATTATATAAATAAATGAGATGGGACTGAATTTCTTGATTGTGGTAATCTCTAGATATAGATCTGGAGAGAACCATTAAAATGAACATGAGACATCTTGTCTACCTTAAAACCTTAATTTTTAAGTAGCAGCAAATTTCATTTTAAGGTTTTTAAAGATGAGCCTCACTGGTCTGAAATCACCAGTTTGATGTTTTACCTTATCAATAAAACTTAAGCCTGGGATCACAACTGAAGATAAGATGGAATATTGTAGCTAAAAGTGGCATATTGGATGAGATCCTCATTAAAAATTGATCCCACAGTCATGGTAATAGATGTTGTAAAGTTCTGTGCTATGCTTGTAAGGTTGTGCATAAATTTAAGTACACTTAAAATTACCAATCAGAAGAAACTCAAAACTCTTTTCCACCCTGGTTTTATGAGAATCCCCACCTTTCCCAAATCATTCTGTAGTTGATGACCAGGGGGGATACCCTCCTGCATAAGGCTGGTTTCACTGATTACTTTGCCCATCTTGCTCACTTAAAGTACCGTAGGTGGTTTGTGCCATTGTCATATATGATCACTGCCACACTTAGCAAGGGGAGGGTGGGGACCATATACCTTTGGAATTCGTTCCTTTAGCATGTTTGTGTCATATTGTGAGTTGTGGGGAGGACTAACTGATAATGCAGCAATCCTTGTCCACGCTGCAGCTAAAGCAAGCTGAAAAAGCTTTTGTTGTAGGACTTAAATATGATTCTTTAATACTGTTGTAAAACCCTGTAGACAAGTTTGTAGTGGTTGTAGATTGTTCATCAGCTTTAAGCAGTACCTAAGGCTGCTATCGCATGGACAGGGCTACAGGATGTTGAGCATAAATGAAAGAGAAGGTATTGGAGTAGAAGGCTGCCAAAAGGAGAGTTGGACAAAACCCCCTCCTATTCTTTCACCTCTCGTGCTCCCTGAAAAGTTATAACCTTGAAGGAAAGTTGGCTGATTGGCCTAACAGGGTTAGCAAAGAGGAGCAGTGAAAAGGACAAGAGTGAATGGGTATCCCTTCTCTTGTTGCTTTTACAGCTCTGAGGATCCTGGTCCACTTTGCTTTCCCTGCCATGCTCTCCCACGCTGAGGGTTTTTGTGTCTGCCAGCCCTCCAGCCAAGAAAAACTGGATAGCCGTCTTCCTTGGGAGCACATCAGTGAAGAACATTAATTACCTAGAGGAGTTAGCATTGGTCAGTGAAACTCAGACCTCAGTGGTTCAGGAGCCAAATTAGAGATCAGCCTTACTCCAAAGTGCAAGTTTCAATTGCTACAGTACTATATATTAATATTTTAACAGATCCTATTTCTCCCAGCAAAATGACTGAACCAAGTATTATTTTATCAACTACAAGTGGTTAATAACAGCAAACGCACCTGATTGGTGGTGGTTTAAATCACCCAGTGTGTTAATGTCATGTGCTGCAAAAAGAAACACATTAAAGAGCCACTTGGGGTTCAGGCGCCTCAGGCTGAGTATCACTGCTGTAGATGGTCTCCATCTCCAGGGACTGACAGTGCGGCTCTTCGAGTAGTTTCTCAGGCATGGCCAGGCTGCTGAGTGAGAGGAGAATTACTTTAATCTTTTTAAAGTCCTATTTTCAGGTTTGTCATTTGATCTATAATGGGGAACTGCTGGATCTCTGGGACAGCGGGATAAAGAATACATCTCTTTAAACGTGCAGGCTAGTAAGGGGAGGAGTGGTTTGCTCACTTTCCAAACCTAGACAGACTTCTTGCTTCAATGATGGCAGTACTTAAGCATTTGTTTTGTAGGGGGAAAAGATACTGAACATTTGACCCTAAATATAAATGACCTTTGCCCAGAGCCTGTTGCTAGACTTTGGGCATCACAATTGAAAAGACTGAAATATCAAAATATTTTGTCTTGGAGTTTATTGAAGTAGAACTTGGTATAGATCAATGTTCAAATCTATGTTTGTGAGGCTTTTCTAAATAGGTTGTTTGTATATGACCTTAATATGTTTTTTCTCCCCCCCCCTTGAAGCTGTGAAGTGGAATGCCATGGCCAGTTCCTCAGACAGTGAAGATGACAGTTTCATGGCTGTGGACCCAGAAGAAGCAGTGGTGGAAGGGACAATGGAGCAGGATGATGAGCCGCATGCTGAGCTGGAGGTTGAGGAGACCAGGCATAACAGATCGATGTTGGAGCTGCCAGAAGAGGTTTTGGAATATATCCTGTCCTTCCTCTCACCGTACCAGGAGCACAAAACTGCTGCCCTTGTCTGTAAACAGTGGTATCGACTTATCAAAGGTACGAACTGCGGCAGTGAAAGCTTTTATCTTTTCATTTGTGGAAAGATCTGCTAGTTTTCCCATCCAGCGTTTTTGCTTTGTTTTTAAAACTCAGCTCTCACTGTTGCTTGCCCTTCCCTCCATGCATTAATCTGGATGCTGAAGAGTCTTGCTGTGCTTACAGACTTAGTGCCAGAAGAATAGCTAAAGCTGTTTGCTTCGTTCTGTGCAGGCAAGGCTAGAAGCACAAGCACTGAAAAGTGAAGTCTCTTATCTATTATAGAAGCATGGGCTGCGGGGTTTGCTTAGTGGTCTCTGGCTAAGCTGGCTGACTCCATGTACTGTTTGTCAAAACAGTCACAATAAATCAAGCCAGCTGACCACTTCTGTAGTACTCCCACGTATTGGTATATGCACTGTTGCCCACCTTGTATTCATTCTCCTCCATTCATTGTAGCCCCTTATTCATTACAGGACTCCCTGTCTAATGTGGCTGCACATATTGCTGCATAATTGCATTCCAGAATCTAAGGGCAGGTCTTGCCGGCAGTCGACGAGAGTTACGCAAGCTATGCAGAGTTGCTTGTGTAACTCCTGTCAACTTGATTACTTCCCTTTAGTGCGCCGTCTCCACTGTCCTGTGCCAACGGGAGATGCGTTCCCATCGATGCAGTGCTGCACTTTTTTTGGAGATGGTTTTAATAGATCGACTTCTGGATTGATTGAGCATTTCTTCACTGCCAGTCAATCGATCCATAAAAATCGATCTGACGGTGGCGAATATGCTGCTGTCAGTGTGTACATAGCCTAAGCTTTCAAGTGAAAACAAAATTAAGTCTCTGGCTTCTGTGGTTTTGAAGGTAAGCTTCAGAATATGAGCTGCATGTAAACTGATGTAGTAATATCTGCCAGAGTCTGCAGACAGCCTGAAATATTAGCCCTATAATAGGAGCTACTCTTGTTTACCTCAATGTAGTACTAATTTCAAAGCCTAATAGAGATGTTTTTAAATGTCAGTATTCTTTCAGTTCTGCTTATTGTAGAAGAAACATCAGCAAATATGGTTTATCGTTCTTGCATGTACAGGCAGATATTGTGAGACAGCTGGATACTGTCAGGTTTGCTGGGGTGATGATGAGGAATCCAAACGCAAAGGATGGATGAAGGATTAGGTTGCTGACCTGACTTCTTTCAGTCCCCTGCTCTGCCACACACTTCCTGTGTGACCTTGTGCAAATCATTTAGTCTCTCAGGGTCTTAGCTCTCCCCTGTAAAATGTGGATAATGGCAGTGCCCTGGCTGATAGGGGTGTTGGGAGGATAAATACATTAAAATTGAAGCATTCAGATACCACAGTAATAGGGGCCCTATAAATACCATGGATTAGGTAGATCCTCCCCCAAATTTAAATTAATCTCTGTTTGCCCAGAACAAAGGAGAGGATGTTTCCATTCTCCAGCAGTAAATGCCTCAACTAATGCCTTGTTTTCAAGAAACAAAATGCTCCTATGTTCCCAACCACTACTTGTATTCCCCTGACAAACTGCTCAGATACTAGAATGATGGGCTTTGGACAGGGGTGGATAAAAATCGATGAGTTTATTTTTTTTAAATGGAGTTTTTAATTTAAATCAAACCTATTTAAAATTAAATTTGAAATGTACAACCTAAATTAAGGCTTAAGTTTACTGTAATCTGAGAAATAATTTAAATTAAAAAGCAGTATGTATTTGCTGTGCAATTTTTAAAGAAACTCAGAGTACTGAAGTGCTGGAAATCACTGATTAATCACCTGGAACCAGAGTTTGTCAAAGTGTTAATAAAACAGCTTTTGACAACAGTAGCCTCTTCTGTTGGTGCAGAGAGAATATTTTCTTCATTTTGGTTTATTCAGCTAATTCAGTTCAATGACCGATTTGTTCAAAGTTAAACTAACTGGGAACTGAAAAAGCAGGAAAACTAGGTGTGATGGTGAGATCCACTAGTTTTAAAATCCTGAAGGACATGGGTGACCAGAAACAGTTAGTTCAGTTCACGAACTACAGATAATACTTCCTTTGTTAAATAAATACATTTTAAATGCAAAACATGTTCTGATAATTTTTTTTTCTTATGTATCCAGCACATTTAAAGTAGTTTTATTTAATGTAAAAATAAAACAAAATGCTGTTTTTGTGCACTTTTAATTCAATCTCCATCCAAATTTGATGGACACACAAGTAAAAATGTTGGTCTAGTAAATATGAAATTTTAGCATTCACTTTAATTTCTCATTCACTTCTCTTTCTAATATAATACACTAAGAATCTGAATAATTGTACGTTAAGCTACATAACTGTAATAAATTCTTGTAGATATAGTGTATCCACCTGGTTAATGAAAAGAAGCACCAAATTTAGTGTAAAGACTATAGCCGAATATCAGTATTTTAATGGTTACCAACCAATGAGAATCAGCCTTTCTTTAGGAAAATAACTAAAAGGTACAAATGCAAAGCAAGATTAAAATCAGTGATTTAGAGCAAGGCTTCCTGCTTGATGATTTAAATTGCCTTGATTTTAAATCAATCCACCTTGGGACTGTGTACCACACACAATCCTACAATGCAATTGTGTTTTCAAAACAAAATTATGCAGCATACCCAGTTGAGATCAGTGTAAAATCAGTGGGAATTAATATAAAAAAGATACACTGTACTGACAGTATTGGATTTGATTAGGGCCAAGTGCTGTTAGGGAGATAGACGTCAGAATAATGAATGGCAAACTTTCCTTATTATAGGACAGTGTTTTTCTTCTCATTGCATTTTTTCCCCCCAGTCACACTTGTGGGATGTGTCTTAGATCTGCAGTTGCCATTAGTGTCACAGTTGTTAAATTACCTTTGCTGCATTCTCTGAGCGGGGAGTTCTGCACCTTCTCCCACCTTCTCTGGCAGTTTGACAATGTCTTGGTCTAACTTGGTCTACTCCCTCTCTCTCGCTTCTACCACCTTCTAGAGCTGTCTCTCACCACCTGGTATTTCTGGGCAAAATATCTAATTTGGGGATTTTTGTTGTACCTGCATCTTGATTTAAAAGATTTTGAGTGGATGGGGAGGACGCTATTGCTTTGATTCTCCCTCACCTTTCTTCTACCCCCAATTAAAAAAAACCCCAACAAAGTAACTGCTGATTCATCCTGATATTCATTAGCTTGTTTTATCCCTGTCCCAAACTCTTTCTTTGTGTCTCTTTTTAGATTAAGCCTTCTGGGGCAGGGTCTTTCTCTGTCTCTGGAGCTCTGTTGGGCTGGGAGCTATATTATGCTGATTGGAGCTTAATAACAAGGTGTAAAAATTACTGCTGGCTCATTTCTAGCAGGAAAAGTGAAGTAGGTAGGTGCTAGGACAAATACCTGAGTTTCTAGTTTTGGCTCTGTAGGGAGCCTGGGGAGTCATTTTGCATGATCTCCTTTTGTAAATTGACGTTGATACTTGCTTATGTCACGGGAAGGTTGAGAATGGATGTTTGCTGAGTTCTCTGAGTATGTAAGACTGTGTGGGTTTTAAATATTTCTTCCTCTGCACTGGGCTTGACAGGTCATAGTTCAGATGGAGAACTTCTGGAAGCAAGCAATCCAAACTTCTTTCCTCACATCACATTATAGGAGGTAAAAAACACTTTTCCAGCATACCTGATTTGTAGTTGATTCTTTGCATCGGTTTTCCCAGCGGGGCTATGAGGGAGATTCCCACACCTGAGCTATTCTTTTTAGGTGACAAATCTGAGGAACTGTCCCAGATTGAGGGGGTCAATGGAGGAGATTTTGCAACAAATTGATAAATCAAACTGTAATAAGTCACCAGGACAGATGGTATTCACTTAGGCGTTCTGAAGGAACTCAGATGTGAAATTGCAGAACTACTAACTGTGGTATGTAATCTCTCATTAAATCAGCTTCTGTACCAGATGACTGGAGAATAGCTAATGATGCAATTTTTAAAAAGGGCTCCAGAGGCGATACTGGAAATTGCAGGTCAGTAAGCCTAACTTCAGTACCAGGCAAATTGGTTGAAACTATAGTAAAGAGCAGAATTATCAGATACATAATGAACACAGTTTGTTGGGAAAGAGTTAACATGGTTTTTGTAAAGGGAAATTGTGTCTCACCAATCTCTTAGAATTCCTTGAGGGGGTCACTAAACATGTGGACAAGCGTAATCCAGTGGATATAGTGTACTTAGATTTTTAGAAAGCCTTTGACAAGGTCCCTCACCAAATGCTCTTAAGCAAAATGAGCTATCATGGGATAAAAGGGAACATCACCTCTTGGATCAGTAACTGGTTAAAAAAGAAAACAAAGGGTAGGAATAAATGGTCAGTTTTCAGGGGAAGAGGTGGATAGTGGTGTCCCCCAGGGGCCTGTGCTGGGACCAGTACTGTTCAACATATTCATAAAGGATCTAGAAAAATGGGTAAACAATGAGGTGACAAAATTTGCAAATGAAACAAAACTACTCAAGATAGTAAACTCCAAAGCAGACTGCAAAGAGTTGCAAAGGAATCTCACAAAACTGGGTGACTGGGAAACAAAATGGTCGATGAAATTCAATGCTGATAAATGCAAAATAATGCACATTGGGAAACATAATTCCAACTATACATACAAAATGATGGGGTTTAAATTAGCCATTACCAATCAAGAAAGAGATCTTGGAGACATTGTGAATAGTTCTCTGAAAACATCCACTCAGTGTGTAATGGCAGTCAAAAAACCCCAACAATGTTGGGAATCATTCAGAAAGAGATAGACAATAAGACAGAAAATATCATATTGCCTCTCTATATATGCATGGTACTCCCACATCTTGAATACTGCATGCAAATCTGGTTGCCCCATCTCAAAAAAGATATATTGGAATATAATAGAAAAGGGCAACAAAAATGATTAGTGCTATGGAATAGCTTTCATATGAGGAGAGATTCATAAGACTGGGACTTTTCAGCTTGGAAAAGAGACAACTAGGGGGGAATATGATAGAGATCTATAAAGTAATGACTGGTGTGGAGAAAGTAAATAAGGAAGTGTTATTTACTCCTCATAACACAGGAACTTGGGGCCAACCAATGAAATTAATAGGCAGTAGGCTTAAAACAAACAAAAGTAAGTACTTCACACAATAGACAGTCAGCCTTTGGAACTCCTTGCCAAAGGATGTTGTGAAGGCCAAGACTATAACAAGGTTCAAAAAAGAACTAGATATGTTCCTGGAGAATAGGTCTATCAGTGGCTATTAGCCAGGGATGGGCAAGGTTGCAAAACCATGCTCTGAAGTGTCCCGATCCTGTGTTTGCCAGAAACTGGGAATGGGTGACGGGGATGGATTGCTTGATGATTACTACTTCTGTTTATTCCTTCTGATGCAGCTGGCATTGGCCACTGACAGGATACTGGGCTCGTATGGTTGTTTTTATGTTCTTAAAGCAGCACAGCATTCATCCCCTCGTCTGAAACACTCACCCTCTGCTGCTATGTGATGTGCAGTTGCTTGCTTGTTCTTGCAGTTACCATGGCTTAAAGCTATAAAGACAATGTCTGGAATGAAGTAGAAATCAGTGATTCACCCCAGACAAGAATGTGGGAGAGGTGTGCTGTGTACAGCAGGGATGAGTAGCTTTAGGCAGCATGGCATTTGAATGACTAGTTAGTTTTTAACTCCCAGGAGTGTGGTGGGGGGAGTTGTTCCTCAGACATGTCATTTTAGCAGTTACCCTTGGTTATAGCGAAAGAATGTAGCTGCTAACCTGTGCCCTGCAGAGCAGAGAGGGTCACTTGAGGTAGATGCTTTGTTTTCTAATGTTTAATTTTTCCTGTTTGTGAGGATACTCCTGCTTTGAAATCATATAATTTGTTTGGGTTACGTTTCCTGTGTGGCCTACTGGGGACCAGCTGCCCAGGGATCTAGGGTTTTAGTTTGAAAACTTCCTGCAACGGATCCAGGAGTATGATACTTCTGGGTTTTTTTTCCCTGCACTAGTCTTCCTGTTAGAATTCTTGGGAAAAATCTCTTGTCAAGTTCTACCATCTCCACCGTTGTAGATTTCAAGGTCAGAAGGGACCTTTGTGGTCAGCTAGTCTGACCTCCTAAAGGCCATAAAACTTTCCCCCAAAAATTTCTAGAGCAGATCTTTTAAAAGAACATTGTCTTGATTTAAAAATCTGTGATGGAGAATCCACCACAGCCCTTGGTAAAACTGTTTCAGTAGTTAATTACCCTCACTTTTTAAAAAATAAATTAATAAACAAAGTACACCTTATTTCCTGTGTGAATTTGCCAAACTTCAACTTCTAGCTATTGGATTGTGTTATACCTTTCTCTGCTAGATTGAAGAGCCCATTATCAAATATTTGTTCCCCATTTGGATTGTTCAATAAGTTGAAAAATCCTCCTATTTTTTGCTGGAGACGTGGACCCATGACAACTGTTAGGGGCCGGGTTCTAATATCAGGTATATCGTATATCTCTAAATTGCTACTGCCCAAATGCTGGAGACTGATGGTTGTGACAAAGTGATAATTTTCTGAAATATTTTTAAGAATCCCATGTGTGCCTCAATTTTCCTTATGTTTTGCATGTCTACCCAGTGGAGGAGAAAGGGCTAAGGGCTTTTCTTCACGTACAGCGCTACAGCTCCACCAGTGTAACATTTTAGTGAAACACTACTATGCTGACAGGAGAGTGTCTCCCACTGACATAATGAATCCACCTTCAACATAGTGCAGCCTACAGAAGGGGTTAAGTTGTTATAAATATATTGCTCAGGGATGTGGATTTTTCACACCCGAGTGATGTCGTTATACCAAGATAGGTCTGTAGTGTAGAGTTGGCCTAAGTTTGCTCTCAGGTCAGGCTAAGAGATGTAGATGTATGTATGTCGCCTAGCTGTCTGAGACCGAATGCGTCTTTAAAAAGGACTGGCCGAGGCTGACCCCATATCAGTGGAAAGTCTGAGAAGACAATGGAAAACCCAGTCATTGAGACATTGACATCTAGCAACCAATGACCCAGCGGGAGATTTATTTCATGGCTTCTTAATCTTGAAGCTAAACAAAGACCCCCAACTTGAGAACAAAGGTGTGTTAGGTGGGGGATAGTGTGTTGGCTTCTGGAGGAAGTCTGGCGTGCTCATACCTGGAAACTGAGCCCTGGTCTACGCTACAGATGTATGTCGGTATAACTACTGTGAAGTCCACACCCCTGAGCGACAGTTATATTGACCTAACTCCCAGTGTAGACAGCACTATGTCGACAGGAGGGCTTCTTCCACTGGCATAGCTACCACCTCTTGGGAAGGTGGAGTAGCTATGCTGACAAGAGATGCTCGCCACAAGACGTAGATAGTATCTTCAGTAAGCACTACAGTTTCGCAGCTGCATTGCTGCAGTACTGTAAGTGTACACGGTCCCTGACGAAGGTGGTCAGACACAACCTGAACGTTGAGTTTGCTGCAGCTTGGCTGGGGCTCTGGGCTAACCAAGATGGACTGTGCTTTAACCTTCATTTCTGTACACTAACCTAAGGACTTTCAAATCCTATGTGCCTGGTGACTAATAAACATTCACCTTGTTTTGAAAAGGCTACCTGTGTCACTGTAAATATTCACTGGCCATGTCTACACTGCAATTAAAAATCTGTTGCTGGCCTGAGCCAGCTGACTTGGTACAGGGGGTTTTGTGGATGCTGGCAGGAGCAGATGTTCTCAGGCCCTGGAATATCTGCCAAACTGCTCAGTGGCAGCTACTGCAGCCCTGACTGAGGCTTCAGTAGACCCTTCTTCTTCCATTGGGGGCAATATCTGGTGCATCCCCATAGCCCATCCCACATCCCTCAGCACAAATCCTTATCCCCCACACACAGAACAGCAGCTCTGGTTCTGGTCTTGCTCTATATGGGGGCTTTTGTGGCCACAGGCAAAGAGGCCAAATTTCCCCCTTGGTAATGTGAGAAATGAACAGATTTTAATTAAGGCATGTTGTAACATGAATATTTAATTATAAATTTATTTTAAAATGTTGCCCAATAGCAGCCAACATGCTCAGAGAACTTCATTATAGTGTATTGTGACTCAAAGGTTCGTTTTTACAAACCGGCAGATGCTCATCTGGCAAAGAAGCAGTTGTGCACAGATGATATGCATGGTGATTAGGACACAACAGGCTTGCATGGCAGCATAGAACACAGGCATTGTTTATCTTAAAGCACATTATTTGTTATAATGCCCGAAAGTGTACGAAGCACTTATTCACCACCAGCGCAGAAAAATATTTATATACACCGGGCATATCTGGCATCTATCTCTCACCTAGTCTCTCTAGTGTCTGGCTCCAGTTAGCAGATTAAGTGGTATTGCAGTGTGCTTTGAGGGAGGTTCGTTGCATCTGCCACTATTACACTTCACTTCTTTGTCGGTATGCTTAGGTCTTTCACCAGCCTGTATCCCCCATCTTTCTCCCCTGCAGAGACCCTCCTTAACTGTAGTCTAGGCATTTGGCAAACTGATCTGTAATCCTCTAAACCTCCAAGTTCTCACTGACTTCAGCTGTTGAGCCCTCTGACCTATTTCTGACTCTTTAACGTATGCTCTTGTCTCTGAATCAGACCACCAGCCATATTCCAGTACTGGTAATCCACCCTCACTAGCTGCGGGTTTTGGTCAGGAGAGGATAACTGGTGTAGACAATGTGTATGTGATTAGATTTCACAAAGAATTTATTCTCTCATCAAGCTGTTGAAGTTGAGAAGTCTTAAAAACAGAAATACTATGCAGATCATTTATAACTGGTTACCTTCTTTGGGCCCCACTCACTGGCTTTGAGTTGTCTATCCTCTGCCCTCTTTAATTCTCTGTAGACTTTCACCGGAGTAGTTATAGTCCTATCAAAATGCAAGGACTCCCTTTCTCATCATTAACCACCTTCTTAAACTATCCATGCTGCTCCTCCCTGACCAACCTTATGACATCCATTAATTAAACTGTAATTAACCTTCAGTCATTTTCTTCCAGTCCTTTGAGGCTTACCACGGCCTGGTATCGCAAAAAGGAGCAGCAGCCAAATAGAAACAAGCTACAGTATATCTGTTGCTCCCATAGCCATAGTATTTATCATACTGAGTTGGACCATTTGCTTATCAAGATGAGTGACTTGACCCAGGCCTAATTTAGGTTGTTTGTTTTCTTCTGAAAATTGTGCAAGGCTGATTATGGAGGAACAACTTCTTCCTAGTTTTGTAACAATCAGTTTATGCTAGAAGCATACTAAAGTATTGTCTTCTCCCTTCTCTAGGTGTGGCACATCAGTGTTACCATGGCTTTATCAAGGCAGTCCAAGAAGGAAATATTCAGTGGGAGAGTAGGACATACCCCTATCCTGGAACCCCAATCACACAGCGCTTCTCGCACAGTAAGTACCCATTTAGAAAGGAAAGATGAATTCTGCTCATCCAGTAATTCAGCTTTCCACCTCTAACAACTGCTGTCATGGTTGCAGAGTATTTATAATACAGGGTGTTTGTACTTTGATCCAAGATGTAGCAATAGTGCCCATACCTGTAATTTGGTAGCAGTTAAATGTATGTGTATAATATGTTTTTCTAACAACATAAACAGTATACAAGTATAAATTCATGATAAGCCATTTGTCGTTGACAACGCTCTGATCGTAAGTTGAGGAAAAGTGACTGAATGACTCAAGGAGCACAACTCCTATTGAAAGTCAGTGTGACTTGTGCTCCTAAGACATTTAGTCTCTTTTGAAAACCCCATCCTTAGACTTTAACTGATTATCTTCTTAAATAATTTAATTTAACTTTGAGTTGGATGCAGTGCCTATACATGGCAGCTGGATGGGCACCTGCGGGTTTCTGCAGTAGCTAATGTTTACATATTTCTGCACTATTTGGAGGAAGCTAAGCTATATTTTCCTTCATATAAAGCATGCAGGATTGCTGATCAGAGGTATTGATGTAATCACATTTTAATATGGATGTGACTTGTTCATAGAAGCCAATGACAGCTGATGCTTCTTAGTTTAGGAGTGAATCTTTGCCTTTTACTTCTAAATTTCTATAACAAATTGAAAAATGTTCATATGCAGGGATGTAAATGAAATTATTATTCACTTGTATTCCAGTAGCACCTAGAGGTGCTAGTCCTATTGTGCCAGGCAATTACAAATAAATAACAAAAAATCAGCCCAGAGCTCTCTACCTCTGATTCTAGCCTCTCTGGGAGATGGCTCTCCAGGGAGCAGGATTTCATTTTAAACAGGTAAATAAATATAAAGGGAGTGGTCGGATTCCAAGAGCCACCAATCAAAACATTTTCATATTCCCAAGTAATAATTTATTAAGTGAGTGATGCACAGAATATGGAACCACTTGCCTAAGCAAGCACGTGCGACATTGTGGGAGATTGTGGTGGAGTCGTGAAAGGTTTTATTATCCTGCTTTTTAAAAAATAACCAAAAAAACCCACACAACTTGGAGCTCAATTTTAAGTACCAATGCTAGTAAACCACCAGAAGATGACTTACACACTGTTCTTAAGTCTGTCCTTCACCTGTGGCAGTATTTACTAAATGCCTTTAGTAGCCAGGCTAAGGAGACAGCCAGGAAATTAGAAATAGGTTTTGGGTGAAACTCACCAAACCCAATAAAATTCCCTGCTAGAGCAAAAATTAAAGAATATTTTACTAAAAATAAGCTGTGAAAATACCCACAATTTCCTCTTTCAGTAGAGGGGTCTGTTCTGATATATTTAGGGGTGCAGACAGACACCCTGGCATCCTTCATTGGGAAGTAAATGGATGGTGAGTTTGTTTCATGAAAAGGGATCTCAGACAGGCGTTGCTGAAAATGCTGGAGAGAACTTTGGATGAGAGAAGCTTCTTCAGTCAAAAGGATAACTTGGTAGTTAAGTTTAGGCTTTAGAATGTGTGGTGTTATGAGCCATACATAACCATTTGTTCCCATCTCTCATACTGCTTTTTATTTGAATCTCTATTCTTTCTTAAATAAATTCCTTTCTGTTTTTAACTGAACTCAAGTGCTGTGAATAATACAGGAGTGGTGGTCTAAGGTAAAAATGGGTATGCTGTTCCTTTGAGAGAATATGGAACCACTGTTCCTTTGGGAACAGAGGATCTGGGATTTCTGTGGGCATCCAGTGATCAGGGGCTGGATACCACAGGAGAACACTTTGAAGGGTTTAGGGGTTGCATCTGTTGTCAAAGTGCAAGGCAAAGACAGGGCTGGTTTAGCTGAGAGGGGAGAATCAGTGGTTGACACACTAGTTGCGTTAGGGAGTTAATGCCTAGCTAGTTAAGCAAGAGTCCCTCATGCTGGAGGCAGGTGATACTAACATGACTCACCCATGGGTGCACTAAAGTGTTACTGTAGTATCTGTTTAAATTCACATCCCACACACCAGTCTAACCCTCAGTGAGTTCAGAGGGGTTTTAAATGAGGTTTTTCATTCAGAGAAGCTGGTTCAATTAAAGTTGGTGGTTGCTGTCTTGGGTCAGCTTTTTGGACTGTGGCTGGGTCCACATTGACGGCGGCAAATTCGCCACCGTCACATCGATTGCTCTGGATCGACTGAATGGTCTGTGTAGACCCGCTCAGTCAATCCAGGAAGCGATGCAGGAAAACCAACTTGGTAAGTGGCGTAGCGCTGTGTCAAAGGGAGTGCTGTTCCCTTCGACACAGCGCAGTGTGGACGCCGCCCAGAGGAGACAATGTGAAGTCGACGGGAGATACGCAAGTGATTTACGTCAATTGTGTATCTCCCATCGACTGCCGCCGAATCCTAAAGGTAAGTGTAGATTGGGCCTCTGTCATAGTATGGGTGAAGAGAGAGCTCTGGTTCTTGCCTTCCAAGTAATCAATTCTTATCTATTTTTGAAGATTCCAACGTTAAGGCTGGGAGGAAAATATACATTTTTTTAAAGTTTGCGTGGGTCTGATTTTTGCGATGTGTATTATAAAACTCCAGCAATCTTTAATCAAACAACTTTTGTCTTGACCAGAAAAAATAACCTATTATATAAATGTAGTACAATCCAAAAATACACAATTAAAACAGATCAGTGACTCATCTACTAAAACATGAGTGATTGATGCCGTCTCATAGCTACATCAAAAGGTTATGGAAAACAGCAAAGGAATGTAATATGTTATGCCAGAAAAATTGATCCCTCAATGGAATATTTGGTTCTGCAGTGACTTCTAAATGCTGAATCTTTTTTCTCAGTAGTGAAGCATGTTACCAGAACACTGGCTAATTGGAGTAACTGTTGGGAAAATTCTGAATAGCTGTCAGCAGTCCAGGTGGTATGATTTTATTATTTTGTGGTTTTTTTGTTAACTCAAGGTCTTTAAAAACCCAGAGTCTGCTTTTAGGCCTGGTAACTTTACTGAATTCCAACTCTGGTAACTGTGTTTTGCTTCCCTAAATGTTAGGTGCTGGTGATATTCATTTCTTCGCCATGTCTGTGTGCTATTAAATAGCTGCTGTGTTGCACCTAGCAATTGCAGCACTTCAAAGATGAGGGAAGGGATCTGTATAGATAATGTATACCAGTTTATTATAGTGCTTTGGGATCCTTCACTAAGGAAATCATTATCTATAAAGGCCTATCCTTACCCTGCAACAGTCAGGTCCACTAGGGAGACTGCACAGAGACATTTGTAGTAATATTTTCATTTGGAAGATGAAGCGGAAATGCAAGTTTGTAAATAGAGCACACTGAGTTAATTTCTCCCCCCCCTTCCCTCGCCCCCCAGGATGAGAAAGATAAACTTTCTTTATTTCTGACCTTTAAGGTAAATGCTCTACACATACTCACATAGTTTTGATGCACTTTGTTGTATTCAGTAAAGTTAAAAAGTTGAGCACTCTCTTTGCTATGAAGGGCTTTGTGTATTGAATCCAGTCTTCTCTGTTATAGTCCGCTGATCTTATGCTGGCTGTCTCTCAAACTACTATATGAGAAGCTGTGATACAGCTTAGAAGTAAAAGACAAAATTTAAAGAGAACACAGAAATGTGTTTAAATACTGTTGATCTGTCTCTAGGTATTAAAATATAATCAAGGGTTTGGGTGGTTGGATTTTTTTTTTTTTTTTACTATTTTTCTTTTTTATTTATGGTGATAGTGGTGATGGTGGATTTTCATAAATCCCTAGGGTTTTTAGGATCACAAATCCTCTTGACTTTCAGTGAGACTTGTGCTCCTAAATCTTAGTTGCTTTTGAAAATCTGTCCTATGGTTCTCAAATTCTCATGCATCTGCCCAGCAAAAGCTCACAGCACAGCTACTTCCAGTGGACCTCATCTTTCACTCTGCTTGGTGGATCGATGCTGGCCCTTTAAATATGTAGAACTGGAATGTTAAGTTGTACTGTCATTTTTGTATAAATTGAGCTGCCTTCCTTTTCCAGAAGCTTTAAATGGTTTGCTAGAGAGAGGCAGGAAAGCACAGTTTAAATTATTTTGGTCTCTGATTAAAATACATACTGTGCGCACGTCATAGTGCCTGTGTGGCTGGCTGGTTTTTAAATCCAAATACAGGAGAAGAATGCTGCCACCTCCCCTGAAAAAAAAATAATAAATTGGCTGCAGTATGATGCGACTTGCAGGCAGCAGCTGCCAAAGGTTTGGCTTGGGTGGAGGAAAGAATTTCCATAACTCTTGACCTGCCACTTATTAGCAAATGATTGTTTCGCAGTTTGGCAGGGAATTACTTTTGTTTCCCCTTATCTCTTCGTAGGTGAATACAGGGAAATTACTTGTATATGCATCTATTGATTTAAATAGCACAGGATATGGGAGGTTAGAAATTGATCTGATAGGTTAGAACCCTGGCCTTTCACCTGTAGAGGTTGGGGTTAGAATATACATTGAGGCCTGGTCTACACTCGCAATGGAGGTCGATGGAACGTCACTTACGTCGAACTCCCAAAGTGTACGTTAGTTCCGTTGATTAAAGGCGTGATAAAAGTTGACCTAATAAAATCACCTCCGCAAGTGGCGTAGCGCGTAAATCGAATTTCATGGGTTGCATTTGCGTCGATGCAGGCAGAGCATAACATAAGTCGACATTACTGGCCTCTGGGAGCTATCCCATAATGCCCTATTGTGACCACTCTGGACATTCATGCTCTGCTGTTACGTGGCCACGTAAACAGGAAATAGCTCCTCCCTTCAATCCCTGGGAAATCTTGAATTTTCATTTCCTGTGTACCCAATGTGGATAGAGCTTTGTAGATGAACTCATCACGGCTACTGCATGACCCAAATGTGCTCCAGCATGGAGTCGACCAGAAGTCTTGGATCTCATTGGTCTCTGGGGCAAAGAGTCGGTTATGGCTCAGCTCAGAGCCAGCAAAAGAAATTTAAATATTTACGGGAAGATATCCCATGGCATGTTGGAGAAGGGGTACAGCAGGGATGTGCAGCAGTGTTGCATGAAGATCAAAGAGCTACGGCAGGCATACCAGAAAGCTAGGGAAGCTAACAGCCATTCTGGCTCCTCGTCCAAAACATGCCACTTCTAGGAGCAGCAGCATGCAGTTCTCGGCAGTGACCCCACCACAGTGCCACGAAGCAGCATCAATACCTCTGCTGCATCCCAGTCCAGGGAGAATGATGAGGACTCTGTGGACGAGGAGGAGGGCAGGGTGTCCATTCTCACAGAGAGCCAGGACCTATTCCGGACCCCAGAGCAGTCTAGCAACACACAGGACAGCAGTAATGATCGTGATCCCGGGGAAGGCACATCTGATGAGTTTTTTTCTTCTTAGCGGTTATGTCTCTGATCTAGTCTCTAAAATGGCCTTTTGATTTGGAGAGGAGGGTATTCCTGGGTGAGAGCAAACTTGACCAGAGGGTTACTCTCCGAACAGATTATTTTATGTGCAGAGATATGCTCTGAGAATCATCTGTTGATATCTCCAGGAAACTCTCATGCAGGTAATCCGTTACCCTTTGCACAAAGTTTCTCAGGAGGGCAGCCTTGTTTCTTCTGCCACGGTAGAATACTTTTCCATGCCACACCACAATGAAATGAGCCGGAATCATGGCGGAACACAGCATAGTAGCATAAGGGCCAGGCCTGTACCCCGATGCTTGCAGCAACTCTTCCCTTTCCTCCTGCATTACCTTCAGGGGATATCAGAAGACTGATATCGCTCATGGTCACCTAGGGAAAATGGTGCATATTTCAAGTATCCGAGCTATACAGTCGTTCCCCTTTAATCCTCTACTCCCCTTTCTATGGGCATAGTGTGTCAGATCAATAGTTGTCCTATGGTTTCTGATGCTACAATTCACCCACGGTGGTATCCTCTGATAATCTTTGCCCACTCCTCCCAAAAAGTTCCTCTGCATGTAACTGGGAAGCCTGGCGATCTCTTTCATGGATTAATTTTGAACTGTGGTTTTTACTGCTAATTAAGCCTCTCTGTAACAGATGAAAGGGCCCCTTTGCTTACCATCTCTGTAAGGGCAGTGCGAGCTGACCCTTCTGAGATGCACAGAATGGAATGCGGGGTCTGGCTTAGCCTTGTGCACCTGAAGGGGAGTACTTTTTACATTGTAGCAGTTGCTTTAGTTTTTTGGGTCTGCTAACAATGACAGTGTTGTGCTTTTATTGTCTTTCTGTATACACCTCGGCCCCTGCACACCAGAACTGCTGCTGAAAGACTTTCCCAGATCAGAAAGGGGAAAAAAATAACGTGACGACCTGTTCGGCAAGCTCATGAATGCTTCTGTGGTTGCTTAGACAGATCTCAGAGCATGGAGGATGTCTTTGTCCGAGAAACTGGACATGGACATGGAGCATAGAAGATCTGCGCAGGAGCAGGAGTGCAGCAAGCAGGAGGAGATGTTGTGTATAATGAGGGATCAGTCGGACATGCTCACGTGTCTTGTTGAGCTCCAGGAAGAACGGCAGCAGGACAGTCTTTCTGTAGCCCCTCCAGAATGCTCCTCCGCTTAACGACTTGTTGCCCTCCCCTGCCCCCAAGCGGTCTTGGAGGAGATTGGGCAGGCTGCAATATACGCTACACTCCACCCTGATCGAGGCAAGCAGGAGGATGTGGCGGCTCTGTTAAATGCAAGCAACCACACTTGCTTACATGTCACTTAAAACTGTGATTTTACCCACATTTCCCTCCACAGCAATGTTCATAAATAAAACTTATGAGCGTTAAAAAACATGTCTCTTTATTAATTCATAGCTTGGGTGGGGATAGAAGTGGAGGGTGCTGATGCTAATGGTAGGTGGGGTGGGAAAGAAAGGCACAAAACATAGACATTACTGTGGGTCTTTGCAGAACCGGTTTTTCAGTGCTTCCTGAAGGCAAAGCACTCCACGGTTGGCTCTCAGCATATTGCTGGCATCTGGCTGCTCAAAATTTGCAGCCAACCATTCAGCCTCCACAGCCCAACCCTGGGGGAACTTTCCCCCTTCACTTTACACACATTATGAAGAATGCAGCATGCAGATATAACTGATGGGATGTTCTGTTCACTGATGTGTAGCCTAGTCAGGAGACACCTCCATCTGGCCTTTAAATGGCCAAGTGCACATTCCACCACCATTCTGCAAGTGCTGAACCTGTTACTAAAACACTACTGGTTGTTGAGGTGCCTGGTGTAGGGCTTCATTAGCCAAGGCAGCAAGGAGTAGGCTGGATCTCCCAGGATCACTGTTGGCATTTTCACATCACCGGTGTATATTTTTTGGTCTGGGAAGAAAGTGCCTGCCTGTATCTTCTTGAACAGAGCCGAGTTCCTAAATATGCACGTGTAATAAACCTTTCCATATCACCCCCCGTTGATGTCGGTGAAATGACCCGTGATCCACAAGGGCTTGTAACGCCGTGGAAAAGTATCCCTTGCAGTTTGCGCTCTGTTGCAAGGTGGTCAGACGCTAAGATTGGGATGTGTGTGCCATCAATAGCCCCCCACAGTTTGGGAACCCCATCGCGGCAAACCTGTCCAGTATGTCCTGCACATTTCCCAAAGTCATTACGCTTCGTAGCAGAAGCCTATTTATGGCCCTTCATGCTTACATCACAGCAGCTCCCACTGTAGCTTTACTGACTCCAAATTGATTCCCAATTGATCGGTACCAGTTGGGGGTTGCCAGCTTCCACAGAGCGATGGCAACTCGCTTTTCCACCGTCAGAGCGTGTCTCATGCGAGTATTCACGCACTTCAGGGCTGGGGACAGCTCCCCGCAAAGCTCAGAGAGTGGCCTTTCACATACGAAAGTTCTGCAACCACTGGTCGTCGTCCCGCAGCTTCATAATGATTTGATCCCACCAGTCTATGCTTGTTTTCCTGGACCAAACCGGCGCTCCACCGACTGCAGATGATGCATGACAGCCTGCAGCAATTGGGAATTATTCTGCTCTATGGCTTGTAGCAGGGCCGCCTCGGTGACATCACTGTTTTCTGTGCTTCGGCTCCTCTCTCACCTTTGAAGACGCTCCAAGATAAGACATGAGGTATTTGTGATGCTCACAATGATAGTGCAGAGCTGAGTGGGCTCCATGTCTCTGCAGCAATACATGGCATACACAAACAGCACAAAAACCCATTTCCTGTTTGTCTGGGGCGGGAAGGGAGGGAAAGGAGCATTGCATCAAGGGATGATGAGAATCTTCCTAACAGCCTGCAGTGCTAGCTGCACTGTGGGATAGCCACCCACAATGCATTGCTTTTAACGTCGACCCAACTGTGGCGAGTGAGGACGTATGAGCCTGGTGCAAGGAGCATGGTGTGATCACGCTCCTGCAACTTCTAAAATTCGGCAGGTGAAAGTCAATTTAAAGTAAATCGACTTCACTCTGTAGTGTAGACATACCCCGAGTCACTATGTGAAAGTGAAACGTAATGTTGTCCTAGTCCCTATCAGACATGTGCCTGCATCACAAAACCACTGCAAAATTTGGCACACTCTGCTTAGGAGAGGTCCAGGACTGTATAGCAAATAGTGTTTCAGGTCAGCATCAAGGTGAACTGGCAGAGCTTGGGACAATGCACAAGCACCATCCTTTCATAAATCGGTCCCAGTACTAGTTCTATTATTGGTAATTTGTTTGCATTCTAATGCAATTCAATAATTTTCTTTGGGTGTGGTGGATGTTAAGCCCTTTCATAGTATTCTAAGTAGGAGAAACGGGAAAAATATTTGATTACACTCACTACCTTTGAAAACACTGTAAGCATGTATATGCATGTAGGTATACGTGCCAAACGATCATGCTCTGTGTAAGATGTTGACTTGGACCATTGTCCTGGCATGTTCCGTATCTGCAAATCCCCAGTTCCTGCTGTGTGGTCAGATAATGCACTGGAGTTTCCCGTGGAAGCCAAGGGCATTAGAACTGTTGGCCTTTCTGTGGGCTTTCAATAGAGGAAGCAGGTGATCTGCATGACAAGTCACAGGTCAGACAATGGAGCATTTCTCAAAGGAGGCGACGGGTTTCATTGCTTCCCCTGCTGAGTGGAGTCATTGTGTGTCAGTGGTTGAATGTACTATTTTATTAAATCTCATTCATTCAGGCCTAGTGGCTCTCCTTAGGGGGATGAATATGACTGGTGTGTCTATGGGTGGGCTGTGTTAAAAAGGGGCATTGACACTATAAATATATCACTGAGATAAAGAAATATGGCAGGGGCATTTAATCAGTAAAATCCAGGGGACATCTTTACCCTTTTACTAGTACTGAATAAATGGTTGAGTTCAGAATAAGTGAGCAGTGACCTACTCTATAAGTATCTCTTCTGGTTACCAGAGTGTGAGCATCACTCCACTTACTCCCTTTACTGCATGTTTCTCTTTCTTCTTTTCCGTCACTGCTGTTTTGACTCCAGTTACCTCCACTCGGATGTTCATTAATTCCATAACTTGTGATTTAGAGGCAGGGAAGGGGCTGGTGCAGCTTCCAAATACACTGTGTCCTCCTTGAGTTTTATATCAGAGGAGAACAAATATCAGGGTTCATCGAAGCTACAAAGACAGAACTCTAATATTTTAAAATGCACAGCTTCAGTGACCTGTGGCAACCTCAGATGTTCTTTTCTTTTCAGTCTTCTTTCCTTCCTGGTGGGATTACCACCCTCCTATGCACTGTTGCTCTTTCAGCTTTGCTTCACTTGTTTTGCACGTTATTTATGATGGTGCTTGGTCTTGAACTTTCATATCTATTGCTCAGGTTTTGTTTGCATAATTAGAGCTACTCCTTCACTTCTGTGTTAGATCATTAACCACTTGCTGATTTACACCATAGGCTGACTGGCTGAACTTTGATGTTCTCATTTGGTTTTCTACTGTTCTATCCATTTCTATTGTGAGGACAACAATCAGTGCTCCCTGCAAACCCCAGCTGATGCCCTTTATATTTCCCAATGCTTAGAGCACATCACTCTTGGTACATACATTTTTTGTGAGGGTATGATTTACAACTTGATTTTTTTCTGCTAGATTTTATTTTCCCTTGGAGATTTCTTGAGTATTTACTAAAATAGAGAGAGATTTCTGAGCGCACCACCTCAGGGGGACAGTTCTGTTTTATATTATATATGTTTATATATTTAATACATTTGTATATGTTAAATTATATTAAATACATGTTTGTGTATTTAATATAGATTTATATATATTTTATATGTTTATATATTAGTATTAGTATTGCTATCACTTTGTTCATTGCAGTTCTGTGGAACTTTGGATTTTCTGGAAACTTCAATACTGGATATTTATTCAGTCAGTGAATCCTGATTGCAACTTTAGTGGCAGTTCAGTGCCAGCTGCTTTGGAGAGGGATGGTTTCACTTTTGAAAGTGTGTGTCCAAAATGTAATCAAGCTTTGGAACAGCAGATGGGCATTCCAAGCCTTTTACTGACGTTACTGCCCACCTTCATGGTATGGTGTTTCAGTGGAGCACAGACCCGTACTTTATTAATCATAAATTTCAAGGCCAGAAGGGGCTGTTATGACCATTTAGTCTGACCTCCTGTAGAACACAAGCCATAGAATTTCTCTAAAATAATTCTCTGAGCAGATCTTTTAGAAAAACATCCAATCTTGAGTTTAAAATTGTCAGTGATGGAGACTCCACCACAATCCTTGGTGAATTGTTCCAATGGGTAATTACTTTCACTGTTAAAAATTTACACCTTGTTTCCAATCTGAATTGTCTAGCTTCATCTTTTCCCTGCTAGATTGAAGAGCCCATTATTAAATGTGTCCCCCATGTAAATACTTATAGACTATAATCTAGTCACCCCTTAACCCTTTCCTTGTTGAGTATAACAGATGGCACTCCTTGAGTCTATCACGATAAGACGTTTAATCATTCTCATGGCTCTTCTCTGAACCCTCTCCAATTTATCAACAGTTTAGACTGTGCCTGTTGCAGATTTCCAAGTGCTTGTACAATATTAAAAATACACAATCAAATGCAATAAGCTGTCTAGCAAGGCCCACAAACACACTATAAATTAAATATCAGGAAATAAACTTTTCCCCACCTCCAACCATGCCACGTGCCTCTTGCCAAAGCTCTGAGAAAATAGATGAACCTTGCAGCATGCCATGAAAGTTAAAATTTTGGAGCTATTTCAGATCAAGGATAGATTGAATTCCTGGGTGGAGGGTCATTCATGGAAGACATCCCTCCCTTTCAGACCAGGGGATGATAGCTTGAATGCAGGTGTCAAAATTGTGCATGTTGAGATGCAGTCTCTCTCAATAGATCGCAAACCACTTGTAGCTTTATAGTGAAAACCAACTCCTTAAATTTCACCCAGAAACCAGTAGGCAGCCAATGCAGATCATGGAGAGCTAGTATGTGTTTTCTGCCTGAAGTTCATGTAAGCAGGCAGCTGAATTCTGCACTGTGTATGTTTCTGAATAGTCTAGAAGTGTAGTCCCTTGTGGAATGTATTACTATAGGCTAATCTTGAGTGGACAAAAGCCTGGATAACTGTAGGTGTCCCAGAGAAAAGAGAGAGACCTCACCAAACACAGACTGGAAACAGTTTGGCAGTTTACCTGATCATTTGGATTAGCTGAGAATTTAAATCTCTCTTCCTGCTCTTTCCTTTCCCCAGTTTGCAAGCTCAAGTTACAAACAGCAGGTGCTCAGCCTCAGACAAGGAGGCTTAATGAAAGCTCAGCTAATCTTTCCCCATGCTTTCCCCAGCCCACCTCACCCTGACCTTTGTCTTGTCTGGGGGATCCAGTGCCAGCTAGCTGTCATTCATGTCCCAATCTCTGACACTGGGTTAGATGGGAGACATGAAAAAGCGTGTCCTTGCCACACTGAACTGTGAAGTAACTGTACAGGACTCATGAAAATAACAGGGAAAGGGGTCATTATAGTAAGAGATAACAAGGAAACCCAAGTCTTGGAGAGAAAAATACTCAAACAAGGAATCATGTTGGCCTCTTGTGCTAGTAGGACAATTTAGCAGGCTGAACTTCAGAGATCATAAATCCAGAATTCCTGTAGCTCTGCAGTCAAACTCTGATGGAACAAGCCACTGTCATTCTTTCAGGGCAGATAAACTGTAAATAGGTCCTATCTGCTCTGTATGTTCGAGTGTGTGTACACACCACATGTGCCAGAGAGTTTTCCCTCAGTGGTGGCTCTAGCACCTCTGCAGTGGCATGTGTATGCACTGATATGAGGGCGCTGCTGGCTCCCTCCTCCCAGAGGCCCTGGGGGTTTTTCTCCTTCCTTTGCAGCATGGGGCCTGGGACACTTGCAGGTGGGTTCTCTATACTTGAAGTCTTTAAACCATTGTTTGAGGACTTCAGTAACTCAGTCATAGGTTAGGGCTCTGTTACAGGAGTGGGTGGGTGGTGTTCTCAGGCCTGGGTTGTGCAGGAGATCTGACTGGATGATCATAGTGCTGCCTTCTGACCTTTAAGGCCTGGTCTACACTTACCTTGGCGATTCGGCGGCGGTCGACAGGAGATACGCAAGTGACGTAAATCCCATCGACTTTGCAGTGTTTCCTCTGCGCGGTGTCCACACTGCACTGAGTCGAAGGGAACAGCGCTCCCTTCGACGCAGCGCTACTCCACTTACGGGGGTGGTTTTCCTGCGTCGCTTCTTGGATCGACTGAGCGCGTCTACACAGACCGCTCAGTCGATCCAGAGCAATCGATGTGACGGTGGCGAATTTGCCGCCGTCAGTGTAAACCCAGCCAAAGTCTATGAAGTTATGCCTCTCCCCCATCCCTAACTTTAGCAAAAATGTTACTGAGCAGGGACATAGTTTTAATCGATTGTGTTTTTGACTCCTTCTCTTCTAGGTGCATGTTACTATGATGCTAATCAGTCAATGTATGTATTTGGTGGCTGCACACAGAGCAGTTGCAATGCTGCATTCAATGACCTCTGGAGACTTGACCTCAATAGCAAAGAGTGGATCCGGCCTCTGGCATCAGGTGAGTGGTGACAGATGTTGTTTAAGACCTTCGAATACTCTTATTCTTATTCCTTATAGTAAATTACCAAAGTTTTACCTAAGTGTCTTGTCTGTAGGGCCACACATCGTGATACTTAGCTTGCTCATACTTACCATTAGCTTATTGAGCTAAATGCTTTCTAGGTCATATCAATTGGGAATTGTAGAGTATTTTGATGTCTTTCCACCCCTAGAACTGTACTTTTTTTGTAGTCTTGCAAAATGTTTAATGCTACTTTGTGCTATGTAGAATGAGTGACTTGTGAAGTTGTGAGAGCCTGGGTTGATAGAAGTCATTGTCTCTGAGATCTTTGAATGGCTTTGGTTGTTGCCAGTTCAGGTATTTTGAGGAGTGGATAAACATGTCTCTGCTGGTTACCCACAGCAACCAGGGAGTGTGGGAAACAGGTACACTCTTGCAATCCTCATATTGTGAGCTAAAAGGACTAAAAGTTTTTTCCCATAATGGTTTTAAACATTAAAAATCTGTGTTTAAATATGTATTTTTCCATATAACTCCAATTTAAATACAATTTAAGTAGGTTTGGCAAAAGTATAACACCTGCAGAAGTAGAGACATCTCTTTGAAATGAGATGAAAAACACATGAAATACAACTCATTTCAATGTGAGGAATCCTACTATAACGGGGGAAGTGTTATCACTACTTATTTGTATTGTTGTAATGCCTTGGGCTGCCCTAGTCATGGACCAGAACCCCATTGTTCTAGGTGATGTACAGATGCAGAAGAAAGACGGCCCCTGTCCTTCTTTCATGCTCACTCTGTAGAGTTGGGTACAGATGATATTAACAAGATATTTCTCTTTAATCAGAAAATCCAGTGTCTTGTATTGAAGGGTTAAAAATAATCAGGTAGTAAGTGCGTAGATTTGAACTCAAAATGTATAAATGTTTGACTTAGTAAGGAGAAGAACTGGATGTTCCAAGATCAGTCGTGTGGGTTTTTTATAGGAATCGTTTGCCGATCTATAAGAAGACAATTCTCACAATTAAAAATGGGGAGCTGATGAAGTGTCATGGTCAAGATTGTTCTTGAGGCTCAAACTACTGACTTCAGAAGTTCTTGTATTTGAAGATCTGAGAAATTTGATTGGTTTCTGATAACTAATCCTTGCAGGTGCTCAGATGGTGATGGGGCAACCTAATCAAATTGTGGTTTTTTAAAAATATTCTTACAATGCAATAACTCAACATATGTATGATCAAACTTTGACTTATTCTCTTCTTCCTCTCCTACTGTTGCAATGCTGTCCCACTCCTGAGTATGTTTAATCTGGTGAGGAGATGGGAAGATGATGTCACTGGTAGTGTTTCTTCATTGAGTCTGAATGTAATGTATGGCCTGCAGTTTTTTATCTACAAAAATGTTCCTATTGTGTTAATGAATCCAGATACTAGCACCTAGATCTGCATCTAGATCCCTCTGTCAGTAATATGCACAGTAAAATTCCCACTGTCTTATTAACAACAAGCATTCTTAAAGAGCAAGTCCTGTGGGAATATGTCAGAGTTAAGTCCCATGGGAAGATGCCCTGAGGAAATATTTCTGCATGCTGTCATTAGTGCATGTACTCAGATCAGATCACAACTGAAACTTCCAAGGAGTCTAGCTAAACAGAGCACACTTCTTCATCTGTCTTGAGATGAGATGACTCACCCATGCTAGTGCTTGTGGTGGTTTCTTGCACATAGCTGCCTTTTGATGTCCTTGCCACAGTGTTCTCCGCTGCCTGAGGAAAAAAGTAGGAAGTTAGAGGGGAGAAAAACAGAAAGAATAAGGACACTAAAGTCAAAGGCTATACATTTGAATTAGTAAAAATAAATGACATTTAAGGCACATGGAATTCACTTCATCTTGAGGCAGAGGTAAATAAATGCAGGTGGGCTTTAAAAGGAGAGCTAATTTTATTAACACTTGGTTCTGTAGAGGGAAATTTAAATCTCACCCTTCAGTATAAGCTAACTGCCTGTTGGGTATAGGGAGGAATCCCAACTCCCTGTTTTCCAGATCCAACTCTAGGCACGTTATGGGATGAGACTTGATTTAGAATCGACCTCTGAAGAAGACCAGATATTAGATTTGGCAAATGCTTTGATCTGATCTTGCAAATTCATGTGCTTATTTAGAATGAGTCTCTCTTAGATAGTGAGAAATGCTTATGTCTTGAAGAAATTTCAGTACTTGTACAATTGGTGGCTAAATGGACAATGGAACTGCTTCCAGTGGTAGTTCAAAGTAGGCCTTTTATGACCATATATTAAGATCCACCTGGTCCCTAAGGAAGACGCATGAAAGATGTTTTGTTCAGTGTCTGTGGAATCTGTTTTTCCATTTGGAGCAAGAACAAGGAGCTACCTTGATCAACTTCCATAAGCTCAGGAGTTTCTTTGATACTCCCCATATTCTATCTTATTGCTGCCTCTTGGACAGCTGTTATGTTCAGAGAGTGGAGAAGACCAGGCTACAGCTTCTTAAAGCAAGCTGGAGTATGTTCACTGAGGGCCAGGCTGAATGCTTTGGCATTTGCCCAGGCCAAGGAATTTAAAATGAGCTGAGAAAGGTCTTACTGTCAGTTTAACCCATACTGTCAGAGTTCCATAAATGGATCACAGTGGCCTCAGGTGAAGGGCTTACTTTGTTTTAGTTCATATATGTTGTCTTCATTTTGTTTTTGTCTCTTTTGGAAATTAAACTAAATGGCATCAGAGTTGGGTAAAGCATCTCCAAACTGAGATATTGTGCTTAAGCTACCAGTAAATATTTTGCTTTCAAAGAGAGAATTGGCAAATGTTTGCTTTCTCTCAAAAACAGGGAGGAGTGAAATAATGCTTTCTGGTTGTTCAGATTTCAAAATATCCTGTTTCTATCTAAAACAAAGGCATTAACTTTCTTTTATGTTAACAATGTAGTTCACATTAATAGAGCTAAGGTATTAATCCCGTGTAGCAGATTTTGAGATAGAGCAAAAGAGAACCCCTTTAAACCCCTCCTCCCCCTTGCACTCTTCTGGCTACATCCCTAACCCTATTGTAACAATCTGCAGTTTCCACTCCCCCATGCACATCAATCTTGAGCGGAAAAGTGTGTGCATAGAGGTGATTAGTAACCAGGGTTATTGGGAAGCTTGCATGCAACCCCACCATCAACTTGAGGGGAGAGAGAAATGGCCAGAGAATGGGAATCATGGAGTAGAACCTGAGTTACAAACTGATGGATCAAACACACACCTATTTGGAACTGGAAGTATGCAATCAGACAGCACAAGAGCGCCCCCCCACCCCCTCCCCCCAAAATAAAGCAAATACAGTAAAGTGCTGTGTTAAACATAAACTACTAACAAAAGCGTTTAAAAACAAGATTTGGCAAGGTAAGGAAACTTTCTGTGCTTGTTTCATTTAAATTAAGATGGTTAAAAGCAGCATTTTTCTTCTGCCTAGCGAAGTTTCAAAGCAGTATTAAGTCAATGTTCGGAGAACAAAGAACAGCCACAACAGTTACGAATGTCTCAGAGTTACGAACAGCCTCCATTCCCGAGGTGTTCGTAACGCTGAGGTTCTAGTGTACGTGCGGGGGCATGCAACGGCAGCAGGGGAAGGGAGCTCAGAAAGGACATCGGGATGTTTGGTTTAAGGAGGAAACCAGGTCAACCAGGATTGGAGGATTTACCAGTATTCAAGGCTGTAGGCATTTATGCTTTGTGAGGGATCCCTGGAATACGAAGTGTGTGCCTGGCCAGTGTGGCCAGAAGAGTGCAGTAAGAAGGAGAAAGTTTGTCACCAGTCTTCGCTGCTGAGAGATAAAGCAAGTCACGCACACCCATGGAATTGAAACTTCCCAGGTATTTGCTTTTTTTTTCCAGTTTAGACCAGTTATTTAAAAAAAATCAATTTCGCTATTAAATGCTGAGGACTTTTTTTTAGCCCAAGTGGTCCCTGGCTCTTCCTCATGTTCACGCTCATTCCCACAGCTTTCACCAAAAGCAGTTTACTTCCTGCTGTCCCCATACATGTTCTTGGGGAGCACTCTATCAGCCTAGCCACAGAGAGGCTTCCTCACAAGGGACAAAATCCCATCCAGTTTCAGTTCCTGACAGCTTCATGAAATGCACTAAATAGGATTCTTTCCTTTTGTGTGCCTAGAAACCACAACATTACACAGATGCTGGGGAGCCTACCTTAGCCAAGAAAGTTAACTGTGTTCCCTCAAGACATGGGAAAGGGAGTTGGGGAAATAGTTTACATCACTGTTGCCCAACCTTATTACTCAGGAGAGCCACATAAACCTAAGCACAATCTTGTGTGGGCCAAACAGATTCTACATATTTTAATAAGATTTAAAGTCACCCGTATAGATTTATATTCAGTTTGTTTCCTGTGTATTTAGTTAGGTTGTTTCAGTGGATGGAATTGTCTGTTTACACACCTATGTAAACTAAAATATGTAAACATGATGACAAAACGCTAATGAATCAGCTGTTATTATATTGTGTTGAAGCAGGCCATGGGCTTATGAAATGCTCTGGTGGGCCGTAGGTTGGGCACCCCTGGTTTATATTAACTAGTCCATGCTGGTGTAGCTATAGATCATTGTTGGATAAATAGACAAGAGTGTATCCCCAAACAGTCATCATTCTTGTTAGTCTTTGCCAATGGAACTCCTCAATCATCTACAATTCTCTGGTCTCTTTTCCCATTCTGTTGTTCATAAGTTGATGTTCCTTTGGAGCCCTGCACTGTGTGCTTAGGCCTTGTGTCAAACCTGGAGATAGTCTTTCTGACTGAGTAGAGGAAGGCCAATGGCCCAGTCCACTGTAGATTAAGCAGGGGCATCCCGATACTAGTGGAGTGTTGCGGGCGGACATTGGGAACAGATTTCAAAACCCAGGTGTCTGTCTTAGCATCACAGCAGTGACAACAGACCAACTGGTTCCCCAAAGTAATAAAATCCCAGGAATAAACATGACACATAATCCCAATGCTGTCCAAGTAGATGAGCCTGTTCCAGAGCCTGCCTGCATTCCCATTGGTTGTGCCTCTTCAGATCATTTATAAGCTAAGTAGCCACCAGCGCCTTCCTTGGTATTGTCTTCCCTACGAATACCTGAGAAGGAAAGCTGCCTATATTTTAAAGGTCCCAAACTCCTCCCTTTCCTCAGCATGCTTTGCCATGAAAAGTGCCCCCTAGGCAATGACCTTCCCTTCCCCTGCTGATATCAGAAGTGTTCAGTAGACTCATGGCTTACGTCTTCCTGTTTGTGTGAACATCAGTACTAAGCCCCTTCCAGTCAGAGGGTAAAACTTTCCAGAACCTGTTTCCTGGTGTTTTCCTGTGTCTGAAACCAGGCCATCCTAGCCTTCTGTCTCGGGGGGAAGTGGGAGCCTTCTCTTTTTTGGCTCGCAGAGTCACTCTCAGGGCCCTAACAAAACATAAACAGGGAAGACTAATTCTAGCTTTTTAAAAGCACTGACCTCTTTCTTATTCTCCAGAGACAGCTTGTCTTGTCACAGGGCCCTTTTTATAGGTCTAACTCCTTTGGAAAAGAACATTCCTACCCTGGTCAACACTTCAGCCAAAAATGTGATGATCAGAGGGTTTTCACGTTAAAAACTTTATTTAGAATATTCTGGGGTGGTGTATTTTTCTCAGGTAAATTAGGTGATTGTATATGAGGATCGCTCCAGTAGCTGGCTTTATTAGCCTTACTTATGTCTGTGACTCTCTCCTTCTCTTGATGCATGGTTTCCCTTCTCCATCCTCTACACAAGTCTGTGTTCCTGCATGTGTGTGGGAGGGTGGGTAGGGAGATAAGGATGCATAAATGTTGTCACAATGGATACTGAGTGCCCTTATTTAGCTAAATGTTCTGCTGATCAGAAGGAGGCTGAGCGTTCTCACCCAGTGGTTAGTGCCACCAGACTGTAGCCACTTGAGTTTTAGGATCACAAGTCCCTTCTTTAACTGAAGTGGAAAGGTGCACTTGATGTTGATTCAGTAAAGCTAAAAGATTGTGTGAATGAGCTAGGATAGACGCTCTTGTCATCTGTCCAAGGTTCTGCTGTTAGATGCAGTCTTTTGGGTGTTGGAAGGCTGCATTGGCTGCAGCATGATAGAGCAAGATACTTGGCTGTCAGTCATTTTTGTGCTGTCACTGGCCTTTGGTTTCTGTGTTGTAACCTTGATGAAGCAGCCCAAAAGACTCAGGCTGAGCAAAAGGTTCTGCTTTTGTAGCTTTCTCATGAAACAGTGAGAGATGTTGCCAAGAGGTGGTTGTGAGTTTATTTGTAGCAGCAGCACCTGATTAAATCTGGCAAGATTCAAACACAAATTTCCTTGTTGAGTGCTGTCACACATGGTTGTGCCTTCTGTGGCTGGAGATGAGGCATAATCCAATTGAAAGAAATGGCCTATTCCTAAAATCTTCGGGTGCTAACAAAAATCAGTCATAAACCTGAACTTCAGTGCATTAGAGACAGCAGGCATTAACAGCTGACCACCTGAAATCTGTTTATTTGTTGTCCATTACTTTATATCCAAAATGGTAGGAGGTAGCTAAACTGACTTGTGAACCACATGCAGCTCATGGAGCTCCCATCCCTACTGCTGCTGCCCAAACTGGTGTGGGGAGCTTGGAGCTTCTGCCCTGTGGCAGCGTTGTGAGGCTAAAGGATTCTGCCCAGTGGGGAGGGGGTTTCAGGAGGTCAGTAAGTTTGGCCACCCCAGTACCTTCCTCAAATCATGATATACAGGAACACCGCTTGTGAGCCAGGTAGGCCCACTCTTGGCTTCAGAACGGTTCTGAGTAGCTATGAAGTTATAGCATGGCCCATGTTGGGCAGTTGCAGTGATGATGACAGTTGGCTGGTTTGATTTCAGGCCCTGACACACGATGATAAGGTGGAGGGGACAGTCAAATAATCATAAGGTCCTCATTTTCAGATTACCTTAAAGTACAGCGTCAGCACACTTTCTGAGCCCTATGGGAGAGGAACATACTTTTGTACCAATGTATTTGATATTCAGGAAATGATTCCTTCAGTTGAACAATCATTCTATCATCAGTGTTTCTGCTACTAGAAAATATTCCGAAATACACTTACATTTCAGGTGATTATTGCATACATTGAGACCAATGACTTTGCCTGCCTACAAAGTGTTGTAACTGCTCACATATAAGCCCAAAGTTTAATCATTGTTGGTGTCTACACTAGCGCACTAAACTTTAGAAAGTGAGATTTCATAGGAATGGGGAAGTTAGTTGTAAATGGTAGATCATGCAGTACTGACAAGTGCCAGGTTAAATCACATTGTAAATCAAATTATTTCCTCTAGTTACACATTGTTGGGTTCTAAATTAACTGTAATCACATAGGGAAAAAAGCAGAGGTATCATTGGGGACAGCTCAATGAAAACATCTACTTGATACCCAGCAGCATTTTTAAAAAATACCCAACAATGTGGGACTTGTTGCCCAAGAATTTAGTACGATATAAAAGGAGAAAACACCTATAGGTAATGGAAATATTTAGAGTTTCATTAGGATTACCTCTTCCAAACATATGTTTGAGTATAAACCAGCTACTACCCACCTGAGGTTAGTTTAAAAAAAACAAAAAGTTGTTCCATAATTATTTATTGTACGTGTCTTTCACTGAAGCATTTGGTACTGGCCCCTGTGAAGGCAAGGCACTGAACTAGACAGACACTTGTCTGACCCTCTATTGCAATATGTTCTTATTAGGGAAGACTTCAATGCATTAAAATAGGGAATGCAGTGGTATGCACGCCTACACTGAACTGAATAGGTCCTGGTCTGAGTATACTGGTAGCCACTTGTCTAAAGTACTCTAAAGCCATGTCGTAGCACAAGCATGCAAGGAGTACAAGGAAGTGAGTGAGCCCTGATATCTGGCATGGAGCACCCAGGAGAACCTGACTTTGCCAGTCAGAACATAGGAAGGATCATTAAGTAATCATTTTAGTTTTGGCCTCAGCTGCTGTCTTTAGCCATCAAATAGTTCAGTATAGAATGTTTTTCAACGAAACAGCTGGAATTTTCAGCTCTAAGTAGTATTTATTTTGGAGGTAAATGTTTTACAGTTTTGAAAACCAGAATTAACATGAGACCTGAAGTACAGAGCAGCTTTTTAAAAAAACTGCAAGAGAGCGAGAGAGGAGGAGAACGCTCTTGGATTTGAGTGGGTAACCCTACCCTCATCAGGCCTAAAGGCATTGAACATTCTCTGGAAAAGGGCATTAGGACGGCAGGGTCTGTAGGTATTTTTCCCCAGTCTCTTTGCTGTGAGTTAGTTTTTCTGCTCTTCCCTTCATTTAGTGGTTGCGAATGTATGGTTCACGTTCTGCAGAATAGTGGCACTTCTAGAGCAACATTAGCTAGCTTCCATTTCCAGCAACTGTTTCAGCATTTGGGCCTGAGGTTACTATATCTCATTTGAACCCACATCTGTTCTATAGTAGACTGATATACTACCAACCATGTCACTATAGCTGAAATACTACATGTATCTGATATTGTGTGCCTGAGGCAAATCCAGTCTCTTAGAATAATTCTTTCTCATGTCTAGTTCTGGCTTTCTCTTTCCATAGCAGTTAACAAGTTTTTACCTTGACCCAGCCACTTGACTTCTTTGGGGCTCAGCAAAATGGGAATGGGTATCAGTGAAAGCATCTCTGTTGAGGGTTGCTGGTGAGTAGAGAAATATGGTTATAATTGTACTTTTATGATAGCATTTCAGACTGGGAGGATCCCAAAGCTATCTTATAAATTACAGTCACTTCTCTGGTACAGGGCAGCAACTGACTGCACAATAATATGAGGAGTGAAGATTTTGGCCAAGGACATGAGATCTTGAATATCCACATACACTTGGTTTTACCCTTCACTTGTAACAAACTGCAAGGTACTTTGACATTTTAGAAAATTGAATCCTAAGTCCCATTTTCAAAAGGCATGTAGGAGCCTACATCCTATTGACAGTCACTGGCGCATAGGAGCCCAAGTCACTTGTGTATTGGATTTGAATTCCTAAGCCACTTTGATGCTTTTGAAAATTTAACCCTTAATTGATGTGCGTCAGGAGAACAGAGGGCTGGATTGACCCTGCAAGACTCAGGTCTGTGGTTCCAGGTATTTTGAACCAGATAGAGACAGACCCTCTTGGCTAGTCCATATCTGTTTGCTCTCTCCATTTGTGCAGCTATGGAAAATGTCTTTGTACTAGAATTCATTTGATTAAATTATGGAAAATTTTAAGGCTGAGGGATGGGAAATCAGCACTTGCAAGTTTGCTAGAGCTGTTACTTGTCATGTTCAAAATGAATTCATCCATGTGTGCAGAAGCAGGGGGAGAGCCCCTGGGAGGTTAATCAATCACTATGTATATTCAGTAGGGGTGATCTATATTGGAGATTAGACACTTAATCTAAATTTTGTTTCACAACACAGATCTGTCCTTTCCTTGACTTGTATATCCTTCTCCATTTCCCTGCTGTCGTGGCCTTTTCTTTGTTTGCAGTTAACCTGTGAAGGTTTAGTTTTCCTCTGTCTCATAAATGAAAAGAGAGCCAGCGAGCCCTACTTTTTAGTTCAGATGAAAGCAAAGCTAATTACTTCTGAGGATGGATTTTCCATCCTGTCTGTCCAGACAAGATCCTGGGAATTCCTATATTCTGATAGACTACCATTCCCTTTTGGATAGCAATGAATATGGCATTCAGCGAGGCCATGATGGGAGGAGAACTGCTTCCTCTGAGGCCAATAAAGAGGTTATATGTGCTGCAATCCCTAATATTGTGTGACTGGTCATGGTAATAGAGTGATGAACAATGGAAAAGTTGTGCCAAAGTAGGGAATGTGCTCCCTGCCTCCAAAGGCTTAGTTTGCAGGCATGAACCCAGAATGTGAGTTCTGTAAGCATCTCTTTCCACCAACTTGGAGATCAAAAGGCTTATGGGCTGCTCTCACATTTCCTGTGCTGTTGTGAAGCTGTCAGGCCAATTATGACTTCATCTTCACTGCAAAAACAGGAGTATGCTTAAACTGAGAGCACTATTGCACTGTAACATCCTGACAGAGAGACAAAGCATGGGAAGTTTTCTTATCTTGTTGTAGCTTGCCAATGTCAACTCCATGTTCCCAGAATGGGGATACCTTGACTAGCTAGACTAAGGTAGAACCTGTCCCCCATATTGGGGACGACATTGACAAGCTACATCAAAGGTAAAACCTACCTGTGTCTCGTCTCCACTAGGTTTTACAACAAGATTTATCTTGCTGTGAAAACATGCTGATTTTGCAGTGAAGACATAGCCTTCAATGTGTTAATATTTAATCTCTAATATTTTTCTTTCTGACAGCAGCTTTATTTAATGCTCTGAAATGACTTTCACATATGAAGAGCATTGTGGCTCTTAAAGCCTCTTTTTGGGGGTCCTTTAAAACACTGACATCTTTTGGAGAAAAATGATGGCTGCACTTTTTCTGAAATTCACTTCCCAGTGCCAGCTTCTGTCCCCATCCACCCAGTCCTGTGGCTTTGCTCATGCCTGGGAGCCGCAGTGCCTGGCTGTAGTGTGTCCATTGACTCAACCTGCATTGTTTGAATTCTCCTCATCAATGAGTTTGAGCAGGTTTCCAGAGCACTCCAAATCATTTCAGTTACAGGAATAACAAGTGACGTTTCTAGGCCCAGTAGTGTCATCAAGTTCATGAAGTCACCCCATGATTTTCATTTTGTTCTCTCCTTATGACTTGAGAATGGTTAGAATGCTGTTAGCCTTAATGTGACTGGATAGCAAGTGTGAAAAATCGGGATGGGGTTGAGGGGTGGGGGTGATAGGCATCTATATGAGAAAAAGCCCCAAATGTCAGGACTATCCCTATAAAATCAGGACATCTGATCACCCTCGTCAGCCTTTTTAAAAAAAATAAAACTGTCTCTGGTCCCTCGGTATTTTCTTGTACAGGAGGGTTGAGAGCTGAAGCTCACGCTCCTGCTCCTTCGTTGCTCTGAAGTGCACATGGTACTTCATGTCTGAAGTGCAAGATGAAGGAAGAAATCCCTTCTTTGAATAGTTTGTCTAAGCAAATAAGGACAGGACAGAACAAGTAACGGTTAAGTCTTTATAGCTGGAATGCGTTTCTGCTTGCAGAAAGCTCCCTCGCTGAGCTCCTTCATTACTGATGAAGACTAGGAGAAGCTGATTGGGATGAGCCCAGTGCTGATCTCATTCATGTTTTGCCACAGTGCCAAATAATTGTTCATCTGATGCATCTCCTTCATCGGCTGCCAGCTCCGCATTGCCTGTGTAGCTTCAGAAAAGAAACAAACAGATCAGTTTCTGCTCCTGTTGCCACCTCTTCACTGCTTGTGAGGAGATGGTATCTTTGGTGTATTTTGTGACCTTTAATACTTCATTGGGCATTTGGTGGTGGAGGGGGAGGGCACATTAGGATCGTCCGTATCGACAGTCAATTTTAGCAGTTTGCTTAAATGGTTCCTCAACGTGCTGCATCAATTCCATAGTTTGCTGAACTCCAACAATATGCTCAACCTTCTACAATACATAGAGAAGAGTCTCTGCTCTAAGCAACATAGACTGTTCAAGAGGTCACTACCTGCTTTTGTCAGCAAGCACATTCTAAGAGCATGTTTCGTATTGCGTGGGCTCTGGTGTCAGGGGAATACCGTTCACATCACAGTTTTGATGTGTGCTTGTTATTGGAGCTCCTTGTCACCGGCAATGTAGCCTTATGTGGTAGGAATATTTGTTGCTTTGTTTAACAGGACTTCCCCAGATTAAAAGAAAATGAGACAGCAACCAGAGGGAAAAAGGAGGGAAATTGTTCAAAAGGAATTAAAAGTTTTAATCAGTCTTCTGTTTTTCCTGGTGATGTTGGGTGTCTCAACTCCGAACCACGAAGATACAGGGGGAAGGCAAAGTGGTCAATGCAATGGAACAAGTTCAAATCCTGGTATAGCTGATTTAGCTCTTCATCTGAGTTTAGATACATTGAGTTCCATGCGGAGTGCTGGGTAGGTCTTTAGGATGAGACCTCAAAACGGGACCTTTCTGTTCTGTGAACACTGGCTCCCGGGACACTTTTTGTAAGAGGACTTGCCCCAGTGCTGTTAAGGTGGGCAGTGGAAATTCTCCTTCCCTCCATTTTTGTGCAGTGTGCTTTGCACTGATTTGCATTCTACAAAGGGGGCTGCATTTTGGTGCTGTATATACATAGAATGTAAGGTTCTGCTTTTCCTTTAGGATGAAAATTCCTGTGTAAATACTGTATAACATATCCTGTTGGGAGACTTCAGCTGAAATATCTATGCTTTTGTGTAGTTTAGTCTAGGTCACTGTGATAGCCTAGGGAAGTGATTCCCAACCTGTGGTCCGTGGGCCAAAAGTGGCTTGCAGGGTCTTTCAAAGTGGCCCACCACTCCCCTCCCCCTGGCTGCAGAAGGGAGCTGCTGCCTAAAGACCCAGGCGAAGCATGTTGCCATGGGGCTACAAGACGGTGCAAGCTCCTTGCTGCAGCCAAGATGATGGGAGATCAGTGCTCCCCTTCCCCTGGCTGTAGCAGAGAGCACGGCAGAGCGCTCCGCCTGGATCTTAGACCCATGTATAAGCATGGGACTACAGGACACGTGTGGTTTCCCTGCTGTAGCCAGGAGGACAGGACATCAGCCAGGACTCCTTCTGTCTGGCTGCAGTAGGTTGGGGGGCTGCTCATGGAGACTGGTGGCCCTTCAGGATTGTAAAAATATCTGTGGTCCTTGACCCAATAAGTTTGGGGACTACTGACGTAGGGACTCAGTATTTTTTTTTCCTGGGATCTTTCCACCTGTGCCCCTCACGTCGGATCGCCCTTTACTCTTAGCTGCTCTCCCCTCACATCCTGTTTTCACTTGTGGAAAGGATGCAGATTGATTGCACACAGGTAACTGATTAGATGTTAATGGAGGAAAATGTTAGAAGCTGGAAGAAGCTTCCTACCTGGTGGCAAAAATTGTAAGGAGCAAATTTTATATGCATGGGAACAAGGTGGCTTAACTGTTCCAAAGAATACTTTCCAGGATAGGGAAAACACTTAGCATTTAGTTTTTATCAGTGTTTTTAATTTAATTTTTCAGCAGAGATACTAGTGCTCAAATCAGTGCCAGCACCCCTTTAGTACCAAACAAGCATACATGTTCAATGGGAAAAGTCAGTTTGATAAGGAAAAGGATTCTGGGTTATAATCCCAGGGATAAGTGTTAATAAGAATTATTTTTAAAATGCATCATGTTGTAGGTGTATTTTCCTGAACACTTAAATTGTTTATCTCTGTGGAAACTAGCAATCTCGTCTTTGTGTAGGAGTCCTTTCAGTTCATCCTATGGACAGGCAGAGGCTAATTTTCATGAGCAACTGCATTCACATGCATATCCTTAACTAATGAAATTGTAGATGCAAAAAAAGACTCCTCAAACGCCTTTATTATGGTGACTGCCAAAATTATTCATATGTCTGGGAGGTGGTTTACATTACCAGAAACCCACAGTGTGAATTTTAAAGACAGCTGGTCCTGCAAAGCTTCTGATTCCCTGCCCCAGTATTCAATTAGTGCAACAAAAGTAGTTTCAGAAATCTCGCCTTGTGTTCAGCATCTTCTCTTTTTTTCTGAAACTGTATTGCTCTTATTTCCTTAGAAATGTATGCCAAAAAAATACACATCTTCCCCCCCCCCTCCATAATACTTTATCATTGTGGTTATAGTAGGAAGGCATGAAAAATAGCTTGTTGCTTTAACCTTCTCAGATTTAGAATCTGAGAGAGAAGGTCCCTGGGCATGAATCCCTCCAGAGAGTAACAGAAGAATTTTTCCCACTATTTCCTTTACAGGCCTTCTCAGAAAGAGAATGGTGTAGGGAATTTTTCGGTACCCCTTTCTTCCCCGTGTTCGCCAAGTTAGCATGTAAAGAACAGGAAAAGGAGGGTGGCTTTTAAGGATTGAATGAGCTGCACTCCTTTTTGGAGCTTTGTGTAACGCATGCTCATTTAAAACATGATTCTAGGACACACGAAAACTTGGAAAATATTGCTGATGAGCATTTTATACCAAAATTGGGGAAAACTATTTGTCCATGTTAATAAATAATGGGACCAAGCTTTTCAAAAATAGGTACCTTAAGTTAGGTTTCTAAGTCCTTATTTAGACACCTAAATACATGGCCTTATTTTTAATACTGCTGAACACTCAGTAGCTCCTGTTCACTTCAGTAGAAACTTCTGAGTGCTCAGCACTTCTGAAAATCAGGCCACTTGGGACCTTTCTTTGGGCACCTGTTTTTGGAAATCATGGGCAAGGTCTCTACACTAAACTGCTACGAAATGCAGCTTTTTAAGAGGCTACTCTTGGAACACTGCTTTTTGTTGGTCTCAAAGTCAGTTATCTTAATCCTTCTTGACTTAGAAGGATAAATTTAAAAATAATCTTAAATGCAACCACTTAAATGTTTAAATGTACAATCTCTCTCTTAATTCATTGGGCTGTTATTTGTTATCTATAATGCATTGCCCTAGGAAGAAAGCAGATCAGCCTGACAGATCGAACCAATGTCCCAGCATGGTGTTAGGATCAGTGTACTCAAGGAAGTTTTTCTGGTGAAAAATAAAGCTCAGGTCTTGACCAGTGTGGCATTTTTAACTGGATTAGAAGCATTATCCCTGGATTCTTGGACAAATTCTCACCCTGATAAATTGACTAATTTCCCCTTGCAATTTCATTTACATACTGTGTTCATGTCCTCTCCTAAACTGTTGCAGTTTTATTTTTAGATATTTGTAACCTGGCTCTGCTTCAGTGGCCTATAGTACAGATATTTTGTTGCGAATTAGTTTGCCAACATTTGTAAAGCATATGGAGGTCTTCAGATGAAAGGGATTCAAGAAATGCAGCATGTTGTATGGCCAAACAGTGAGGCCCTTCTCAAATTCTATGGCACGTTTCCTGTGGGCTGCAGAGACACCTATTGGTAGGAGTAGAATAAATCATCTGAAATAATCTATTCTGCTAAATGTGCTTTACTGTAGTCTGTTTTCTTTCCATGAAGTTATAGCCCTCACTGTGCCTCTGTATTAATGATATTCTAATACTGGTTGAATATGCACATTTCTTCTGACTCTATTTTCAGATACTTACTAATTTTTTTGAGGGAGTATCCCTTGACATGAAAGTTCTTACGCCAAAGGCTAGTGGTATCCCAGTGGATTATAGAAAAGTCACATTATGAGCATGATGAAATTGGCAAAATTCACAATGGGTCACATGCAAAGAAAAATCCCTTTTTAAATAAAAGTAGCTAAGATTAACAGCAACAAATGATGTGTGTATGCCTTTAACTAATACAGAAAAATTAAATGTTAATAAATGGTAGTGCTTTCACATTAAAATTACATTATGCCTTTAAAGTGATGCAATAGACTGTTCGATACTTTCAGTCACTGGATGGGGTCTATTTAAATTGTTTGAAATTTTTTCACCATTATATTTTTAAAGCAACTAAAATAATCAGTTTTTAACTTGTCCAATATCAAACTTAGAAAAAAAATTAGATCTGATACACACACACAGAATGAAAAAGCACTTGCCTAAATCATGCCTGTTTGCAGCCCAAAGGTGAATTTTTGTGTATGGAAAAATTTAAAGAGAAAAATACATTTAATGTTTTACGAGAACTTAAAGCCAAAAAGCATTTGGCAATTTATTGCTGTTGCCACCTCTGTAACATTGGGGGATGGTGAGGGGGCAGTTGGTTTTAACAGTAAAGTTTATAGACGTGAACCAAATGCAAAAATTGTATCTAGCCTTGGATCCTGAAATGCCCACACTCCAGCATATAGAGCTTGCATTTGGAGTTTTTTTGCTAGGGCCTGTCCCAGGTATATCTGACCTGTACCTGCTGTGATTCCCACTTTATTATATTCCTCCCCCAGCACTCATTTTCATCCGCTCTAATGAAGTTTGAAGTGCAAAGTGCCAGATCCACAAGCACATGAGCATTGTATGTTTGGAGTCCTGCAGGTTCAAATAAACAGCTGTTTGTTTCAGTGACAAGAAGTTGAAATAACTCTAGTATCCTCTCCTTCTCTGGCATCATGCTATATAGGTAGTTAGTGAACAAACTTATCTGAATATGCAGTCAAACAGGCTGTTCTTAAAGAAACAGTGTGGTGGTTGAGAGGGTCACATGGTACAAAGTCATGACATTTAAGTTAATTGGTTCCCACTGCAGCTGTAACTCAGCTACATTGCACACAAATGATTCCCTGTAACTTCTCTGATTTTATTGACATGGACTGAAAGAGGCAAGAGATTTCCCTCATTTGCTGTAAATGCACTCAAGTCAACAATTCCTGTACAGAGGGCTTTAAACTGGCTGCATCATGCCAGGGGTTGTGGAGCCTATGCAGTCCTGTTTATGCAGGAAGGTCCAGCTGTGCATGTGAAGCCATTGCTCTCCCCTGGTCTGCTTGTGGTTTAAGTATCTGTACAAAGGGGCAGAGTTACATGTGCTGTGGAAAGGAGCTTAACTTGGATGGTGTATAAAGTGTAAGCCACAATGTTTTGTTGACAGGTATTTTGTGTGTAATGTTTCTCTTCCCCCAAAAGAGAATTTTCTTTTGGGATGGTGAATAAAACTAGCAGTGCTGTTCAATGGGATGCCTGCAGAGCAGAGAACAGATTGAGTGCACTCATCTGCTCAGCCAAATACACCCACCCCCGTCCCACCACACCAATTATTTTTATATTAGCACTTAGTATAATAAAGCAATTTCCATTTTCTCCATGTGCATCCTTAGGGGAAGATGAGCAGCAGGTGCTAATCACCCCCTCCTCAGATCAGAAAATTCTTCAATTAGCCCCCCAGCATTGGTTTGTGTAGCATTTTCACCATTACTTAGATCACTTGAATTCTGCAGGGTGCAGTATCAGGTAGAAAACACATGGCGATTAAGAAGAGCATTGCAATAAAAGGTGGTTTTCTGGCTGGCATTCTGCTTCTATATGTGTGAGATGAAAGGAAGCTTAAAATAGGACTGGTCTCAGGGAATTTAATTCAGGCTTTGCTCTTAGCTGTAAAGTTGATTTTTGTGGTTTATATGGAATTCTTGATCTCTTACTAAGGTTTATTCAGCACTTGCTTGGAATGACATTACTGACGAGGGCAAAGAGACGAGCAAGTTACATTACAGCATTCATCCCAGACTATTGCTGAAAAAGCCTTTTATCCCACACCGTCACATTCTGTGTACTCTGCATGTGTTGCAGAGCAACTAGTTTACAACTGTTTTAGATGACAAGTGGGGGGTGGAGGAGGGAATCCTGGGTCCTGTTTTTACACTAGTCATACTTGCAGTCACTGAATCTGCAACAGTGGGAACATTCCTGACAACTGCTAGTCGAACGAGACTCAGGAGTCCAACTGCACAAGGCCTCAAGGGAGTCAGAACCTCTTTATGACTCAATGGTTTTCTGTTCCTATGGGACAGTAAAATTGTGACTATCTTAAGATCTTCCAGGATAGAAGCAAGTGCTGTAAGTCTCATTGGAAAGCTTGGGCATCTTCCTTTTCCAGTAGGAGAGAGCCCATGTTCCTAGTTCTGCATGTAGCATGGCAAGGTATCAGACCGTAAATTATTCACTGGAGAAGATCTGAATATTCTTGGGCCAGTGTAATTGTTTTGGGGGGCGGATGGGGGGGGGCGGGGAAGGGAATGTCACGAGAGAGAGAGCCTTTCTCTGAATAAGCAGCTGTTTTTAATGTTGAGTGTTGTGCTGTGTATTTTAGTAAGATCTTTTTGGGTGCCTCAGTTTGCTTTGTAGCACATGATCCAGTTAGGAGCTTGGGAAAGGTTTTATCCCTTGCACTAGTCCTGTAAAGCTGCTTGGGATTTCATATACCACTAACTGTATGCCAGGTTCCTTAGACACATTAGACAGGGTCCCTGTCCTGAAAAGATTATGGCGGACATGGATTTTGATTATTGCAAAGTCACAATTCAGAACTTGTTTAATACTTTATACATTAAACTAAATTCCCATGTAAGACACTCCAAAAGACATCTGTCTCCTTTTCTCTAGAGTGTGACACCTGAGAACAGGAGGAACAAATGAACTCTTCTTCTTCTTTTTTTTTTTTTTTTTAAACCCAGATTACAAGGGTATTGAAGAGTGTGGCCCTGCAAAGCAGAAACTGAACAGTACTTTCTTGACTCTTCCTTTAGGGTCATTATGTTGAGAAGGCCCAGACTAAGTTAGTAAATTCTTGTCTCTGGGAGAATTCATAATCTCAGTATGCCTAGTTGTTAATGTCTCAGAACAGAAACAGGAAGGGTGATTATCAGGCACTGGTACAAGGGAGCTGAATATTTTATATTACAGTATTTTCCAGACCTTGCAGACTGAGTTAGAAGGCTAGCTTATCAGCATCCTCAAGGAACATCATGGAGATTTCCTCTTGACTTTGCTTCCCCTAGTACTTCCCCCTTAGCATTTCCTAATTCTGATGCTTATCTTGTCATCAGAAACCTTGGTCTCTGCCAGTCACTTTGCTATTTGTCCTATGAACTGTGGCTCCCCCAAGCGCAGACACACCTCCGTTGTCAGTTGTTAGAGATCTACTCAGCAAACTTCTTGGAAAAGGCTTGTGAAGAGCAAAATGTGGATTGGATCACAAAGGCAAGGAGTTTTCTCTTCCTTAATCCTTTGTTTGAAGGGCGAAGGACTTCTGCATTTTTAACTGTGCTGAAATCCTCATGATGTAGTGAATGAGGTTGAATACTTGTCATGCATAGTCAAGGTTATAAACATGGATGTGAACGTCAGACCAGCTGTTCTTATCATTCAGAATTAGTCCAGTGGTTTTCATTGTTTGATGGGTAGCACTGGAGAATAAGAGTTCTTAATTCTTTGTTTTCCGGAGGATGTGTTAAACAATAACTTGACGGTGTTTTCTTTGGGGAATTATTTGGGGTGGTGCTTTAAAAGGTTGAAGGCAGTGATTTCAATCATACAAGTACAATAATCTCCAGCAATGCACACAGCTTGTTAAATCTCATACCTGTCATGAAATCTACTGACAGCCACTCAATGTGTAGGTTTTCCCAGGAGGAGTTGCTGTAGGGTATTGATGTTAGTTACGGGAAGAGTTGCACAGAATCAGTTAAGAAATGAGTTGTTGAACAGTTGTAGCAAACTCAGTGCAAAGCCACACAAGAATTTTGATTAAATACATTCCTTTGCAGTTGCTCACACATTACCATTGACTGATTTCATAGAGGGCCAAAAAGCTTGGGAAACATCTGCACCAATTAACAATGGCACAGAATGTTGCTTGGTGTATCTGATTATCCAAATTTCATCATCTGTCCTCATGGGAATATACTCTTTCTTGTGGGAGAAGGCGAGGGAGTTTGGTTAAGTTTGTTCCAGTGACTTTGTATCTGATAAGATTAAGTGCAGGGTTATCCTGGAGAGTGAAATGCCTGTTGAGAGTTTCTCCTATAGATTACCTGGCTTTGACAGGAAGTTAGCCTTGTTTTCTGCAATTCCACTGCTCTGCTTTTATATTGATGTGCCTAGGTTTACCAGTACTGCTCTGCTTTTACCAAAACTGCAGTGTCCACATGTATTGAGAAGGTAGCCGCTCCCCTGGCCCATCAACCTCTGACACTTTCAGTATCCCTGAATTTTAGGGGGTTATTTTGCTGTCTAAGACCCATCAGCATGTCAGTTGCTTCTCTGCACATGCTCCTCTGCCCTTACAATTAGCTTAATAAAAAGTAGAGGTAAAATAAAGCCAGTTTTCCTACCAAGGCAGGATTGTTGCCCCAGTATGCTTTTCTAGTGTCTTGCCCAGTCTTGTTTTCAGTATTCCTTTTTAAAGACTGTTGGCACCAAAAGCACTGTTTTCTAGAGAGGGGATCTACATTGCCTCTGGGAGGGAACCTCCCAGCGTGGGTACACCGACTTTGGGAATGCGGTTCACACTAGCACACTGAATATAACTGGAGAGACAGTGCTTTGATGGTGCAGCTTTGGCTCTGGAGGTCACCCCCTCCTGTTTTCAGAGTGCATACTCCAGGCCAGCCAGCAATGTCTCCACCGTTATTTTTAGTGCGCTAATGTGAGTGTGTGGATCCAGGCTGAGGGACTCGCTCCCACATGCCGTGTAGATATATGGGACATGCTTGATGTTTCTTAAGATGTTAAATTAACTGTACGGCTTTAGGACATGAGAGAGCCAGTGAGGTCCTGCTGCTTTTTGGGAGAATTCTCACCCTCTGCTATGAGTTGCTGTTCTCAAACGGGCAGCGTGACCAGTAGCACTGGACTGGGCTGTTGCTAGACACCCAGCTGCTATGGTCTAACCTTTAAACAAAGCTCTTTCCAGATAGGAAATCACAATTTAGATAGGGAACCTCCCTAGATAGAAAGTCCACAAGGCCTCCCTTTAGAACGGTCTCCTTATTTCCTCTTTATTTCATTTGTCATCTTGAAGGCCCCACTTAATGATGATGATTCCGCAGCCTGAGGAGCTTCTATGCTGTCCTTCCTGGAGATACTCAGGCAAAAGGAAAGCTGGTTTTGATCTTTGCATGTTGCATGCTAGCACAGTATAGCTCTGTGAGACTACTAGACTGTCCATGCCCCTGAATGTACTATATATGTATTTTAAAAATGTAAAACACTTGCCCATAAGCTTCTGTCTTAAATAGATAGTCTCTGATGGAACTCAAGCTATATGGATTTTCACTGGAATCCCTACAGCTGCACCACTGTAACATTTCAGTGTAGATGCTCACTGCAGCGACAGAAGTGGTTCTCCCATCGTTGTAGTAAATCCACCTCCTCGAGAGGTGGTAGCTAGGTCTACACTAGGGGTTAGGTCAGCTTAACTACATTGCTGAGAGGTGAGAATTTGTCACACCTCTGAGCAACAAAGCAGGGTCAACCTAGCTTTTCAGTCTGAGAGGCTAGGAGGTGGAGGGATACTTTTCCAAGCATCCATGGAGGCTGGAGATTTCCTCTTTGAAAGATACTTGTCTGCTTCATGAATTGGCAAATTCATCAGTTGAAAGTGAGGTAGCCAGAAGCCTGGCAGAAGAAGCATCTCGCCTAGCAAAATGAGCGCAGTCATGAAGGTATAGTGCCTTGTTTAGCGATCACCAGGCCCTCTGTACGCTCAGATCCTTTTCCTTGCGGGTAAGAATTTAAGAATTGTGTTTCTCATAAAGACTCTTTTCAACCCTGGTCCCCACTGATGCTGATGTAGTGTGAAGTACCCAGAGGTCAGTGCATTCAGCTGATGAATGTAGTTATTAATTAATTCTAAAACAGTCCCAGTAGATTTCAGTTTGTGGCTAACAGCTCCCCTGGTAGTGTAATGCCCCTGTGCTTTTAACAGTTAAAGCCATAAAGAGAAATAAGCTTTCCTGTGTTGAAGAATTTGCTTCTTGCCTTTGAAATGCTGTTAAGCAAATTTTATAAAGCTGTTTGAAGGAGTCTTTACGCAGTTCCAAGTAGTTGAGCTTGTCTCTGATGTTTTTGATGCATGCTTCATCTTTGCATTGTGCACACTTGAGACTTGGGAAGTTAGAGAGGCTTCCTGTCAGTTCCCTTTTTTGAACTGCACAGTCAGAACTCTTGTTTCATGCTCTTCTCTGAGAAGCTCTTGACCTTTTCAAATGCCTGAATGTGCAAAGTGACATGGGGAGTCAGTAAACAGCCAGCCAATGACATTGTTCAGTTCATGGTGGCTTTAGCAAGTTGAGATGAAATCATTTGCTGATTGGCTTCTATAACAGTAGTTTTTCTGTTCCATTTGCTTAACCTTTATCTAAAAGTCCCCAGTTCAGAAAAGCATCTGCTGCTGCTGCTACAAAGTGCAAGGTGGTTATTCCATTGCTCAGAACAGACACAGCCTTCTGTCAATCCCTTGCTTGATCACAACCAAATTCAGTGTGGTGGAACTGTGTTCTTGTGTACTTGTTTTTCAGTTATTCTCCATTTGATGTTTCTCTCTTCTTGTGAAACCATGTAGAAATGTCTCACATTTGTTTGGTTTCTAGATTGCCTCTTAAAGTTTTAACTCTTCTTTTCTAGTTTAGCAAATTGTGATTTCTCCTTCATATCAGAATAAAGCCCCACTCCCATAATGCACCTCTTCACTGTCAGTAGACCAAACTTCTCAAACAATCAGGGCCAGACTCTGCTCCTATAGACATGTGAACAACTCCTGTTGACATGGTTGAGCGTTGCGTGTGTGTATCTAAGTCAGGAATTTGACCTTCAAAAGGTATAGCAGTGACAAAATTGTCACTTGACCTGAGAACATGAGTATGCATTATAGAGGAATCGAGTCAGTCTGTTCTATATTTGTAGTGATTTCTTCTCAGGTTACACAGTGAAGCTCCTAGCACACTTTTTTGTATAAAACTAATTTCTGCCCCATTTTAAAAACTGATCAGACGGTATCTTTAGCTTTGGAGTTGCTATCAGCATATCTCCACAGTAACTGTACACATATAAGCCCATCCGCCTTTTTTTAATACAGAGTAATGTTCTATTTTTGTTACCTTAATCTCCACTAGAAAAGAAAGATGCATTTACCTTTCAAGTGGGAGACAAACATTTGCTAAATATATTTTCTCATAATCAAGATAGGGGATTAAGCATATACCATATTTTAAATCTTTCTATGGTGGGAATCCACTAATTCTGCATTCATCTGGCACCAGTGGTGTAAGAAGACCATCTCTTTGGCTAGTTCCTTAAGACTTGTTGGTCCTCAGAGCTCTTAATACAAAACATTTGTGTTGGGAAAATTTAATTTTGTGTGGCCAAGTAATTAGCTATGAAAAGTGGCAATTGTTAAGAATTTGATCAGTGGCATAGAGCAATCAGATCTGAACCATTTCTGACATTTTAGTCATTAGGAAAATGTAAATATTTTTTGTAGCTACTATAAATATATTTTAGTGTGTGAATTACCATCTGAGTTCCATGTTTTCCCCTCTTTGCCCTCTAGTCATCCATCTGACAGCAACAGCTAAATGTGCTCATGTCTGGAAAAAAGGCCACTAGGGCTCAGGGGAAAGTCTTTTTTCTTGTTTGTGTTGGGGGATGCTTTCAGTTAAGCTTTTAATTTCCCATCACTTGGGATTCAGGCTTGGAATAGTGACTTTGCACAGATGTAGCGCCTTATATCCAAAGCTCTCAAAGCATTTTCCAAACACTGAGAGAAGTTTCACAAGTCCTCTGTAAGGCAGGAATGTTTAAATAGCTATTTTGACTTCTTAAAAGTGCAGTCTTGGTTCTGTCTCATTACCTATTGAAACACGTCTCTGTTTAAACTGTTCTATTAGGACTGTAAACTAATTAGCTTGGGTCCATTAGCTTAGCATTTTAGATGGTAATAAAACGTTTTAGGCCAAATGCATGGCCTTGTCTAGAACTGCACTTCAGTTCCTGCAGTCAGGCTTGCTTAAATGTGCATTTCTAATTTCTCTTTCTAATTGTGGGCACAGTTGGGTTTTTATCCTTGCTTTGTGTGGTGTCTCTCCTTACAGACCAAGTCACTATGACGTTGCTAAAAGCTGCTGTGGTGAGAAGGTACTAGAAAGCTTCTCTGCAAAGTACAGGGAAATTTGAAAATCTGGTGATTGACGTGGGAGTATTTGGGGAGAGAAACATAACTGTCTATTCTGTCTCGGACAGTTTTAATATTTGGCTGGGAAGTAATCCAAAAAGTCTAATATCTCAGACTGTTTATTCAGCAAGGTCACCGTGCAGCACCTCTGCCTGTTAGAACAGGCAGGTGCTTGTCTTGCTCAGTGAATTGTGGCAGGTTCCCTGATAGTTCAAAGGGATGTGATCCTTTTCCAACTGGTCTGGAGAGAGGACTTTCTATACCTTGTAGCAGTCTATCTCTGGCCGGTTCAAAAATAATCACCTTAAGAACCAATTCCGAGTAGTATGATTGATTACAAAGACAAGGTTAAAAAAAAAGTCAAAACTATAACCAAACAATTCAGTAATATACTTGAAGCAGAGTGTGAGGTGAGATCTGGGTTTTGTCTTGTTTAGTAAAATGGAAAATAAAGGCCATTTTATTTTAGGTAATATAGTACAACAGATTTCAGTTCCAGGGATACAGCCACCTTTTCCTCCATTTACATGCACCACTAGCACAACCCAGAATGCCTCACCTGAGCTACATGGCCAAGACTGGGACCAGTAAACACTTAGAATTTTAAATGGAGCAAATCTCGTGCTTCATGTTGTAAGAATTCTCTCCTGCCCTCTGTAACCTTGCAATCTCCCACCGCTCCAGATTCTGAGATGAGACTGTTAATCCCTGATGGGAATACATAGGGTTAATGTTGCATCTTCCCACTTCTGTAAAACGAGATTCAGAAATGCTGTGGCTTGTAATAAGTACCCAAAAGATCTTCCTTGGGGAAAAGTTACTAGTTACTTGGAGGTAATTATTGCTTTTATTCAGCACTAAAGCAATAATTTCAAGTGATATGTTAGAAAGCTAGTAATTTCCTGTCACTGACTGACAGATGTTTTGCCATAACGTGAGATGTGCTTTCAGGCTTGTACTAATTATGATGACACAAATTGGCAGTAGTTTTCTTCCCATGCTCCATACTCTAATTCTGTCTTCTCTTCCTCTCTGCATTTTAGAGGGGAGTTTCCATTTTGTCACATTTCAGTAAGATCCATGCATAGCTTGGCTGCTGGTTTGAAGTGTCGGTTCCTAACTTTTCCCTTTCTCTGCCCCCTGCCAGGTTCTTATCCTTCACCGAAGGCTGGGGCCACTTTAGTGGTATATAAGGACTTGCTTGTGCTGTTCGGTGGGTGGACGAGGCCAAGCCCATACCCTCTGCACCAGCCAGAGAGGTTCTTTGATGAAATACATACCTACTCGCCTTCCAAAAATTGGTAAGAGAACATCTTGAGAGCCTGGATTGGAAATCTGCTTTTTACCTGGAAGTGTATCCATATACTCTGTGAATATATACAGAGCTGCTTTTAAAAGCATGGCTCAACCCCTCTGACTGACTTTGCTTGTGGAGACACAGGAAGGAGAAATGAACACTCCCTGATCCTGGGTTAGATGTCCTGACATTTTTGTGACCTCTGGTAAAATATATAGCAAAGCAATGTCCAGAGATCCGAAGAGATGAGTGTGCTACTGAGTTCTCCTGATGGTTTTAAAATGGAACTAATCTCACTTATTTTCTTAACTCCTTCCTGCTGGGGCTATATAGGTGCATGGTAGGAGAGTGGAAGTAGGTATCTGGAACACGCAGTTCATTTGGTCATTCATTTTGATTCTTTATTATGTCTAACAATAAAGCCAAAGGGGGGAATATTTAACACCTCGGGATTTTACTTCGTCAAAGTGCAAAATTCAAGGAGAATAAGGTGAGGAAGAAAAAGGACACCTAGGAAAAGAGAGGCGGAACAGTGTGTCTCACTTCCCAGGCAGCATTCGGGATTTAGCTGGTGAAGGTGGTGATGTGATCTGGGTCCCTTTCTGTGGCCCAGTCCGGTCAGGATGTATCTCAGGATTAGGATAAAGGCGGTCCGGGAATCCATGAGATGATGGGAGTGGCAGCCATGATGGAGAAGCCTGTTCCAGTAGCCAGTCGAGGCAGGCGGACATCTTATTTCTGAATTGCAGTCTGGTCTGTCAGCCTTTAAGGTTGGCTAGGGACACCGGAAAAATACATTAAAGGTGGTAGCAAAACTTTTTCCAGCCTTCCCTTTCCGGGAATAAGTGCTCACTTACATCATTTCTGAATGGAAATATTTTGTATGTGAGCTAATGCCATAATAAATTAGTGATGAATCCTACCTGCTTCATCTAGCCATTTAATCATGAAAAGGCTGTTATCTATTTCAGTTTTGGGCTGTTAAACAGTGAGGCTGTTAAACAGTTAATGATAATAGTTGAGGACAAATTTCACTGAAAATATTAATACCACCAATTTAAGATCCTCTTTCCTTGGCATGGTCAGCAATATTTAAACAGTTAACATTAAGTTAACATCTTTACATATTAGCTTTTAGTCATATTTGGTGTTTGTAGACGTTTTTCCATGGGGCTTTCTTCTCTGTAATAAAATTTCTTTTATGAGGTTGCTGTTTGTTGATATTATTTAGAATTGAGCTAATTCTTTTGGATTGCTGATCTCTCTGCCCTTCAGATTGCAAGCCCTCAGGGAAAGAGTTTTGTATTTGCCTGTAAAGTGCTATGCCCACGTAAGGAGCTATAGACACGTTTCCTCCCAAAAGGGATTTTTTTGGTACAGATCTAGAGCCAACAAAGAAAATGTATTTTCTTTTCCACGCTGCTAGCATGTTCTTTGACAACTGACTTCCCTGGCTCTACTACACTCCAGTATGAGCTGACGTGCCTTGGCTGTACTTGAATTTGAAAACAGTACCATTATTATTATTAACTTCAGACCTATTCTGGTTCCAAACTAAACTCTTTGTCTGCCTTCTATTCAAATTGTGTTGCTGGTTCTGACACCAGATCATTTAATCAAAATGGTCTATCACAGATTTATTGCTTTTCTGCCTGTTTGCATCATCACCTTGTTTTATTTCATCTTCATTTACACTGTATAATTCCCTACTTTCCACCCTGTTGGTGGCCTCTGTGGTAGTTGATATGTAACATTAAACTGTTGCTGTAAAGGACCTGTCAGTCCTCCTTGCTGGGCTCACTATTTCTATTGCCTTAGCATGCAAGAGTCCCAGCCAGGAACCAGAACCCCATTGTGCTAGGTTCTGTACAAACAAAACAAAAAGATGGTCCCTGCCCCTGGGTCTGGCTTCCTATGGTTACCATCAAGTGAGAACAAATGATACAGCGCACCCTTTCAAATCACTGGCGTTTAAATCTCTGTGACTGGAAATTGCAACTCCCAAAAGTCATGGGCTCTCTCAGGAGGCAGTTTCCAATTTCAGGTTGTAGGACTGTTGTCCAATTTTTAAAAAGCAATCTGCCTTTTGAATTTTCATCTCTGGAAGGGAAATCTGAGGGGAATCTGTAACATAATAATTCACTCATTTTACTGTATCCTCACCTATTTCTTTAGGTGGAACTGCATAGTGACAACCCACGGCCCCCCGCCCATGGCAGGCCACTCCTCTTGTGTAATAGAAGACAAAATGATTGTTTTTGGAGGTTCCCTAGGATCTCGGCAAATGTAAGTCTGTAACTTCTTTTCCTCCTCATATTTCTGGGAATCATGTGAGTATGAAAGTGAGGAACAAACACCGGTTAGTCATGTCTGGTGCAAGCAGGATTGATGGAAGCTTTCCGTCCAGAGCGGTGACAGTACACCATGATCCTGACCTCTCACTCTGCTGTGCCAATCCTGGATCCTTTCTTGAGCTGAGTCTGTTTATTTTGCTGAATCCTACCATGTTGTGAAGTTGAAAAGCACCCCTTATTGAAACCACTGAGCCCGCGTGGACCTCCAGTGAAATCAGTGAGCCTGGGCATAGTGGTCCACCCACATGGAGTCTGTGACAGGGCCGTGGCCCTAGATTTCCAACCAGGAGGATTCAGGGTCAGAACTTCTTAAAATGAAAGTGGATTTAGTGGCCTCAGCTTTAAGGGCTGTTTATCCACCTCGCAACGCGGTGCAATTCAGCATCATCAGCAAGTTCAGTTCAAGAAAGTGCCCTGGACTGAAATAGCAGAGGGAAGTCAGGTTCCTGCTGCACTGCCTCGGCTGTGGGAGGGATAGCTTGTACTTAAGAAAATACTAAATGCTGGTGTCTCTATGAAGCCTTGGGCCTGCTGCAGCCCACTTCCTCATTGCTGCCCCATCTTGAAACACAGTTGTTCAGTACTTGATGCAAGCTCCTGTTTGGCCACTATCCCATTACTACTTCCCTTCTCTGTGTAACTTGTGTGAAGCATCAGTGCTCACACATCCCTTGCCTGTGGGAGGGAAACATAATCCTGAATCAGTAGTCTAAAGTTCTCAAAGTGCCTGGTGATTTCAGCACTACTGTTTGTAATGGGAGCAGTGCTGCAGTCTTCCTCACGGAGGCTTATTTTTGAGATTCCCAAGGAAGTGGGTCTCTGTACCTCTGGTTCCATGTTTATCTTCTCGTCCCTGCAGGAGTAATGACGTCTGGGTTCTGGATCTCGAGCAGTGGGCTTGGTCCAAGCCAAACATCTCTGGGCCTAGTCCTCACCCACGAGGTGGCCAATCTCAGGTGACCGTCTCCTACAAGTTATTCAGCAAACACTGCAGTCTCTTGTGGTGAGCTCTACAAGGAGCTTTTGCCGCCAGCACAAAGTGTCAGAATTTTGCTTCTCTAATTTATCCTTATCAGTCACTTTGTGTTCAGCTTCCAGCCCTCACCTGTGGGGCTTCTAAAAGTAACTCCCCATTTCTAAGCCATCTTTGCAGTCTCTGCATGCAAGGCCTTTGCTCCCTTTCCATTTATTTCACCAGTTTGAGAGGATGCGTTTTAAAAACCTCTTGGTATTGAACCAGTTTGTAAATGTTTCCATGTTTTATGCATGCGCCCAAGACTTGGAATTATCACTTCTGAAACCCAAACCTTCCCATTTTAACGTGTTGAGCAAAACATTGCTGTCTGTCTCATCATATGAAGGTCCATTTATGTTTTCCGTGTGGGGGACCCCTAGGGATTACCAGATTTCATATTTCAACTCACATGGACACTTCCTAGTAAGAGCATTAATTCTCTGGAGCCCATCTTGATACCCTGCATAGAGTCCTGCAGCATACATGCCAAAGCAATGCCCCAGTTTTCTCATCTCCTGTCCTGTCCGACTTTGGCATCAGCAGACTGCGGCAGACATTCTGTCAGGGTAGCGCTACTGCTCTGTGTACCACTGATGGCATGGTGGTGGAGGTCATATAAATACAGACTGTGGGCAGTTGGCTGTCAAATGAACAGAGATAAATTCTCTAACTAGTTCCCTCCACTTAGAAAGTTGCATTTTGTCTCCCCCTCCTGGATTCATGTCCATGTGTATTATGTTGCAAAAGTGGCAGAGCTTCAGACAGTCTAGTGAGAGGGAGGAGCCCTTATAGGAGAGTCTGTGAGTAGGCTGGTGCAAGAAGGATGTCACGGGTATATTAAGGGAGCTGGATGGGAACTCACTTGTTGCTTTGCCTAGGGTCCTGCAAAACCTCGCAGCTTCAAGATAAATAGTGATGGTCTTGCTTAAAATGCTGTTCTCCCAAATTGGCGATACTTTTCTTTGCCCCATTTAGATTGTAATAGATGATGAAACCATCTTAATCCTTGGTGGTTGTGGCGGTCCAAATGCAGTAAGTATATAAAGTGTGTAAGTATAAACACAATGTGTGCCTCTTGTTTGAGACAAGCTTCTGTGTACAGCCATGGGAGCCCCCCAGTGGTCATAGTTGCACATTATCCCGAGAGCAGTTCCATGGGTCAACTTATTGATGTGCAGCAGAGCAATCTTGACCATTGTGCTTAGCAACTGAATTGTCTTCATATAGTTGTCACCTGTGCTATATTTGCCCTTAAATAACTAACAATAAAATGCATTCCACATCTCTAGCATCCATCCAAGGATCTTAGAGCAGTTTACAAATATCGCCTCTGCAATAAGTCAGAATTATCCCCGATTGACAGTTGAATGAGACACTGAGGCATGGAGAGGTGACTTGCTCTTAAGAAGCCGTCATGGTAGTCAGGGATAGAATCCTCAATCCCCATCCTTGTGCTAACTTCCAGGCCAGGATTCCTTGCCATCTGTAGCAAGATGGCTTCTGGAAATCGTTTTTTCTGGTGAAGATTTCTTTGAACTAAGCCTAAGTTTCTGGTCATGTCACACATTTATTTGCAGCTCTTTAAGGATGCCTGGTTACTGCACATGCACACAAGCCCCTGGACGTGGCAGCCATTGAAAGTGGAAAATGAAGACCATGGAGCCCCTGAACTGTGGTGTCATCCCGCCTGCAGGGTAAGGGGGCTGGAAATGGGGCGGATGGTATTACTAAGAAAAATTGGTTGTGGAGGAAAGCTTTTTTTAATTGAGTCAAATTTCCTGGATCCTTAACATGCTGTGATCTCTGCTAGGGTGTTCTCAGGTGGAATATCCCATGAATGCTGATTCAGTGCATGTTTGACTTCCAGCATACGTTCTCCCTGACGCACTAATACTCTACTAGGGGTTGAGGAATATCTCCTCTGCAGCTGTTTGTAATACTGTGCTCATTTTTCATCTTTTAGGTGGGACAATGTGTTGTGGTCTTCAGCCAGGCTCCCAGTGGGAGAGCGCCACTTAGCCCCAGCTTGAACTCTCGCCCATCTCCTATTAGTGCCACGCCACCAGTCCTGGTTCCTGAAACACGGGAATACCGCTCTCAGTCTCCAATCAGGAACACTGATGAAGCTCCTTGTGTGAATGGCCGCTGGGGCACCCTGAGACCCAGAGCACAAAGACAGACACCATCAGGCTCCCGGGAAGGGAGCCTGTCCCCAGCCAGAGGGGATGGGTCCCCTGTACTGAATGGTGGGAGTTTATCTCCTGGAGCTGCAGCAGTTGGGGGTGCCTCATTGGACAGTCCTGTACAGGCAGTATCGCCCAGCACGCCTTCTGCTGCTGAAGGATATGACCTGAAAGTTGGACTTTCCCTGGTCACGAGACGAGGATCGCTACCAGATCAGAAAGATCTGTGCTTAGGGTCTGTAGATTTGAATTGGGATCAGAAACCAGTTTCTGTTAGCTGTCAACTGGATGCTGTGGACAATAGGACAGTTAGTGGAAGCATGAGAAATCCCCCAGAGCACACAAATGGAATCCATACCCCACCTCATGTCACTAGTTCTCTACCAGGGGCAGTCTCGCCAGGTGCACTCCGAAGAAGCCTGGAAGCTGTCAAGACCCTGTCTTCCAAAGGTGCATCTGCGTCAGCAGCATTAAGTCCTCCTTTGGTGTCTTCACCAGGATCCCCTGGTAGCCAGAGTGGGAGCAGCGCCGAGGGGGCGCCAGCACCACGCCCAGCCTCCGCCCAAGGGGATGGCCACTCCTTACCTCCTATTGCTCGTCGCTTGGGCCATCATCCACCGCAGTCTTTGAATGTTGGCAAGCCTTTGTATCAAAGCATGAACTGCAAACCCATGCAGATGTATGTGCTAGACATTAAAGACACGAAGGAAAAAGGGCAAGTCAAATGGAAAGTGTTTAATAGCAGTTCTGTGGTGGGGCCACCCGAGACAAGCCTACACACCGTGGTGCAAGGCAGGGGAGAACTGATCATATTTGGTGGCCTAATGGACAAGAAACAGAACGTGAAGTACTATCCCAAAACAAATGCCTTGTACTTTGTTAGAGCAAAAAGATAATGTGGCAAAAGCTGTTCAGCCCCTTCCCGCCCCACCCCCCTTCCATGGCTTTCTTTTTTTTAATCCTTACTCTGTCACGCAGGCATTTAAACTGTGAACTAGGGAATGACCAACCAATAAAATCCAAACAAAACTTTAGCGCTGCCCTCTAGTTTCCAGTCTATGACCCTGGCTCTGGACTTGGTTCAAAAAGTCCTTTTTTTTTTTTTTTTTTTTTTAAGAAAATTGTGTTTACAAACGGGGAGAAATCTCCATTCCAGTGGGATGAATTGTTGCTGTGTTCTAGCAGGAGCTTTGCTGCGCCTTATTTTTCGCTGGTAACTAGACCAAGAATTTGGGGTGAGTGGGTGGGTAACTTCTAGGATCTAATAACTTCTTTAGAATTTTTCATGGGTATGGAGGGCCTTCATATCTCTCTCTCTCTCTCTCTCCAATTGCAATCTCTATACAGATGTTGGTAAGAATGGTCTTCTAAGAACGTACTGAACACCTGCAGACAGGAGGCTGAATGCTTGTATGTATTAATAAATATCCATGCTTATCTTGCTGAATGTGGCTGCATAAAGAAAATAACATTTTTTTAAAATCTATCGATACTGCAGCCACTTCTTTAATCCTTAATCAACAAAAAGACACAGATGCCTTTTTTCCTGAATGCTTTGGCCTGACTGTACCATTCTTGTCCTGTACAGTGAGAGAGTTAGAAGGGAGAAAGGACAGTTCTGCACAGAAATGCCAGAATCATCCAGAATTAAATTATTTATACAATCTACCTGAGTGTCCTACCAGGTAAAGTCCTGCACTTGATCAAACCAACAGTTTGGACTGATGACTTCGGAACCCCCGACAGTCTTGAGTTGCAAGCTGCTGAAGTAGTGCATATATCATTGATATTTGAAAATGCTAAAAAATGGAAGTTACAGTTTTAGAATGATTTGTACAAGTGGGGTTAGGATGTTCAGAAGAATCAGTGGCAATGTGCATCCTTAAGGTTTGACTTCTAAGTTTTTCCCCCTAAGATTTTGTCTAGAGACTTTTATTGCCTTAAGAGTGCTCCACTCCATACATGTACATGTGCGGACAACTATCCTCTGAGCATTGGGATGTCTTAGGTCATCTTTGCTTATGGAACTGAAAGAACATGTGCATACAGGCTCCAGTTCATCAAAGCACATAAGCACATGCTGAAGTCCCATTGGCTGTAAGCATGTATTTAAGAATTTTACTGACCTGGAGCCACATGGACCATATTAGATCCTTTCATAGCTTGTTTGAGTTAATGATTTACAGTTCAAGCTTCTTGGTTCATGCTCACATTAAAGTTATCCTGCTGGATAATGCCTCAGAAAATAAAATTAATCCAAAGTAACATTAAAATTACAATATCAACCAACCAAAGCAAGGAGATTCACATGTAAAGCTGCTGCTCCATCCTTTACTATGGGTTACCTTTTATCAGTTTGCTACTCCTTTAGTCTTACTCCAGAGTGCTTTGTATTCAATTCCTTTGAACTTTGTATAGCTTTCTTTAAGTGTACAAAACGTTTTGGCAATCACTGAAATGGCAAATTTTAGTCTTGAAGGGATTTTTCAGCCAAGTTACAAATACTTGCAAAATAGGGGTTTAAGTGGAATGCTTGCCCAGCATTAATAGCCTCCATAGTAATCACTGATGCTGAGAATTCACTTAGCTAAATCAACAAAGACTTTAAAAGGAATCAGAATTGATTGGAACTATGTACACTTTTGGATGAATATTCTTTCTTTCCCTCTGCAGCATGGAAGAATTGCAATGGAGACTGGCTGATCCACGTGGACACCAGTTTTCCATAGTCTTTTCACTAGTCTTTGATCCTGGCTGCTTCTGAAGCCTGCAATTTTCATGACAATGTGGATTGTTAAATCTGTTGTCTTCTGTTCTACAGTAGGCTGCACCCCTACAGAGCCCTGGTGTAGTCACTGGTGTTCTACACAATGCAGGCTGCAGGATTAAAGCTTTATTTTTAAGTGTGGTTTTAAAGCAAAAAACTACTTGTTGCCATCTTTCTAAACAATGTGCTGAACTTTTTCTGGTTTTAGTAAAAAGGGGGAGTGTGGAACTGACCAGCTAGGCTCTCATTAACCAATACTCAGAGCTTCCTGAAAGTGGTGCCCCTGTGATACACCACACTATGTTAACAGTTAATACTGTCATTGAAGCACAAGGCTCAGCTTGCCCCCATCTCAGTGTATCATGTGTCCAGCTTTGCCTTAGCACAGGATGTTGAGAACTGTTCTACGTGCACTGTAGGGCTCTTCAGAGAGAATAGCATATAGAAACTACCGAGGGAGGTTTCATAGTCCTGAAATGGTGTTTGAGCAGTGACAAAATGTTTAGAAACTGCCTGCATTCCTTGACTGGAATCATCACAAAATTAATCTTAATACTTAAGTGGCATAAAAGTAGGAAACCATTTTGTAATCACAGTGGAACCTGCACGGTGGACAGATAGTTGTCATTGCATTGAATATATCATGAAGTGGCTCCTTTAAAATTTCTAATATAATTTTGTTTAGACTTTTAACTGTCTCCACTGGGCCACTGAGTCTTGCTGGACCTTTTGGTGATCATTTAAGACAGTTCTCAATTTACCTAAATCTAGAATCACAAGCCTTTTTAAAGGGGAAAGGAAAAAACCCTTCTCTTAACTCCCCAGTATTCTTTCCCATTCTGACTTCCCAGCGAGAAGGTATTTGTTCAACAAACCCCAAATGGTTTCTTTTAACCTGATGGCTGAAAACAAGAGACCCCCACCTCACCCGTATTTATTTATTTGCAGCCTTCCAATAAAACCTGCCTCCTTTAGACTGAAAGGCACTGAAGAGACCTCTTTGTCACTGCAGTTTCAGCACACAGACGCTTCAATTTCTATGCTCATCTTGAATGGAAAAATCAGTTTTGTCCAATGCAAGGGTTGTGGTTGGGTGGTTTTAAAATACTTTTACAGGCAGAAACAAATTCAATTACTGTTGGCTGCTTAACACTGGACGAGGCTTAATAAAAACCTGGCCTATCTCCCAGATCCTCCAGCATCACTTGAGCCCTGAAAAATTGATTTGAGGGTGTGGGCTATATTTGAATGCACCTTTAAATGCTGTTGTATAGAATCTTTATTAAATCCACCTCTGATTATATTGTTTAACATGTAAGCTAATTTTGTCTTAATGAAAGTACATACCCTCCCCCCAACCTTAGTAGCACCTACAGTATCTTTATCAATATTTAAAATGTTCTTGAAGCTTTAATCCCTTCCATTGCTGCAGAGGTGCCTTTTATGTGGATGACATTGGGTTGACTGCTCTTGCTTAACATAGCGGAGGTGGGTAGCCAATGGTTGTTTTTTTCTCCTCTACCCAATCTTGATCAGAACTCCAGTGAAATTTCCCTATATAGGATGAGATTGATGTTTCATTTCCATGTCTGTCTTTCACCCATGGTTTAGAGCAAAAATTGAAACTTTTATAAAGCCAACCGCTAGTGAATTTACACTGTCATTATAGGGTTTATACCCTTCTCTCTCTCTCTCTCACACACACACCAGCCCTCAAGTGCTTGAAGGTCACTGCAGAAGGTAAAACTGTACAAAGTGACACAGGAAATCGTCTGGGTAATTCTATAGGCAATGATCAGAATAGCTTCAACCAGGTTGTAAGCCACCTGGAAACTCTAAAGGGGTCTTCCCAGTCTTGCTTGTGGCATTTCCCGATTCATATTTCCATCTGTTCTAGTCTTTGTGGTGATCCTGGCATGGTAATGTTTCACTGCTTTGCTTCATTTGTGGCCTCTTTACCAACACATTCATGTTCTGCCAAGTCAGCAGAAGGAATGGAAAAATCAACCCCTTTGTCCTTCCCTCCTCTGCCCCATGTGTGTTGCAGAAGGCATGTCCTGCATGGTTTCAACATGGCTCCCAAAGTGGTCTCTCTTTGAATGACAGAAATGTTGGTTTTTACTTCCTTGCTGTCCTCCCCCAGTCTGTCCCCAAACACAGGTTTCATGTGATACGCACAAAGTGTGATCCAACGTAGCTGGTGCTGTAAGTGAGGTTTCCCGTATGACTCAGGTGTACAGGATGACTTTGCCCTATTTGTCATTTTAGGCTCATCCAAGTGTAGGAATGAAAAGTGGATTTCATTGATATTTAAATCTGTGTAAATTTCATTTTTGTTAATGTTTTCCCCCAATGAATTTTTAGCAATTTAACAAATAAATAATTAAAAAAGGATGGCTGGTAATTGTTTTTAAATGATTGGGTTTTAAATCTAGCTTTCATCTATAGCAAGAACTGTATATTGTTCCAGTGGCTTCTGTTGCCTTTCATCCACATATTGCTCCCTCTGTGCCTTTTCCCTCTACTCTTAATGAGTTATTACTATGAGTTTGACAGACAGTAAACAAGCCTTAAATTTTGAGATTTAAACTGAAACTGGAAGGCGTTTCTGTACCATTGTTTCAGTTAAACGTATCTGTGTTTTGTTGCACTGCCTTCCCTTACAAGAGGACAGTTTGATTCCTTTGAGTAAGTATGCAAGACTGGGGGAATTCCTACTATCAGATCCTCCAACACCCTTGGATTCCCTTTATACCTTGCTCATCTCTGATCCTATACCTTGCGAGAATGGGCGGTCTCAGGAGGCTGACATGAGTTCTCTTTTGAATTTCTCAGGTGCCTATTAACAAAGGCCTTACCACAACTTTGAAATAACTAAAATGACAGAGGCTGGTTATTTTCAAAGAAGCCAAAGGGATTTGGGCACTAAATTCCCATTGCTATTCAGTGTGTTTTGGGGCCCAAGGCCTTGATCCCATATCCACTGAAGGCAGTGGTGAAGCTCCCATTCACTTTATTGGTGCAAGATCAGGATCCTCTGTGCTTAGCCTCTAAAATCTCACCAATAATCTTGCACAGGGTAACCTATCCAAATACAGTGAAAATTAGGAGAGCAAGTTTATCAGGCAACTCACTCATGAAGTACTAAGTGCCTGATTTTCAGAGATCCTAAGCACACCCACTAATCCACTGCAGTCAATGGAACTCAGCACATCTCCAAATGAAGCCTTGAGTGCAATTTTTCCTCCTTTTGCAGGACCATTTAGTAAGAAATTCAGACCTTTCAGAAGCCACAGTGACTAATTTTGTCGTACATCCAAGATTGGGATCTGAAGGGAGGGGAAATTATACCACAATATACAATTTAAAAATGTCCAACAGTAAACAAAGGGATGAGAGCATCCCTATACAATGGGGGAAGATTTTAAAAGGCATGGATGGCAGATGCCTTTTTTTGCCTCTTTAAATTCCCCATGGGTCTTTGGTTTTTACCCACTGAAACGTTACTTGAAAGGGCAAGGGCTAAACTAAAATGAGATGTATGTTGATGTGGTGAGTCATGCTGTGTGTTGCCAGAAGAGATGTGCAAAGTCTGATGGATAGTCACCAGTACAGGCTGTCTTCTGCTCTAAGGTAAGGAAAATGTTCTCAAAACTTGGCTGTGAAGCGTAAGGATTGAGCTGCTGTTTTTCTATTTAAAGACTAACAAATGTAAAGCGCTGTAGGTCTCTGGTTTTTGCTGTATACAGACTAAGCGGGCTCCCCCTCTGGTGTTTTTCTATCAGAGGTTACAATGGGAAATGTTACTGTAATGGAACCCTTTCTTTAAGAGGGAAAACGGCCTGCTCTCATAAGCTTGCCTCCGAAAGTGCTGCTGTTCGTGTCCCTGTGTTGAGTGGCCTGGCTCAGTGTCACTCCAGGAGGGGCCAGGCTGCAGGCAGGCTTTTACAGCAGCGCGTGCAGCGCTTCCCCCGAGCGGGTTTGCACGGCCCCCTCCGTGCTGGGCTCCGCCTCCGCACGGGCGGCCCTAGGTCCCTGTGGCGCGCACAGCGAGGGGACGGCGCTGGATGCCTGCGCCCTTCCCCGCCAAGGCCCGTGCGGGGCTGACCCCGGTCTGTACGGGCAGCCGCGCACCTCCCCCGCCCAGGGCTGCTGCTCTGGGGCAGTCCCGTTTACACAGCGGGCGGCTCCTGCCCTGCCCCCCTCAGCCGGGGCCCTCCCGGCGCTAATCGCCGGCTAAGGCGAGCGCTGACCCTGCAGCGCGGGGGGACGCGGGCTGTCCCGCCCAGCGGGGCCGGGCCCCAGGGGGCGCTCGAGCTGCCAGCCCCGCCCCCCGCAGGGAGAGACCCTGGGGCCCGCGCGCCGCTGCGGCGCGGGGCAGCGCGTTCGAGGGAAGGGGGCGGGGCGAGAGGGAGAGGCCCGTGACGTCACACGCGCGCCGCGCCGAGGCGGAAGTGGTTGCAGGTGAGCGGTGGGGGCGGGGCCCGTGAGGGAGCCGGGTCCCCCTGTGGGGGTGGGGCTTGGGCCTCAGTTTCCCCGAGTCTGACCCCTCCGCAGGCCGCCGTGTCCCGGCCGGGCCCTTCCCCCGCCTCACAGGCCGCGCCCCGCGGGGGGCCCTGCCGCCCCTGTCCCAGGCACCCGAGCCGTGCGGAGGAGCGGCCCCGAGCGCAGCGCCGGGCCCGGCCCGTGTCCGCCCCGACTCCCGGCGGTGGGGCCGTAGCAGGCGGCGCGGCTCCGCCGGAGGCGGCCTGTGAGGGACGCGGGTTTCCACCTTCTCTGCAGAAGGGGCACGTGTCCCTGGCCGGTTTAACGCCGTGTGGGTGATGGGCTCTGCGGTTTGAGGGTGTCAGTAACCCAGCCGCAGGTTGGGGGCTGTCACACGAGTGGGCGGGGCCTGCCACGTGCAGGAAGCCACACAGGTGATCGCTGTGGTCCCTCCTGACCCCAGAATCTGTCCCTGCTCTGCAGTGCTGCTGATGAGAACTGTGGTGTGTGCTTCAGTAACCACACGAGGTCAGTAGCTCAATGGAAAACTGCACAGGACGCTCCCACCCCTGTACCTTTGCAGGGTGCTGTCTACCCACAGCTACGGAACTACCATTAAAATGTACTAACTCTCTTTGGGCAAGAAAGGAAAGCTTACCCCTGGTGGGAGGGGAGCTAATGCAGGAGTGGGGGCAGAGAGAGGCCAGCATTGAGTCTGTGCATGAAGATGAATAGACACCACACGTCAGCAGATCTAGGCCCATCAACTCGAGTGTCTAAAAAATCAGTCCAGCAGCTGGAAGAGGAACAATGTATGCAGCTAGCACATCTTGTTAGTTTCTTTGCTTCGATCAGTTGCCTTTTTCTTTTAAGGGGATAAAATCTGTTCAGTCTTCTCCCTCCTTTTGAGAGGCGCATGTGAGGTTTGGTATACAGCTTCTGACTGCCGTGATAGCTCTCTGAGTGCTTGCAAAACCTAGGAAGGGCCCCGAACTGACCACCACATTTATTCATCATTATGGCCTTCAGTGTTACCACCTTGTATTGGAGAATCCCATCTCCACATCAGGCCAAGGCAGCGTCTGGCTGGGAGAGTGTCCAGGAACACCCACAAGCAGTAGGTTATGGCTCTAGTGAATCACCAGGTGACATTATTCCCTTAGAGTTGGCACTGAATCAATGCTTTGGCATAGCATTCTGCTCCTGAAGTTGCAAGGCTTTGACTAAAATGTAACAGTGCAGTCCTGAGCACTTGCCCTTATTAAGAATTCCCTGGCACTTTCCAGGAGTTAGTCCCATTGTCCTGGCCAGACTCCAGCTAAAATACAAGTAATTACATTCTGCTCATCCAAATTCCCCCAGCGCTTTCAACTGGGCATGGCATTTGTCTTCATTTCTTGTCATAAACTGGCCTCTTGAGTTGTGTCCTGCTAAAGAACCATGGGCTAGGTAAAAAACTTGTCTCTTCTGGATGGTCAGTCCAGCGCCTGAGACCGATACTAAATTCACCCAAAGAAACATCATATGTAAAACTAGGTGATTTCAGGATTTTCCAGACCTTGAGTCCTGTTTGTGACAGAGCCAGTATTTTTATGTATTTTATCAGCATTTAAATAAACACAAACCAAAGAATGACCTAGATCCCAGACCACCTTAGAGATACCTGCTATCCAATCATTTCTTAAATTAACCCCATTATCATTTATTATCTATGTTCTAGTAGCCCCTTCCCCACTGATGTCAGAGCCCCTTTGTGCAAGGTGCTGCACAGACACATAGTGAGAGACAGGCCCTGCCCCAAAGAGCTTATAGCCTAAACAAAGGGTGGAAGGGGAAACTGAGGCACAGAGAGGGGAATCATTTGCCCAAGGTCCAAAATCAGAGTGAACCTATTGAATTTTTGTTTGTTAGGAAATCCGTTACCAACAGATTTAATTCCCTTCCCCTGTTGCTTCTACACAGATTTTTTGACAATGGTCCAGTAGCAGGCACAAGTTCTCACAGCCACCTGTACAGAGATGGCCGTTTCCCCTGGATCTGTGATTGTCTCAGACTGGCACAAGTCCCCGGAGGGCAAAGAGTACCTGGCCACCATCCTGCGGAAAAACAAGCGGAAATTCTTCGGTGAGTCCTCTCTGCACCCATCACTGCTCTAGGCCCTAGAGGCAATGGCTGAAAAAAGAGGCACTCTGTGGGATAAGGTTAAGGGGCAGTAATGGAGGAGAAATGGTGGGAATCAGGCTGCTCAGTGTGTTTGTCCCCATTGAGTTTTTTATTGGCCACCTATTTTTGTTACCACTGGGGAAATAAAGCTGCAAATTGATATACGTTATTGAATGGGCGTGGGGAGCAGGAGTTCTGGGCTCCAATTTCCTCCTCTGTAAAATGGGGATAATGAGGGTTGATTCACTACTGTTTGCAATGACAGGGCAAAGTGGGACTTGTCATGTGCTGGTTAAGAAGACTCATGGTACCAATATCATAAGTAGTCATGGGATAAGAGGGAAGGTCCCATCATCAATACGTAACTGGTTAAAAGATAAGAAACAAAGAGTAGGAATAAATGGTCAGTTTTCAGAATGGAGAGAGGTTAATAGCTGGGTCCCCCAGGGTCTGTACTGTCACCAATGCTGTTCAACATACAGCATTCACAAGTGATCTGGAAAAGGGGGTGAACTGAGATGGCAAAATTTACAGACAATACGAAATTACTCAAGAGAGTTAAGTCCAAAGCAGACTGTGAAGAGTTACAGAGGGGTCTCCCAAAACTGGGTGACTGGGCAACAAAATGGCAGATGAAATTCAGTGTTGATAAATGCAAAGTAATGCACATTTGAAAGCATAATTCACACTATGCATACAAAATGATGGGGTCTAAATTAGCTGTTACCACTCAAGAAAGAGATTTTGGAATTATTGTGGATAGTTCTCTGAAAACAGCCACTCAATGTGCAGCGACAGTCAAAAAAGCTAACAGAATAGTCAGAATCATTAGGAAGGAGATAGATAAATAGACAGAAAACATTATGTCAGTATGTAAATCGATGGTACGCTCATATTTTGAATGCTGCATCCAGATCTGGTTTCCCCATCTCAAAGAAGATATATTACAATTGAAAAAGGTACAGAGAAGGGCAACAAAAATGTTTAGGGGTATGGAACAGCTTCCATATGAGGAGAGATTAAAAAGACTGGGAATGTTCCAGCTTGGAAAAGAGACGATTAAGAGGGGATATGATAGAGTTCTATAAAATCTTGAATGGTGTGGAGAAAGTAAATAAGGAAATGTTATTTACTCCTTCTTATAACACAAGAACTAGGAGTCACCCAATGAAATTAATAGGCAACAGGTTTAAAACAAACAAAAGGAAGTATTTCTTCACACAGCACACAGTCAACCTGTGGAACTCCTTGCCAGGGGATGTTGTGAAAGGACAAAACTATAACAGAGTTAAAAAAAGAACTAGATAAGTTCCTGGAGGATAAGTCCATCAATGGCTATTAGCCAGGATAGGCAGGGATTGCTGTTTGCTGGAAGCTGGGAATGGGCGACGGGATGGATCGCTTGATGATTACCTCTTCTGTTCATTCCCTCTGAAGCACCTGCCATTGGCCACTGTTGGAAGACAGGATACTGGGCTAGGTGGACCATTGGTCTGATCCAGTGTGGCCATTCTTATGAGTGTTCTAATGTGTGAGGGCATCATTATCTTTATCCCCGTTTTACAGAAGGTGAAAGTGAGGCCCAGGGAGGGGAAGTGACCTACTTAGGATGAGTTGATGCAGAGCCAGGAACACAACCCACTGATGGACTCTGTTTCCAGCTCCAGCTACTAGATCTTGTTGCCTCCTTGCAAGCTGTGTCCCCAGACTCATAGACTCATAGGTCAGAAGGGACCAATATGATCATCTAGTCTGACCTCCCGCACAAGGCAGGCCACAAAACCCTACCCATACACATTTATAACAACCCTTTCCACTTTCCATAGTTAGCTACGAGATGGTGTATGGTAGATCCCGGGGCTGGGAGCTAAAGCCAGACAATTACAAACCAGAAATAAGAAGCAGTTTTGTAACAGGGAGGGTAACTAACCATTGGCAGAAGTACCTGGGGACATGGTGCCATCTCTGTCGCTGGGTGGGCCTGTGCATTAAACTGTGGAGGACTTTCTAAAAGACACACTCCAGCTCAGCTAGAAGTTATGGGCTTGCTGCAGGACTCCCTGGGTGAAATTCTCTGGCCTGCGTCATACAGGAGATTAGACTAGAGGATCATCATTGGCCCTTCTGGACTTTACATCTGTGGATCTATAAATAATAGAAAATGGGATAAATAAGTTAAAACAAAAAAGAAGGGCCGGCAGTAGTGGCCAACTTGGGGTGCGCAAAGAGATTGATCCTTTAACCTGGGGCTGGGAGAGCCATGATCTCAAAACAAAACTGCTTCTTGTGACAGTAGGGTGGCGAATATAGGATCTAGGGATGCTGAAGAGTTCTGTTGTTTCTTTCCAGGACTGATTGAAAGACCAGTGCTTCCCCCACAGATGGCCACCGACATTGCCAGCTATAAGATTTTTGTCTCTGGGAAAAGCGGCATGGGTAAAACTGCAATGGTGGCCAAGCTGGCTGGCCTTGAGGTGCCGAGCGTGCATCATGAAACAACAGGTGATTGATTGGAGGGGGGCAAACAGCCGCCAACAGGGGAAGAGACTGTCTCTCAGCCGTCCCAGTGTGGGGGGAGAAGGAAGGTGGAATGGGAATTTGTTTCTTTGGCAGGCAGCGCTTTCTGGGATCTGCTGGTGAGATCACTAGCAGCAGGGCATCTTGCTCCAAGCCAAGAGACGACTTAGATGCAGTCATAGAGGAGAGGAAGCCAGAAGGGATCTCCTTACCCCTCCTGGGTCAGCTGCTGTGCTACGGGCCATGTCCCTGCTGTCAGTGACCTGCCTACTGCTTCTCATCTCCTTGGTCTGGATTGTAGTGCCCCATTAACTAGCTTAGGAGGCCTCCTTGTCTTCTATTGCAGAAGAGAGCCCCGGTGTGTCAGTGTAGCCAGGCCTTGTGTGTATCTAGCTTGTTAACACGGCTATTTGGAACCCAGCTGTATCTGGCTGGTTTCCTCCAATGTAGAGAGCACAGACACAATGCAAATGGGTGAGGAGGCCGGGTCTCCCTCTGTCTCAGCAGGTGGCTGAGCAGGGAGCAGGAGCAGGAAGGGAGGAGGAAGGGGTTCTTACCAGTATGATCGACTGGCCTAGGGGATAGACGCAGTGCACGTGGGAAGTTGGGGCAGCAGCACTGCAGGGAGCCTAGAACAGGCTGCAGGTGTTAATTGGGCCAACTGCAGGGATCAGGCTGGAAATCCAGATGCTCTTTTCTGGTCTCATTTTCCTCTTCCCTGTGTTCCCCGGTACAAATGCAATGCTGTCTGCTAAGTGCCTGGCCATGTGTGCAGTGCTTTCCCCCAGAGGCACATCTCACAGCACACAGGTATTATGTGTACAGGGTAACTTTTACAGAATAACGTAACAAGCCAAAGCCATTGGGCGGTGTTGTTTTGTGGTTAAAAGGGAACAGAGACCTCAGTACTCCTGGCTTCTGTTCAGGACTCTGCCACCATGTGACGTTGGACAAGTCGGCTTATTTGTTCTGGGCCTTCATTTCCCCTCTGTGAAATAGAAATGATAATCCTTTCCTCAAAGGGGAGTCTGAGGGCCTTGATGAGGTGAGTGGAAGAGCAGCAGGTCATTGGGTGTATACGTGTGGTGGTTATTTGTTGGGAGTATATGTGCGCTGTGTTGTTATCCTCTCTATGCCACAGACTCTGTCTGTGGGAACTGTTTGTTTTTAAACATCCTTTAAAGGCTGGTGAGTTTGGCCAATTGTGGCATGTTCCCCATGTTATGGATGGGGAAACTGAGGCACAGGATGGGGATGGAACTTGTCCAAGGACACGCATCAAACTCATGGCACAGAGAGGACCAGAACCCAGGTTTCATGACTCCCAGACCAGAATCCTATCCACTGGCCTGTGCTGCTTCCTTAGCATGGCTGCTGTGTCCTCCATTCAAAGATTGCAGCAGCCATCAATTGATTAAACCTCAAAATGTCCCTGTGAGGTTGGTATGTGTCAGATCCATTTCACAGATGGGGAGACTGAGGCACAGAGATTATGAAATCCAAGGTCACAAGGAATCATTGGCAGAGTCAGGATTAGATGCCACTGTTGCCAGTTGTTGGCTGCATGTGTATTCTCCCAATGTGTATGCTGTCCAAGCTCTGTGCAGGCAACCGAGATACCACTCCACGACTGAATTATTCAATAAGACCACAGGTCCTTTCAGCAACGAAGGCACCCGGCCAGGTTTATTGTGGGCAAGCACGGTGCTAGTATCCTGCAGACACTACAAGACCCCTAACACATGCATGCCTGCTACAATGGATTAGCTCAATAAACGGCAGGACTTTCCGTTTCCCCCTCGGCCAGACAAAGATGCTTCCTCTGAGACCCTCTTTTATACATTGATACAAACAAATTACGTATTGCCCCTCTGACGGGTGTAGAGGCCACCCCCTTTGACGTGGTAAGATACCACCTGTTACCTTGTACTGGATGGTTCAGTCAAAACATCTCTATTCATCATGTTAACAAGACATTTCTATCCATTATAGTATCATGTGAGGAGGTCACTGAGCCCGGTTATCCCTGGGGCATTAGGATGTCCTGGTACCTTTCTGGAACGTGCTTGTGCCTAGCACGTCTTTGGGATGCGTGCGTGTTATACCAGCTCTGTTCTTGCCAGTTACGGCGAGCCTGCTGGCATTCACCGCCTGACTTCTGCTAACTTTGCTTTATAATAGACTTGACCGTTACTTTAGCTCAAGCCTCGTATCTGGCCTGTTATGTGAGGCTTCGTGCCTCAGGCTCTTACTTGCTACTACAGCCACGTCTCCTATGTGCTGGCCGCTGAATACGTGAGTCCCTCCAGGCCCCGAGAAGGGGCTTTGGCAGCCCCCAGGGAGCTCGGAGCCCACAGTTGGAAGCTAAAAGCCGTGGGCGATCTCATTTCAGGGATCCAGACGACGACGGTGTATTGGCCAGCCAAGCTGAGGGACAGCGGCAGGGCACTCATCTTCAGGTTCCACTTCTGGGACTGCGGAGAAGCAGCTCTAAAGAAGTTTGATCACATCCTGCCTGTGAGTCAGCCCTGGGCTGAGGGAAGCTGTCTTGTCCTGCTGTCAGCCTGGGGGCCGAGACGGGCTCAAAGCATAGAATGGGGGTCTGGATTTCAAGCACCCCAAAGCCCAGGGGACAGGCTGGAGGGTTAAGCCTATCTCTAATAGCAGGTGTTAAACATCCTTCTGGGTGCTATAAACTGGACTGCACTTACATCGCAGCAAAACCATGGGAGAGGAGTGGGTCTCGTAAAGGAATAAACAGCCCCTGTCAGGATTGAGGGCATGGGCTGTTGGCACAACCTGCGTGGTAAGGGGTAAGGCTGTGTGTTTGTGTGGGGGAGGGTTCACAGCAGGACCAGCCCCTGCCCCCCTCCTTTGTCTCCCTGAGGAATGGGCATGTAGGACATAGCCTGCCAGCTTGTCTCCAGAAGGAAATGCCTCTAAAACTCATTGGGCCTGTTTCTCATTTCCATTTTATGTCCCTCTGGCCTCGGTGCAAATGAGAGTCGGGCATGCTCATGCCAGGGACACACCCTGCTGGGCCAGTGCAAACCAGGATTGATGATGGTTAGCCTTTTACACCTGAGGAAACTGAGGCACAGCAGGAGGAAATGACTTGCTTTGCGTCACACAGGTGTCAGTGGCAGTCAGTCTGCCAATCCGGGGTTAAGGCTGAGAGCCTGTCCCTCCCTGCGCTGGCTTGGAAGCAGCAGGATGGCTCTGGACCAGCTGTGTGCATCCCATCTGACATCCACAGTGTTGCTTCCTTCTAGGCCTGCAAAGAGAAGGCAGACTGCATCCTCTTCCTCTTTTCTTTCACCGACCGCTCGTCCTTCGACGACCTACCCAACCAGATCTCCCGCGTCATGGAGGGATCCGAAAACCTTGTCAAAATAGTGATCGGCTCCAAGTATCCTTGACATGCTGGCTCCACTCCACCCTGTTGATTGTGTGGCCCTGTTTGGTGTGGGGTTTACCTAGACATATGCAGGCATGTTTGTTTCCTGTGGTGCTGCAGAGTTAGCTGTGGATTTTTAGCACATACCCCATAGTTATGCCTTCAAATACCTGTGCAGACAGGACGTGGTCCTCACAGGCACCTGTCAGGAGAGTCAGCATCATTAGCTCTGCTTCAGGGATGGGGAAACTGAGGCATAGCGCTGGAAGGGACTGGCCTGAAGCTACAGTGAGCCAGTGGCAGATCTGGGAATAGAACCCAGGCGTTACTGGTTCCCTTCGTCTCAGAGATTGGTTGGCAGGCACTCACCGACAGATTTCCTTCATTCTTACTGAGCTAGTCAGGCCAGGGCTCGGAAACCGGCAGCACATCCCCGTACCTTGTAGCCCGTACCTCTCTGAGGCTGCTATCGTGATCTGCACAACCTCTGTTTCCATTAGGGGGAAAAATAGTGACCTCTCTAGTTATTCCGGCTGTGATTAAAGCCTCATAAACATGAGTGACGTGTCACCGATGCAAGGCTGAGTTTGCAGAGAGCCTGGCACAGTTGCTTGGAGAGGAGTGACCTGTACCAATCATCTCACCAGTGTGAACTGTAGGAAATTCTGCTTATTGACAGCCCCGTGGTTGCCAGTGAGAAGTTGCTGTTATCCAGCAGTGCTGAGAAGGGCTGTAGCCTCTGCCTGTGGGTAGAGCAGCAGTAGGGAGCAGCAAGCTGTTGCCCAGGTGCTGGCATTTCTATGGGAGTCGGGAAGCTCAGCACGTGCCAGTGCTTCCTTCCCTGTGTGCAGTGCCCCATCACGGCGCAGCCTGGAGAACTGGGGCCGAGGGGTGGAGCGGTGGGGGTGGTACTGTGCAGCTCCGGCATCTGCTCTGCAGCCCCTCTCTCTGCTATCATCTGCCATAGCCTGCCCGCCCGGCCTGCAGCCCCCTCACCTCCTGTGTGTGGACCCTACGTGCAGGCAGGTTTGCGGGGCCGCAGCCAGAGAATGCCTGTCCTGGCACTTCCTTCCCTGAATGCAGCCATGCAGATCTGCCTGCAAGTGATGACTCTCTTCCAATACGAATTGCTGATAAGCAGCCTGCCATTGCTAATATCTGAATCCCGTTAATGGTGACATCAGTGGGCTTGGAATCGGTTCACAGCAATATATTGCCATTAACAGGAAAGCTGCTAATGTCAGGATTGCACCTAAGCGGAATCTACTGTATTTAATTCCTCATGTAAGGTGAGAGAGGAAGGGTCACAGATCTGCCCTGTTTATGAAGAGTGACAGCTCATTTTGGTGCCAGAAGTGGCTGGCGTTTGGGAGAGGCCACTGCGAAGTCCCTGGCAGTCTGGCTAAGTCCAGGTGCCGAGCAGCACCCAGGGAACATATGCGATCCTCTGTGGAGCAACTGCCCAGTCTACTGTGGGCAGCATCTCCTCGTATGGGCAAGACTTCTCTAGTAGGCAGAGCTTGGAAGAGCCCCACCCCACCCCGCCATGTCTCCCCCCCTCGACGTGACCCCAAAGTCATACAGTTGGAGTCTGGGTGGGTGGGACTGGGATCCCGCGGGGTAGAGTCCCTGGTTCTGTCTCAGGTTTTCTGCAGTGCCCGTTACTCCAATATCAGACCGCTAGGGCCATGTGCAACTCTCAAGCGCTGCCTGGGTTTGAGTGGTACTCCTGTTGCTCTGCCCCGTGGCAAATGGAGAGCTGGGCAAACGGCCCAGTGCTGCCAGGAGCCCTTCCTGTTGTCCAAGCAGCCGGCGAGGTGATGGTGTGAGAGGAAAGATCCAGAGTTGATAGTGGCTTCAGTGGGGCTGCACCCGCATGCCCCAGGCTGGAGCGTGGCCCATCGTTCTGGATGGAGCCATGTGGTGGTTGTGGTGTGACACCCCGGCAGTGTGTGGTGCTGGCGCCATTCTGCCATCTGCCTGCCACAGTGTGAGTGGTGACTCCTTGACCGAGCCCACCCAGGTTTGATCAGTTCATGCACACTGATGTCACGGAGCAGGACCTGACGGAGTTCCAGCGAGCCTGGCGCCTGCCTGTACTGCGGATGAAGAGCGTGAATGGGCCCCGGCTGGCCGACGGGCGGACCCTGGATGGGCGCGCTGGGCTGATGGAGGTGGCGCATGTGCTGAATGGGCTAGCGGAGCACCTCTGGTACCAGGACCAAGTAATGGCTGGACTCGTCCCACCACCACAGGCTGGCACAGAGGAGACATCTCCGTGCTGAAAATCAGCTTGCCTAAAACGCTGGCCATGACTGGCAGGTGGAGCTGGAAGCCTTTCAAAGGCTGGTTTGGTGGAAGTCTGCTGCAGCCATGTAACAACCGGATCTTGTGCAGATCTGGGAGCTCTTTGCTCCCACTGGCTCTAGCATCACACGACACGCCCTGCTCAACGCTGCCATGCTGCAAACCTGAAGCCAAATGGATCTGTGGGGTCTTAGTTTCTAGGACCTCTGCCCTGAGACAGCATGGGCCCACTCTCTGGAGGACACCCCCAACCAACACTGATGCGAAGCGAGGTCACGGCACCTCAGTCCTATGTGTCTCATGCCCAAAATCACTGACCACTCCTGGCTTTAGCCTGGATCTGAGCCAGTCCAGAAAAAACCCTTCCTTGGGAAAGCTCCAGCCTGTGCTCTTTACCTCCCTGGCAATAGCAGCCCGGGCGACAGGGCCCAGGGTTGTGTTCCTGCCATCATCGAAGGCGGGCCCTGGAGGAAGCACTTTCTGCACCGTTGTTTGGGGCGGGGAGTTTTGAAGCTCTCGGGTAGCTAATGCCCCATCATCGGAGTGCCAGGGCAACAGGACAAGTGAGGTGGATTGCAGCTGACTGCATTTGGGCGTGGCATTGCCAGAATGTATTGATCAGTGGCATGTACTTCTGGAGCGCCCATCACCTTAGTATCGGGGCTGGCTCAGGGCTCACAGGAGCTGGTACTATTGCTTTCAAGGCTATTAAATGTTGATTATGCCTGTCTGGATTGCACTGAATTTTATTGTACTGGGGCTCAGCGAGTGGCATGGCTCTGCCTGTGGCATCAGGGTTCAGGCTGCAGTCCAGGGTGATGTGTGGGATGCAAGTTCAGCTTGAGGCAACGTCTGCACCCCTGCTTGAGCAGATCCCAGCAGAGCTAGCATCGTTGGATGCCAAGGGCTGGCAGGCCTGGGCGGCCAGCTGAAACACAGAATGCCCTGCTGCCAGTGGAGCTGTGGGTAACTATCAGGCCCTGGGTGGTTTGGTAAAATCTGAAAACCGAGGCTCTCGGAATTAATGGCTGGGTTTGACAACATGGGCCCATGTGAAAACCGGGAGCCCATCCCAGCTCCCATTAAAGCCCAGGCTAGTTGTGTTGTCATGCAGGAATAGCACCATGTCCCCAGCAGCACCTCTCCCTCATGCAGCTGTGTCAGGCAATGTTTAGGTTCCATGGAGCGAGACTCGTGTCCTGAAGGTGGCACTTGAGTAGAAGGAAGAGACTCACTGTAACGGCCTCTCGAGATCTACTTCCTTGTCCCTCCTGACCCTCCAGCTCAGCCACACACATCCCTCTGGCCTGAGACCCCCATAACGCAGCTGATGCATCACTTCACAGGGCTCCTTTTACACATCTCAAGGTGCTGTGCTGTTGGACAGCGCACACCACCGCCAGCAAAGGGGGCAGGTTGCATCTCTCACGTGGCACCCGACGGGTTCCTCCCACTGGGTTGGCATGGGGTAATACAAAGTGTTTCCCCCCTTCCAACCAGGGCCCTTTCCTCCAGCCTTCATTGCCTCTGCCAGGGTGGGAAGCTCCCGAACTGAAATTGGATCCTGCCCGCTGCCTGCCAGCTTGGCCCGCCCACCGCTTCTGCTGATCCTCGCCAGCTAGTGGGCCGCCCCCAGCGACCATTCCCTGGGAGGGAGCTGGTGCACATCACAGGTGCTTTGCTGCATGGCATCAGTGGCTGGAGGGGAGATGGCAGCTAGTGGAGTGGGTTGATCATTGGTCCCCTGTCTGAAGGCTCTGCAGCAGGGAAGCAGCCGCGCTGAATACAGGTGCCAGACCAGTCGTGTGTTGTACAGCGTGTAGCAGGTGCCTGTGACCGCATGCAGGGAGACGCAGGTTGTGTTTCCCCTGCAGATAACAGCATTATCAAAGTTGTGCAATCCCAGAGGGCACAGAGGCCTCAGCTCTGGAGCCGTGGTGTGTGGAGGAACAGCTGGCTCCGAGCCACCATAGTCAGGCCATGGCTTTGCTTTTAATGGGACCTTTGTCTCCAGGCTGTCATCTCCCCCCAGAGTCGTAGGGATCAACATCAGAGACTTTCCCATCATGTGACAATGCACCTCAGTGTCACCCTGCAGCCTCCCCGCCCCACTGCTGTGCCAGTCCTGAGCTTTGCTGATCTGCAGCCCCCCCATTCCAGTCCTGGATCCCGCCCCAGCTCTGCCACTGCACATGAATCAGCCCATAGCTCCAGGCCTGGACTCCCCACACACAGCTCTGCCGCTGCCCCTCAGGCCGAGCCAGAACCTTTCACACAGACAAACCGGGCATGGCCTGAGCTTGGCAAACTTCACTTGCGCCCAAGGTCAGCTCAGCCTGGCCCTATGAACTGAGCTCGTCTGCTCCCAGCCAGCAGATCACTCCAGATCTCTGCGTCTCTGAGCCATGGGCCACGCCCTAGCCCTTCATTGCCTCTCCATCACTTAATGGGAACATCAGCCGTTCGCTGTCCAGCAGAGCACGCGCTGCCTGCAAAGTGCTGTTGGGTGCCAGGGTCCAAACCCTTGTTCGTGTGAAATGAGACAATGGGCATCTTCTCCTCAGGGTGACGGGGTGTGTAGATACACGAGGGTGTGAGAGCGTCGGGGGGAGGAAGGGAAGTGGAATAGATTAATTCATCCACAATGGGGCGGATAAAATTCCTCTGCTTCCCCCATCCTGGATCTAGAAGCTGCAGCTTCTGCGCTTGTTTTCAGTGGCTTCTCTCGCTCTCTCTCTCTGTTTTTCATGGAGGCATCTTTAATATTTAATGTCTCTTTCCACTGGGGACAGGGACTTTGTGCAAACTTGAGAAGCGGAGAGGCTCTCAAGAACTGTAACTGACGTAATTCCGCTCATTTCCCCATGGAAAATGCAGTCTGACAGGGCTGGGGCTGTTTGCAGGCTTTGTGAAGGCCAGAGGATAATAGACGCTGAGCCCCAACACGGAAGGGCCAGGACTGCAGTGGGGTCAGCTTTTCTAAAGCCCCCAGCTGCAGGAGAGCCTGGAAGCACAACCCATGCAGGGTCCCCACATGGGAAGGAAAAAGGGCACATTTTACCAGGTCTTGTCCCAGGCTGCAAACCCCATTATGTGTGTGGGAGGGGGCCCAGGTTACAAGTTTGTACTGGGCCTGAAAAAATTATGTTTGGGCCCTGAACCGACTTGTCTGTTTTCATTGTGCAAGGTGGCCAAAACCGTAAAGAAACTGCTGAAACACAGCAAAGCGAACTGGGGGTTAAAATTCATTCTCTTAAGCCAGGGAGGGGAGAATCTTATTTTTGGCTTCCCCTGGGCTTGTGGCTTAGTGGCTCTTTAGGCTAGGTGAGATGTGTGTAGATGTGCTGTTAGAGCACTGGCCAGGGAATCAGGAGGTCGGCGTTCAGGTTCCTGCCATGGATGTGGGTGCCTGCTCTGTGCCTCAGTTTCCCCATCTGTGACATGGGGATGATTCTACCCTGCCTCCTGGGGTGAAGGGATTGTGCAGCTTAACTTATCAAGCATGGGCAGCGCTTTGGGATCCTGCACTGGCGAGGGGAAGCTGCTGTGCCAAGCTGGTGCTGTTGTGGCACCAGTTAGCTGAATGTGGCTCTAACCACTAGATGCTGCTGCCTCTTACCTGTGGAAGGGGGACAAGCCCTTAATTATTTCATGACTGTATAATTCTTTCTTGCATCAGTCCTTCCCACCCTGCCATGCAATTCACTGCCCTTGACCCTCCTGTGTCATGTGGGGTACAGGCACCTCCAGCCCCACACCAGAGCAGGTCTGCATCCACTGCTTTCTGCCTGGAATGGAAAGCTACATCCATGCAGCGTCCCCCCCAGCTAGCACTCCAGTCTCCTCCCTCAGCAGCAGAGCCTACCTACTGCACTGATTGGAGCGCTATAAATACCAGCCACCGCTCCCTGCTGCTGCTGGACCCCCTTCCCCTGGCAGCTCTGTTCCCCCATCTGGAGGCAATCGCGGTAGGTGCGCAGAGGGTGGGCGGGGGAGACCCATTGCAGCTGCCGGTTAACTAGGAATGAGGGTGCTTCCTTCTCCCTCTGCCACCGGCTATTGCCCCCCCTCCTGGTGCAGGGATGCTGCAGGAGCGCTTTGAACTGGGGTTCCTGGAGTAGAGGAGACCGTTGCCCGACCCCCCTGGAGAAGAGCCTCCCGCCTGACACCCCCTCACCCCGCTGCTCAGTGCATCCTTGGGCTGGAGCCCAGGCCCCCAGCTGCTCCGCTTTAGGGGCAGTGATCACTCCTGGTTCCTACCACTCACCCGAAGTGGGCTGGGGACCATGGCAGTAGGGTCCTGACGTTGCCCACCGCAGACCCAGCGCCATGATCCGGAAGGCAGGTGCTCAGGACACCAGCTTGCTCATCGCCTTGGAGGAGAGCCGCTCTCGCCTGTCCAGCGGCTCCTCCAGCACCCTCCACAATGGGGGGCCCTACGCTGGCTCCGTGAGTACAAGGGGGCCCATGGGGAGAGCAGCTAACCGGGCCCTGCGGGTGGCTGGCTGCTCCGGGCTGACCTGCGGTCGGCTTTCCCTGAGACCCAGAGGGAGGGAACAGAGCCCAAGCATAATTTTTTCGGGTCCAGTACAAACACGGGCCCCCACCACACACATACCCATGGGGGTTGCAGCCTGGGCCGGGCTCCCCAGGGCCCCTGGGCCCTGCCAAAGTGTATTCCCCCCCTGCATGGGGGCTTTGGAGGGAGAGCAGGATCGGGCCCAGGCTTCACTCGCACTCAGCAGCCTGGGCTGTGCCCCGGCAGCACGGCTGGCAGTGCTGACGGGGGTATTCGCCAGTGCTGTCTGGTGATGGCGCCGGGGGTGATGGTGCGGTGGGTATTCTCAGGGGTTCTGTGGCCGGGGAGAGCTGATTGTGGTGCTCCCTGTCTGAGCTGACGCGGAGCAGGTGGTTTCGTCCTCGTTTCCTTAAAAGTTGCCTGTGCTGGTGAGAAAAGCACCTGGTAAAGTTGTATCCAGGGCACCCAATGCCTGCTTTGCCAGTCCCCAGGCCCCGGGATGTTCATGCCGCCCTGGTAGAACTCAGACAGGCGTGTAGAAAATTGGTGGATTCGTTTCGGAAAAATCCCCTGTTCTTCCAGCGCAGTGCCCCCAACACACAGCTCTGCCAACGCCCCACAGCCCCAGTGTGCAGCACCCCAGCTCTCCCCACGCCCGGCCCATCCGGAACACAAGCTGCCCCTCGCGCCAAACTGGCTATTTGTTTCAGGGCTGGAGACCAACCTTGACAAAAGACTTGGCTGAGACTGACAAGCTCATTTCACTTGTGGCCCTTGCAGAAATGATGCCTCTCTCTGCTTTAGCTAAAGACTGGGAGCCCCAGTGGAAATACCTCACCACTTCGTGCCCATCTGGAGGCCAGTGTAAATATCCCCACCCCAGTGTGCAGCTCCTAGACCTCTGCACTGCTGGGGCCTGTGCCCCCCCCCCCCGGGTGCCACAGCTGAGCCAGGCTCAGGGGCATCTACCTCCCAGGACATCAGTTCCATCCTCCCTGCTTAGCCACTGCCTAGCCACAGCTGGAAATGCTGCTTTTTCAGCAGTTTCTATTTCGATCCCCCTCCCCCGCCACCCCCTCTTTCTTTCCAGGGGCCATTCCTTGGTTGTGATCGTTATTCGGGGATGGGGGTTGTGCCAATTTCATACCCTGCAGCCCTTACCATGTCCCAGATCTCTGGGAACCACCTTCATTATCAAATCCCTGCAGGAGCTGGGAGGAGGGAGGGCCACAGGAGCCATACCGTCCCAACCCCCACCAATCCACCCCCCTGCCCTGCCCCGCTCTCAGTCCTCCTAGCCCTGCGGCTGCCCTGGCAGATGTGGTTTACAGTCACAGCTTGGGTCCCTCTCTCGAGGGCAGAATCTCCTGCCAAGCTCCCTCTGGCAGGTGCCGTGTATCTTTCAGCCCATGTCATGGCTTAATGGGGAGGACCAGGATCCAGAGGAGGCTGAGAGCACAGGAGGCCCTCCTTGGCTGCAGGCTGCGGGCGGGGGGCTTGCAGCTCAGGGGCTGCGGGTCGGGATTTAGGGGCGCCGGCATTGCTGCGTGGTAACGCAGCACGTCGGGCTCTAGCGAGTGTGCGGTCCCTCTCTCGGTTTTCTGAGCCCTGACACATCCCCCTGCTGTGCCCACACGAGGCAGAAACAACTAAACCAACCCTGGGCGCGGGGCCAAGGCTGAGCCGGGGCGCGGGGGCCGCGGGGGTTGTCTCTGATCCCTTCATGCCTCCCTCCCCCTCTGTCTCTTTTGTGTCCTGGCCGGCAGGATGGCGATGAAGAGGATGAGGACGATCCCATCTACGTGCCCTGTGGCGAAGGCTCCTGCCCCATCCCCAGGGGCAACTACTTCCGAGATGGGCAAACCAAGATTGGTGAGCAGCGCCCCGTGCCCTGCCTGCAATGCCCGCAGTCAGCGCTCCCCAGCAGCTCGCAGCTTGGGGTTCCGGTTCCCTTTGTTTGACCCCGTGACTCCTGCGCCCATTCCCGTTTTTTCATTAGTTGTCCCCCAAAATCAGTTGCACCCCGGGTCCAGTGACTCCGCCCCTCTAGGCTGGGGGAGGGGCCTTTAGCGGTGCCCACCCACTTCCGGGAACACAAATAGAGCTGTTTGCTTGGGAGGAGCACTGGTGCCTGGGGGGAACTAGGTGGGAGTGCCTGGCTGTCAGTCCCAGCTCTCAGAATAGCCCACTGGCTCCAGCCAGAGGGGAGCCCATGGTTGGACCTGTACCCACGCAGGACCATCTCCAGCTGTCCTCTGCAATCTGCCATAGAGCAGCCTCGGGGCTCTTCTGCCCTGTGCTAGCTGCCAGTGGTACTCCCAGGCTGTTCTGGCTGCTGGGCACAGAGAGACTCATTGCCCCAGACAGAGGCATAAAGAACAAGTGACTCTCCTAAGGAACCCCAGGGAGTCAGTGGCAGAGCCAAGAAGCGCCCTTCCACATCCTGCATCCCAGTCCCGAGGCCCTCCTTGTTCTGCGAAGGTGTGCCCACCACGTTTCTCTCAGCACCATCATGTGGCAGAGGGTTCCACAGGCTAAAGTGGCAGATCTTAAATGGCCCAAAGCTTTTGCTTGGCTCCCCAATGCCCCGCTCACACCTGTGTGTTGTGGCGCAGGGGCACCCCTTCACCAGCCTGGTGGAGAAGAGGGGCTGCATGCGCCAGGGTGGGGCTGATGTTCCATCCAGTGGGGGCGGGGTGGTGGCGTATGTGTAGGATCCCCCCCCACTAGGGGCCCTGGGGCAGTTCTTCCCCCCCACACCCTGCATGCTCTGGGTAAGGTGCTCTATTACGGTCATTTCCTCTGCTACCCCCCGGCCCTGCGGGAGATTCCTGGCCCTGCGGGAGGCTCCCAGCCCCTGGCCTGCTGCAGGGCCGTCCCATAGCCCCCTCCCCTTGCCTCTGCAGACTTCGTGCTGGTCTGGGAGGAGAAGGTGCGCCCCCCCGAAGAAGAGGAGGGGGAAGCTGGCCTTTCAGGAGGGCAGCAGGGAGGCGGCCCCCGAGGCCAGAAGCAACCGGCCAGGCGGGCACCAGGAGCTCTGGAGGAGGAAGTTCCTCACCAATCTGAGCAAGGCCGGGCTCCTGATGGAGAAGGTGAGGGGTGAGGGTGACCGAATTTCCCCAAAGGCTGAACTGGGATGTCGTGTGGGGCTGGCCCAAGCCCCCTCCTGTCACCGCCCTGCCTGGAGCTGGCCTGGCCTGAGCCCCTTGCCTGAGCTCCCTCTCCTGTGTGGGGTTGGCATCTCCACTCGCACCCCGGCACCTTCCTCCACACCCCCTAGGAGTTGCACCCCACTTTTGTGGCAAAACTGGGCATTTGTCCCGTTCGCTCTTGCCATCCGAGCAACGAAAAAGGGACTGTCCTGGCTAAAACGGGACGTACGGACAGGCACCCTATGGTCACGCCGCGTCCCCCCCCTCCAGGTCTGTGGCCCCCCACCGTGTCCCTCCCACCTCTGGCCAGGCCTGGCTGTTGACAGCTGGGGGGACCATGCATTGCGAGACTCTCGAGGCCTCGCTGGCCCAGGACGCTGCGGCCTGGGTGTCACGTGTGGAAGAGAAAGCAGCTGTCCCCTGCCCGCCCCATGGGCCGTGTGTCCCATCCATGCCATCTACGTCTTGGCTTGGCACTGCCCCAGGACCCTGGCACATGGCAGCTCAGCCCCCTCCAGGGCTCCGTGTTCAGCCCCTTCCTACATCCCCCCAGGAGGAGACGCTGAGCGAGCGGAAGACCATCCACTACCTGAAGCTGAGCGCCCCATGGGACCTGCTGGTGTACTACGCCGAGGAGCTGAGCATGCGGGCACCCCTGCAGGTCTGTGCGCCCCGGCGGGCTGGGGCGGTGGGTGCCCAGCAGAGCAGGATCTCTCCATCAGCCCCCCAGTGCCCTGTGCCGGGGAAAGGTACCTCTGGGCCAGCTCTGCCAGCATCCCTCAGTCCCGACCCACAGCCCTCTGTTGTCCTGCCCCAGCTCCCCACACGCTGCTCTGCCAGCTCCCCTCAATCCCGAACCCCAGCACCCCTCAATCCCAATACCCAGCGCCGCTCAATCCCGACATGCAGCCCCCTGTTGTCCCACACTGGGGCTCCCCCCTCCTCCCCTGCAGCTCTGAGATGCCCCTCGGTGCCAGCCTCCAGCCCCTGCTATCCCAGCCCCCCCAGCTGTGCTAGGCCCCTGTGCGTAGGGAGTAGTCCCAGGCCTGGTCTCTGCCCAGAGGTGTGTGTCTGTCTGTCTGTCTGTCTGTCTGAGAGGTTCCCCTGGAGGCTTCCAACCCTGATGGTTTGCTCTGCCGGCCGCAGGCCCAACCCAACCCGGACCGGAACAGCTCGGACGAAGTCCTGCAGAGGCTGCGTGTCCCCAACGTCCTGCGCCAGCACGTCCCCCACAAGCCGGCCGACTATTACACCTGCGCCTTCCGCAAGTCCAAGCTGGACAAGTGAGTCTGCGCCACCGGCCGGGGTCACCCTCCAGCTGGCCCCACGGAAGGGGGCAGCGGCTCCAAATGGGCTGGGGCTGAGGGAACACACACACACACCCCGTGCCCGGGAGGGCCTGGTGAGCAATGCTGTGCGGGTCCCTGGCCAGGCCACGGGTCCTCGTGGGCTTGCGGGTGAATTGGGTGTCTGTGAACTCCAGAGCTTCCTCCACGACCGCTCTGCAGGTGCCCCCAATACCGACCCGCGGCCCCCTGCCAGCCCAGCCCTTGGGCCTCGTACGCCAGACTAGACACCCCACCAATTGGCATTACAGAGTTACATACCTGGTGAGCCAGCGAGACACACGGCTCCGCCAATACCCCTCTGCCCAGCCCATCAGCACCACCCCCTAGTCCAGTCCTGTGCCCCCGCCGCTCTGCCGATGCACCTGCGTCACGACCCCCAGGACTCCCTGCTATTCCTGCCCACAGGCCTGGCCCAGGCACAGACAGTCATTCGTGCCGAAGTGGGCCATGGTTTGCCTGGCAGCTCTGGGCTGTGCCAGCCTGGGCTGATGTTCCAACCATTGACTTAGAGCCCCAGGGGCCCATCTCAGTGGAGGAGATTTTCCAGCCCTCGCTGGGGGTGGGGGGGAAATTAACTCCCAGCTCTCGACTCTTGGGCTGTTTGTGCTGGGAGGCTCCGCGGTGAGGGGACGTCTCCGGAGAAGTGGGCAGACGGGCTTTTAACCGGCTGACGAAGCAGTTATTGAACCTGCGTGGAAGAGAGGGGGAATGACTCGCAGGATCTTGGCCGTGGGCCCCATCACCACTGTCTCCGAGCATCTCCCTGTCTTGATTGTGTTTTATCATCTCACTCCCTGGGGGCCCAGCCGGCCGGCGTGTCAGCCCTGTTGGGCCACGGGCCCCGAGAGGCTGAATGATGCATCCAAGGTTACACAGGGAGTCTGTGGCAGAGCGGGAACTTGAAGCCAGGTCACTGGAGTCCCAGACTGGTGTCCTGGCCACAGGCCACCTTGCCTGCTACCAGGGCTGGATGAAACTTTAGTAAGCCTGGTGCCAAACATATTTGTGGGCCCCCACGGGACACTACAGTGGGAGCGCCGGAACCTCCCCCCAACCCCAAGAGGCTGGTCCTGCTCCTTCCACTCCCTGCCTGGGCCCAGCCACCAGGGACAGAGGCCAGGTGTACTGGGGAAAGGCACAGCAGGAGGACAGAGCCCCTCCCCTCACCAGGCCGCAGGCCAAGCAGAAATGTGGGGAGAGAGGCCGAGCGGGAGTGGAGTGAGATGGGGCCACGGTCCAAGTGTGGGCCCAGGGCCATGGCACCACTGAGGCCCTTGTAAACCCTGCCCTCCCTGGCACCTCCAGATACCCTGGTGCTGGGCCCAGCACAAACACCTGGGTAAAGACCGTGCACTGCCCACGTGAACCTCCCGGAGGCACTGTAGCAAGTCCAACACCTCTCAGCGTCCTGGCGAGGTTCATTTCTCCAGGCGTGTCCCTGTGGCTCTGCTGGAGGCGGTGGGTGCCAGGCTCTCCCTTGTCCTTGCTCTCCCATGTCCTGGGCTGATGGCCACGGCCTGTTTGTTGCTGTTTATCCCCCGCAGGTTCCTGGGCAGCGACTCCCGGGACTCCTTCTTCACCAACACCCAGAGACATTGTATTGTAAGTACAGAGAGTCTCCTGCCCCAGCCTGGCCCCGGGGCGTCCCTGTCTGGGTCCGTAGTTAACCCTCTTTCCCGTTGCTGATTCAGCTGCCTCTAGTGCTCCACGGACCTGCCACGTGGCAGGATGCCTGATTGAAATCCAGTTCTGGCCTCTAGCTCTCTAATGGGCCCATTTAAGTCCCTGGATCCAGCCCCTGCCTTTCCCCCACATCCGTGGGGAATCCCCAGTCCAGGTTCCCCCTTCGTGCCCAGCTCTGTGCTTCTGCTTCCGGGGGCCCCACAGTTGGTGGGAAGTGCTAGGACCAGTGACGGAGGAAATCTCAGGCTCCAGGGAGTGGCTGATTGCCCGAGCAAGGGTCAGGAAGGATCCCTCTGCTCTGTATGGCACCTAGCACGGGCCAAGGGGAGCGTAGGGGCAGCAGAGCCCAAGGCAGCTACTGCACTGGTGCTTCCCTGAGCCGGGGACTGTGCCCCACGAGCCGTGGGTGGGCTCTGCTGACGACCCCACTCCCCTCGGCTTCGCAGGTCTACGAGATCCTGGCTCGCACCGTCTACGGGAAGCGGAAACGCGCCGAGATCGGGATCGACCGGCTGCTGAACGAGCGGGTGTACGCCGCTGCCTTCCCGTTGCATGAGGTAGGGGCTGCCGGGGGGCCTCCCATGCTAGGATGCCAGGGAGGGAGCAGCCCCTTGAGTTGTGATGGGGGGGCTGGAGCGGGAGCCAGCCTTTGCCCCGCCTGCCCCTGGGCACCACGGAAACCCTGCCCCCTCCCTGGTTGCCCCTTGCTGTGTAAGCAGCTGAGCTCCGTTGGCTTGCCCAGGGCCCCTTCGAGACACCTGAATACGAGGTCCCCGGCAAAGCCCTGAACCCGCGCCAGGTCCTCTACCGCTTCTGGGCCCAGTGGGGCTGCTGGCGCCGGTACCAGCCCCTGGACCACATCCGCGAGTACTTCGGGGAGAAGATCGCCATCTACTTCGCCTGGCTGGGTGAGAGTCCGCCGCCTCCTCTCTTCCGCCGCCTGGCAGCCTCTGCCCCAGCGCCGCTGGTGCAGCATCCGAAGGTCCAGCATGGGACTGGGGTAGAGATCAAGGGGATTCTTCCTGGAGGCTGCTGGACACACACAGACCCGGGGTTTCTCTCTGCTCCCAGCCAGGCTCGCCCAGCCTGTGCTGCCTGGGGGCACCGCCCGGGGCTTCTTAGCGTCCTGGCCGCGCTTGGGTACTCTGCAAAGGCTGCTGGCGGGGCAGATGATCTGGAGTACCAGCGGGGGCAGGATAGGAGGCTGGAGGAGGGCATGAGCCAGGGGGTGCCATGGGGCACTCACCCAGCATCCTGACTGGTATGGAAAAAGCCATAGGGCAGGGCCACATGGGCCGTTCTCCTGGCTCTTTCCTTGGTGCTGTCACTAAGTACCAGCCAAGAGGGTGAGCTGAGGTGCCATGGGGAGGTCTGTGAATGCCTTAGTCCTGCCCCCAGGCTGCCAAGTGACGCAGGTCATCAGCTGCATTTTACACTTGGGGAAACCAAGTCACGGACAAGGGAAGGACTTACCCCAAGCCAAACAGGGAATCAGCACCAGGGGGAGAACCCAGGAGTCTTGGTGCACCACCCTTGATGGAGAGGGGAAGGGAGGGGGTCTCTGGTACCCCGTGTGGCCGTCCCCCAGGGACTGGTCTCATGTGCCCATCCCCTCTGCAGGATTCTACACGGCCTGGCTGCTCCCTGCCGCAGCCGTGGGCACCGTGGTCTTCTTCGCAGGCCTGGCTGCCATGGGAACCAACACGCCAGCGTGAGTCTGGGGGGGTGCGGTTGGAAGCACGGAGGTGGGGGGTGGGATGTGTGTGTGAAAGACAGCTGCACTCTACCCTTTCCCCTCACTCCTAATGCCCCCTCACTGGCATCCAGCCCTCAGACCCGGAGTCGTAGCAGACTCCATGCTCTTCCCCAGCCTTGAGAGGAGGGTGAGGGGCCTCCTGTGCAGCAGCGGGGGGCAGAAAGCTGACAAGTGCCGCCCCCCAGCCGTGACTCCTCTGCTCACCCTCGGCATGCTTAGCTCCAGGCCCTGGGTGCACAGATCAGTAATTCCCAGGAGACCTCCAGCCCCTTTCCCATACCATGTGGCCTAGAAGCTGTGATGGCCCCGTGCTGCCGTCTCGCAGGGCGGGTGGGGCAGGGCACTTAGCACCGCGGGAAGGGGACCCGTTCCAGCCTTCCTTCTCCTGCTGCTGAGGAGCAGGGTGCAGTGGCAGGAGACATGTTCCTCTGGCCGGCGATTTCCATTGACCCTTCCTGAAGGAAAAACCAACCCAACTTCCACAAAGCGGGTGGGGGGCGCTATGGGGTGCTATGGGGGGCTGCAGGGGCTACTACAGCAGCTCCCATCATGCTGTGCTCCCAGGTTTAGCAAAAAAGAGGGGTGTGAAACGGAGGGGGCTTTCGTATGTGATGCATGGATAGAAGGATGGGTGACTGGTTGGGTAGGTGATGAATGGGTGGGTAGGGGATGATGGGTAGATGGCTGGATGTGTGAATGGATGGACAGGTGGGTGGATGATAGAGGTGAAGACGGACGGATGGACGGGTGGATGGACAGATGTTGAATGTGGTGATGGATGGATGGGGTGGATGGATGGATGGATGGGCAGGTGGATGATGAATGTGAAGATGGATGGACGGGTGTGTGAATGGACGAGCGGGTGGCTGGATGGAGGTGAAGGTGGTGGATGGAGGTGAAGGCGGATGGACGGGCGGCTCTTCTGGGCTGACATCACGATGCCGAGCCTGGCGAAACTGAGCTCCGTCTCTGGGGTAGGCACTGTCAGATGCTAGGTGGCCTCTGCCCGAGCTGTTCTCCCAGCCCCAGTTAGAGGCTGCAGGAGTTCGGGGCACTTACTGCTGACTCCATCCCAGGCTGTTCTGGAGCCCTCTGACTATAATTACCTGTGCAAGAACATGTGCATTCATGTGTGTTTGTGCAGACACACGCATGTTTGTATGTGTAGCTGTGTGCACGTGTGGCGGTGCATGTGGGTACCTGTGCATGCGTGTGCATCTACGTGGGAGTGCTTGGTGAAGTGCTAGCCCCGTGCTTCTGTTCAGCAGCCATATGCTCCACTAACCCAGCCTGTGCTGGCTCCCCCAGGCAGGAGATCTGCCAGAGCGGAGGCCAGTTCCTCATGTGTCCCCTGTGCGACACGTGTGAGACCTGGAACATCTCAGAGATCTGCCCCATGGCTAAGGTAAGGCTGCTCAGGGGTGATGCAGGCCGGGCCCAGCCCCTGCTGCTCAAGGGGGCTCGATTCTGGGGGCTCCCCCAGAGAGTAAGAGGAAATCCCACGTTTGGGGTTTTCTCCGCACAGACGCCCGTGAATCCATGCTCTGGAGCGTCCGCTGGGGTGCTGCGGGGAGGGGGTGGAATCTCAGACCACAGGGCAGCTGCCGGCTACTCCACTCCCAGCGCTGCAGGACATGCCGTGTGGGGCAGGCCCCAGGAGCTAGTGCCAGCCTCTGCCAGCTCACGGTGTAGGAGCGCTGGCTCAAGGAGAAGGTCCAGCGACCCCAGGGCTAGCAGGAGGCACCGTAGGGAGCAATGCTAGAGGTCTGAGACAGAGGTGGTGAAGATGTAAAGGCGCATGCCGGGGGAAGGGCTTTTGACGAGGCCGGGCCCCCTCTGTTCTGTGCCCCTACAGGTGGGTTACCTGTTTGACCACCCCGGGACAGTTTTCTTCAGCATCTTCATGTCCTTCTGGGCAGTGACCTTTCTGGAGTACTGGAAGAGGAAGAACGCCACGCTGGCTCACCACTGGGACTGCATGGACTTCCAAGAGGAGGAGGTGTGTTCCCCAGGCCATCCATCCGCCACATCGAGCTCTGTCCGTCTGCCGCCAGCCCTCCTCACTGCACAGGATGCGGGCAGGCGAGCATGAGCGTGCGCACGCGCATTACACAGATTCCCAGGGGAGCGGGGAGCCTCTCCCTTTCTTCCCTGAGGACAGAGGGGGCTGTGGCTGGACACACGTCTCCACCCCCCACCCCAAAGCACAGGCACGGACCAATAGAGTTTAAGGAGACTCTGTCTTCAGGCCTCCAACCACTAGCCGCACCAGGCCCAGACAGGGAAGCAGAGCTGAGCGCAGTGAGGCACAGACTTCCCAGTGGTGGCACAGGGTTGGCAGATGTCAATGTACCCCCTATATCCCCCTCAGTGGCCCACCAAGGGCCCCCACCCTCAGGCTTCTGCTCCCCAGCCGTCACCTCCCTTGGGCGGAAACCCGCGTCTCTCCCTGCTGACCGGGGTATTTCCAGGCTGCGCAGCCCTCTGCTTACACTGTGCTCTTGCCCAGCAAGGAGGCTGCTTTGTGCCCCACGTCAGCACTTGCTCTCTCTCCAGAGGCTATAAACCATGCGTTGCCCACACTTACACGTTACCACCCAGCTCTTTCTGAGCAGGCGCATTGATTCCTAAGGTGAAAGCATTGCAGAGAAAATCTATTAAAAACCATAAAGGAACATGCACATGTGCTAGACAGCTGAGCGGAGATCCCCCCCCTCACTCTAACCTGGCTCTGGTTCCTGATTCGTCCTGCAACCCCACCCAGCGCTTTCCCCTGGGGACACAAGTTCCTCACAGCTTGAGCTCAGAACTAGCACCCCAGGAGTGGCAGAGTCACCCCTTTATCCCCTCTTGGTCTTTGGAGAGACCCTGAATAGGGAATGAGCGGACAAAAGGCCCCTTCCCAGGATGATGTGCCAAAAGGAGCCTTTGCGTGTTCCTCTTCCTAGAGATTTCCTGGGGAACCTACTTCAGCCTTGTCTGCTCCATTGTTTTAACAGAGTTCTCCGAAGCATGTAAACTGCCCAGGGTTTGCATCGGCCTTGTTCCCTCCTGAAAAGCGGCCACATGCCGCCCCACAATAGGACACAAACTCTGGCCTTTAATACTGGGAACGCCCAAGATCCTTCAACTTAACTCAGCCAGGTTTGTCCAGGCGATTGCAAGGTGTGGTCACACCTGTCATGGCTGGCACCTACAGATGCCCAGAAGAGTCCAGCAGAGCCAGTTCTCCCCCTGGTGGGGATGTCCTAGGAGGGGGAACCACATTAGTCACGCCTGACTAAGCCTGCCTAAATCTCCCTCTTGCTCTGTCTCCTCCCTGCAGGAGCGGCCCCGGCCTGAGTTCGCTGCCAGGGCCCCGTGGATGGAGCAGAACCCCATCACTGGGGTGAAGGAGCCGTATTTCCCGGCGCGGGACCGCCTCTCCCGCATCCTGACGGGCTCCATGGCCATTGTTGTCATGGTAAGGAGGGTGGGGCAAGGGCTGACGTTCCCTGCCCGGGAGAGGTGGAGACGGGCCTGTGTGGGAGGCTGCTCTTTGACCCGTCTGGCTGGAGATCAAATTTGTAGCCCCCTGGCCATGGCCCTGGACAGGAGGCAACCAGCGCAGGTATCAGAGCTTGGGTCAGAAGCTGCCCGGGGACATCAGAGACACCCGTACCTTCAGGGAGAGGAGGTGCTGCTGGCAATTCCCATCGCAGACCTTTTCTCTTCTCTCCTGCTAGCCAGGGCGCAGGCATCTGGCCCCGAACACAACTCTGCTGCCTCCTATCCTGGGCTGGTCCCCAAGGCCAGCCTTCCTCTCCAGCCGGGACTGAGACCCAACAACTCGTCTCACTCTGGCCAGCGCAATGGCTACCACACGGTGGTGGAGACTTTAGTCACCACTGGCGTGGGGGCAGTTTCGGCGCAAAGGGCCCCGTGTCCTGTTCCTGATCCCCTGAGGCCTTTGCCCCCTGCGCAGAGCATAGGGGACCCCAGTGGAGCTGGGAAGCACGGGAGGGGTTGTGAGGGAGGCCCCCAGACGTGGGCTGGGTGCTGACAGCTTTGGGCGTTAGCAGGCGCAGCAAAGGGAACGGAATGGGCAGCGCCTGGTCTGGTGTCACTTCCAGCTTCCCCCAGCAGGAGTCACTCTACTGACGCCCCCCCATTAAAGGAGCCCCTGGCGCAGGTGGGAAGGTTGCATTGTCTGTCTCCACGTGCCATCTGGCTGCTTTCAGCCGGCTGGGATGGGCTCCTCCCACCAGGAGAACGGGAGCTTCTCGGCGCGCGGAGAAGGAGCCTGGTGGGGTGACAAAGTTGGGCCGAGACCCGTATGAGGTTGTTAACACCTCCACCGGACACCCCTCACTTCACCCAGCCCCACAGGAGAACTGAGCCCAGGAGTTGCCCTGAGCCCACGGCAAGCTGGGCCGGGCATTGGGAGCTTGGGGAGGCTCAAACCCTGCATCTCCCTGGCACGTAGGAGTAGTCCGAGCCAGGGCGCTCCCCAAGTCCAGCGCTGGGCGGTCCGGCTCCTGCCGCTGAAGCCTGTTTCCCCTTGCCCCCCACCCCCCAGCTGTGCGTGGTGATGATCTTCCTGGTCTCGGTGATCATGTACCGTGGCATCGTCAGTGTCATGATGTACCACACGGGCAACGTCGTCCTGATGACCCAGGTGAGTCCTGTGCCCTGTGGGGACCCAGAAGCCCCCACCCCGGAGAGCCCTGTCCGGTGAGTGCCGAGGGAGGGAGTGCTGCTGGTCGCTGGGTGGGAGCCCAGCTTTGGTCCAGCGGTGTCAGCCAGCTGCTGGGCGCTGAGCTCCTCAGGCCGTGAGTGCTGGAGCCCTGGCGAGGGCTGTGCAACCGCACCCAGAAGATCCGTGCCAGGGCTCAGCTGGACGCAGGGCCGGGTGATGGGGGTCCTGGCTACTGCTGTGGCGAGGCCCATCCAGACGCGCTGTCCCAAATTGTTCTCGCTGGAATGCTGAGCCTTAGAGCAGAAAGTGGCTAGTGCACTGGACTGGGACTCAGGAGACCCGGTTCTAGCCCTGGCTCTGTGCCTCAGTTTCCCCATCTGTATAATGGAGCCCGCCTGTGTGAAGTGCTTTGGGAGCTGACACTGGCTAGGGGCCAGAGTGAGTCGTGACCCTGGAAGCTCCCGGGGCTGGCATGGCTCCTGGGAGGGGAGCGTGTTGCTTGTCTCACTGTTTTGCAGGCGGGGAACATTGCGAACATCAGCAGCACCCTGGTGAACCTGGCGCTGATTCTCCTCATGAGCCAGGTCTACACTGCCCTGGCAGAGAAGCTCACCAGGTGGGGTGAGTAGGAGGGCAAAGGCCCTGCTCCTATTGTCCTGCAGAGACCTCAGCCTAGGCCCTGGTGCTGAGCTGAGGGCGAGAGGCTTCTCACTTTCGGGGCCGCTGGGGCTTGAAGGGCCGGATGGTGCCATCCCAAGACACGCTGCCCAAGGGTGAGCTCTGGTGGACACACTGCACCTGTGCAAAGGCCGTGCTGGGCGGGTGTGGCGGGGCAGGGGCAGGGCTCGGGGAAGGGTTGTATGGCAGATCCAAGCTGTGCTGAAGTAAATACGGTTCCTCCAGCCCAAGCCAATTCAGCTGCAGAGACCTTGGCACCTTCCTGAGGGACTTTACCCTGCGTGGGAGGAGGGGACGGGCTCTCCGGGACCCACCCGGCTGGTCACTCCCACCGGGATAAGCTCTGCACCGAGGTCACCGATGGGCCTATAGAATTTGTGAATGGCTGATGCACTTTCCACTGGTCTGTGCAGGTCACCGAATGCCCCTGCAAGTGCCTGAATCTTTTCCATGGCCTGGTCAGCTAATAGCCCCTGTCAGCGTATTCCCCGCTGGAGAGAGAACATCATGCAATAGGCACCAGACTCCCCCAGCTACCGACTGTGTAACAAGCCTCCCGCCACCGGTCCTCAACAGGGATTGAACCTGAGGCATTCAGTGCCCAAAAGAGCCTTTCCCGCTTGAGCTAAAGGAGCGGCTCCATAAGCTAGTAGCGATAGTAGTCTCTTACCCTCTTAGATGGACCAGTCACTAGAGCGGGACAAACACCCCTGCTCCTGTAGTGCGGGGTCCACGTGGACATGCATTAGTCCTGTGGCTGGCTCAGCCCTGATGGCAGAGCTGTGGCTGGAAATCCTGGAAGGCCTAGGCGCTGGTGTGCGCCGGGGATGGCTCACATGTGGAGTGAGGGGTGCTGGCATCCTCAGTAGCAGAGAGCCACATGGGTGGGAGGCGACGCTTCTTCCCATAGCCTCACGTCCGCTAGGCCAGGGAGCTGACTGGCTAGTGTGGCCGCTGGGCCGTGCACATGCGTGACTTGCTGAGGCTGGCCCCTTGTGTCCCCTCGGCAGAGATGCACCGGACCCAGACTCTGCACGAGGACGCCTTCACTTTCAAAGTCTTCATCTTCCAGTTCGTCAACTTCTACTCCTCCCCCTTCTACGTGGCCTTCTTCAAAGGCAGGTGCGAGACGAGGTGCTGCGCCCGGCTGTGCGCGTGGGGACAGGGTGCCGGGGATTACACGTGACACAGACCAGTCCGGGGGTTCCCTGGGGCAGGGCGGGAGGGGACCGGCGTAGCCACGTGTGCTGGTAGCAAGGAGCTGGGCTCCAGGAGCAGAACATAGAGATGTTATGTCCCTGAGCCACGTGGGGCTATGAGAGGCGCCATGTTCCACTGAACGGACACGAACAACGCGTGACGCCAGTAAGCATGCACAGCATGTGTGGCACATGTAAGTGTGCACGGCACACACAGTGCATGCACAAGCCGGAAATGTGCATGCCACGTGAGTGTATTACATGATGGCCTAGGCACCTATACATGTACATGCAAGAATCCGTGGCGCATGTCAGCATGCATGACACATATGGCAACATGCACTGTGCATGGCACACATTCACATGCTGGTGAATGTGCGGTATATTGTGTTACCCCTAATTCTGTGACTTCCAAACGCTGTTAGACGCCGTTCTGACACTGGTCATGGAGAGAGATTCTGGGCACAGGCGACTGCCTCTTGCCACCCCCTCCCGTGGAGAGGAACCCCTGCCAACCTCCCAATTCAATCACATCCTGTGTAGGGCGGGAGTGGACCCAAGGTGCGCAGTGATCAGCCAGGGAGGAATGATGTGGTTACCGTGGGAGGACAAACAGCAGATGTGACTCATCTGCGGAACATCTGGCTGCGCCAGTCATGCCCAGGATCGCAGTGCCATGTGTCTGCAGGCACCCCTGCACAATGGATGCGTTGTTCAGCTGTGGGCTTGGAGATTCCCCCCATAACCACACGTGGGCAAGGTTTATGAATGCACCATTGAATCGCTCGCTCCCCATCAAACTGCTGTGCGCTCTTCCAGTGGCTCCTTGCGGTGGTTGCCATGATGCTCTATTATTATCAATACATAATAGATTATATTAGAAGCCCCCTTCCCCCCTCCCCATCATCTGAAAGAGGGTCAGGTCCCCGAGGGGCTTTGCATAACCAGCCAGCTGGCTGGCTCCGAGATACAGCCTCCCTGCTCTCCCTGCCATGGCTGAAATTCTTTGGAACAGATGAATTAGCATCTAATTTATGTTTTAAAAAATCCCAGACCTGCTGGGTGTCTTGATTTCAGTCTCCCCTTGCTGGAGCGAAAGTCAGATTGGTTCTGGAGCTGGAAGCTGACAGACCAAAATCCTGCCCTACCCAGGGTTCAAACCCACAGCCTTGAACCCTGACCCCACAAACATGGACCCATGCAAAATCCAGGCAGTTGGGGGGAAAAGTGAAGGGATTAAATCTACCTCCTTTCCAGGGAGGGGCAGCTGATGCCTTGGGGGCCCTGTCTGTGGGACAGGCTGGGCAAGGGCAAGGAGATGCGGGGCCAGAGGGTATGGCTAGGGTGTCTGCGCTGCTCTGCATAGCACAGGCCATAGGATGTGGCACCCTGTGCTGAACCCATGCAGTTGTGTTTGGTGAAAGTATCCGCCAGGAAGGCAGCCGGGCTGGCTCTGTGGCCCTAAGGAGATGGAGAACCCCACCCCATCCCTTCAGCAGTCTGTCCCAGTGGTTAGGCACTGAGAAATGAGCAAGGCAATGCCTGCCCTGCCCCTGATCAGAGAAACAACTAACTGGCCATCTCCTGTCCCCCCAGGTTTGTGGGGTACCCTGGGCAGTACGGCACGCTGTTTGGCCTGAGAAATGAGGAGGTGAGTATCCGGGGCGGAGGACACCACAGGGAGACTGCTATTATTTGTATTACCAGAGCTGTGGCCCAGCACTCCATGGTGCTAGGTGCTGTACAAACCCAGAACAAAGAGCTGGTCCCTGTTCCAAAGAGCTTAGATGGTTTGTCCTTTATCAGCTAGACTCACTGTTTCCATTGCGTCCCTCCACCCCATCCTCCGCACTCCCAGCCCTTAGGAGACGTTCCTCTTGTCGCCCACCACAGCGGCCAAGAGGGCCCCGCTGGGCTTCCTGGGATGCTGCCCGCGGCCAGGAAGACATTTCCACCCATGACAGATCACTGCACCATTGCGTCTGGCAGTGGCCGCTCTCGGAGATGGGATCCAGGCCCAGCTGGACCCCTGGATGGGGGCTCGGATGCTATGAGTCTGTTGGGGCTGCCAGCGGGCGAGGCCATGCGATCCTAGCTGATCTCCTGGCCTGCACTGGGAGCATGTGGGGCAGGACTTCCCGAGACTCACGTCTCTCTCCCTCAGGCTGGGTTGTTCTGCACCAGGGGAAGTGCTGGGGGCTGCAGGCCGAGCCCGTTGCTGAGCTAACCCAGGCCAGGTGAGCTGGCCCTTTGCTCCCAGCCTGAGCCGCTGTGTGCATCTGTCTCTCCTGACTCCTGCAGTGCGGCCCTGGGGGGTGCCTGATCGAACTGGCGCAGCAGCTGTTCATCATCATGGTGGGGAAGCAGATCATCAGTAACATCCAGGAGTTCGTCATCCCGTGAGTGCCCAGCGGAGCCCTGGGGATGGGGGCAGCCGTGGGGCCATGGAAGGAAAACAGACTGCATAGCATTAGGAGGCCAGGCACTCTTGGGGCTGTGTTGGGCACACCTGTCCCAGACCTAGAGCTGGGAACCATCAGGGCAGCACAGGCAGGAGCCAGAAGGCGTGGGGTGGGCCAGGCTTGTGAGTGACCGCAGCGTTTGGTTACAGACAGGTACCTGCATGCATCCTGCCACTCAGGCCCTGGAAAAGGAGGTTTCCAGGGCTGATCTGGGGCCTGATCCATATGGCCCAGAAATCCAGCCAGGGTTTCTCCTCTTGCCATGCCTAGGGGCTGCCTTAGAGGCTCTGGCACTGACCCAGCTCTAGCAGAAGGCAGTTTCCACCTGTGATGGCTGCGGGGAAATCCTGGACAGCAGCTTGGCGCCCCTGTGATATAGATTAAGGTGCAGCCCGAGGCCATGTGCCTGGCTCCCTCTGGCTGTTATCAAAACAGCCGCCACCCTCCATGCATGCACAGGCAGAACCAGCTTCCCCTCTCTGCAGCAAGCTGAAGGCCTGGTGGCAGAAGCGCGAGCTGGCCAGGGCGCGGGGCGCGCAGATCTGCCAGGAGCCCCCACGCTGGGAGGAGGACTACGAGCTGATCCAGTGCGAGGGGCTCTTTGAAGAGTACTTGGAGATGGGTGAGTGAGGGGGTGCGGCCGGCTGCGTTGGGAGAAGCGCTGGAAGCTGGCTCCTGCCTCCCGGCAGCTGATGGCCAGTGACTCTGGCTCGGCCTGCGTGGAAATACCAGGCTGCAGGCCGCGTGAGCACCAGCCTTAACGAATAAATGCAGGGAGCTTTGTGCCCTTCCCCACTGCTGGAGGGTGGCCAGGACGGGGGATGTTTGATTTATAAGCCACTTGCAGAAGGGAGCACTGATGGGAGCAGGGCAGATGTGCTGGCTGTGAAGGGGGAGCTCCCAGGTACCCCAGTTTCAGCCTGTCCCAATGGGCGGTGATGTAGGGAGCAGGGCAGGAGTACGGGCAAAGGGGGAGCTCCCAGCTGCCCCACTCCCATCCCTCCCAGCAGGAGGCGCTCCGTGGGACTGCGCCGCAGAGCGGGTGATGGGGGTGCTCCCTGCAGAGGATGGTGCTGGCAGATCCGGGTTGAGCACCCTCCTGTAGGGCGGCTGTCTCACGCCCTGCTCCCTTGGGCTCCCAGTGCTGCAGTTTGGGTTCACCACGATCTTCGTGGCCGCCTTCCCTCTGGCTCCGCTCTTCGCGCTGCTCAATAACTGGGTGGAGATTCGCCTGGATGCCCAGAAGTTTGTGTGTGAGTACCGGCGCCCGGTGGCCTACCGCGCCCAGGACATCGGGGTCTGGTTCTTCATCCTGGAGGTCCTGGCTCAGATCTCTGTCGTCGTCAACGTGAGTGTGGAGGCGGTTTCTCAGAGGCCAGTCCCAGTGCCCTGACAGGTTTCCCAGCCACAGCTGGGATAATCCCTAGACCAGGCGCTCAGCAGCCCCCATGGCCAGGAACAATCCAGTACCCTTTCCTCTTGACCCACCCACCGCTGGGCCTGCCCGTCCTATGCCCTGCTGACTCCCTGAGCATGGGACAAAGTCTGGTGGCTGAAGGAGCAGTGAAGATGGGGCTGGATTTTGCCCAGTCTGCCTGCGGGATGGCCTCTGAAGACAGGAGGTTGCCAGAGCAGGGTACCATCTGCCCCAGCTTTCCCTGCACTTTGTGCCTTGCTTCTCTGTCCAGGTGCTGGGGGTGGGAGGAGCTCCTGTCCCTATGGCACCCTCCTGTGCTCCCACTTGTCTCCCTGTGGCACTCAATCTCCCTCTCCCGTCTCTCTGCCACCTGCCTCCTTCCATCTGGTCTTAGATGACGTGAGAGACAAGGTTCTTTGACAGGGTAACAAGCCTTGTGGCTAGGGGGATGTATCTCGACTTCAGTTCGGCTTTTGATACTGTCTCACATGATCTTCTCCTAAACAAACTAGAGAAATACAGCCTAGCTGAACCTGCTGTAGGGTGGATGTATGACTGGCTGGAGAACCGTACTCAGTGAGTAGTTAGCAATGATTCACAACCGAGCGGGAAGGGCCTACTGAGGGGGTCCCACAGGGATCTGTCCTGGGTCCGCTTCTAGTCAATATCTTCATAAGTGATTTGGACAATGGCCTAGATTCCACTTAGAAAGTCTGCGGATGATGCCAAACTGGGAGGGGTTGCAAATGCTGTGGAGGACAGGATTAGAATTCAAAATGATCTTGACAAACTGGAGAAATGGTCTGAAATGAATAGAGTGAAATTCAGCAAGGACAAATGGAAGGAACAATCACATACAAAATGGGCAATGCTTGCCTAGGAAGGAGTCCCGTGGAAAGGGATCTGGGTTATAGTGGATCACAAACTAAATATGAGTCATCAAAAAGCATCAGTCTGGGATGTATGAGCAGGAGGGTTGTAAACAAGACACGAGAAGTAATTTTCCCACTGGAGTACTGTGTCCAGTTCTGGGCACCACATTTCAGGCAAGATGTGGACAAACTGGAGAAAGTCCAGAGAAGAGCAACAGAAATGATGAAAGGTCTAGAAGACATGACCTATGAGGGAAGATTGAAAAAAATGGGTTTGTTTAGTCTGGAGAAGAGAAGACTGAGATGGGACAAGGTAACAGCTTTCAAGTACATAAAAGGTTGTTACAAGGAGGGAGAAAAATTGTTCTCCTTAACCCCTGAGCATAGGGCAAGAAGCAATGGGCTTAAATTGCAGCAAGGGCAGTTCAGGTTGGATGTTAGGAAAAACTTCCTAACTGTCAGGGTAGTCACGGACTGGAAGAAATTACCTAGGGTGGTTGGGGAATCTCCATCATGGCAGATTTTTAAGAGCAGGTTGGACCGACACCTGCCAGAACAGGTCTATATGATACTTAGTCCTGCCTCAGTGCAGGGGATGGACTAGATGGTCTCTCGAGGTCCCTTCTACGTCTCCATCTCTGATTCTGTGCAGTCCCTGAAACCTGCACTGATTTGGCCACTCTCCTCCCGAGAGCTAGGCTGCCCCCAGCCAGCTGTGGGGGGCCGGTGTTTCCCTCCTTCATGGCTCCCTGAGGCCTGAGCCCCCAGACACCCCTGAGGCAGTGCCCTGCGCCCCATGGCAGGGAACATCAGCTCAGGGGGGTGGTGCTGTTCTCCTCACCCCCATGGAGAGGTGGGCTCGGGGTCTGGCCCTGTAACCCTGTCCTTTGCACACGCAGGCCTTCCTCATCGCCTTCACCTCGGATTTCCTGCCCCGACTCCTGTACCAGTACGAACACGACAGCCAGCTGCAGGGCTACGTCAACTTCACTCTGGCCTACTCCCCCCTGCCGTACGTGGCCGCCAGCAACCACACCATGTGCAGGTGCCAGGTTTGGAGGCGGGGGAGGTCAGATGGGAGTTGGTGGGAAGGATAATGGGGGAGAAGGGGCAATGGGAAGGAGATGGTGGGTGGGAGAGGTGGTGGGAAGGGAGATGGGGACAATGGGGAAAGGGAAGGGACAGCAGGAGAGGGATATGAAGGGGGAGGGGGAAGGAAATGGGGGAGGGACACCAGTAGGGGGATGGGGTGACAGGGGAGGGGAGGACGATGGGGAGTTGCAGGTAAGACCCTTCTCTCCCCAGCCCCCTTCCGTCCCCAGTTGAGAAGGACAAAACCCATTTTTAGAGGTTTAGCTGGGGCTGCGGCTGGAGCCGTTCACCTCCAGGTCCCTGGGTCAAATGAGGCTGGGGCTGGTAGCAATGGACAGCAACTTGCCCCGGCAGCGGTTCTGGGGCTTGAGTGAGATGAGTTTGGTTGGTCTCAGCCCAGTTCCCAAGGGGCGGCTCCCGGGCACCAGCTGGCCACTCGCTGGCGGATCAGCAGGGACCCAGGGCTGAATGGGTCTGACCTCCCCACTTGCCCCCTAGAGGGGCTCTAGGTTGGGGGGATGGAGCGTGGGAGCTGCTGCGGCTGTGCAGATAAATGGGGGGGACTGTCAGTCAAGTACCTTTCCCCATCCCCCACCCAAGAGAGGCCCATGAGTAGGGGACCGAGCCAGCCCCCCTAAGCTGCTGCCCTTCTGTCCAGGTACACAGCCTTCCGCGATGCCACTGGGAATTACACCCTTTTCTACTGGAAGCTGCTGGCCATTCGCTTGGGCTTCATCATCGCTTTTGAGGTGAGGCGTGGTTGGCACTGTGCTGGGCTCAGCCTGAGAGCAAGGTGGGGAGCAGGTGGGCTGCTCCTTCTACTCTGCTCTGTCCCTTTAGGGTCCTAGACCCTGCCCATCACCCCGGTATCTAAATACCAACATGCTCCAAGTCCAGCACTTACTCCTCCGGCCACCTCTCCAGCCATTCCTCCGTTTGTCGCTTTTCTCTGGTGCCCCCAGCCTAGCCCCAAAGCACCTAGCAGAGTCGTCTCCTGCTGTTCTCCCTCCCCTGGCTAGAGGAGACTTCGAGTGATGGCTCATTTCTTTCCAAGTGGATCACAATTGCTTTCAAGGGCCGAGGAACCAGTCTGGACGCACAAATCTCACCCCGACACCCCGCTTGGATCATCCCGAGCTGTGGATCCTCTCCAAGGGCCAGAAAAGTTCTTTCCTGCTCTGTCTCAGTTATTTTGCATTTTCACCTCACTCCTCCTTCCCCCGCTCCATCCAGAGACACAGGCACCATGGCTGGGGCAGCTGGCTATTCAGCATGCCCATCAGGTGACGATGAATCTGTGCTGGGTATCCAAGTCCAGCTCAAGCAGAGGCTCCGGGAATCTGGCGAGAGGCTGTTACTGTTATTTGGATTTATTCGTGCTACTGTCGCACTTAGGAGCCCTGGTCACAGCTCACAACCCCACCATGCCAGGCGCTGCACGGACACTGAACAGACACTCTCCCTGCCCCTGGGGGTTTGGTATGAAGTTCCCAGCATCCAGGAATGTAGAGTCTTGCTTGGGTGGCGAACGTGGAGGTGCTGAAGACAGGCAGTCACCCGCTGGGAGTGGAGGGACATTGACTGGGGATGTTTCTGAACAGGGCTGGGCCAAGACCTTGTGAATCAAAGGGGAAGGGATGGGCAACACTTAGTGTGGCCTGAAGGGTAGGGGGCTGGGTCCAGGCCACGGTTAGCACCCTGCCTACTGTTTAAAGATTTCTCAGCGAATTGCCCGGTAGCTTGCAGCTGCTGCTCTCTGGGGGGCTGCTGGAGAGCCCTCTTTTACTGTAGGACTGGGATCTACATAGCCGACAGGGCCCCCCCTTTGCTGTAGTGTCTGAACCCCACACGATCTTCCAGGTGTCTGTCCTCATGACTTCCTGTGAGCAGGGCAGGGCTATTATCCCCACTGCACAGATGGGGAGCTGAGGCCCAACAAGGGCTTTAACCACTGGGCTAGCCTTCCCTTCTGGCCAGGACTAACAGGATAGAGATAATTTAGGCATTTCGCATGGAACCTCTTTGAATCTCGTCTTTTCTTGTTTTTCATGTGCCTTGCTCCTCTGTCCATCTGTCCCTGCTTCTCACTTTCTGTCCATCTGTCCTTGCCTCCCTCAACGTTCTCACCTTGCCGCTTTCCCCTCCTCTCCCCCCTCCCTACCAGCATGTGGTCTTTTTCTTCCTGCGCCTCATCGACTGGATGGTGCCCGATGTCCCGGAATCACTGGAGCTGAAGATCAAGCGGGAGCGCTACTTAGCCAAGCAGGCACTGGCCGACAACCAGGACATGCTGCTGACGGTGAGTCGCGACTCAGCTTTTCCAGGTCAGTGTGCAAGGAGCCTGCAGACGTGTGTCCATCCCCGTCCCTCTGAAATAGACGTAGGCTAGCAAGTGATTCACAGGAGACCCACGGAGTGGGAGGCAAGGATGTCCTGGTCTGTCCCCAAATGTAGAATCTCTCTGCCTCTCACTGTCATTCAATCAATGTGCCAGGCCTCCCTCTGCCAGCTGTTCCTCTGGCACAGGCTCTCTGCGATGGCACGTCAGGAGAGACTGATTTTTGTTCTGCGGTAACTTAGCAAAGTGAGGAACTCAGAGCGCTGGCTACTGCAGGGCATAATGTGGACAAGAGTGTGAGATTCCACACGCACAGCTCTGACCATCTGTCCAGTCCGGTCCCCCCAGCTCTGCTGATACCCCTCAGCTCACCCCACTCTTCCAGGCCTGGGTCCTCCCCACCACTCTCTGCTGATAGCCTTCAATCGCCACCTGCAGCTCCCCTGCTTTCCCAGCCCGGGGCCTCCCTTAGGCACCGGTGCCTGCTCTGCAATACGGGCAATCTGTGATATGGGCAAATGTCTGCCAAGTCTGTATCACCTGCGAGCTGAGTCCGTTTTGACACCAGATCGCTGAGAGTAATGAGCTCCTGCCTGAGCCCACCGGGCGCCAGCTGGCCCGTGATAGAGCGCCCCACTTCCTGTCACAAAGCTGGTGTGATCCGATTGGCCGCTTCAGGATGTGGCCGTTGGGATTGGGTGGCATCCTCACTAGATCCTGCAAAGTGGGTGCTTGCCGGTCCCTAGAGGTCTGCGGGCCAGATGCCTACAGATGAACTTCAATTCCTGGGTCACACCCTATTCTTAAAAGGAAGTGCGGCAAACGCCATCATCAGCTGCCCTAGTGGAGAGGCCAAGGATCAAGCGGGCTGCAGTCCGATCTCCCCTCTCAGCCCTAGCAAGGCTTGGAGTAGATTCGCTCTCAGGCACATCAGCAGGGCCGTGCGGGGGAATCCTGCTTTCACAGCCAGAGCTGTGGGTGCAGCAAGAATGCCAGCCGCCAGGGCTGTTGTTCCCCACCTGCCTGCTGTATAAATAGAACTGAACTGCACACCTGGGGGAGCCCAGAGATTCCCAAGTGAGCGACAGCTTCCTCCAAGGGGCAGACTCCTAGCGTTTGCTCGGGACGGGGATGGAGCCCCGGCGGAGCTGAGAACACCGGAGTCTGGGGAACGGTCAGGCCAGGTCCAGCGTGTACAGCTCAGGCCTGTGTTTTCGCTCCAGGTTTGTGTCAAACTCCAGGCTCCTTTAGGGTTGCCAGTTTGGGTTGGATGTAATCCTGGAGGTTAATCTTCAATTAAAGATTAATCTCTAATTCCTGGAGACTCCAGGACAGCCCTGGAGGGCCGGCAACCCTCCTAGGCTCCTTCCCCACCATGTGCCTTTGAAATAGACGAGTCTTACAACCCAGGTGGGCAAGGAGCCTCCCTTGAGGCCAACACTGTAGTGTTGCCCCCTTAGCCGTGGGCAGGACCATCACCCCGGGCTGCAGACGCTCCCCAGAAGAGCCTTGTTTCCCTTTGAGTTAGACCCAGGGTCCGTTTCTGTCAGGACAGTGAGCTCTCATTCTCCTGCCTTGGTTGGGTGTTGGCGCCATGGGGCAGAGGCAGGGCGTGGCCCAGTCTAGTGCAGCCCTGGGCTGTGGCTGACCCACTCCGAAATAGGGCAGTGGCAGCTGTGGCTTCTAGCCCCCGAGCGACTCCGAGGTGGTTTCCCAGTCAGCGGCAGAGCCAGATGTTTTGGGGGGATCTCTGCTTTGTAGTAAGCAAGGCAGCTGCCATCGGGAGGGCGTCTGTAGCTCACGGGATAACCAGCTCTCATGGCATGGCGTGACCTGCCCTTCTGTGTTTGTGGGGCTGCTACTTAAATATGCCATAGATATTTATATCCATGCCCCACACGTGTGCGAGCGTAGGGTACGTGCCAGAGCCTGCCACTGGGTAGCAGGGTCGGGGCATCTGGGCTCTGAACTGAGCGTGCCGCTCTGATCTATAGGGCTCAGTCTGTCCCTTGTCCCCTCCTCCTCTGCCTGCTGTGTCACCTCCTGCTTGGCTCTGCCTCACTTTGCCATGAGGAGGCAGCTTTGTTTTTACTGGCCGGCTCATTTCCATCACTGCCCCGGACTCCAGGATCCTCCTCAGGCAAAACAAACTGTGGTCTTGGCTTTCCCTGCAGCTGTCCTGGGGTGGGGTCTGTACTAAGGGCAGGCCAAGTGACTAACCTGGCCTGGATCTCTTGCCTCACCAGGAATTGGCTCTGGGGGCTGCCCTGGGGGGATCCTGAGCTAGAATCCAGCACCCCCAGGAGGGGGACGCTGGGAGCAGCTCCTGCCACTATTTCTAGCTGGTCGTTGCTTGCTGTGGTGTGTGTGTTGTGCTGTGTTGTGCTGTGTTGTGTTGTGTGTGTGCAATACACACTGTGATAAAGTCAGGATGGACAGCTTTAAAAGGGTGTGCTGGGGCCAGTATGAGGGCCCGAAAGGGTTAAAAACTCACAGCAGGGCAATTAAAGGCACCTGGACCCAATGAAGGGCAGGGCCAGGGGTATTTAAACCCTGCCTTCCCTAAAAGAGGGGGAGGGAGCAAATGGAGGGGAAGCTGCAAGAAGGTGTGGAGTAGCTGGAGGAGAAGGTCCCCTTCCAGGCCAGGAGACAGAGCTCCTCTAAAGCCAGGGAGATGAGCTAGCCGGGGGCACCCTAGCCCACAAGCAGAGGTAAAGCGTGAGACCCACCAGGGGAGGCTGGCAGTTTGCCACAGCCATCTCACCTCTTTGCCTGGGCTCGCTCATGACAGCCCCCCTGTTCCCTGGCCGTGGGGTGAGTGTCCCCGTCCCAACACTCCATCCGTTTGCACCAGTGGCCCTGCTGCTGGACCACTGCGGGGTGGGCTTGATGATGTTGCCACCTTAATGCTACAGGGAGCTGTGTGCTGGGGGGCACCTGCCGGCCCTCCCTGCCCCCGGGCCTCCACACCAAGTTGCTCCTCCCTCTTTGTTCCCATTTTGCCCTGGTTGTGATCGATCCAGTTTGTTAGGGTAGCACCCAGGGACTAACCGAGATCCAGGTCCCACTGTGCTAAGTGCTGGACAGTCCCCAACCCACTGAACTGGCCCTTCTTCCAGGGGGGCACCCCTATGCTGTCCCCTGGCTACGTGGGGCGGAGGCACTGATCCCATTTCAGCTCCCCTCGGGCTGGCTGAGGCAGAAGCGCCGGCCCTTTGCTGCCACGGTCTGCCAGGCCCTTAGCCCCAGGTGCTGTATATTGCACCTGGCTCGCTGGCACTGGGCCTCCGTCGCTGTTAGGGACCGGGCCCTGGGTGGTTGTACCTGAGAGGCAGGCAGGAGTCGGTAGCCAGGTGCCAGAGCCAAGGGTGTGAGCCAAAGTCAAGAATTGGAGCCCAGGGTCCGGACCGTGTTATTTGGGGTGAGGCGGGTCTGGGCCCTAGGCAGGGGCAGGGCTGGGTCAAGGCTGGGAGCAAGCGGGCAGCTGAGCTACTGGTGATCTCCTAGCGCAGGTCCGCTAATCCCTCCCGCCATGCGGCGGCTCAGAGGGGGCCTGGCTGCACTCATTTGGCAGCCTGGCATTAAACTAGCCGGGGTCCACAGTCCTGACGATCTACAGTGCCCTGCCAGACACCTGGCACTGGAGGCTCTAGCTGAGGGGTGCCCCACAGTGCCTCGAAATGCCCCCTCCTTCCTCAGCCTCGGTGGGCAGGACCGGGCAGTGATTTGGGATGGATTTGGCCCTCGGGCTGATGGGTGGGGCGGGGGCCAGGCCGCAGGCTTGTCTAGCTGAATGCACGAAGCAGGATGCATTTAGCGCACCAGGATAGGCAGGTCTGGTGCTGCTGCCCCCGAGCAAATGGGAAGTTGTATGAGAACCACGGAGCAGGCAGGGGCCATCCCTGCGGGGCCACCTGAGACACGTGGCGTGGGAGTTTCCTTCACGTGCGGCATTGTGGTGGCGGGGCCAGTGCTGGGCCGTGCTGAGGGCTGTTGACAGTTGCAGCCAAAGAGCCACATTTTGCTCTCTTGCCTGGTGCCTCCCCACTGGGGTCAGGGGACGCAGGGCCCATCGAGCCGAGGGTACGACCTGTCTCCTTGGATGCAGGCATAAGGCTGGAGGAGTGAGACGAGGTACAAGTCTGGCTCCTGTGTCAACCCCAGCTAGCAACTTCAAAGGCCTGTGGGCAGGAAATCACCATGGGAAAGGAGGCTTTAGGAGGGATTGAAAGCAGGAAGGGGAGGCTGCTTGGTGTATGAGAAGCTTCTGTAGAGCCGATCTCGTATGTGGCCTGTGGAACTCACTGCCTCAGGGTAGTTGGAGACCACAGAGGAATGGGCACTCGGGTGTATCACTGCAGCAGGGGCGGCTGTACAGTAGCTGGAGGAAGAGTTCAGCCTCCCTTGCTTGTAGGATTTTATTACGCCCCTCCCCCTGCTCTAGACACTCCCCCTATTGTTGCAATGCTGCTGTGTGTTGGGCAGGCCCGATCCCGCAACACAAGGGGCCGTCCCACCCCTGGCTTGCAGGATGGGGTCTGGAGCTGATCCCGCTGGTTCACGTCTAACCCTGCCTCTCCCTTCTCTCCCTGCGCAGCAAGCCGCCTTCCATCCAGCAGCATGACCTAGCGGCGCCGGCTGCAGGCCGGGAAGGCAGAGCTGGCTGGGACCCGAACTCACCCTGGGTTGGTTCACGGGGGGGAAGCGGCCCGTCACGGAGCTGTCCGGAGGGGACAGCGAGGCAGTCCGGCACAGCAACGCCCCGCGGACACCTTCCACTTCCCTCGTGCCTGGGCGAGGCTCACGGGAGACGCACCCGGCTGGGGTGCAACTAACAAGGCAGCGCAGCTGGCGTCTGAGGACGATCCCGAGCCCACCGGTCCAAAGCCGGTCACGCTCCACGGTGATCAGCAGTGGGGGCCCCCACGTGTCCGGCTCGCTCTAGCCCCTGCCGCGAGACACCCCCACATCTGTGAGTGGGGCTGACTGTAAATCCAAGGCCACCCCCTTCTCAAGGTGAGTGGCTCCAGATCACAGAGCAGCAGCTGAGGGGGGGCACTGAGAGAAATGCCCTGCAACTGCTCCAGGGAGGAACAGTGAGACCCTGCTGCTCTGCCCTGTTGTGCATCCCCCTCCAGGCACGTGGTGGGTCTGTACCCCTGGGGTCCCGTAGCCCCAAGGTGCTGGTGCAATTTACAGCTCCTGTCACGGCCATACAGAGAGGCCGGCAGCCCTGTACCAGCTTTTCCCTTCCAGCCCAGGCTCTCGGTGGAATTAGCCTGTAAGCCCCAACTCACTTTCCTTCTTGGCCTTTGGCTTAGAAGATTGTCCTGAGCAGTTTAGTACCAGCTTGTGAGGGCTGGGCTGGCCTCTCTGTGGGTCGTGGCTTTAGGGGGTGGAAGGCTTGGGTGTAGGAGAGGCTGGGGGCAGCCAGTGCTACACCCAGGCCTCTGTGTCTGTCACAATCAGGGTTGTCCTGGCCTGTCAGCAGAACCAGGGTGTCAGTTTCTCACACTTGGACTATTTAGTGTTGGTGGATTGATTCCCCCCCGCCCCCCAATGAGCACAGATCCTTACCAAACTGGGCCACAGACCTCTCTCTTTGCTTACGGCACTGCGCAATCCACCACAGAGCCGAATGCACAACCGCATTTGTCAGACCTGCGAGGAGCACACACCTTATCACTGAACACCACAAAGCTCCATAAAGACCAAAGGCTTTCAAGTGCTCGGGTATGGTAGCACGCTTATACTTGAATGACTTGCATGCAATAAAGATGTGAACAGGGAGCAGAGCACCTCGGAAAGCCCCGAATCAGTTGACACCATTTCAGGATCCCAAAGAACCTAGAGTGTAGTGAATTAAACCCAATTCTTTCTACCCAACTTTTCTCTAACTACTCAGTTCCAGATCTGTATTCAGCCCCTTTTCCGTGGCCAGCTCAGGGGTGTACCTGTCCATTATCTGTGCGTGGCATTGGTGCTGTCCATAACCAAACTGCTGATGGTTAATATTAATAATTTGCATCAAACTTTCCTTAAGAATTCCTATACACCGATGCCATCTGACTGGCGTGGTGCTGCCTGGTTACCAAATTACCAATGCCTCCAAGATCCCCGTATTGCAGAATTACTTATTGCCATTTTAGAGTTGCGCCTGGGACTTTTGCAGTCACTTGTTTGTCACCCAGAATGAGAAACCAGAAATCATGACCTGAGCTTACGTTCTGAGGCCAGCATCATTTAAGCAACAAAGCCCAGCTTTACCACGACTAAAATCCAACCTCTCACGCAGAGACAGGCAAAGCCTAAAACCCCCCAATAATCTGTGTTCTCCTAGGGGCCTCCCAACATGTTTCAATCTAATAAGCTGTATAAAGCTACTGATGTTATACCCCCCGTCCCTGCACTTAGAGCAAGTTACATATAGGCATGTGACATGCCCTTTAAGTCAGCTGCAGCTGGCCCCCAAACTGCAGCTCTGTGAAGCATGCAGCTGTTCCAGGCCAGGCAAATGGACGTTGCAGGGGGTCTGAGAGCTTCCCGCGGGCTCCAGACCAACGTGGAGCCAGAGCTTCTCATCAGGCCACAATGCTAGGGAAGAGGGTTGGCTCGGGGACGATTTTAAGGGTGTAGAAAAGCTTCCAATCCATTGTTTGAATTGCCTCCATGTTTGTTTCCATGAGGAGCCATTGAATGGAGGTGTTCCCACTCCTCTGCAGTCCCCATAGGCACCACTGTGGGGGTGCTGCAGGGTCAAGGCAGCCAAGGCAACCCTGCCGATGTGTGCAGTCTCTTCTGAGACCTTAATACGTAGCGCTGGCGACCCCGCTGAGCCCCGGCCTGCCTGGACCGTGCTCTCCCAGCCACGCAGGGACCCCGCCATGCTGTATGTGTAGGGGAATGAATAAAACCTGGAATGACCTGCCTGCGGCTGCCGTGGTTGTGTGGTAGGGGGCCGGGGGAGCCGCTTACTGTGTCCAGGGGGGCCAGGACCCACTGCTTCCAACGTCTCCAGCTTTGACTCGAGTCTGCCCCGCTGTAGCCAGGCCAGCTCTTTTGCGAGACGTTTCAGTCAAACACGAGTGCCTGGGTTGAGCCAGGGCAGCTGGGGAATGTCTACATGGCAAGGAGCAGCCAGCGGCCAAGCTGGGGTAGGCACTCGGGCTCTGAAGCCTCGGGAGGGAGTTGGGTGTCAGAGCCGGAGCCCAGACGCCCACAGTTATTTTTAGCACCGTAGCATGACCCTGCAGCCCCGGGCCTGGAGATGGCTGCGGTGGGTTGTTGCTTGCTGTGGAGATGTACCTTGGGTGAGCTTCTTTGGCCTGGGCTACACAGGAGGTGAGATGAGGGGATGTAATCACCCCGTCCAGCCTTAGCGGGTGGCACGGCTGGTTTGTGTCCACACACCATGTTGCCAGAAGCTAGAGCGTGGTACAGTCCGGGTCAGTAAACCCTGCAGCCTAGCAGGTGCCTCTCTGACAGAGGCCTGGCTTGGCCTGGTGCTGTCCCATGACCAGCTGAGCACACTGGCATTTTGCAGTGCAGGTGGGGGTCTCAAAGCCCGCCTGTGTTTAGCCAGTCCGCCCCCTCCCCAGCAATGAAGTGCGATGGACCATCTGGCCCTATATCCCCGTGGTCCCAGGCGGGCAGCACGGATGCAGTAAGAGCGACCCATTGTTGTGAAGTCAGGGCCCCCATATGGGGGGGAAGGGTACACTTTACCGGGGCCTAGAGGCCTTGGGGGGCTGTCCCAGGCTGCAACCCCCTTACCATGAAGAAAAATGTGTTCATGAGATTGTATGTATGGGATGAGGGATTGTGGTATGTATGTGGGAGGGGGCCCCTGTTACAAGTTTGTACTGGGCCCGCAAAAATTATGCTCGGGCCCTGTGTGTAGTGACTACAGCTGCCACAAGGACCCAGCTGCCCCATAACCGGGCTGGGGCGGGGCGGCCTGAGCTGCTTATGACAATACAGCTGCATTTCCAGTGCTGATGGCGCCTCAGCAAAAACTATTTCAAGAAGCCGTCAGTCAGTTTCCCATCCCATCTCCTTCCAGGCCTTAGGGACACAGCTCTGTGTTGCAGCGCCCACCTTTGACCTGACTGGCGGTGGCAAATGTTCTCCGGGTGCTAAACCTGGGTTTTGGAAAAGAAAGAACCGCCTGCTCCCAGCTCTGTCACTGAGTCCTGGTGGAAACCTCTCAGCTGCTGGGTTTTGAGCTAGATTGGGGGGAGACAGGCAGGACTCGGACAAAACCAATGCAGAGCGTGCTAGCCCTGCCGAGCAGCGCACTAATGAGCACCCAGAGCCTGCAGGCAAACAGGGCGATGTATGTGCAGCGAAGCCGGGAGCCAGAGCTGTGACGTTTCCAAGCTGCCTCAGAAATGCAGAGGAAATGGCCCAGCCCTGTTTGCAAAATGGGAGGGAAGCGAGCCCAGCTAGGAAGAGGACTGTCCTTTGCAAGAAGCTGTTTGTTCCAACCCTAAGATGTGCTGAACAGCAGCACGTCCAATGCGCAGGTCACTAGAGCCGACAGTCCTGGGTCCCCAACCCTTGTGGCATTTGTGCGGCTTCCCACCAGCTGCAGGGAGGCCTAGGGCGCTGGGCCGGGGCTCAGGAGACCCAGCTGGGTGCACCGGCTGTTCTCCAATTCCTGGCTCTGGATGACCTAGAGTGAGTCACTTTCCTGCCCCGTGCCTCAGTTTCCCTCCATAAACGGGGGCTAATGATGCTGACCTGTGAGTTCTACAGGTGAGCGGCACATAGAAAAGCCAGGGGTGGTTCTTCTAGACAGGCCCTGGCTCTGGAATGCACAACGGTCGCCCTGGCAACTGAGCCCCGAGCTCTCAGGTTACAGAGAGAGCCGGAGCCACATCTGGCATAGTTTCGCTCAGCTGGCTGGCGAGAGGCGCAGGGGCCGGGTCCATCCCCAGGGGCTTTTCAGCTCTTTCCTCGCCCTTCTTTCTAAGGTTTAAATCTTGCCTGCCACCACTCCCTAGTCGCTCCATTGGCACTGGGAAGTGATTGAGCTGCTGGCATGTGGATTTTATATTGGATGCACCAGGGGTTGGCAAAGCCTGGCATGGAGCCCCCCTGTTCTGTATCCCCTGGCCTGGCCTGGCCTGGCCCCAAGCCCTGCCCCTCACTGCATATGGCACCAACGCCCCCAGTCACCTCTTCTATCACTCACATGCAGAACAAGGGAGAGAGCCTGGGATATTTGGCTCCAGAAGCATGAGCATCTCTCACAAGAGCTGAAGGAAAGCTCCTTCAGCTGCTGCTGGTAGTTGGGCTTTTATCCCAGTAGGCCCCCAGCCACCAGAGGGCGATGGTTTACAGCCACTAGTTAGCACATCCCAATGCAAACGCCAGCAGAAGGCCACGTCATTGGCCTTGCATTGCTGGAGCCCTGTTAGGTGGGCATGGCAGGAAGGCAGCCTCAGGGCACAATCACTGGCAGGTAAAGAACCTGATCCCCTCTGGCCCGGACTCTGGACATGACCCCAGAAGTGAAAGCCCACAAGGTGGGTCCCCGATGTCCCCCTGAACTGCTGCCACTGTACCACCTGCCTGGCCCGACTCCTGCCAGCCGGGGGATTGTGGGCTGACTCACATCTCCCGACAGTTTTCCAGCTCCACGCTGGCTGTGAAGCTAAACTGAACACAGGTGACGTGGGCACCTAGAGACATACCAGGGAGACCTGTGTGTTCAGGGTCCCAGCCAACTGGTGCTCTGATGGGCCTTGAATTGGCTGCAGTGTCCCCTTTGTGCTCCAGCAATGACTGCTGCAGAGCAGGGCCTCCTTTGCAATGTTCCTGGTGCACCACAGCGGCCGTGCCCAGGCCCCTACCTCCCATGGGGTGGAATCAGCTGTCCAGCGGCTCATTGCTCAGCATGCTGCTTCCCCAGGGGCCCTGCTTCCCCCCGCAGAAGCTCTGCCACGACATAGAATCACTGTGGCTGCTCCATGTCACCTCCCAGATCTTGGACAAGCTCCTCCAGCCTGTGGCCCTTGGATGCTGACAGGCCGTGGTACCCTGAGTGCGCAACGCGACACCAGCGTGAGAGGCACCATGTGGTGCGGCGCCCCGGTTCCCCCAGGGACACGGACTTAGCTCGGTGTGACACCGTCGGCCACTTCCCTAGGCAGGTTCGGTGTCTCCTGGCACGAGTGGGGCGGATGCCTTGTTGCGCTGGAGCTTCAAGGACAGAGCACTGGCCTGGAACTGACGTGGGGGGCTGCTGGCCAAGCTGGGGGTCTTGGGGAGAGCTGGTGGAGCTGAACTGAGGGACCTCCCTGGGAAGGGCTGGGGGACGTGCCTCCTTTGTGAACCTGAGCAAATCAGTGAACACGGAGGCTCATTACTGCACTGCGCCCGAGCCCGGTCTCAGCCTGTGGAATTCAGCGCCTGCAGCAGGGCGGGAGGGAGTGCGCAGCCGCCCCCTGTAATTTACGGCCCCGCGGAGAAGGAGACAAGGGGAAGAAAGGGAGGAAGTTTGCACGCTCGTCAGCGCTAAATAGTTCTGAAATGACACGGTTCAGTAACTGCAGCTGTCCAGGTACCAGGGGAGGAGCCCTGCTGGGAAACCCGCCTGGGGGGCAGAGCTGGACCCCAAGCATGTCTGGCAGAGCCTGTCCCCAGTGCCAGCCAGCGGAGCCCTGAGCAGGTGGTGACAGGCTTGCTGGACAGTGCTAGCTCCATGCTGGGTCATCAGGCCCCAGTGCCGTCACGTGCCTCGGCTCAGGCGCCATCATGTCACAGTGCAGGCCCTCCTCCATGCAACCTCACAGCTTCATGCCCCAATGGCAGCGGCACGTGGTGGTATCAAACCGGGCCACCTTGTGCCATCCTATCAGCGCACCACCCTGTCCCTGGGCAGTCTCGCAGCTCGTCAGCACCCTGCCATGTCCCTCTCTGGGACCGGGGCGCCCCAGTGGTGGCAGTGAGGAAACGCCCTGCCGGGCAGCGGGGCTGCATAACGCGGCCCTGGGCTCACATCGTGGCGCAGCAAAAGGGGGCGATCACAACAGGTGAAATGTCGCTTGGCCCTGGGCAGCTTCCAGGCTGCAGGGCTAGGATTGGCCCAGCCCTCGGGAAAAGCGACCGTGGGATCTTCAATGCCCGCAAAGGGGACAGGACCTGGTTTTTTTCTGCCTACTGGAAAGATGAAGTCCCAGGGGGAGGGCGCATCCCGAGCGGCGGAGAAGGCAGCGTTTCAGAGGGAAGAGCAGCTGCTCTGACCCATGGATGATCCCTGGAGCTCTCCGAGTCCTGGATTGATGTTCCCAGGAGGATCCCAGTGCAGGAGCAGCAATAGCACATCTGAGCTGGAGGGCAGATGACCCCGAGCAATGGGCCTTGATCCAGCCCCCTATGTCCTGTTCGCTTCCAGTGGGGGCCGTCCTTGGGGCCACCAGAGCCCTAACACAACCCAGTCAGTATCACAGGCTAGGGTGACCCCACTCCACCACCCTCCTCGCCCTGCTAATGGCCAAGGGCTCCTGCACTGCCCCCAAAGCTTCCCACGTGCCTGAGAGCATCTTCCCACCCACATCAATCCCCATAAAGGGGCCGGGGAGGCAGGGGGTGTTTGAGCACCTGCGCCGTGAACCTGTCACCGGGCCGGTGGCAAAGCTGCCCTAGGCCTAGGTCCGCTGGATCTCCCGGACCACACTGTCTTCAGCTCTCCTGGCCAGGTGCCGACCGAGCCTGGTGCTGGCCCTGAGTGCGGGTGCCTGGAGCGCAGCCACCTGGCGAGCAGCCTGCGCGGCATGGGCTGGAGATGGGAAATGGCTGCTGAGACTCGGCTGCTGAGTGAGGCCAGGGCCGGGGTTTTAGCTCTGCAGATGGTACTTTTAGCTGGCATCCCTCTAAATCCCCCGTTCCGCAGGGGCGGGGGGCCACCAGGGGCGATCCCGCGAGACCCATTGACCTGCATTGGTCATGCTGTCAGCGAGTGCCGCTCGGAGCTGGGCGCTGTGGGTGCGGGGCTGGCAGGGCGCCCACAGTTCTGGCACACAGGCCCCTGCTGTGCATTGTCCATGCCCCAGCCGGCCACGGGGGCTGCGGCATCTCTTCGGCTCCGGGGCTGTGGAGCACCAGGCCTGAGCTCTGATGTGCGCTCAGCGCCGTGAACGTCTCCGGGGCGCCGTGGGACTGGGTCAGGGCGGCTGGCGTGGCTGCCCCCATGATCCGGCTCTGCAGGGGGTCGAACGGGCCAGCAGCGGGCGAGGTTTGGGAGGTGCGGTGGCAACACAACCATGGAACACTCGGCCACCTGCAGCACACCCTGGTTCCCTCCACACACGATGGCGTTTGTTCTGGGCCATCAGTCTTCACGGCAGCCGGCTGTGACACTGCAGGGCCCTGTTGTGTCAGGTGCTGCACAGACAGCGTGAGACCGTCCCGGCCCAGAGAGTTTACAGGCTAACTAGGCACGTCACACACAGGCTGGATTTTTACCCCCATTAAAATAGGTGGAGTTGAGGCACAGAGCAATTAAAGCCACGGGTATTTAGGCACCCATCTCTCATTGATTTCAATGGAAGTTAGGCACCTAAAGCCCTTTGGGGATCTGGGCCTGAGTGACTTGCCCCAGGGAACGGAACAGAACTGGGAATTAAATCTACATGTCCTGAGTCCCAACCCAGTGCTTTATCCACAGCCCATCCTTGCCAGCCATGTCTGTGAACCAGCCACGGGAGAGGGCTGGAACCAATGGGGATTATCTGAGCTTCCCCCCTCCCTGTGCTGCCACTGTGACTCACCCTGTGCCCCAGTGGGTCCCATGCAGGTCTCCCTGGCCTCTCGGCTGGGACCGATCCACAGCAGCTGGTGCCAGGTGTGGTTTTGTGGCCTGGGAACTGGGCTGAGGCTTCCCATGCAGCCAGGCAGAGGGATGGCCGAGCTGTCACAGGAGGCTGGGGGAACCACACAGTGCCCTGCTGGGGGAACCGTGGCACCATCAGTGGGCGGAGCTGGTCAGAAAATTGCAAGCTGTGATATTTTGTTGTGGAAATCACAATTTTAACACACCACAGCTTGTCACAGGTGCTGCAAACCTGAGTGGTGTTGCAACCTCGTGCACCAGGTCATAACGCCACTCATGCACAGGGTTGCAATGCCACACATTCAAATTCAACCCAGCCACCCTTGCTTTCGAGCGCCAGCCAGGATACACTGCGTCTCTTCCGGCTGCTGCCCTGCTTTGGAGGGCAGGTCGCATGCCTTGAACAAAGGTGCTGGAGTTTATGTATGGGTGCACACCTAAGGCTGGTCCTTGTTTTCTCACTAAGGCCAAGTGGTGACAAACCTGACCAAAAGGTTGCTCAGAGGAGAGACCGTCCGGATGCAGCTTGTGTGTTCTTACAACAGCTGATGAAATGAGGGAGAATTAAACACCAAGGAGACATCGACTGACTTTGTAAGTAGTGACTGTTCAATTTCATGACTGGACTTTTACTGCTGTTTTGCTGCAGTTATTTTTAGTGTCATTTTATCGCAAATAACACAACGTGGCTAAAACACGCTGGATCAAACGATGACTTGCCCGACTGGGACAGAGGGACTCTTTTGAATCGCACATATGCGCTAGTAAATTATTTGCACGTTTTTGGGGTATTGTTTCATCTGTCTGAACAGATGCTGTGAATCCATTTGGGAAGCCGTGATACAGCGACAGCCCCTTGCTAGTTTGTTTGTGTGTTTGTTCATGGCACGAGAACCGACTGCACCAAAACCACAATGTGAACAAAGGGTGGCCACAACTTTTGAATCCCCGAATCGCTACTTCCTCACAGTGTTCCAACTGGGGAATCCTAGAGGGAATCTTCACTCGGTCGGTTACTCGGTGATTTTAAGGACATCTATTAAAAGGAATAAAGGCTGTCCCCGAGAATCCCATTGTGGTGTATTGAAAACTGTGTAAAAATTGCAGGCTGCCACTTTAATTCCTAAGGTTTTTTTCCCTACCCCTGCTAGTAGGCTAGGGGGTTCTGCAGGGAAACCTGCAATCTGATTTTAGGGTAGGAGGTCAGGTTGCAGAGAGCCAGCCAACCTAAAAGAAAGTGGGGTGACTGGTGGCTCTCTGTTTTAGGGAGCAGCCTGTTTTGTCTCTCTCTGGTTTTGGGTTCTAGTGTGTTATCAATCTGGATTCTAGGAAATCAAGCAAAGTTACGTTGCAACCTTCCAGCCAGAGTGGTTTGATGTTTTTATTTAACTTCTCTGTGTGCTGTGAACGTAACAGCACGGCCCCATGGAGATCAGCAGAGCAAGTGCAAGGGTTTGAACCCCTCCACAGTGAGTACCCAGGAAGTCCCTTGTTCAATATGGAGCCCACACACCACCCCACCCAGCGCTGTGCTGGGGATCTGCCCTCTCTCCTTGCTACTGCCCAGGGGATGCAGGGGCTTCACCAGCAGCTGCTAGCCTGGTTGTAACCACCCCGTCTTTGTCTGCAGCAGGTGCTGCGGGCGGCTCAAGACGGTGCTATTTACGTGTCAGTTCACACAGCTTGCGTTCCCAGGGAGACCGTGTGGTGGGGAGATGGCACAATTTCCAGGCGCTTGGCTGTATGCGTGTACCCGCGTACGTGTGGGGGGTGATTGTAGGAGTGGTATTTGGCGGGTGGGTATTTAATTCACACTCCCACACTTAAACACAAGAAGGAATAAGGCCGGCTCTGGAGTCAGACTTAATTCAATGCCTGAGGGGCAGAGAAGACAGAAGGGGCTGGTCAAGAGAACAGGGCCTGGCGAGGACAGCTGTGTGCTGCGTGCTCCTGCTCCGCAGGACCTGGGACTAGACACAGAGGGGCTAATACGCCATGGACCCAGCTCCTAACTTCTGTGTGCGCAAGGGCAGAACTAGGCCTGAAAAGCTGGAGAGTAGGAAATGGAACAGCAAAATAAGAGGGCAAAGAGACAGCAGGGGACTGGCTTTGAGTCAGTCGACACCCACCCCTCTACCTACCTTGCCATCCTCCTCTTCAGATTCAGAAGGTGCCCATCACCATGGTATCAGGGCCGTCTGGTGAGACCTCTGTCTCACATTTGTGTTGTTGACATCCACAAACTTTCTACAATGACTGGCCGTGAACGGCGCCGTGGTGGTCCCGGGATATTAGAGAGACAAGGTGGGGGAGGCAATATCTTTTATATGTGCCTGCTTGAAAGGCAGCAAATTAGTTAACACTGTTGCCATTCACTATGGCATCGTTACCGCTCTGCATTACAACCCAGCATGATGAGCCAGGGTCAGTTCCCGCCTCTCTGAGGTGGCTTGTTTCCAGGACTATCACTTGCCTACCGGGGAAGTTTTCTTTGCCTCCAGCAGGGCTAGAAACAAAGTTATTTTTCCAAACAACCAACACCCAGCTCTTATCTAACACTTGTACCAGTAGAGCGCAAAGTGCTTTACAAAGGAGGTCGATGATGTTAGCCCCATGTTGCAGAGGGGAAACTGAGGCAGAGGGAGGCCTTGTCTAAGGTCACCCAGCAGGCCACTGGCAGAGCTGGGAGTAGACCACAGGTCTCCGGAGTCCAAATCCAGTGCGCTGACTACTAGGCCACACTTGTCCGGTGTCCTGCCTCTGACACGTGTGGTATTCCCTCGGTGCGAATTCCCAGCACCCCCTCCCCGCCCCACACCCAGATGCCGCAGCCCCGGAACCAACACAGGAGACCCTTCCTCCTCTTTCGCAAGGGAGCAGCTCTCCCACTCATTCCAGGGCTTGACCCCCGGCCCTGGAGACTCCCGGTCACCGAGCCCCTGCCTGGCCGTCTGCTTCTCCCTCTGGCCACCCGCTTCTCCACCGCTTGCCTTGCCTGGCCTGCTCCAGTCCCTGCCGGGAGCACAGGGCAGCTATTGTGCTGCTCGCCCGCTCCCGCCCCACCGCTGGCACCATTCCCGGCTCCATCCTGTGTGCGCCGTCTGCTTCGTACCTCGCCACCAGCCAAACCTGTTTGCTTTGCTGTGAAGACATGTCCCTCAGGAGGCAGGGAGGGTGGGGCGGGCGGTGGGGAGCGGATAAGCCAGCGGGCAAGTCAGCACAGCCCCACGCTCCACCGATCCCTCCTCCTCCGCCTGGCTCCTTCGCCTGTGCAACGAGCACCCGGACGAGGGATTCATAAGTACATGCCAGCGGTGGCCTCGGGCGATCCAGAGGCAGCCTCGGCGCGGGCAGCTCCAGCAGGTGCCGGAGATGAAGCGAATAAATCTCTCGGCGCGGGGGGAGAATCGGGGAGGCTCCCGGCCGTTGCACGGCCACTAAGCAGCCCTGCGCTCCCGGCGTCTCTTGTGGGCCGGGGGCTTCCTTGACGGAGCCACTCGGGGGGCTGCTAGGCCCAGGGAGCCCATGTGAAACAGCTGCGCTAGGCCAGGCAGGGAGGCCGAGGACTGAGGATGGACCCGGGAGCTGTGGAGAGCTTCTGGGTAGCTGTGGTGACAACGGAGGCCGGGAGCCGGAGCGCAGACAAGGTACTGCTTCGGCCCTGCCTCTTTCTCCCCTCCCAGTAGCCAGGAGATCTGAGCCCGAGTGGGGTGGGTTGCCCTCTGGCTGCCCTCTGGGGCTGTCTCCCTTCCTTTGTTTTGGATGCCACGTGCAGTCACTGGGTAGGTGGCGAGGACTAGCCTCGCTGAGAGGGGAGGTGGCTCCTATCTGAGTGCAGGGCAGCAGGAAGGGACGAGATCCTGGGGTGGGGGCACAGAGCCACTGAGGTTGAGTGGGTCCCTGGCTCTGTGGGAAGGGCAGCCCCTGGGCACGGTGAGAGGAGAGTGAAGTCGGAGGGGCCACAGTGCAGGCCAGGACCGGCAATTCCAAAGGCTCCCACTCTCTTCTCCCCCACCACGGCACGCCCAGGGCTTCGCAGCCCCAACCCCTAGGGTGAGCGCCTCTCGCTCAGCCAGGAAATGGGCCCAGGTGCTGGGCGGGTGGGAGATCTCCCACAGGAACCATCAGACCCCAGCCGAGCCAAGGGGGGGTCAGCTGGACCGTGCTCCCCTCCCAGTGGGTAGAGTTCCAGGATATGGGATGAGATCCCGCGGCACATTTCCCCGGAGTCAGGGCTTAGCGCTGGCAGCCTGGCCAAACTCCCGCTAGGCTAATTATGCAGCCTTGTTAACGTCCTGCCTGCCTGGGCCACTTGCTGTCCTGAGCTCTTGTGCAGCTTTGCTGCGTGCTGTTGGCCATCTGTGCTGTTCCACACCAGAGGCAGCTGCATGGCAGTGACGGATCCCTTCCACCTCTCAGCCTCTTCTTTCTAGCCTGCAGCCTTCCCTTCAAATGAGCTGATTTTGTGGCAGCCCATCCAGATTAGGGACAGAGTGTGGGGCAGGTTGAGCGTTGGCTTGGTGGAACAGCACTTGGCAGCAGCAAGAGGGGTGACACTGTGACACCTGTGGCTGGCCTGTGTCGGCTGATTTGGGCTGCAGGGCAGTAAAGCTTCAGAGTAGACATTGGGGCATGAGTTGGAGCCAGAGCTCTGGGGCCTGCGAGGGGGACGAGGGGGTGGCAATGCGGATCCTGCATCTAAGACTTTTCTATCTAGGTTTCACCCTTCTCCCCCTGAAACTGAGGTGATCTGGGGCAGCCCCACCAGGGAGAGTCTGGACCCCAGGGAGGCCTCTCTCCCCAAGCTGATAGACATGAGACACCCCCTTGAGACTCCATTGGAGTCAGTGGAGTTATGCCAGGGATGTGTTTGACTCAGATGGGAGTTGTCACAGAAACACCAGCTCCTCCCCTGGGCTGCTGGGACGGTCAGAGTTCTCATCAGAGCCCTCTTCCTCGCCCTGGAGCTGCTGGGACCCAGGAGTCCTAGCTCTGGTCCAGTGGTTGACACTGAATTCATATTCTTCCACTGTATGCCCAGGGCTTCCCCCAGCCCAGCTGCTTGTGGAAGAACTTGGCAGGTCGGAGGCGCAGTAACGCTCCGGTGTTAAGGGGATTTCCAAAGCAAGGAGGATTTTTTGGCCTGGGTTTATTCCCGAGCCACTGTCCCAAGTGACCGGGGCTCTCCCGGCTCTTAGATAAATTTTTTTGGTAATGCTCCCTGATTCCACTTCAGGGGAACTCAAAAATCCATTCCAGGATTTCCGTCTCCCAGATGCTGCTGTCTGCAGTAAAGGCAGCTGGGGAGGGGATCCTGTGGCCCACTGCAATATAGTTTGCTTCCAATCCCCTCCCTGGAGAGGAGAAGAACCCGGGCTGGAGTTGCGTGAAGCTGGAAGCACAGGAATAGGTGGAGAGCCTTAATTCCAAGACTGAACCCCGAAGACAGGCTCAATCCCATTGTTCGGGAAACCAAAGAGGAACGTGCAGCATGATTCCATTATGGGAACGATGCTGCAAACGACTGTCTTTCATCTTCCTTTGAGTTGAATGCTTAACCACACTGCTGCCATAAAATCGGAGTCTGCCTGCAATTATTGGAGCACCTTGGAACATCCGCTCTTAAACCGGAAGCTTTGCTCTGTGGACAAAACTCTGAAAAGGAGCCTCTCAGTGCAGCCGCTGTGCTGAACACTCACTCGCCAAAAGCAGGACTTGCTTGACAATGCGTGAATGGGTCTCAGGTTTAATGACTGCAGCACATCACCTTGAGCTACCCCCTTGCTCGCGCAGCTGGCTTGCTGCAAGTCCTCTGTCTTGCAACAGAGCCTTGGTTCTGCCGGATGTGCATATTTTGCTGTCTTTGGTGCATCACCTTGGCTCAGCCCACTTCACAGTCCCAAACTTTACCCCAAATAACGTCTTCAATATTGCTTCCCCAAAGGGGCAGTTGGGGCCAGCCCCGGCAGGGATCAGTCCTGCGCAGGCTGGATCAGAACCAGTTGGAGCCCAAGTGTTACAAGAACTGTAACATTTTGGGGGCAGGCGATATTTGTAGGGCGCCTGTCTCTCAGGGATGCCTCTGGGGCAATCCAGCATTTGGACTGCCCCACTCTGAGCCCTGATACTGATTCCTCACCCCCCCTTTCTGCCGCACAGCACCCTCTATGGGGCATTGGCTCAGTGCCATCATGGCGCACCCCCTGCTGAGTCACCAGCCCTGCTCCCAGGAGCACAGCGCCCCGACCACAGTGTGGGGACACTGGCTCCGGGCTGGCCCAATGCAGAACCCTGGATTTTCATTGGCAGACTCACCTCCTGGTACTGATCACGGCCCAGTCTGGTGAGATCTGACAGCACCAGCCCTGGAGGCTGGTGGGGGCTGGATAAATAGCCTTTGCAAACTTCTGCTGTGTCTCTTGGCTCAGCATCCCTTCCCACCTCCTCGCTGTGCCCAACTCCTGATTCTCTGTTGCTCCCTCTGAGTGTTCAGCTGCCTTCTTGATCTTCCCTTTATCCCTTCGGTCTTCTTTCTTCCCGCCTTTTCCTGTCCCCCCATGCCCCCCTCCTGCCTGCCTTCCCTTGACTTTCCCCTTCTGTTCCTTCTCTCTTGCTGCCCTTCCCCTTTTCACTGTCTCCTCTAACTCTCCCTCCTCTTCCAGCCCTGGCACAAGTTGCCTGGCATTAAATATGGACCACAACCATGCCTCTGGGGTAGGCTCTGTCTGTGTCCCCAGGCTCGGCACCACCATGAGAGCCCTGGGTAAGCAATTCAAGCTCCTGGGTTCTTCGTTGCTCTATGTTCGCGCTCCGTGCCCAGTTAGAAATTCTTCCCAGGACTCAGCCCTGAGTATTCAGCCTCCAGTGTCCTGGATGATTCCCAGACCCAGCTGGTGTTCTGTGGCTGTTGCTATTCTTGTCTAGTACTTGCAGAACCTGTGCCGAGGTCTGTAATGTTCAGTGCCCTGATCTGCACCTGGGATCCATTCCTGGCTGGGCATGAAACTCTACTCCAGCGTTTACCTTTGACGCTTGCAGGTGAAAAGTGCCACTGCCAGCCAAGCATGGACTCCTGGCAGACTGGCGGGGGTTTCCAGAGTCTGCTCCTTAGCAGCGGAGAAGACCTTGAACTGGAATTCCCTGGCCACAAGCAATGGATCCTGGAGCTAACACAGGGCCGGGTTCCATTTCAATCCTCATCAAGCCCCTCTGTGATGAGCTTTTTGGTCTTAGCCTGGCGACTGCACCAGTCCTCAGCTCCCCAGCCATGCATGTTTCACACTGAGGCCTTCTCGTCCACATCTTTTTAGGTTTCTATGGCATCTTTAGCACAGAGGATCCCACATGATGCACACAGCGGTGCCACTGAAATGCAGCCAGATCGGGGGTAGAGCACAGACACCATGATGCAGTTGGGGGAAGGAGTAATTTTGGCCAAGGACCTCTTGGCAAACCCCATCACTTGTCTACTGCAACAAGAGAGGACCTCAGTTTCGGAGGTCTCTTCTGAAAAAGCACAGTGCAGCAAACTGCTTGGAGCTCCCTTGTATCTACAGGGCAGGTGGACCATACTGGTGTGGAAGGTACAGGGTCAGGTACAGACGGGACTCCACCGGAGATGGAAAACAGGCCTGAGCGGGATGCGCCCCGATGGAAAAGCTTATTAGAGGAATCCTTGTCCCTTTGGTCACGACATGCTGGGTGGGTTGAGCAGAACAACCAGAGGGACCCAAACGAGGTCTGCGAGGGGAAAGGGATGTTGGTGAAAATTTTGAGGACTGGACCTAGTCTTAAGCCTCTCAGGGCCATCCTCTGCAGAGCCTAGCGGAGTAGTGCCGCCCTTCCGGTTGTTACCAAACTCCCTTTTGTTGCGTGGCAAGCAGATGTCAGGCACATCCTGAAGGATCAGCAGCTTGCACGGCTACCCGGCAGCGAGGTCCAGAACACAGCGCTGGGAGCCCGTTTGGTGCCGTCGGGGGTACCCAGACAGGCGTCTTTCTGTGGCCCCCTGTGCCGTCATTAACTGGTAGGGCTGCCAGCTGTCCCGCTTTATAAGGGCCGGTCCTTCTTTAAATAAAATAGCATCTGTCCCGTACTAAATCAGCACAGGACACCTTTTATCCCATGTTTCAACCACGGCAGTGCCGCTGGCTGGCAACGTGACCTAGTGCGCAGGGTTGCAGTGCCACTCAAATTCGGCCCAGCCACCCCCATCATGCCTAAGCGGTCCCTGGGTCTCTGGGCTTCTCCGCATTTTGAATTGCAGTGTTGGCAACCCGCCTGGAAGCGGGGCAGAGGCTGCCCCCTCTCCCCACTCTGCGGTCTTCAAAGACAGCCTGGAGAATAGCCCAGCGAGGGCTGCCTCATCTGGGATGCCGGTGGCGAGGGCCATACCTATAGGCAGCAATAGACAGACGGTGCTGTGGGGTGGCTGCCGTTGTGGCTGCGACTGGGACCTCCAAGCCTGTTACAGCGTGAGCTCTCCAGCCAGGAGCTGTCACGGTCCTATCTTCGGTAGGTCAGGCGCGGAGCAGGACAGGGAGCGCGCACTGGAGAGTGGGTTACGCTGGTCCTTGGCCACGGCTGTTACCTGAGGACCCAGAAGCAGTGGGAGCGCCTTACAGACCCCCTGGATTGCAAACCACCTTGACAAAGGGTGGGTGCCCTCTTGGTGGATGCCCTCCCTCACTAGCAGGAGCAGGCTCGTCCCCCATCACTTCCCTCGGGAGCTCCCTGCTACCCACCAGCACCACTTGGAGCTCCTCTGGGCTGCAGCTTGGCCATTGCCTCCTTCCCCCGGCTCCTGGCAGGGCCGAGCAATGGGAGAGCCGTGCAGGGGTGATGGAGGCGGGACCAGGGCTGCATGCCACCCTGCACGCTGCTGGCGCCGCCTCCCCCGCAGCTTCACGTCCGCACTGAACAGAAGGGGACCCCGCGAGCACAGGAGAGCTCTGGGGGAGGGTGGGACTTGGCCCCACGCTGCCCTCTGGGCCTGGCAGGGGCAGCCCCCTCCACCCAGGCTGAGGGGTGCAGGTGAATGAACAGCTCCGCACAGTCAACCGCCTCCAAGACAGCTGAAAGCATCAGGGTGGTCAGCTGATCACTGGCCGCGTCCAGGAGCCGCGCAGCGAAGGGACCCCCCTCGCAGGCTCCTTGTCACGGCTCTGTCCCAGCTGCGACTCAAGCAAACCCATTCCAGGAGCCTGGACCCCTTTCAGAACAGAGCCTGCTAGCAGTAAGGGCCCTGCTCACGCTGCTCCTCAGGCCTGACGTACAGCCCTGCACCCAAGGCTTTCAGAGCTCTTTACAAGGGCAGGGCGGTGTCATGATCCCCATTTTACAGATGGGAGAAACTGAGGCATAGGGAGGGGCGGTGGCCGGCACAAGGGCTCAGGCAGAGAATCCAGCTTTCCCACGCCTGAGCGCCAGCCGCTGCCGTGCCCTGTTCTGCCCCCTCAGCCCCAGGACTATGATCACAGCCTGAGCCAATGTCAATCCGGGTAACTCCATTACGCCCGGGGGGCTCTGGCCCACTGACGTCAATGGGGCTACGCTGAGTTATGCCAGCTGAGGATCTGGCCTTAGCCATTGGGTCTGCACCTCTTTTAGGAAGCAGGCTGTGAGGAGACACGACCGTGCTCCCTGCACCTGCTGATCCTCTGCTCTCCCCTACGCGCTGCAGGCCAGCCCCAAACCAGACCGACTGCAGGAGTTTGTGGCTCGGATGCTTTGTGTCTGCGGGCCCAGGGCAGGGCTTGGGACTGGCAGGGAGAGGGAGGCTCCCAGGCTTGCTGTGGCGGAAGTGGAGTTTGGCAGTTGAGAGCCAGGCGGCTGCAAAAGCTGGCAGGCGTCTTTGTGCCGCCCGTTCTAGCTTCTCCAGGGAAATAACTGTTTTCCTTTTGGCAGGGCTCCGACAAGCTGTGACCCGTCCGTGCCTAAGGTAGCCACCTGAAAATGCCAAGGTCAGGGCAGGCTGTAAAAGGAGAGCAGATTCTCCCAGCACTGGTGGGTGACACTGAAGCCAGACTTCCCAACCAGCCACAAACAGTGCTTCTGATTCCCCACGCTGGTTATCAAGAAGCTAAAATAAAAATATGCACAGCCCCTTTACTGCATTTCAGTCCCTGGCTCCCAATCGGCCACTAGGTCCAGTAAAGAGATCAGTTATTTAAAACTCTATGCTCTTTACCAAAAAGGTTTCTCCTGACCCAAAAGGGTCAGCCACAGTACCAGATCAATATAAGTTTGGATCTTACCCAAGATACCACGCTGCCAGCCAATCCTTTAGTAACTAAAACGAAAGGTTTATTATAAAAAGAAACAAACTATAAGAGAAATGTTAAAGGATTAAAGCAATCAGATACATACAATTGATTTGAAAGTCCATATACATCAGGTTTCTAGAAGAATTGTGGAGTTTGCAGGCTTGTATAGTCCCTCTGGTGTACATCCAGTACCGGGATGGGTCTCAGTCCTTTGTTTCACAGCTTTAGTTCAGTTCACTTGTAGATGAGTTGATCCAGAGGTAGGCTGGAGACGGAAAACAAAATGGATGTCATGCAGCTGCCTTTTATGTCCTTTGGCCTTTGCCATGCTGCTTGTGGAAATTTACAGGAATAAGATGGCGTCCAGGGTCACAGGAGTTACTGGTGACTCATCAGGTGTATCCCTGGCTTCTCCCCCTGGCCCGTCGGACCTGTGAGTTTCCTTAATGGGCCATTAAGCAGGCTAGTGCAGCAGGCATCCTGTCTGTGGAGTCGCCCGGAAACACAGCACAATACGAAATATAGATACAAACATATCCATAGCTTCCATTACACACATACCACATGAGCACAAACATCATCCCCTTACTTAGCACATTACAGCCTTTCTAACAGTCCCTGACACGGCATATCTCGCATGAATCACTATGATTTTGACATATTGGTGTTAAATAACATAAGAAATGCTCCCCCCTGCCTCCCAACCCAGCCAGCGTGACACAAGCCCTGCGCTCCCAGGCAGGGGGTTCTGTCCAGGCAGTAGCAAGGATGTGACAGGACAGGGGGACAGTGGGGCAGCTCATATGTGGGGGGGAGGTGTCTCTGTATCGAGTGCAGCCCCTGCACCTGGGGGAGGAAGGGGAGCTATCCCCCTGCACTAGTGTTCTGGGCCCAGCCTCTCCCGGGAGGGGTCACCATGATGGGGAACAGTGCTGTGGCCCAGGCGGAGGGGGAGTGCAGATGCTCCAGTCTCAGGCTCTCCCAGCAGGAGGCGCTGTAGGGCATGGGGCAGGAGCAGCAGCTGTGGCCCTCAGTGGAGTTCCAACAGCATCCTCGCCGTCCATGTCTGTCGGTTCAAGGGCTGGGACTCTCCTGCTGAGATGAGACTAGCCACCACGGGACAGGAGAGCAGAGGGGAGCTAAGCACCAGTTCCTCTGGATCAGACCTTGCTTTGCCTCATGGAAGGCCTTTCTCCCACTGCAGCAGTGGCCCTTTGTACGCGGTCGCTGTGATTTCCACATTGCGTGTGTGTGTCCCAGTGGCCTTGGTGTCCAGCTGCCTAGAGACTTGGAGCTGACGGTGCTGTCTGTGTGATCGCACGTAGGACCCTGTGGGGCTTTGTCCATGTCCCTCTCCCTGGGTGGAAAGGAAAGGGGATCCTCCTCAGCCCCACTGAACATACGGGGGATCCAAGGCGGGGGAACTAAGTGTCTTGCTCAAGACCACACAGCAGAGGAGGGTCTTGAACCCTGGCTGCTGCCTCACCGGCATCAGGCTGGCCCTCGGACCCCGCTGCTGTGCCCGTGCAGATGTGGCTGGTGTGCGGACGTGTACTGCGGACGGGCTGGCTCGTGGGATCAGACAGGAAGTGTCACATTGTCCCCGCCTCTGGAAATGGGTTCTGAGATCCACCCGCGGGACAGCTGGACGGGTGCCCTGCTCCTCTTCCCTCAGGCTGGCAAAGCCTGCTGGGAGAACTGGGTGGTTTAATGGGGGCTCGATCCCATTCAGAGACCAGGCCCCTCCTCCGCCACTGACCAGGTCAGCTGACCTTGGGGGGCATCTCTGGCCCTCATGTCGCCTCCCATGTCGGAGGGGGACCCTGCCTGCATCGCCCCTGTGCCTGACGCCCTCCCATTGTGCCTCCTCCACAGGTCTAGGGCAGTCTGGGACCTGTCGGTGATGGACTACCGCCCCCGGCCAGACTTCCAGCCACACCTGACGTCCCGACCTTACCGAGGAGGGAGTGAGCGGATGGGGATCCTCACTGTGGGCGAGCCCCAGGCCCTGGGGGATGGTCTAGATGACAGGCCTTGCCGAACTAGGCACCATGTGGCCGTCTGCAAGCAGGAGAGTTTGTCCTTCGTGGAACTTCCCAACCTCCAGCCTCCTAGTCAAGGGGACTTTACCCTCTTCCCATGCTCCTCACAGGGCCTGGGGCTTCTTAGCTCCCCCAGCAGCCCCATCAACAGACTGGGGAGCCCACAGCTGGGCCCAGAAGGCTGGCCCCCAAGCCATCAGAGCTACACGGACTTCCATCCCAGGCTGGGCCGGGTCCTGGACTCCGGGGTTCCTGCTGGAGGCGATGCGGCGAGCAGAAGCACCGGGACTCACCAAGGGGCGGTGGGGATCTCTGCCCCACAGGGCTGGCAGGTGGTGGGGAAGGCAGACAGCTGGCCTCACGGCACTGCCTTTGAGCCACCCTGCTCCTCGCCCTCATCTCACAGCGACTCCTCTCTGCACGACGTCTTCAGTGGGCCAGCAAGTCTCCTGCGGCTGCCTGAGTACCAGTGGCACGGGTCCCATGGGGCGGGGAAGGAGAAACTGGCCTGTGAGTATTGCATGCCGGGAAAAGGCTGGACAGGGAGGGCAGGCAGAGGGGGTCCGGCCATCTCTGTAGTTTGGGGGTGGGAACCTTGCCCGCCCTAGAGGCCCCTTCCCAGGGTACCACTGAAGCTGAGCATCTCTGAGAGGGGGCTTGTGGCAGGGCGTGCTAGGGAGGAGGCATAGAGCTGAAGTCCAGAAGGGAACATTTATGATTTCCTGCTCTACCCTCCAGCCGTTCTCCTCCAGCCCAGGCTGAGGCCTGTGGCGTTAGAGCAGAAGGAGGACGGTTCTGGTCCCTGCTCCCCAGATGCGTGTGGTCCCAGCCATCCTGCAGTGGCTCCAGCCACTAAACCAAGCCAAGGTTTCTGCTCGATCCTTCGATTTCACTAACCAAGTATCAAGGGTAAACCCCTCAGGCCCTAACCATGGAGTCACAGACAATCACTGTGGGCTCTCTGGTCTGTCTCACCACCCAGGTGAGCCTGTCTTTGTGACAGCTGGTCCCTTACACCAAAGATCACAGCAATATTCTGGTTATTCCCACTCCCAAGGGACCAGTCACTTTCCCCAGGTCAATTGCACTTTAAATCTCACACCAAAGAAGAGGCCTATATAGCAAACCCTATAATAAACGATCTAAAGATTTATATCAGAGCAGTGGTTTTCCACCTTTTTTCATTGACAGGCCCCTACAACATTTTGAAGGGAAGTGCGGACCTCTTTGGAAATCTTAGACATAGTCTGTGGACCTCCAGGGGTCTGCAGACCGCAGGTTGAAAACCACTGTCCTACAGTAATGACGACCTTTTGCAGACCCCTTAGACAGTCTGTGGACCCCCCAGGTGTCTGTGGACCACAGATTGAAAACCCTGACGTATAGGAAAAGGGAACGCAAGCTATTTACAAGGTTAAGGCAGGTAAATGTGCATACCCACAAATGATTTCCAATTTTAAGTTTCAAAAAGAAATAGAAGCTCCTCTGAAAAGGAAGCTCTGTCCCTGAGGGCTAACCCAGGCTAAGCACTGGGGATCTTTTGCTTATGCCTAGTAAACTTTGCCCCTCAGAGTCCACGCAGCATAAAGATACAGTTCCTTCTGGTTAGGGGTTTTCATTCCCTTCCTCTTTTCTGCTCTGAGCTGCAAACTAAACCAATGGAAGAAATTCATTTGCCTCTGTCATTTTCATGGGAGGAAGAGTAAACAACGAAGTCTTTTGTCTTCTTTAATGTTCCACACGTGTCTGCCTGGTGTCCCTGGGCCTTCTTTGTTGAGCAGACGTAGCACCCTCCGTTGGAGACCAGCATTTCACAATAGGCAATGTCTTGCTCCTCGCTGGTGATTCACACGGTCACACAATGCAAACACTCAGATCTCACCGGGCCATATGGGCTACAGATGTCACACGTGAGATGAAAGCTGCCGCCACTCACAGGCATTCCATAAAATCTGAACTCTGAACAGTCTCATAACTTGAATACCTGTTTGAACAATCCCCACAGGCAGGGGAGCCGTCTGCTCGCAGCGATGTGTTATCAGTATTCAGCTGCGGCGTGGGGACCTCAGCACTGCTGGCAGCTGGCCCGCCAGCGTTACACCAGCTCTGGAATTTACTCCCATGAGAGCCTGGATTTGGGACCCCACAGGGCACGTTGTACAGCCCCATGGTTCTCCCAGGCTCCTCTGGGACAGGTGCTGAGGGGGTTCCTGGGAGGCTGCTGTGCCGAGCCGTTCTCCAAACCTCCAGGCGGAGTTTAGGTTTGCCCCCTGGCCAGGGTTTGCCAGGTCGTCTATTGTTCGAGGCAGCTGCCCTGGAAATCTGTCAGGATGCTCGGTCCCCGCCACCAGGCCAGCTAGCCAGTTTATGGGCTCAGGATCATCCTGGATGCCCTGGTTTTCTGTACCCTGGAAGTGGCAACCCCAGCTCCTGACCATGCCCCTGCCAAGAGTGCTCCGCAGCGCACTGAGAACCACTGCTAGCAAACAATGGACCTCAGAACCAACCCATCCCAAGGGAGAGCAGCAAAGCGTGGTGCCATACGCTGCAAAGCATTGCTGCAAAAGTACCAAGCCCCGCCGTGCTCCCGAGTGGCCCTGGAGGTGTCGTCCAGGCCGTGTGTGCAGGGGCTGGTCCTGTTCAGGGAGCAGAGAAGAGGCGCTCAATGGTCCACAGTCCACAGATCGAAACACTAGCCAGCAATAAATCATTAGGGCTGTCCCAGCCTAGATTGCCCAGGGGAGTCTCTTTGCTTAGCACGTGGTTCTCGTGGTCACACTTTTCACTCTGGAATAGCCCCCCCTTGGATCCTGCCCTCCCGGATTTATTCTTGTGGCAGATCATATGAAGGAAGCAGATCCTGGAAAATGCTGTTTATTTACGGATCGTCCAGTGGTTGGTTTTGGACAGGCAGGACAGCCCAGTGGTTTTCCAGGCCTAGCCTGGGAGTTGGGAGCACCAGGTTTAATTGGCATTCAATTAGCACTGCTGATGATGATCCAGGAGCTGGAATTAAATCCAGCTTCCTGTCCTGGAGCTGGACTCGCTAACGGGAACACACTGCAGGGCCCTGTCCCCAAGTTGTGCTGGCTGCTGTGTGTGACTGGAGCACACGCCGCTCTTGGGCACCGCGGGAAGTGGAGCTCCATGGGGGGCAGGCCGGTTCAGTAAGAAAGCGCCTGTTTTACATTCACTTGGAAGAGCCTCCTGCCTTCGGAGGCAGCACCTGTGACAAATGGTTGGACAGATGCCCACTGTTTGCCATCTGCTCCTGCTGTCGAGGGGGACCACAGCTCTGGGTGAGATCCAGCCGGCTAAGAAGTGCACATCATACGACCTGGTGCCCCGGGAAGACACAGTCCTGCCATGCAAGGGACCGAGGCCCAGCTCCTCAAAGGGATGAGGTGCCTAACTCCCATGGGCCCAAGTAACTCCATCTGGAAAGAGGTCTGCAAACAGTAACTTGCAGACATGAGACTGCGACGTTGTGTGCTGGTGCAACAGCACGTTGGCTGCTCATATTGCACCTAGAGTGAAGAGGGGAGGGTGGCCTGGGGGCAGGGAGTCAGGAGGTCTAGATTCTATTTAAGGATTAGCCATCGGCTTCCTCTGTGCCTCCATTTCCCCATTTGTAGAACAGGGAGCATCCCGTCTGACAATGGGGGCAGAGGGAGGGGCAGCTGTGGGCTGAGACCCTTGAACAGAAGCTGCTGAAGAGGCAGAGCATTGTTGTGAAAACAGGCAGAGATGCGGGTGAAGCTAACACACATGCCTTGTGCATGTCGTACCCTGCTCTGGTGATTAAGCCACAGAGAGGATAATAGCCTTCTACTGCTGCCAGCAGGTAGAGTTACTCCTTTGGCTCAAGTGGCAGAAGTCTGTGCTTTTGCTCCTGGGCTCAAGCCCTGCTGATGCCCTGCGCAGTGGGTAACACCGTGGGGATGGAAAAGTTCCCAGCCTGGAAGGCCTTGAGATCCAGGAGATGGAGCAGCCCCATGAGCTGTCTCCCTTCTCCTCCCCTGGGCAGCGGCTGCTTCCACATGCTCCACTGCCCCGCTTTCCTGCTAGCTGGGGCCTGATCATGACTGCGGCTCCTCTTTCCTTCCAGGGAGGAAGATCAAGGTCTACTCCCCAGAGACCCTCACTGACAAACCCCCCAGCTTGGACAGAGATGCCATCTCCTCAGCGTCCCCAGTTCACGAGGGTATCAGACCTGCAGGGGAGCTCGCGCTGCGGGAGATGGACCAGCCGGACCCAGGGCTGGCCCCTGAGAGGCCTCCCCACGAGGTGCCTGAGACTCTGGACCTGGCACTGCCCCCGTGCCCAGCTGGCCGGAGCGCCAAAGGCTCATCCGAGCAAGAGAGACGGCGCTTCTCGGCCTCGGAGCTCATGAACAAGCTGCAGCTGTCTCAGCGCAGGGCCACGTTCTCCCTCAAGCTGGGCAAGTCTCTCTCTGCCAGGAGTGCTTCCAGGGAGAAAGGAGTTTGGTTGAGCCAGGAAGGTACTGGGACTCTCACACTGGGCTTACTGGTCAAACTGGTTTAGTTGGCTGCGGGGGCTTTCTTTCTTTCTTTCTTTCTTTCTTTCTTTCTTTCTTTCTATGACTCCAATGCACTTTGCATCACACACTCAGTCCTGCTATGGTGCCAGGTTAGTAGCTTTCACATGTGGTCCTTTGTGCTTGTGTTGGGGGCCCTCCTCCCAGTCCACATTCAGTGGTGAGAACCAGGAGTGGCAATGGTGGGCCTGTGAGAAGGTCTCTTGTCAAGTGGTGCCTCAAATGAAGAGGGTGGAGAATCATGTTCTTGGGCGAAGACACGGGCGAAGGGCACATCTGTAATGCCAACCCTCCCAACCCCACTGCCCAGGTGCTTCCTCCAGGACTGGCAGGGGCTCCCTGAAAGCACAGGAGGAGTGTGGAGTCTCTGCAGCTGCGATGAACAGACGGGGTGGAATCCTGGACCACTTTCCCTCTCTTCCCCCATCATTGCACAGGTGCATGATGGGATTTTCCCTCTTCCCCTGAGATATGAGGCCTGTTCGCTGCAGGTTAGCGATGGACCAGTGGTGTGATCCAGTGTGGCAGGGAAGGAAGGGTGCCCTAACACAGATGCCAACCCAGCTCCTCCCTGATCGGCTGTGATCGGCCTCCATCCTTGCAGGTAAACAGAATGGAAGAGAGCAGAACCGCAGCACCACGGGCAGTGATGACCACCCGTCCCCAGGATCGCCCAGCGAGCCAGGGAACGTCTGGCCCAGGTAAGCCAGGTAAGGAGTGCAGGGAGAGTCCACAAGACTAGTGGGGTGTTCCCATCCCAGCAGAAGGCTAGTGGGCAGGGATCTAGACCGTCTGGAGAGGGGAAGATGGAGGAAGCTGATGCTGAGTTCCTCGGAAGAGCTGGTGGGGCTGGATTTCCCAGGGCATGGGGTGGTGGGGCCTGAGCTGCAAACCCCATTATTGGTGAGCGCCCAGTGCCGCCCACTAAACTCAGCATCCCCACGGAGAAGGGGATGATCCCCCATGGGATCCACCCTCTGGGCTCCAGTCCGGCCCCATGGTGTGGGGGCCGTATCCCCTGTTTCACCCACTGCAGCCCCTTAGGCAAGTCTGATCCAGGGGAGAGGCACCAGAGCGGCATTTCCCAGCCCCCCAGTTTTCTAATCATCTTTTTTTTTTGAGTTGATGATTTTTTTAAGATTCTAAAGAAAACCCAATAAATGATCCTCTCCGTTTTCACCTGGCATGAGCCCCTGGTGGGGGCTAACAGGCAGGTTCTGGCCACGAAGGCATTTGGAAAGGGGGAGAGAACACTCAGCCAGGAAGGCCCCCTCCCCTCCTTGCACCTTGCATCACCATCAGCGTGTTGCATGTCACACTCCTCTGGGCTGGTGTGAATGCCCATCCGAGGCGCAGGGCAATGGAAAAGCAGGGCCATGTCCACAGGGCAGGGCGCAGCGTCTCCGGGTGACCGGGTGGGGCAGGGAAGATCGTGATCGCAGAGAGATGCCCTGGCCCCACTGACTCATTCCTGCTGCATGGTGGTGACGCCAGGCCTTAGAGAACATTGCCAGCACTCCTCTGGGCCTGGTTCGGATCTCGGTGATGCCACTTGGGCCCAAGTGTGACTCCTGATCAGCACTGGGGGAGTGAGCTCCGATCAGGCCCCATGGCACAGCGCCACACTCAGGCCCTGCTCCGAGTCGCTGGGGGTCCCAGGAGCAGCCGTCAGCTCTAACCCATCACCCCCGTGTTTTCCCCTTTGCAGGAGTGAGGAGGAGCCCGAGGGGGGCTGGAGCGCTTTGCTCCAGTGTGAGAGGCGGCAGTCGAGGTTCCTCCTGAACTGTAAGCAGCGGGCTCGCCGTTCCCGGGGGGCTTTCCCCTCCACCGTTAGGAACATGCGCCCTATCGAGATCCGCCGTCAGGCTGCGGCTTGCGGGACAGCCATGCCGAGCCCTTTAACGCCAGGGCACGAGTTATGTGGTCTCACCCACCGCCAGCCAGTGCAATCCCTACCCTGGGCATCTGCTGCCTGGCCTAGAACCACAGACACCAGGGAGAAGTTACTGCATTCACTGGGCATGGAGTGGAAGAGCTGTTGGCCAGGGCACCCACAGGCCTGGCTAGATGGCAGAAGGCAAAGCTGGCGAGACCCTTCAACCCTGCCCTTATGGCCAGTCACCTTCTCCCCCCTTAGACCCAGGCCATTTCCCCCCTGCATCCTAGCCCCCGAGCCAGCCCCAGACATGGCAGCTGGGCTTACAACCAGCTATTTGATCCCTTCCCCCCTGCCCGTCCCCACATGGTGCCCCTAGGGCCCAGGGGTCCATTCGCCTGGGAGACAGACTGGGGCTGGTGTCTCGCTCCCTGCTGAAGGGTCCCCTTGGCCCAGTGCCCGGACACTGACCACCCCTCCACCCCCACAGCCATCCTGTACCAGGAGTACAGCGACGCCGCCATCGACCGGGAGATCCAGCGACAGCAGCGGGAGGACGCCCTGGCGGAGGTGGAGGACGAGGCCCTGGCATCGCCCAAGACCAACCTGTCGCCCAGCACCTCATTTCGCTCGCCGCGCTCGTCCCGCGGCTCCACCTTCTTGCTGTGGCAGGACATCCCGGACGTGCGGCGCAGCGGGCTGCTGGCCACCATCAGCCTCCAGGAGTGCAAGCTGCAGGAGGTGAGCGGAGGGGGCTGGCACCCAAGGCACAATGATGTTCCTTTCCTGGGAGATCTTCGCCATCCCTGGCACAGATCGTCTCAGCCTGGCAGTTATCGGGCATCATCTCCATCCCGGGGGCCACAGGACTGGCAGGACCCACCTGGGCCGCAGGTTTGGTCCCCTGCTGTCCCAGACAGCCTTGTCATATAACCCTGTCCTTGCATGTACCACACTCCAGCTTCCCACCCGTTCAGTGATTGCCCCAACTGCTGCTGTTGGGCAGCTCTTCCAGAACCTCCCTCCTCTCCGGATTAGAAACCATCTTCCCGTTTCCAGCCACCACCGATCCCAGGCCAGCTGGTCCCCGTTTATTCCTGCGCTCGTGCTGCCCTTTAGCTTCAGTCACTGTCCCCCTCGCTGGGGCTCACCCCAATGCAGGCACAAGGCACTTAGCTCCCGGCTCCTTCAGTCTCCTGTCGTCAGACAGACTCGCCCTTCCCTGCTTGTGGGACAGCGCGACCCATCAGCTGCTGCGCTGCTCTTCCTAGGTGTTGAATGGGAATTAACTGCCAGGGCGAAATGTAGAGATTTGAATGGCAGCAACGAAGCCCCTGGCATAAGTGGAGGTGTCTGGTCAGCAGGAACCCAGCACTGGGAGATCGGGGGGCTGCGGGTCAGGACTGAGGGGCATGGGCAGAGCTGGGGATGTGGGGAGCCCAGCGCTGGGAGATCGGGGTGCTGTGGGTCAGGACTGAGGGGCATTGGGAGCTGGGGACGAGGTGAGGGAGGCAGACGCAGCAAAGCTGACGGGAACTCATGCACCTCGGCAGAGCCGTAGGGGCTCTGGGCTGGGGTAGCAGGAGGGGTGGCAAGTCCTAGCTGAGCTGTGTGGAGGAGCACAGGGTGCGGGAAGGGCTGCAGGACAGGCGTGCGTTTCCCTGGAAGAAGGCGGCTCAGGCAGGAGGCTGTCGGTCAGATTTCTGGGCATCATCAGGCTTGGGTTGGGAAGTGTGGGCCACACCTGGCTGTGCTGGGCCCGGCTCATGGCAGGGTGGCCAGACCAGGCCACGGTGAGCTCCAGCGTTTCCCCCAGTGCCGTGAGTCAGGAAATGCCGACTCCCCAGGAGGACGAGGGGCCGGGGTCAGGTTCAGTCTCTGCGTCCTAACAGCTGCCCCCTGCAGCGCCTGGGGCTGGCAACGCCTCTGGCACGGTATGTTGTTGGTGCAAGGGGCCGAGGCCCCGTCACTGGACTCGCAGCCCCTTCCTCTCGCCTCCTGCAGGCCAAGTTTGAGCTGATCACCTCGGAGGCCTCCTACATCCACAGCCTTTCCATCGCGGTGGATCACTTCATGAGCTCACGGGAGCTGAATGAGTGCCTGGGAGCCAAGGAGAAGCAGTGGCTCTTCTCCAAGCTTCCCGAAGTGAAGGACGTCAGCGACAGGTCAGCTGCTCCCCAGGGACAGGGGCGTTTTGACCTCAGACCGGCTCCTCTGTTGCCCTCCTGCAAGGTGCTGCTGGGGAGCCAAGGGGGGGAGACAGGAGTGAGGTGAGGGGCCATTTCCGGTGGTCTGGGAACCCATTTCAGGCTGTTCCCCCTGGAGCTGCGCCCAGCGCCCTGGTCCAAATGGACCCAGGTTCCGGAGACCAGGGGGTCATGCTGCTCTCATGCACCCCCTTGTGGCCATTTCAGGGTCTTACACAGCCCAGAGGAGGCAGGTATGGACCGCAGTGCAGGAGGGATGGGGGAGATGAAGACCCTTCTCCAGACAGGAGGGTTGGGGAGCCCGTTCCCAGCGGTGCTGAACTAGAGCCGGGGCCTCGAGCGTCCCAGCGGAGCGGTGTAGCGCCACCCCCCCCCAGTGCTGGGGAAGGCCACTGGTTTCACTGGGGCCAGGTGTGGGCAAGGGGTCGCCTGCCCACTAAGGCCCCGTCCGCTGCCCTCGCTCCCTGGCAGGTTCCTGCTGGAGCTGGAGGAGCGGCTGGAGGAGAACGTCCTGCGCTTCGACGTCTGCGACATTGTGCTGCGCCACTGCCCGGCCTTCCGCAGGGTCTACCTGCCCTACGTCACCAACCAGGCCTACCAGGAGCAGACCTACCAGCACCTGCTGTGCGTGAGCCCCCCCGCGGGGGAAACGGGCGCTACCTCCCACAGAGGGGAGAGCTGAGCGGGGAGCTCTGGGCTGGGGGGTCTCCTGTGTCCCCCACAGCCTCCTCCACCTCTTCCCCCAGCTCCACGCACCCAGCCCCGTCTCCTCTTAGTTCTTCCGGGATTTTGTCTGTTAGGGATGCTAGGCGGGTCTCATCAGCTTCCCCGTCCCTCTTCACTCCTGTCCAGACTCCTGCTGGTTCCTGCCGGGACGTTTCCCCGGTGGGACAGGGGTGGACTTGCCCAGTTCCAGGCCCTCCTGTGGGGACGGCTCCATAGAGAGGGGCCTAGGGTGTTGCCCAGGCTGCACTGTGGAGACTCGGTGCGTGCTTGTGGCCAGATCCGGCAGCCCGCTCATGCCAGTGGAAGGACTCTGCTGGGCTTTGGGGACCTGGTTGGATCTGATGCCCCTGGTGCCTTAGGAGCCTCCACTCCCAACGCCCCAGCTCTCTCTGTTCCTCCTGGGCACTTGTTAAAATTCTCGTCCCCGTTTTTCCAGGCAGGACAATCCTAAATTCCCAGGGATCCTGGCAAAGCTGGAAGAGGGGCCAGTGTGTCAGCGCTTGCCTCTCACTTCCTTCCTCATCCTGCCTTTCCAGAGGGTCATGCGCTTGCAGATGCTGGTGGAGGTGAGTCCGGGGGCGCTGGGGGAGACGGGGGGGGGGTAATTGGAGAATATCAGTCCGGCTAGAGCCAGCCTGGCGTTAAAAGGACGGTGTCAGGTTAAAAACCACATCCTTTAAAAAACCAACAGCCAAGTGCCCTGAATTATAGGGCACCTCACGCCAATCCAAGGTCTGTCTCTGCCACTGACTCGCTGTTTGCCCCTGGGCACGTCAGTTCCCCTCCCCGAGTCTCAGTTTCCCCCTGTGTACTAGAGGATACCCCACCTCTGTGAAGTGCTTGGAGAGCTGCAGCTGTGGAGTGCTCAGTGTTATTTCACGCCCAAGTAACAAACAGAGCCAAACCATTGTCAGAATGTCAGGCTTTCCCCTGAGATTATTAAAACCCACGTCATGTTTTGGTTTCACCACCAGCAAAAGCACTTGCTCTCTGTGGCACTGAATTAGTCAGTCTTAGGCAATTTCCCAAGCAGAGAAACCTGTTAGCATGGACGTTTCAGGAAATTCAGATATTTCTGTTATCTAGCTCACTGTGTAGATTACAGATCAGCTCCCCCCAAACGCTATGGAGGGTGTGTAAAGTGCCTCACAAGGGCAGCAAGTGTAATTTTACAGAGGGGGAAACCGAGGCACAGTGGGGGGTGACGTGGCTTGGCCAAGGTCGGGGAGCCCACTTGGGAGGTGACCGAATCTGCCTGATTCAGAGCAAGGTATCTGGCCACCGCAGTGAGTTCTCTGACCACCAGGCCCCTGGCTATTCTGGAGTGGATCCTCTCTCTCCCTGGACAATTTCAAAAGGTCTCGGCTGTGTCTCAATAAGAAAGTATTTTTGCAGCCTCAAAAATGTTCACACAATGGGAAAACCCGTGTCCTGCCCAACTCTATTATTATTGAATCTTCCCCCAGCTATCAGCAAACATAACACAATCACGTGCGCTCAGTACGGTCAGGTGACAACGATAAAGAATCGTAGAATGAGCCACACTGGACAAGGAACTCTCTCTGCTTTCCTGTAGAGCTTCTGCCTAGGACTTCCTGCAGGCTTCCCCCTGCCTGCCTGCTTCAGATGTAGAGAAACAGGGCCCAGATCCTCCAAGGTACCACTTCCCACAGGCCCAGAGAAATCAGAGCCCCAGCTGCGAAGCAGTGTCAGACTTCGGGATTCACAGTTAGATGTATGGCGTGAGTTGAAGCTGGAACGAGGCTTTCAGAGGCCCAGAACATAGGGCAGTAGAGACCTCACGTGACAGGCTGGAGTCAGTGTATGCCACCCACCCTCCCCTCTCCCGTACACCCCACTAGATCCACACACCTACTGGGCGATCTCTTTCTTCGGTACCATGCACCTACCATCAGCATCCAAACTATGGAAACGATCTCCCTGAAGCGACTGCTGCTGTAGTGCTTAGCACCAGACCAAGGGGAACCAAAGGGAAGTAGTGTGGCCTAGTGGATAGAGCAATGGCCTGGGACTCCGACCTGGGTTTTAGTCCCAGCTCTGTTGGGTGAACTTGGGCAAGTCACATCCCCCCTTTGTCTCAGTTTCCCATCTGTAAACTGGAACTAATGATGTGGATCTCTTTTGGAATGTGCTTTGAGATTAACTGGGGGAAAAAGAGTTATGGAAGAGCTAGGTGTTATTATTATTTATTAGTAAGAGCTTAACGTGCAGTAGAGACCAAAGCATCCATGGAAAGCTCCCGATTTCCACTGAAACCTGAACAGAGACACTAGACTGCCCTGAGACTTCCCCTGTTGCCTGGAGCTCCCAGTCCAGGGCTGGGAGGACCCCGTATACGCCCTCCAAATACTGGCTAGTGTTAGCCCCCCAACCCAGGTAGCGTGCCCAGGTTCAGGACTGTTATTAAATAATCTCTAGTGTCATAATCCTCTGGACCCAGCCCCTAGAAGCTCTGGCCGTGGGCCAGTCCCTGGCACCGGTGAGCGAGAGTGAAATGTTACCCTCCGGATTTGGCAGGTTTTGCCATCACTTTACACTGGCCTGCATTAGATGGGAGGGCGGCCGGGAGCACAAAGGGCCCTGGAAAGCTTTGCCCCGGGGCAGAGTCCCTGTGCGTCTGGCTCAGGGCACACATGCAATGTTCCCTGCCCCAGGGCACTCGCCATCGAGTTCGGGCCCCAACTCAGCCCTGCTCAGCTCCTGAGGCACTTGGCGTCGGATTGTGTCGGCTCTGAGAGCCGGTACCGGTTGGCACTACTGATCCCTGATCCTGGGGCTGAGGTGTTAGGGTCGGGAATGGGACCGACATCCAGGGCCTTGGATGCTTCTTAAATCAGTTCATCTTCTGCACGCTGCTTGCAGAACATCCTGAAACGCACGCTGCAGGGCTCCCGGGACGAGGACACGGCCAGCAAGGCCTTCAGCCAACTTAAGAAGGTAAATGCCCGGAAAGGCCCATTTTGAGCCCGCGATAAAATCTCTCTGTGGTGTGCGGTAAGCACCGGGCACTGGCGGTGGTGGGCACAGCTCGTCGCTGTGACCGGAGCTCTCTCTCTCTCTGGGGGAGTGTCTTGGGGCCATTGTCATTCTGGGGGGGGTGCAGCTGCAATTTTCCATGTGCTGGTCTGGGGCGGGAGGAGGGGCGGGGGGAACGATACAGGGTTTCTTGCAGGGAGAGTTGTGGGGCCTCTGTGTCATCATGGCTCAGTTTCTCTGCGGCACTGAGCAGCAATGCCTTGACAGCCCCCGGGCACTGGCGTAGGTTGGAAAAGCTGGGGGGCATCTCTAACGTCCACAAGCTGGCAACAATGCGCCCCCCACCCCCAGGGGACTGTATGCCGGCCAGGTCTGCCTGGAACACAGGGTTTGTGGGGATGATGCAGGGACCGGTTCTGCTGGCTCTGCACCGCCTGGGAGCTTCCTTGTGCTGGGGAGATTCTCAGCTGGCCAGATGTGGTGGCTTTCCCCCCTCCCTGTCTCCACACTGGCCGAGCAGAGATTGTGCTGCAGCGTGATGGCTGCTAACGGCCCCCTCGCCTCCCCAGCTGGTGAAGGAGTGCAATGCCAGCGTCCAGTCCATGAAGAGAACAGAGGAGCTCATTCACCTAAACAAGAAAATCCACTTTGAAAGTAAGGTGAGCCGGGGGAGGGCTGCCCCGCCCCTGCACAGGTGGGAAAAAGGGAAGGGGCTGAGATCTTGGAGTGTTGACTTCCATGGAAAGCAGTGAGTCCAGAGAACACAGACCAAGGCTGGGAACCACAGAGTGGTGTGCCAGGGTGTCCGCGCCTTGGGCCAAACTCCAGGGACAGTGGGAGCTACCGCAGGGACAAATCAGTCAGATCCGCAGCTGGTGCTGGTCTGTGTCTCCAGTGGAGAGAGGCAGACTTACACCCACTGGGGATCTGGCCCTCGGGTCTGAACAGGGTGTCCTGTCAGCTATAGACACATACACAACTGGGTTTGATACTGTGTGAGTCGCCAGGGCAATGCTTGATCTGGTCTGCATAGGCAGCCTGGCTCTGGTGGGGTTTGAAGCCTGGTCCTGTAGCTTGGAGTCCAGCCATGTCCAGTTCACACGCTGTCCTGGATGGAGATGTGAAGTCTATGGGCGCTGGATGGCTTTTCCCTACAGCAGGGGGCTGGGAGTGGGGATTGCGGGATTCCAAGGGCCACAACAGTTTCATTCCCAGAACTGCACCCAGAGCTGCTACCCCGCAGCCATCTGCCCCTGCCGCTACAGCTCGTTTGACCAGAGGCCTTCGTTAGCCGGGTCCACTAAGCCAGCAGCTCTCACTAATCCCCCAGCCATCCCCACCCAAACCACAGCTGGGATAAAATGTGACGGGCTGGCCGTCCTCATCAAGCCTCCTCTGATGCACTGGGGTCCACGCCCATGGTGCCAGCTCTGTCATGGGAGGTTCACGCCTTTCTCTGAAGTCTCAGAGGCCAGGAGGCTGGGTTAGATGCACCGTTGGCGTGTCCCAGTTTGGTGACCCTGGCGTCTCTGGGACGGAGCGCTGCGCACCATCCTGGCTCTGACTTCTCCTTTCCGGGCCGGGTCCCTCGGCAGATTTTCCCACTGATCTCGCAGTCGCGCTGGCTGGTGAAGCATGGAGAGCTGGTGGAAGTGGACATGCAGGTCATCGGCACCTTCGCCTCCAAGTTCAAGCTCGCCACCAAGATGGTGTATCTCCACCTCTTCAACGACTGCCTCTTGCTCTCCAGGAAGAAGGAGTGAGCGCTGGGGGCGGGGCAGGGGCCATCTGCAGGGGATGGCTGGGATAGTCCTGCGGCGTGGGGGTTTAGCAGGCCTCCGTCTCTCCTTGGCTGGAGTTTGTGCGCTGTCCTGGGCGCTTGACGGGATCCCTCGGCGTCACAGGGCCAGAGGGGCAGGAGGGGGCGGTGCGCTCTCTTCCACACAGCAGGAAGAGAACCTGGGCTGACATGCTGCAGACAGCTCTCCACTGGATGCCCTGCTCACAGCTTCCCCTGATAGGGCCAGCACTTGTGCGGGGAGAGGAAAGCAGGTCACAGCTCAGGAGCGGGTGGTTGAAGATCTGGATTCACCCCAGGCCGCACTGAACGGTGGCCAGCCCTGCAGTTGGGGCTCTGAGTGACTAGCTCTGGGCATCAGAGGAGGGGTCCCGGCGGAGTCTGGGGGACACGCGGCCAGCGACCGTCTCTCACGCTGGGGATGCTCAGCGTGAAAGCCAATCCTGCCCGTGCCTCATTTGTGGGCGACTCCCAGTTCCCTGCTGCACGCGAGCGGCCTGCCTACCCTCCAGGCACTGGCACCCATCACACGCCTGCGCTGAGTAATGGGCGCTGGTGCGCCTCGTTCACTGTCTCCCTCCTGTCTCCCCTAACGCCCAGGACGGGGAAGTTTGCCGTCTTTGTTCACGCCAAGATGCCGGAGCTGAAAGTGAACGATTTGAGCATGAAGCTTCACGGCATCCCGGGACAAATCTTCCACCTCCAGCTCTTCGATCGCCAGCAGCTGAAGCACCAGATCTTGCTGCGGGCGCAGACCGAGTGAGTGCCGAATGGGGCAGGGCCCCAAATCCCGCAGCCTAGCTCTCCAGGGAGGGGGAGAGGAGGTGATGGGCTCCTTCCCACAGTCACCTGGCTTGGGTGAAGGGCCCTGATTGCTGGCCGGCTATTTGGGGCTAGCAGTGGGGACGCAGCCAGTAGAGAACCAGCATTTCTGGGGAGTGTCCAAACCACACGCCGGCTGAGCGATGAGCAGCAGACACTGTCTCTCACTCCATCAGCAGGGGGCCTGCTCGGCCCTTCAGTAGCACGAGCATCCCACCCAGCAGCTGACGCGGGCGCCTAGTCCAGCCCGTGGCAGGGGGACACGTGTTCCCCAAGCCCCCAGGCTGCAGGGTAGGGATGGACCAGCCTGCCCTGGAGACAGGCTCACAGGAGTGGGAATCATAGCGCCCATGGGGGCAGGTCCACAGGACTCCAGTGAGGACCTGAGCCAGTCCACAGGCTGCCAACTTCGGCCCTGGCATCGGAGTTGGATCAGAACCGTCCTGGAGTTCTGGGGCCTTAGGGTCTGGGCTTTGGGTTTGGTCCTTGTAGAGATCAGTGACCAGCTACAGATCGGGCTCGCCCCGGTTCTGAGCTGTTCACATCAGGGATTCGGCCCGGGTCGCTCTCCCCCAGCCCAGCCGGGATGTGCTAACCAGCTCCCTCCACCCCTCTCAGGAGTGAGAAGCAGCGATGGATCTCAGCAATGGTCCCCTGCAGCCCTCAGACGGACAGGGAGCACATCACTGAGAACGCAGGTACCCCTAGGCTGTGTGGGCGCATCCATTTGAACCCCGCTGCCGGCAAGTTCTGCCAAGGTCTCAGATCCCGGGGGTATGACCCTGATTCGGACCCAGCAGCTCTGTCATGACTGATGGCTTCCACCCCCCATCCCTCTTGACCCCCAGCACCTTGACCAAGTACTCCCTTGACCCCCAGCACCATAGCGTCGGGGCACCCCGCTCACAGCGCCTTCCACACGGGTCACGTGGGATGGGGTGCCATGGAGCAGTCAGTCCCCTGCCAGGCCATTGCCAGCCGGCCCATTTCCCCAGTCCAGTGCACCCCCCTGCTCCCAGCAGAGCTCAGGCAGGACCAGAGCTGCATCCGGCCATGTCACTAGGGAGCTGTTGTCCCTGGTGGGATCTTGAGAGTCCCAGACGTGGCAGGAGCAGCCGGACACAGGCTCTGTGCTCTTCCGCCTGCTGGTGCTGCAGGACGAGCACAGCCATTTCCCTCTTCCAGGGGCTGCGCTCAGTCCTTCCTAGGCACGTGGTCCAGTCAGGCCCAGATCAGCTCTCTAAACAGCAACAGGCCACACCGGAAAAACACCCACGCAGACTTTTGCTTCTGCTTCGTCCCGAGCCAGTATCAGGCCGCTCCCTATCCGAGGGGGAAATAAACGGAGACTGATAATCGCTGTGTTTCTCTCAGCACCTGCCCTCTGATCCCATACCACGGCTACCAACATTTTCCATCAGAAAATGCGGATTGATCAAATGGAAACGGTTCACAGGGACAGATCGATTTTGTTTGAAATTTCCACGGGAAATTATTGAAACATTGAGTTATGTTGTAATCTAGATGTTCCAACTTAAGTTTTATGTCTAGTATGTTAGATCAGCTTCGGTGAGGTGGCAGCAACATATTTTTGACATATTTCATTTTGTGAAAAATTCCACGATTTTCCCCGTAGGGTCTGGTTCGGGAGGAAATCAAATGTCAAAATCTCAGAAATTCCCATCGGAGGGAAGTTGGTAATTTCACCCAGCCCCTGGGCCGTCCTTCCTCTCTAAGGGGTCCCAGCTGTCCTGTGCAAGACTTTGGGACAGGAACTCTCCTACTGCAGCGCATTGGTGTCCCTGTAAATATAAAAGTGAAGTCTGTAGCCAGGGGAACTTGCCTAGGGATTTCAGGGAGGCTGAATGCTATCGCCGAAGGCAGGATTTGGCCACACAGCCAGGCTCCTACTTTGGTGAAAGGTGCCATGGGATCTTTAATATGACTCATGGTCAGGACCTTGGTTTACAATCTCACCCGAAAGACCCGTTCAGTGCTAGTCTCGCCCACTGGGCGTGTGCTACAGGCCCCTCTGTGCCCATCTGCAGAGGACAGGAGTCTGTAACTGGCCCAGCCTAGCTCTTTAGCTCAAGTTGTAGTGGCTCCTGCTGTGAGCTCAGGGTGTCCCCTGGTGTGTGGGTGGCCATCGCGCTAGCATAGAAGGGAGAGCGCCTCCTACTGACACACCCGGCCCCTAGTCGGAGAGTGCTGCTTCAGGAGAAGATTTGAGGGGGATCAGGGGCAGGGGAGTCAGCGGGGGGAGGGGTGGCACACTCTGGGGCCCAATCCTGGGAGGTGCTGCGCACCGGGAAGCCAGCGGGGGCTGAGATCTCTCCAGCCCTTTGTGAAGACGCTGCGCCTTGCAGGATCTGACCATCGCCGGAGAAGGAGAGCTGGCATCCCAAGTCCCTCTCTGCGTTCCTGGATGGTGCATGGCCCTCTTTACATTGCTGCAGCTGCCATGTGTCTCTTGCCTCTAGATATTGCCCAGGCGCAGTGCATCAAAGCCTATAAGGCCCAGGAGCCCGACGAGCTGACCTTGGAGAAGGCGGACATCCTGGGGGTGAAGACGAGGACCAGCGATGGTAAGAGGCCCTGGATTCTTCTCTCTTCTTCCCCCTCAAACTGCCCCTCTCCGGCCCTGAAGCCGCAGCAGCTGACAGGCTGGGCAGTGCTGCCCTCCCAGAGCTAATGTCTCCTCCTCTCCCGTGCAGGGTGGCTCGAGGGCATCCGCCTGTCAGACGGGGAGAGGGGCTGGGTCCCCCAGGGGCACATGGAGGAGATCACCAGCAGGGGTGCCCGGCTGCGCAACCTGCGCGAGAACGACCGCCTCAAGCGCGCCACGCGCAAGCTGGAGGAGGAGCAGGCGTGAGCCCGCCTGGGCGCTGGCGGGGGGAGACTGCAAACGGGCGGGCGATGAGGGCAGAGCTGCTCCCGCTGAGGCGGTGTCACGGGCACACCCACTGAACTGCACCATGGGACAGTAGCAACAGGCCACGGCTTGGTGGATGATCTCCCACGTCCCAATGCTGGCTCAGGCTCTGGGGAGGGAACGAGGCCCTGGGAAACCTCTCCATAAATAGACCTACTTTCAATGCTGTCTAAGTGGCTTCCTGGAAAAGAGGCTGGCAGGTCTGGGTGGGATCCTGGCCTGTTCCCAGTGGACACGACCAGCAGATGGGAACCACCCTCTCCTCCCTGTTGCATCTGGCAATGAATTCCCTGCCCTGGCCACGGTTAGAGACAGGATCCTGGGCGAGAGGGACCGTTGGTCTGACCGAATGTGACTCTGCATATGTGCAGCTGCAGGACGACCCCACTCAGAGCATCAGCTGAGACCAGGCAGGGAGCAGCCTGGCAAGCATCTCCCCAGCTGGGATGGACACCTCATGGGGGGAGAAGAACACAGCCTCCATGGCCCATGCGTCTCAAGGAGCCAGGAGCCTAAATCCCATGGGAGTTCAACGGGAGGCGGGGGTCCTTGAGAAATCCCTGCCTCAGCTGAGGCAAGGAGGGCCGGTCATGCTAACGACTGGACTGAGATCCACCAAACTCATTTCACATACAGCAGCTTGATCGGCTGTCAGCTGGGGACACCTTCCAGCCACTGTCGGCCTGAGCCAGCATCAAACCAGGGAGAAGGGACCCTGTTTTTGATCCCCTGAGCTGCCCATTCTTTGAGGGGGCCACAGGGCAGGGTGTCACCCCCCCAAATAGCATCGCCAAAGCTGGGCGTCCCAGTGGGCTCCAGGCCCCTCCCTGACCTGCTGACCTCTCGGTGGAGGTTGTACTGCTCCGCCAGCCTGGGCACCGCTGGCTCTGCGTGCTGCCTTCGCAGCAGGGCTGCCCCCATTGCAACGGGCTGGAGGGCTGGATCTGCCCCGTTGCTGTGCCATGGCTCCCTCCACCACGGCCTGGCCCAGCTCCTGCCTCAGCCCGAGCACGTAGCTCGGGGCAGGGATCCTCTGGGAGCTCTGCAAAGGAGGCAGGGCAGAAACAGCCCCGGCTGCTCTCTGACCCACTATTCCAGCTTGAACCAAGCCAAAGGAGGAGAGAGACTCGGGGAGAGGCCAGAGAGCCTCTGCAAGCGCCGGGTTTACTCCTGCCACCCATCAGTAAATGCCTTGAATGCTGCTGTGGGACGGGTCTTTCTTTCATGGCTCTGATGGGCTGTGCCCACTGCCCTGCTGTCCCACGTCTGCACCCCCCCGCCCCCTCCCCCAGTTCTGCTGGGATCCTCCATGGCAATGGCAAGGTCTCTCAGTCCTGTCCTGCCTGTTAGCCCAGCTCTGTGCTCTCCATAGCTCTGCCAGTGCCCTTCAGGCTGCCTCCACTGCCGTCCCAGCCGTGGCCAGGCCGTGCCCGATCAGTGCCTTGCACAGCCTCCAGGTCACTCACTTCTGCCCATTGGCCCCCACATGGCCATGGCCTGCTTGGTGGCTTAGCCCGGGCCCGGCAATCACCCACTACAAGGGCTTGGCCAGGGGGCACCAGGGAAGGCGGTGTTGGGAGGGGGCCTAAGCCAATGACTTCCCTAAACTGGGGGGTGGAGGGTCTGGATCCAAACCTAGACCCGGCCAAACTTTGCCACGACCCCCCTCCTCCCCATGGACCAATCACCTGGACCTGAACAACCCAGAGCTTTGGATCAGGTCCATCTCCAGCCTGGTTCTGAACATGAGCTGGCAGCACTGCAGGTGGGAAGCGCTGGACAGCAAGAGGCCCCGCCGGGGGGGGCCAATGGCCGGGAGCTGCACCCCAGGGCTCTGCTTGGCCCAGGTGTAGCGGGAAGGAGCCCGTTGTTCTGCAGGAGCAGGTGCTGTGTTACTGGATGACGTGCTGGGCAGTCTCTGGCAGGGGGAACCCCACGGGGCTCACTGGCGCTCCCCAATTCCCAGCGCCTGGGAGAGCTGGGCCAAGGGCTTCTGTGAGCGCTCTGCTGGCTGGCTGGCTCTGCTGCAGATTGCAGGGCGCCCTCGGCGTCCCGGGACAGCAGGCCCAGGGCTGGCTCGCCCTGGGGAGGGTGAGGCCAGTGGCAGCCTCCCCTGGGCTCAGGGCAGGGTGGGAGCGAAAGAATAAAAAATGGACCCACTCGTGTTCTGCAGAGAAGGAGGTTCTGGAGTTCTGGGCCCGCCCCCCGCCCTGCTGCAGAGCAGAGCGTAAGGTGGGGAGAGCATCAGCTGTAAACACAAGGGCCGGACTCCTGTGCTGGAGTAAATCAGGGCGTCTCGTCGCTGCCACTGGGGTTCCACTGGCATAAGCAACGGGAGTCTGGCCCCAGCAAGCATCTGATCTCAAGGGACGGGGCCACCCCTGGCCACTGCGGCCTCGCTCTCCGGCACCAGAACCAGGGGGAGACAACTCAAAGCCCAGGCCCCATCTAGCAGCAGAACCACCTGGCAAAGGAACTCCCTGCCTGGTGCCAACCCTGCCCCGGTTCCCCTGGGGTCCTGCAGGCAGGAAGGCCTGGCTGGGGCAGGGCAGGTCACAGGTCAAATTCAAATCAAGGGAAGGTCCCTGCCAGCCGTGAGCCAGCAGCCCCTGCAAGCCCGGCTGCCTCCTGGGGTCGTGCCCACCACGGCGTGCAGCATGAGCCTACAGCAAAGGGGCCCTGTGACTGCCGGGCAAGACCCAGAGGAGCCCGGGCGGCGGAAAGCCCTCGCTCCGGAACCGGATGAGGCAGTCAGGCAGAGGCCAGGCCAGCGCTGGGGAGGAAGGGGAACATTGACCCAGTCCCAGTGCAACAAGCTGCAGACGGGCTGCCGTATCCCCTCCCTAGTGGGGCAGCAGGCAGGGTGAGCCCCGGAATATCCCCATCACCCTGGGCCACTGTCCTACACCTTCCTCCCATGGATCTCTGAGGGCTACCTCTGAAGTGACCCGGGCACAACAGCACAGCCGTAGGAGGCAGGGCAATTCATGGAGGTAGTGGGGCCAGGCCAAAGTTGGGATTGAGGCCGGACCCCCACAGGATCACTGGGGCCTAAAGGAAGGACTCCAGCAGCTCCCCTCCCAGGTTGACAAACCAGGAACAGGCTGGTGCCGGGAGATCTCCTGATGGCCTGCCCTTGCCCCTATCTATGATGGTAAAGAGCCCCCATCTGGGGGAGGGGGAGCCCTAGGCTGGCGGATCTGGGGTGCCCCAGCACCGCCCTCATTGCCCCACTGCCATCTGCTCCTTTGGGAGCCTGCTCTTGCCATCAACGGCCGATGCCCTGGCGGGCTGCCCCTTTAAGGAGCTGCTAATGAGGGAGTGGTGGAGGTATTTATTTGCAGGTGCGGGCTGCAGCAGCTTTTTGCTCTCCCCTTGGCCGGGGGAGGATCCTCCAGGTAAGAGGCCACTTTAGCCTGGGAGCCTTGGCCCTGGCTAGGGAGTGGCTCAGCTGCTCTTGCTAGGGGCAGTGTGATGTGCACAGGGCTGACCAGGCACGGGCGTGGCCCTTGCGCTGACTCTCTGCTGGTGGGCAGGAGGGAGGGGGCCAGCTGGCCTCTCAGGCCTGCCCCACCTGGTGCGGAGTCCCCCCGGGTGCTTTGCCCTGCTGTTTGGCTGGTCCTGATCCCAGAGCACCGAGGGGCTCGCCTTCCTGCAGCCTCCTGGCAAACCCACCCCAGAGATGAGCTCAGTGTGGGACACCTGACCCTGGGCTGGGTGCCGCAGCTGTGGGCCCAGCACAGGTGTGGAGCTGGAGCTGCACAGAACCTGGGCTAGCAGCTTCTTGGCCAGGGCCCTGAGGGAGCTGGGGGGCTCAGGCCACCTCGGCCCTCCTTGCCTCCCAGGGCCCTGCCCCATGAACCCCAGCCCAGTGGCTCACGTGCCCAGCATGCAGGGTGTGGTGCCAGGTAGCCCGGTGGACGTGGCAGGAGGGGACTTTAACCCTCTGGTGCTCAAAGGGACTTTCTGGGCTCCCCAGCTGCCGAGAGAAGCCAGCTAATGAGCCTGGTCAGATCTAAGCCCCCTTCTTTCTGCTCTGCCAGGCTTCGCGTTGCCCCCATGGACTTTTTCCGCCGGAAGCGCACCCGCTCCGACTCGCCGCCAAGGGCCGTGGCACCGGTGAAGAGGCACGGCTCCTGCCCGCTGGCCCAGAGACCCGAGCAGGCCAGACTGGAGAGCCGCCAGGAGCTCTGCCCCTTCCTGGCTGGCCTCTTCCGTGCCCAGAAGGCCCCTTCCGCAACCCGTCGGGGTGTCTTCGGGGGGGGGGTCCCGGGATCCAGGCTTGGTGGCAGAGGAGAGAGTCCTGCTTCTGGTGGATGATGCTGAAGGTCTGTGTGCTGTGACTGTTCTCTTTCTCCCCCCCCCCCCCTTTCCTTCTTTCTCCACCCCTAGATAAACGCCTCCATCTTTGCCTGAATAGGGGTCACGTTTCCAAAATTGCTCCACTCCCATTGCAGACCAGAGACTCCTCACCCCACCTGCCTTGGGACCGATGGGAGGGCGTGGGGTGCTCGCCCCCTCGCCTCATTGGGTGCTTAGATGGGGACTGGGCTTGTCACCAAATCGGGCCCTGGGTTTCTGGCTGATGCCATCTGGCCTGGATCCCGAGGATCTAGGCATCCGGGCTCCATGCCCCGCTCTCCAATAACCTTAACTGAACTCTGACTGCATCCTGGCCCCGGCACAGTACTTTAGGGGCCGTGGAGAGCCTGGCCCGAGATCGCTTTGGCTCTGATGTGGGGTGAGGCAGGGGTCTCTCACGTCCCAGCCCCGTCCCCCTTTCCTTGTGGAGGGCAGGAGCGCCCTGGTTGAATCTGGGGTGAGATTCGGTACCATAACCAGGCAGAGCTTGACTCCTGCTAGCTCCAGCCTCCTTCTGAACTGTGGATGTTCATCTCGGGCCCGACCTACAGCACCTGCTATTCCCAGCCCTGCTCCCACACCCCCCAGCTCCACCAGCGCCCCTCAGGCCTGGCCCGCAGCCTCCCCACCCCACAGCCCTGCTGTTCCAGGCTAGCGCTTTCCAGTTAGTGGCGTGATCGGCAGGTGGCATCAAGTTCCCCGTGCAGAGACTGTTGCCAAGCTTCCCAGCCTGCCCTGCCAGCGTCTGGCTCTGATTGGGCCCCGCGAGGCTGGCAGCGTCCCTGGTGGTGCCAGTGAGCTCAGCCCAGCAGCGATGGGGAGCAGAGGCGGGCACGGGTTTTGTTTTGACAACGTGGCTCCAGTGCAGCACGGGGCTAGGCTGACCCCTCTGCCCTTGCGGCATCCTCACCCCCTCATTCCTTTTCTCCCTAGGGGCTGACCTGCCGGGCAGTGCTGTCCCTCCCCCCTTCTGCTGCCAGCCCTCTCCGCCCACAGCTGAGCTGGCGTCCCTCGAAAGCATGGGCCCGGAGGAGCAGGTGGAGGAGCCCCTTAGCCCCACAGGGCCAACACGCCCTGCTGACCTGCTGGAAACGGGGATGGAGCAGCCCACCCCGGTTCCAGGGAAGAAGGTCCTGCATGGCTCCCTGGAAGATCTCTCCAAAGCCACGGCTATGCTGATGCCAAGTCCGGAGCGCAGGTAACCCACTCCTCCTGGGGAGCTTCCCACATTGCTGTCTTGGGGCTGGGAGAGTGTGTCTCAGTTGCAATGTGGCTTGTGCGTAGGGAGGGGTTCTTGCTTCCTTTTCCTTGAAGCTACTGGCATATCTGTGGCAACACCCAGTAATCCATCTGGATGGGGTGCGGATCTAAACTCCCATCAGGGGTTGAATGGGGAGAGGACCTAGCGATACCCTCAAGTTCCCACCTCAAACCAGGCTCTGCCCACTAAGTGCCACTCACTGTAGATTAGGCAGCTCTTTGTAATATAATCACACTTCTAAGTTCTTTGGTACTCTGAGCGGCTGATGCTTTATTCATTATCATTAGGTTTCAGAGTGAACAGCCCCTTGAATTAAGCAGAGGGCTGCTCCTGTCTGGTCTCCCATAGCTGTGGGTCCAGGCTGCCTGCAGACTTGCTGTGTTATGTTCCCCTCCATTCCCATTTTTATGGTTATAGTTGCAGCCAAAGGACTAGCAGCTTCATTTGGGTTGAAATGAAAGATTTTAGTGCATGAGAGGGCAGCAACCAGAAAATGGCCTGGCTCTCTGAGCCTCTGAAGACTGGCTTCTCACTTGGTTTCTATAAAATGGGCATAAGAGTACTTCCCTACCTCCCAGAGGTGTTGTGGAGATAGGCACGTTACAAAGATTGCAGCATGGTCTTGCACACCTCTGGTGTGGTAGATAATTAACACTATATCTCACAATGTGCAATTTGACTGTGGAACTCACTACCACATGATGTTGTTGTGCCCAGAACATGACAAGATCCAAAAATGAAATGGATGCTTATATGGATAATGAGAATATCCAGAGTTACCATGATTAATGATAACAATTCTGGAGGGATGTAAGACCTCCCACTTCTGCATTTTAAACCAATCTCTATAAGAAATAAGGAAGAGACCTAATCTGAGGAGCAGATTATCCCACACTACTGCTGTGGGTTCTCTCCCCTCTCTCTGCCTGGTGTGGGCCAGGACCTTAGTTCTCATCCACCTGGCAGTCGCTGTGTATCCATTTTATATTTGTGTACCAGGTGGCACAGAGAGGTTTTGAGTTGCACAAGGACACAAATGAGTGACAAAATCAGAATAGAATCTGGCAGTCCTCATTCTGTTTCAAGCTCTGGACAGTAGTTTCCCAATTGCTACGATAGCCCTGCTGCATAGCATTCTGCTTCCCACTTTGTTTTCTTCATCCCATTGTCAGAGACTCATTTCAACACCGTTACTCCAAAAGTTAGCAAGCTTCCTCTCCAGGTCTTGCAAATCTGAAATCTTGCAAATGTCTCCAGTCCCAACCTCTCTCAGCAGGAGGTGCTGTAAGGAATGAGGCAAGAGCCGCAGTGGGAACTTCATGTTTGCTGTAGTATGGGGCTTTCCCAGCGGGACCCAGTTTAAAAGCTTCTTGCTGCTTTTTAGACTGTTCCGGCGCCCGCTGGGGAAAGGAGCGAAGGACACGGACAAGTGGAGGAGGGAATCGAAATACGTGCAAACCCGTGAGTACTGACCCACTGAGTGATGGCTGCATGCATGGCCAGAGGCTGCTGCCGTGAACATGCCCTAATTCGGGCCACAAAATGCCACTTCCACCAGCTCGGCCCAATCCCAGAAGGGGAGACCAGGTCACTAAATGTTACAAGGCCACCATGGAGCAGGCTGTCCATTTAAGAGCCTGTGTATTCTGCTGTTGCAAAACTGTGACGTGTTTGTCTGCTGTGTGCTGGGCCTCAAATGTCTCAGACCTCTCCCGGCCTGCGGAGGGGAAGTTCAGACCCTCTGCTCTCTCCTGGGGACTTGGCTCTCGTAGTTTTTAGTTTTTCTTTCCCTTAAGGTAAAATAAGCTGCATGTGAACATTACAGATCACACTGAAATTGGAGCCACTAGACGCTTCTGCTCTGTTAGCGTAGCTCTGTATGCACTCAATTCATTCTGAAGAGTGGTCTCTTCCTTGCATGTGGATTGCTTAATGCACGCAATCTGCATGCACCCCCTGCCATTGGGAATGGGGGTGTGACATGCTGCACCCCATGTACACAAATCACACCATAAGGGTGTATCATTCATGTTTACCCTCGCAGTGTAACTGTGTATGGTCTGATGCAAAGTATGCCATGTAAGGTGTTTTTGGAATGCTCATGACATACTGAACATTGTTGTGGTAGCATGTTCCCTGCAATGTGGTACATATGTGCAGATATGAAACTGCGCTGTCATATCCGCAAACATGTCTCATGTGGCTTGGATAGATGAAGACCAACCCAAAGCTGTGGTTCCCCGCCCAGCAGAGGCATGCATACAAGAACAATGGACTGACCTAAGCACCTTTGAGCACTTTGGCTCAAGAAGGAAAAATTGAGCCCATTGCTGGACAGGGCCGATTACCTGATCCCGGGGGATCGAGGAAACTTGTTAAAAAGAAAGAGGCATCTTTGTCTCAGGGCTCTCCCCTGGAATCTTTCTCCCAAGCAACTTCAAAGACTGGCAACTACCTGGGGAGGAGGTGGGGAGCCTGGTTGCAAGATACAGCACAACCAGCCAGTGTGGTAAGTTAACATCATAGATTGAAAGAGACTGAAATATTAATCTTGGTTTAGGATTGTGGAATTAATTGCAATTAACTTCTTGACTCATTAATATTTTGATTTATATTAATCTCTTAGATTCACTTAAAATCTTGCTGTAGTCAATAAACGTATTTGTTTGTTTTATCTAAAACAGTACATGTGGAATGAGTGTGGGCAGAGACCTCACGTAGAGTGACAGAGCTGGGGCATATCAGTTTCTTTGATAAATTGACAGACAAATGTAAATGAGCTTGCAGGGTGCAGCGTACAGCACTGAACCCTGCAAGACAGCAGTTCCCAGGGTTGTATCTGGGACTGGAGGTGTTTGTTGGGGGTCTATCCCATGAGTGGCTAGCCGGAAATGCTCCTTCACTAAGTCAGGCACTGATTACTTACAGGAGGCTGGCGTAGGGCTGACCCAGGAGTGGGTAGTTCACACAGGAAAGCGGGGTAAGTCGGGGCCCAAGAGTGAGGAATTGGTGTGACACAGCTACACACCAGTCCAAATTGCAGGGGGAATCATAGAACCTTAGGGTTAGAAGGGACCTCAAGTGTCATCTAGTCAAGTGGTTCTCAACTTTTCCAGACTACCCCTTTCAGGAGTCTGATTTGTCTTGCATACCCCCAAGTTTGAGCTCACTTAAAAACAGCTTGTTTACAAAATCAGACATCAGAACACGAGTGTCACAGCAATGTTTCAGTAATAGTGCGCTTACTTTCTCATTTTGTCTGTATGAAACGTTAGTCTGTACTGACTTTGCTAGTGCTTTTTATGTCGCCTGTTGTAAAACTAGGCAAATATCTAGATGAGTCACTGTACCCCCTGGAAGTCCTCTGCGTACCCCGGGGGTACCTGTACCCCTGGCTGAGAGCCACTGATCTAGTCTCATCTCTGCCAAGATGCAGGATTGGTTGTGTCTAAACTGTGAGACCACATAAATACTGAGATCTGGCCATGATTATGTTCTGAATTTGCTGAAAGTATCTCCAAAACTCAAGGGCTGGTTGGGGGACAGGAAGGGCTACTTATCTGAGGTCCTTCCGTTCTCCATCCGTTAACGGTGAAGTCATCAGGCAGCTTCTGTCTGGGCCAAGCTCCTGCCGAGAGCGGGCTACAGACGAGCACTGGTGATCGGTGATCATAGGGGTGCTGTGCAGTGGCCCAGAAATGTCCAAGACCACTCTGAAGTCCGGGAGAGGGTTTCCCAATGTCCAGGGACATGTATGGAGCAGGGAGGTTGTGTCACTAGGCCTGGGATTATATCAATCACTAGATGATTGCAATTATTATAGAAGCCCCTGGCTGGCCGTTGATGGGCAGGTAGGTGCCTTTGGTGAATGTCATGCTGATTTCACTCCCTCCCAGAGCCTCTCTACCAAGACTACTGGGTGAAGCGCCTCAGGGCAGCAGAGCGGAAGCCCAAGCAGCCGTCCTTCCGGGTGGACGCCAGCCTGTCCCTCGCTGGCCTCCTCTCCTCCTCCCTGCTCAGCGCCTCCTCACAGGTGTCCCCCCGCGACTACAGCTTCTGCTTCTGGCAGGAGATCCCTGAGGTGAAGAGCCGGCGGCTTGTGGAGACCCTCACGCCCCAGCAGCACCACCTGCAGGAGGTACCGGAGGGCAGCGGTGGGCAGGCGGGAGGCTGGCTCTGGCTGCCAGGGGCTGATTTTTTGATTGCGCGATTGGCTGGCAATGGGGGGGTGGGAAGGAACGACGATCTGCAGACAGCCACAGTCTGAACTCTGTGGAGCTTCACCAGTGGAACTGCCCCGGCGTGTGGGTGGTACCGCAGAGCGGGTGGCGCTGACTGGGCAGCGTGGCGCTCCCCTGCCTCCAGAGCCAGCAGTTCCGTTCCCTGCCCTGGTGAGAGCTGAAGGGATTATCTGACCCTTCAGGTTGTCCCAGATAAAACCCAGCCCATGTGTTGGGGGTCAACAGTAACTGGCAGCCTTGGAAGCAGAGGGGCCAGGGAATGGATGGTCTCTATCAGCCTAGAGGGGTATTGCCAGCCCAGGGCCGAGTGCAGCAGGGAAACTGGCCCTGCTGCTTGCTCTGGGATGCACCGATCCCTGTGGTCACCGGTGCTGGCAGGCTGGCCTCCACTGTGCTCGCAATAGCTTTCTTTAATCTCCCCGTCAAGAGGGGATTTGCTCCGTGCTGCCACCCCCCCACCCTGTGCCCTGGGAGGTTCCTGGGGCTGCTGCTCTAATAGAAGCAGACCCAGGGTGGGAGAGCTTGGATTTCCGTGCGTTCCCAGCAGGGCTGGTAGCTGACAGTTTACTCACACTGAGTAAGCTGACTCAGTTGACTAAGCCACAGGCTTGAGAGCTGAGCTCCTGGGTTGAATTCCCAGCTCTGCCCTGTGCTGCCACCCAGCAGCCAGAAGGGAATGCCCCTGGCCTGGCCAGTGTGTGCCGCTCCCTGCGGGAGTCCCCAGCAGGAGGCCTGGAAGGGAAGGGACATGGCTGAGGCATTTCTCTCCCAGTTCTCCCTGGCTGCAGGCACTAGAGGGGAGCAGCCCATTATCCTGTGCATGGCGTTCCCCGTCCCTGCCAGGCTGGGTCGTTCTCCTCCAGCCTTTGACGTGCGGTCTCCACTCCAGGCCATGTTTGAGGTGATCACATCGGAGGCCTCCTACCTGCGCAGCCTCTTGGTGGCCACGAGCCACTTCAAGGGCTCCCTGGCGCTGCGGGAGACGCTGACCATGGCCGAGATGCACCGTCTCTTCTCCAACCTGCAGCAGGTGAAGAACGTCGGCGAAAGGTAACTGCAGCGGGTGGGGAGCTGGGTGTAGGATGCTTTAAGCTGGTCCCACCAGGGAGCGCTGTAGGGAGGGGGAAGGAGCACTGGCTGTAGGGGAAGCTCCCAGCTCCTCCCACCTTTCCCAGTACCAGGGTGCTTTCCTGTGACTTCTTGTCTCCGCAGATTTCTCCTGGAGCTTGAGGAGCAGATGGACAAGGACGTCTTCCTGCCGGGGCTGGGGACCCTGGTTCTGAAGCACTGCCCTGCCTTCCACCAGGTCTATCTCCCCTACGTCACCAACCAGATGTACCAGGAGCAGCTCATGCAGCAGCTGATGTGAGGAGCCGCATCGTGGGGTGTGCGGTGAGGGGAGGAATAGTGGGGAGCTGCTTCTGCCCTCACACCTCTGCTGTCTGCGTCCCTTCTCCCCTGGAACAGCCCATCTGCCAAGTCCCAGATGGCTCCTCTTCTAGCTTAGTGCCAAGGGGAAAGGGACCATTTCAAATCTCAGGCTAGCCTGCATGCCAGTGAGGGCTGTGAGTCTGCAGCACTTCCCCCCAGGGGGATGCCTGGGTGGTTTGGCGCTAGACTGGATGCAGCCCAGAGGAAGGGACTGACGAGCCCCTTGGGAAGGATTAAATAACTGAGTCTCTGTCCTCTCTGACTTCCCCATTGTGGAGGGGGGTTTTGCAGGAAATAGTTGCCAATTGTTACATTAAGCCAGTGGCTTTCAGCCTGTAGTCCACAGACATCCAGGGGTCCACAGACTGTGTCTAAGATGGCCAAAGGGGTTTGCACCTCCATTTGAAATTTGGGGTGGTCTCTGCAAATGAGAAGCTGGAAAACCAGTGCCTTAAGTGGTTGTCGTTAAGTTCCAGAGTTAACGTTGTTCTGATGACTGGGGACAGCTAATCCCATTCCCCTGCCTGCTCACGGATTTGGGAAGGGAGAAACCACATTCCCCTCTCCCCAATCGGACACACTCCTGGCTTCAGGTTCTCTTTGGAACCATAAAGGCTAGCAGCTTGCTGGCTTTTGATCTAGTGAGCACACAATGGGGTACCGGGGAGCAGAGGGGAGTCGGTTGTGATGTGAGCTGGGGCTGGGAGGATTTGAATCTGCATTTCAATTGTGTACCGTCCAAGCTTGGGGAGGCCTTTCTGAAGGATTCTGGGAGATCTCTCCCTCTCTCCCCCCATTCCTTCACACGCACCCCATGCCCCGGAGACATAGCTCCATATCCCTTCCTCCATCACCTCCTGGCTGGCAATGCGAGCACTCGGGCCTTGCTTTGCCCTGGTGCTTGTAGTCCATGGAGTGAGGGAACAGCAGGCTGGTGGGCTGCGAATTCGGGGCTGCTTTACCGGGGTGGTTCTTGGGCCTCAGGACTCCTCCTCTACCCCCTCTCTGCCACACGCTGCAGGCGGGAGAACTGGCGCTTCCGACAGATCCTGAGGAAGCTGGAGGAGCAGCCGGTGTGTCAGCGGCAGCCCCTGAAATCCTTCCTGGTGCTGCCCTTCCAGAGGATCACCCGCCTGAAGATCTTACTGGAGGTGAGGGGCTGGAGCAAGGAGACGGGTCCGTGGGCTGACTCGGGGTTGAACGCCCATGTGGGCTGGCTGGAGCTGGCTTCTTGGGAGTCCTGCCTCAGTGCCAGGCTGCCCAGCCAGCGTCCTCTGAACTGCAGCCAAAGCAAAACACGGGTGATCAAAGCAGCGGCTTCCCCTTCCACTTCCCCTGTGGAGGCAAACTCATCAGGGCAGGCGCTGAGAGGAGCGGGGGGCCTAGGGGTGTGGGGGAGGGAACGGGGGCAGGATGGAGACCCTCTCCCCGACAGATTCTCCTGATCTCTGCTCTGCCCCACAGAACATCCTGAAGCTGGCCCCGGCAGCCTCCGAGCTGGCCAGATCCATCAGCGCGGCCCTGAAGGCAGTGGCAGAGGTGAGAGCATTGCTGGGGCGTTGGTGGAACGGCAGCTCGTGCTGGCTACGCTGCTCTCCGTGCCGTATCAGCCCGGATGCTCCCCTGCCTTGGCCCACCATTCACCCCGAGGTGACTGGGCGAGGCAGCGTGCAGATATGGGCTACGCTCAGCCCTGGCTGATCCTCTGGCTCCCTGGTGGGGCAGGGAGAGGTGGTAGGAGGAAGGCTCCTGGCAGGCGTCTGCTCCTGGGTCTCCGCTTGGAGTCAGCCATGCCCCTGCCCATGCTCGTCTCAGCTTGCTCCACCTGGCGCAGACTCAGCCCCCGACTGCTTCCCACGCGGGCCGCATCCTGTCAGCCTCCGTGCTAGGGGCCGTTCTGGTCACTCAGTGACCCACTGGCTTTCGTGCTTAAAAACCTCTGGCGCTGGGGGACCGTCCCTCAGCCATTGCCCCCCTCCTCAGTCACCCTCCTCCACTAGGTCCGAGCTTGCCGAGCCCCCCAACCAGCATGCTGTGCGGCCTTCCTGGGGCATTGCCCGGGTCTCCGTTCCCACTGGGGAGTGCTTGTGGGCTTTTAGAGCTCCACCTGCATGGCTTCCTTCCCCGAGGGAGGCCAGAACGTCCAGGCTCTAGCATTCCAGGCCCCTGGGGAGCCCCAAAGGTGACTGCAAAGCGAGGAATAAAACAGCCTTGGGCCGTCCTGTGATGCTCTGAGCACCTGGACGGTGTTCTGAAATGAGGGTCTTCCCTGCTCTTTGATAGTGTCGTCATCTCTCCTCTTGTTTTCCCTGACTTTCCCGGAGGTCTCCAGTGAGACTTCCTTGTGGTCAGACTCGCCCCAGTTCTCCAGTTGTCCCCAGAGCCTCCTCCAGGAGTAACGGGAACAGGAGTTGCGTTTCTGACGTCGGACCAGACCAGCAGAAAAGCTGTTTTTAAAGAATCCTTCATATCCTCCGAGAAGGGCACAACCGCAATTCTTGCCTCCCTTCAGATCTGCTCCGGCTGTCAGCTGTTCAAAAAGCAAAGGGGCGTGGGGGGATGACAGAGCCAGCAGGTCTCGTCAGGTGGCACACCTGAGCGTCTGAGCACCCAGGGACGTACTGTGGCATCCTGCAGCCCATCCCAGCGCCTGGCTGGTCACAGCCCCAGGGCGACTGAGGAATCAGCCCTGATCCTCACCTGGACAAAGCCTGGGGCCGTGCAGCTGATCAGCCCATTGGGCCAGGAGGTGCTGTCTGCACTTGCCACTTCAATCTTCAGAGGTAGCTGGGAAATGTCCCACAATGCACCAGACCAGCAGTGTCCAAGGGGCTGGGAAACCTTCTCCTCCATGAATTACCCTGGCTTCCCCTCTCCTCCTGCCTGTTCTCTGCCCTTTCCCATGGGACGAAGGGAGGCGGTGGTGACCTGGCCAGAGGGCCCAGCTCCTTCCCCACTGGGCCCACAGCTTTCCTTGTCCTGCCTCAGATCGTGTCCGAGTGCAACGAGAACGTGCGGCGCATGAAGCAGACGGAGGAGCTGGTGCTGCTGGAGAAGCAAGTGGAGTTTGTGAAGACAAAGGTGAGGGCTGGCTCCACACCTGGGCGACTCCTGGGGACCTGGCCCCTTGTGGGGCGGGCGGGGGCGGGAGCCACGGGGAGGCTAGACAGATGCAGTACTGGAGGGGGATGCTGGGGTGGGGCAAGGAGGGCCAGAAGGATGTGGTGGCGGCGGGGGGGAGGAGGATCAAGTAGAGGGACATGTGGGATGTGGTGAGCTGCCGGTGCCATGATCTCAGCTCGCACGGCTGAGCACACCGTGGCACTGCCTGTGTCCCAGCCTGGCCCTGGAAGCGCTGCTGGCGGGGGCTGGCCCCGCCCCCCCGGCAGCTCAGTTAAATGTCTGTGCCGCGGGCCATTGCAAGCGGTCGCTGTGGGGGTCTGGCCCATTGCAGGCGGTGCCCTGCAGGGATCCAGTAGGGGTGCCAGGGCAGAACTCGGGCCAGGACTGCTCCCCGCCATAGGGCAGCGCAGTGACGGTCTCTGTGCTGGGGCTGCCGGTGATCCGAGTCTGTCTCTGTCTGTCTGTCCAGTCCATCCCACTCATCAGCCAGGGCCGCTGGCTGGTCAGGGCAGGGGAGTTCTCGCAGGTCCTCATCCAGGAGGTGGGCGTGGGGTACAGACCCCGCCTGAGCACCAAGCCCATCCACCTGCACCTCTTCAGCGACCTGCTGCTTTTGTCCCGCCGGAGGGAGTAAGTCTGCGCCGCACCCGTGCTCTAGCCTCTGCAACGTGGGGCCTTGCTGCCTGGGCCATGGGCACCCAAACTTCCTGGAGGGAGGGACTCAGCCTGCTTCTCCCAGGCCCCCACATGCCTGTCGGGGGGGCCCTCTGAAATTCCTCTCCTGTCTCATGAAGGAGCCAGCAGGAGGGCGGAGCCAGTGGGGAGTTGTGTGGTCTCCAGCCCTGGAAGAAGGAGCAGGCAGGGTGGGATGGGACTGGTAAGGTGGCGGGGCCCGTTTCTCTCCCCAGGGGGAGAGAGCTGGAGGTCGCAGGTGGGGACGCGCCGTCTGCGGGTTGGAGTTGTGGTGAGCATTGCCACGAAGCCAGTAGCTGGGCATGGGGGGGAGGAGGGAATTGGTTGCCTGCCTCTGCCCTGCAAACGTCGCCCCTTGTGCTTCCCCTGCAGCGATGGCAGGTTTTCTGTCAAGGATTACGCCCAGACCTGCCACGTGAGAGCGGAGCTCCTCAAAGCCAAGCCACTGGGGCTCCCCGACACATCCTTCCTCCTGTGCCTGTCTCGCAATCACCTCGGGGCCAGCTCAGAGTTCATCATCAAAGCAGCTAGCGAGTGAGTGAGGAGGGGCTCCAACCTCATGGGGCCCCCAACCCCATGGGACCCTGCTCTGGGAAGACTGGCTGCTGGGAGGGTGGGGAGTAGATTCCTGGCCTGGGTGGCGCTAGTTGCGTAGCGCAGGTATAGACTCAAAGCCGTGATAGCTGAAGAGGGGCCTTGGGTCTCCCAAGGGGACACCATTGGGGTGAGAAGGTGTTTCTGGGGCCCCATGGAGATCTGCCAAGCTGTAAGTTGCTAGCAGCTGAACAGTCAGGGACGGTTGGAGCCTGGGTTTCTCCAAGTGCCACCTGGGGCCTCGGGGGCCTTGGTGGAGACCTCGAGGGGTGGGTGCAAAGGCTGGCAGACCCTGCTCCCTGGCGAGATGGTTCTGGGGTGACCCTTGCTGCTGTGGGAGGGGGCTGGGAGGCAGCTGGCTTTGTGGGGAGGCAGGGACGTATCTGCCCTGGGAGCAGCATGATGGGAACAAACTGTCAGAGCTCAGCAGGTGGGGACCATGGCAAGGACCTGCCAACCCATCTACCCAGTCCCTTCCCCTCCCCCCCCCGGGGTGCCAGGGAAAATGGAAGCCATGCCCTGGGGCCTTGGCATCCAGCTCTGACAGACCAAAGGGGGCAAAGAGCTGAGAACCCCTCCCCGCTCCTGTGAAATCTCCGGTGCCATGAACTGGTGGGACTGGGCTCGGGGAGGTATGGTGGTGTCTGGGTGGGCAGCGGGGTGGAGGAAGAGGAGGTTGGAGCTAGCCAAACCTTTCCTGGGGAGGGAGGGAGAAAACAGGAATGACCTGCCCTCGAGTGGCCTGTCTCAGGCTGGGACCTTACCCTGAGACTGAAGGGCAGTCATGTGGCTTGGGGAGTTCCCTTTTGGAAGGATACAGGCCCCCCCACAGGTGTGGGTTATGGAGACTTAGCATGTGTGACCCCTCTTCTGTCCAACCTTTCCTAGGGCCCAGAGGCAGGAGTGGATCTCGCTGATTACCAGCCAGGTGTCCCCTCGGCCTTCCGGCGTGATCAGAGCCCTGCGAGAGGCCTGTGATGGTCTCTGACTCCCTGGGCCCAGGCCAGCAGGACTCCAGCACCCTTGGCCTTTCCTCTTCCTGTCCCTGGCTGCTCTCCCAGAAGACACCCTCCCATCTGCTACGCAAGGGGGCCTGCCGCTATCTTGCCAGGCTGCTGCCCTGAACCCTTTTGGAGCTGTGCTGTGGAGCTGTCTGGGAACAGCTGCTCTTCCTGGGCCTAGGAACTCTGCTTGGCCTTCTGCAGTTACCGCCCCAGGCTGCACCGGATTTGGCTGGGGTGAGAGGATAGGGGGTGCATGGGTGTGGCAAGCTGCTCTCTATAAAAGCTAGAAGCAAGGCAGGTTGGGGTTGGGCACATCTGTACGTGCAGGTGTTTCTGGGATCTCGAGCCAAATGGGGTCCTTCCTGACCAGCCCCAATAGGGGGGTATAGATTCTCGGCTGGGTGCCCCAGGAGCACGAAGCCTTGATGTGTGTCAAGCCACTAGGCAGGTCTGGGGTGAGATCTTTTGCCCAGCAATGGTCAAGTCTGGCTCCTGTCTGAGCCAGAAAGCTGGGTGTGGAGTCCATACATGTGACTACAACTGGTGGGGGGGAGCCAGTGGGAAGCAACTCTTCTGGGTTCTAAGCACAAGTGTTCACTCAAGTGCATTCCTGGCATCTCCATGAAATCCCTGGTTCTTGTCACGTGGTGTCTTTGGTCTGCCTGGACCAGTGTAGCCCTTGTGCTGCTGGAAGAACATCAGCCCCTGTTGGGTGCCCTTCAGAAGCTAAAAATGCACCTGATCTCTCATCACTGCCTCTTAGGAACATTTGGGGACACCCCTCTCCCCATCAGAGGACATGATCCTGCTCTGCCCATGTGGGGCGGGAAGAGATTGGTGGGGGAGAGGGTCTCTCAATTGCTGTGTCTGCCCAGGCAAGATATTTGAGTTTTGGTCACTGAACAGCTGGTTTCCTATGGATTTATTTTTGCAAACTGATCTTGTATGTTTCCACCCTGCCTCAGGCACGCTGAGCGGGGCGGTGTGGTTCTTGGGGTGGGGAGGGGGAGTCCATGCTGGCCTGGTGCAGCCCCAGGCCCTCATGCCCAGTGTCTCGGGGCAGTGACTTCAGTAGTGTATCCTGGGCTTCAGTAAGGCAGGTGGTGGTGGGCCGGGGACACAAGCTGTGCTCTGCTGCTGTAGTCCTGGCCCCTGCAGTGTCTCTCTATGGGGCCAGGGTGTGTCCATGCAAATAGCCCTCTCCATGTCCTCCTGGCCTGGATTGCTCTGGGCCAAGAGGGCAGGACTGCCTGGGGCTGAGTGACGCTAACCCGGAGGCTCTGTTGCAGGTCTGTTCCCAAAGCTGTGATGTTCTGCTGCCCTGGCCTGTGGGTCCAGCTCTTCCCACTGTAGGGGGGTGTATTGGAGATTTTCATTAGCTTGAGGGAGGAGCAGCTGAGGGCAGAAGCCACCTCTTTGCCGTCTGCTGCCCTGCCTGCAACTTCTAACCTGAGCGGGAGCTGGCTTTCTGAACCCCTCTTCCCCAGCTCTGCTGTGGGGTCAGGGCCCCTCAGCCATGGGGGCCAAGAAGTGAGAGGTGGCAGCTTCTCCCCACCAGTGGGGCAGTTATTAGCTGGGGGCAGGGATGTTTGTTGGCCCAGCTGGGCAGGAAATGCCTGGCTGCAGAGCGTCAGTGGCTAATTGCAGTTCAGCCTGGGCTGTGCTAAAATGGGGGTGGGGAAGGAGACTGAAGGGGCCTGGGATGCTACAACCAGGTGTGGCCAACATCGGTACCTCCCCTCTCCCAAATCATGACTAAGCTGCAGGAATTGTCCTGAGTGTGACCAGAGCAGGTGCTGGGGGAGGAGGTGTTAAATGGGGAGGGGGCTCTAGGCCCAAATAAATGTGTTAGTCTTTAAGGTGCCCCAGGACTCTCGCTGTTTTGCTAAAAACAGATTAACACAGCTACCCCCTGGCACTGTACATCAGCGTAGCTTGTGTTAGGGTCCCCGTTCCCCCCTAAAACCACGGTTCCAGCCCACATTTTCAAAAGTCGTGAGTCAGGCCCTGCCAACACCACAAGAGCGGCAAAACCTGATCTCAGGAGCTTTTTGAAAAGATTGTAAGTTGGGGGTTCTCATTCTTTATATGACATGAGACTTGCCAGTAAACCAGGAGCAGTGGCCGCGGCTGGCCTGCGTGTGTGTCACTCCCCGCGCTGCTTCTGGGCTGTAGCGACTTTTATTTTAGAGCAAGGGGGGGAAAACGGCAGAAGAGTTTCCAGGAGCGAGAGCACAATGCTAGCAGGGCCTTGTCGGCACCAGTCTGAGCGGCACTAAACAGGCAGGGGCGGCTGTCTGCGCACGCAGGCTGAGTTCGAAGAAGCAGGAAGGTATGGTACCCAGACAGCAAAGGCAGCGCTGTTTCCTAGCTTCATCCACCCACCCACTTCGGCGCTAGCACCACCTCCCAGGAATAAGGGAAGCTAAAAGACCATCAGTCCCTAGGAGCAATAGGTGCAACCCATTCTCCCTTAGTTATTCCTGCCTATTCCTTGGAAGCAGGACTCCATGGCCAGTCTCTTCCCATCTCTCTCCTCCATCCTCAGCGTGGTTCAGCAGGAAGAAGCACGTAAGGCTGAGAGAGCATAGCTCTTATATTCAGTAGCATTATCACCATACCACAGGTGGGGAAACTGAGGCATAGGGCGGCGAAACGACTTGCCCAAAGGTGGGTGGCAAAGCAGGGCTAGAGCCAGATCTCCCAGTCCAATGTACTAGTCACTAAGCCGCTGCAAGCTCCTCAAGAACAAGGCTCTTGTCTCGTGCTTGGTGCTGTACACACACGCCTGGCGTGTTGCCGTGTCACAAGGGGTGGGGTTGGGTGTGTGTGTGTGTGGGGGGGTGTTCAGCAAGGAAACCCAGCTGGCTCTGGAGCCTCTCCTGATTTGTGGGCCTGCATCGCAGACACACCAGAGTTTCCATCGTGACAGACCCCTTGCTCCCGCAGTTCCCGCCTGGAGGCTGGGCTCATCTCCTCTGGAGGTAGCGGTTCAAACCCAGGTGTTGCTGAATCTTTGCTGGAGTAGGGCTGGGCGTGCCGGCTGTCGGGGACTGTGGCTTTAGAATCCAACCGCTCCTTTCCCCTCCCCCTAGCGAGCTGTACACTGGGCTCTGGTTTGTGGGGTGGGACGTCCGCCTCCGTGGCTTTAATTTTTGCCACAAGAGTTGCCCTCCTGTGCCAGATCAATCAGTCCCGCCTCTGATGGGCCACAGCCTGGAGCCTGTGCAAGAAAGCCCCCTAGTGGGAAGTTCTGGAATAACCTGCCCTTGGGGAAGCTTCTTCCTGACCCCTCATTAGCTGGGTCTGGCTGCTGTCTGGAAGGCGTATTTGTACAGCCCCTGGTGGTGGTTTAATCCTTACTAAAACCCTCAGTCCTCTTGTTCTCCATAGAAATATCCCACCCTGTTTTGGAATCTTGCTCAGCTCTCAGCCTCCAGGATGCCTCATGCAATGAGTTCCACAGGCTAATTGTGTGTCTGCCCATCTGCATAGAGGAGAGGGGATGTTCCTATGGGGACTCCCTGCTCTCCAGCTCCTGCAGCAATGGTGGCCTTCTAGCAAAGCCTCCCTGAGAAAAATGCCCTTCTTTTCTGCGAAGGAGGGGGAGCCAATGTAACAAGAATGAGGCAGGCCTGCCCCTTAATTGTCCCGCCAGGCGAGAGGTCTCTGATGCAGCCCATTGACTGGCTGGCTGCTCTGCCCCAGCCAAGAGTGGATGCCTTTATCGGGCAGGTTCCTGAGATCTCCTCAGTGATGCTCCGAGGCCCATAAATGCAAGTGGACTCATACTGTCAGTCCCCAGAAGGCACTGTGGCATTATCCCCATTTCACAGATGGGGCAGTGAGACAAAGGGTTATTTAAATGACTCACCCAAGGTTACACAGAGTCCATAGCAGAGCCAGGAATCGAGCCCTTAACCCTGCCATCCTTCTAACTAGTGTCATACGCTTTCTTCTTCTCCCACCCGGCCCTGTTCCCAGCTTATGTAACCCTGCCTTTCCCACACCCACATCTCTCTCCCTCCCCTAATTACCTTGAGTTCTCAGTCTGCTGTTCGAAAGACCGAGGCAGTGAGGGGGCGGAGCCTGGTGCTTGTCCATATGCCTCCTGAGCATGGCAGTCCTCTTTACCTCCAATAGGGAGTGCCATCATGCATGCAGTATCATTTATTCCCGGCCATGGGTCTTTAGAGCCCAGTCACGTGCCAGCATTCGTGGCTGGAGTGCTGCCCTGTGGGCTGCGGGGAGAGGAAGGCTCCTGGCACGTGGCGACTGGGGCGTTGTGTTCCCTTGGAAAAGCAAATCTGTAAAATGGGCCTTGTGCAAGAAGGCAGCAGATTGGTTGGCCAGTGCCTGGCTGATGTGAGCTTCTAGGGAGGGGCAAAGGCTGTGACTTTTGGGGACCCTGCCCTTCAACAGCGAGGCAGCTGGGCAGCTTTGCCCACGGGATGGTGGGGCTGCCTCCTTGGGGCAAGGAGTGGAGAGCTAGGGAGGCATGGCACTCACAGGGGCGGTGGTCATTTGGGTTTGGTGTGTATTGTGCCTTTAAATATGGAGGCTTCGCCCAGCCGGCTGCCATTTTGCGTATTCTTTCACATGCCGCGGGTAGAGTGAGGTGCACACTCTGTGCTCACCCTGGCTGTCAGCTCAAGTGAGGCTGGATTGGGTCTGAGGCACAAAGTTTGGCTTTGAACTCCCCCTTCGTTGGTCTCTGGGCCTCACCCAATGTGCCAGGGCTGGGGGAGGAGCAGCTGGGGCTGGGAGGCTTTTTTCCATCAGCAGGAGGCAGCTTCCCCAGGCAAGGGGCAGGGCAGGGAGAGATTCCTCACCTGGCTTTTCCCTAGATGGCACAAGCCGGGGGGGGGCTTGGTCTCTCCTCGCAGCCCTGGACTCTTTGCTGAAAGGCTAGGTCCATGCCAGCCTTTGGCATCAGAATCTCCCAGGCTTGGAGGGAACCAGATCTGAGCCCAGCGCTTTGGAGCTCTCTAGAGCCATAGCCCTCCCTCCCCCTTTCTGTGGGGCAAGGCCGGGGTTTCTGGCGTGGGCCGGCCGCTGGGCTTGGCTGGCTGACAGGCTGCACATCCCTCCCCGGGTGACTAACAGCTCGGCTGCTATTGGCAAGGGGCTTCCCACACGTTCACCTTCCTTGCATAGGCGGCCCCAGGGGACGGCAATAATTAGCTCACTGCGGTTGCTCTTTCCATCTGACCATCTCCAGGTGTTTTCCCAACGGTGCCCTGCTCCCGCCTGTCCCTTCCTACGAGGCAGGGTTGGAGGGGTATTTGTTGTTATTCAAATGTCTGAAAGTAGCACCTGCAGGCCGCAGCCAAGGTGAGGTTCCTCCCGCCCCAGGCACTGTGCGTACCATAGCGAGAGACAGTCCCTTCCTCAAAGGCCCATTATTATTATCCCATTTTACAGATGAGGAAACCCAGAAACAGAGAAGTTAGGCCCAGCTCCTCAAAGGCAGTTAGGCTCCAAATGTCTGCGGATTTCAGACATGCCTGGCCCTTAATGACTTGCCTACAGCGAGTGGTAGAGCTGGGACCAGAACCCCAGAGTCCTGCATTGTAGAGCCCTGTTCTAACCACGTGACGAAAGCTTTGGGCTTGTCAGGGCTGCAATTCGCTGACTGATTAGCTGGGCCAAGGGCTGGGGCGTTCAATACAGCGTGGTACCAATAGCACAGGGCTGGCTAACTGATCTGCGTTGGCAGTTTGTTGACATGTGAAACTCCCTTCCCTCCTAAGAACTTTGCCATTCCCTTCAGCGTAGGGAGAAGAATTCCTTTGATGTGAAGGGTCTATGAATTGGGTGCTAGTGCTTACCCGGTAGGTTATGTACACAGCTGCGTATTTTCATAGCACAGTTACCTTTGCCCATCCCCTTGGGGAGCTATCTGTCTGTCCGTCGGAGCAAACTGCTTCTGACCCTCTCATCCGTCTTCTTGTAAGTTTCACCAGAAGTTGATTAGAACAGTGGCTTCTGCTGACAAGCAGAGCGAATGCAACTGACAGCAGCGGGGTAATGTGGATTGATACATCCTCCCTGGACAGGAAAGCAATCCCTGCTTTGATCTTCAGGCTGATTGGCAACAGGCCAGAAACACAAGGCACTCACAGAGGAAGAGCGGTGCGTTTGGCTTGTGCAAAGGTCTCGTTAGCTGGGCTGTATTTCAGGAGAGAAGCATGTCCTTGTTAGCTCTGGTATGTTTTCCCACAGGGAACGTAGCCCAGGTTGTGGTCTTTCTAGCTCAGAGCAAGCTCATCAGTGAGGTTATATTTCACTGATGCAGCATGCTGCTTAGGTCTAGATCATTTCACTCTGGGAACGCATACCTGGCTGGAAGACTTGGTGGCAATGGTGAATTTCACCCTGAGATTCACATGCATCTGTGCCATGTGCATTCTGTTCTCCAGCCAGTAAAAATACAGTCCCCTGCCACAGGGCGCTTCCTCCAAATGCCAGGCCATTCTTTGAATTCAGATCCTTCCCTAAGACACACGTCTCAGGGTTAACGCTCCAAGGAAACAAGAACATAGCTATCTCCAGTCTACAACTGTCTCCTTAATTCTACAACAGTATTGACTTTTCTTTTTATCTTTATTTAAATTCTCATTTTGGCTGCTAATCAAAACAGATTCTTTTTTAAAGAATTTATTTTAGTAAATAAATAAAACCAATCAAATGTCACTTGGTAGGAATTTAGCCACATCCAGTCCTATCAGCTAGTGATGGGCCCAGCTTGAATTCAGATCTGCTGTGTCCCAGACTTCAGAGATGATCCAAGAGGGGCTTTTGGTTCACCCGCAACTCTATCATCAATGCAGCCAGCTTTGTTTGGCACGCAGATTTCTTCCCCGCTGTGTTCGGGGATGGGGGACCTATGTGGTGTGAAGATTAGCTCGGTGCTAGCTAATTCTGTAGAACTGGTTGGGAAGTAGGGTTTTTCTCTGCCAAAAAAAAAAGGTTGAATTTTAGTCTTAAAAAACTCAGAACTGAACATTTTGGCCAAAAGGTGAAATTTTTTTGGCAGAAAATTTGGTGGGGGGGTGGGGAGGTTGGTTTTTCCAGTGAAACATCGAAAATGCTAGAAGAAAGCTGACCCGTTCCGCAGAAATGTCTATTTATTTGACACCACAATTTTTCTATGAAAAAAAAAGGTTCAGTGGAACATTTTTGAGCAGCCCTGTCCCGGGCATGCAGTGGTGAACATGGTGTTTAGCACATACCATGTGGACAGCCCCAGTCTGCTGGGAGATGGCTTGAAACGATAGCTCAGAGATGCGTGAACAGGCCTAGTCATATGTACTTCATCACACCTGATCTGTAGGTCTGTTCTCCCTGGCCCTGGTGCCAGGTACATGTGGTTGTATCCTTCTTGTCTCACTGCTGGAAGCTGTGCCCATGTTCACTTGGAAGGCTAATGACGTCATTTAAAGGTGGGCCTCCTTAACCCTTTCACTGCTGAGCATTTTTGCCAAAGCAGCCAACGGCCACCGCTGGGGGCCGCCTTTCCCCTCCCCACCGCCATCTGACTTGGTCACCTTAGCAAACTGATGCTGTAGGGGACTTGGGGAGCTTCACTGTGTCATAGCAGTGCCGTACGAGGTGAATGCAGAGGGACACAGTGCCGATGTACAGGGTCCGTTTCCAGGCTCACAGGACACACTAACAGTGAGTGTTCGTCCATTTGGAGCTAGAGCATTTTATTAAATGAGATAAACGGGGGGCTCAGGTTGGGGTTGTTCTTCCCTTGGACTTGCATCAGATTGTAGGACACAGCAGTGTCCAGTTCAAACACAGTCCGTTGACAATAGCGTGAATGGTTCTGTCCCAGGACAATGAAGAGGCCACATAAACCTGCCACATAAGCCTGCCACAGTGGAGGCTCTTGAGAACTGTCTCACTCCTCAGACAAGCAAACAGGTACAATCTGCTATCAGAATGGCAGGACACTATCAGAGTGCCTCCCTCCCCGTTCTGCTCCGCCTACCTCCGTCACTGAGCTACGTAAAAAGGGGAAGCCAGGCAAGGTCATCTGATCCAAAAAGTGTCGACAGGCCTTTGGCAAATGGAAGGAAGTGAGCACCGGCCAGTTCTGGTAAGCCCAGGCTTTGATAAGCCTTTCCCGATGTTCAGAGGGGCCTCTGGCACACAGACATCTCATCAGGTACCTGAGCAAGAAAAATTGCTTCCTCGAAAAAAAAAAAAAATGATGCAACAATACCAAAAGAAGGTTTGGCTGCAGCGTGGGCCGTCAGCAAACTTCAGCCCTACCTGATTGGGCGACGTGGCCCTGTATAAGGACCACTCGCCCAGCTACACCAGATTAAAGGGGCTAGTGTCAAAATGCTCCGCTGGATCCTAGCGCTCCAAGCTGATGCCACAGAAGTGACTCATGGCAAAGGGTATGCCAGGTTAGTTGCCGAAGCTCTATCCAGGAAACAAATCAGTGGGTTTCTCTAGGGAGCTGGGTCACACCCTCGACACACCCACTTCTGTAGGAGGGAGATGGGACAGGCCTATAATGGCCCGGACAAACCTATTGAACTGAGTTAAGTCTTTCTGAATTGAGCTGAATATCTCTGGAGGCAATTATTTAAAAAGCAATTGTCTGTGTTACTGAGGGAGTGTCTGCATTTCCATGGAAAGGTTAAACAGGGGAACAGCATTCAGGTAGATGCATTCAGGTTGTAACATTTCCAGACGAATGCCACCTTCTGGAGAGCTCTACATATTCTAGTTCCAGCTGGGTGCTCCAGGGACAGCAGGCAAAAAAAGGGGGTTCGGATAAACAGCTTGGTTTTAAACTGGCTCGGGGCCTCGGTTCTGATACAGCAAATGGCCAGGATTTCTGGTCCAAGGTAAGCCCCAATCCTCAGGGAAAAGTTGGAAGGACTTTGGGGCTCCATATGATTGAGTGCTTGTTCTGAGCTGAAGCTGTGATGAACTTATGACCACAGGGATCATCTCCGTTTGGGGTCTGAAGGGCTAATCACAACCAGAGCCCTTGTCAGAGTGAGGATGTGATCTCTGGCGGGCTTATTAGCAAGAGGGTGGGTTATTTTTTTGCTTTAATATATTTTCTCTGCAGTGCTTTTACCTTAAGAATAAATGGGATTGCTTAGACAGAGCTGGGTGGTAGCTCCTAACTGACAATCGCAGCATGTAGCGTCTCAGACAAGAGCCATGAAGTAGGCTTCTTGGGCAGTCTGTCTTTTGCTGGGAAAATCACAGTAGGGTCAGGAATCCCCATGCAGCTTGGCCATGCTCTGGTCAGCAGCGAGAGAGATGTAGGGTTTCTGCTTAAGAGAGGCGCCAGTTGGGGCAGCTGGAGGGGTGAGAGCAGGCGTCTTTGCTGGACCGCTAAGAGGAAATGCAGGTGCAGTTGTCCTGGGCTGTGACTACACAGTCTGACAATAGTTTGAACGGTTCTGGCCCGGGACAGTGGATGCCCCAAATTGATGCACTAAGGCTGGTTTACACTGAAAAGTTCGGTCAGTCCAGCTCTGTCTCTTAGGGGTGTGAAAAATCCACACCTTGAGTGGTGCAGTGAAGCTGCCCCAAGCCTCGGCGTAGACAGCACTACCGCCTCTCGGAGAGGTGGCCACATGACACCAAGTGCTACAGTGACACGGCTTCTCCAGTTGAGAGGCAGAACTGCTGGGTTTAGTCAACACGGCCAGCCTGGATCCAGGGTGACGCCGAGCGGATCGGTCCCTTCCCAAGCGCCCGGGCCCAGCAGGCATCCGGTCCAGTGTTAAATTGGGGGAGGGGCTGCCTCTACATCCATGCTTCTCGAGCCCACAGTGGCAGTGTGGAGGGATTGGGCCAGGATGTTTGGTAGATGTGCCTCAGACCCATGGGACATTCAGGGCAGATCCGGCTGAATGGGAAGAAAAGGGTTGGGGGGAGTGTCTTGGCCTGCAGGAAGAATGGGGGGGGTTGTCCCAGTGACCCCAACTGCCCTAGCATGGGGAAGCAGAGCTATAATGGGGACAGCAGCCCCCTCCCCCTCCGATAGCTCACCCAGAATACGATGCTAACAGCCCCCCCGCCCTCCGTGGGCTGCTACTGCCCAGTGAGCTGCTCTTGACACCTTTCCTCTGCTGATCTCAAAGGCAGATCCTGCCACCCAGGCCAGAAAATATTTTTGGTTCCCCCTCTCCTGCCCCCATGTCCCCAAGTGGCTGAGAAAAACAAAATGGCCGAGTGGAGCATGTGTTGCCGCCACCCCCCTGGATGTTGATTTGGCACCCAGGACGCCACCCACCCTGATCACCCACCTCTAAGTCCCACCCTGCTCAAAGCTCTTTACAAACTGACATTAAATCTTAATCCGCTCCCTGCACCCGTGGGGCAGGTCAGCATCCCCCCTATTGTGAAGGGGGGAAACTGAGGCACAGAATGAGGCAGTGACTTGCAGTCAGTCACCGTCAGAACCAGGGGGAGAGAGAGGAAAGGGTCCCAGGTGCAAGGGGTTAGCACCTGGCTCCCAGCCCTGGTGACAGTAAAAACCTGATGGAAGATTCAAACCACACAGCAGCCATCACTGGTCTGCTTACAGGAAAGAGAATCAGGAAAATCCATTGTGCAAGGCCCGCCCTGGCATGACTCGAATCCCTGCTCTGACATTAATTGGCACATATTAATTACTGCAGACACTGCAATCTAATTGCAGTGGCTTGTGAAATAACTCAGCCAGCAGGTGCTGCTTATTTGCATCATGACTTGACACAGGCAGTGGAGGCGTGTGTTGCAATCAGTCGCTTGCAGCAGCGCCGGAGCCTCCAGGGGCTAACACGCCGGGCGCTTTATCTCAGAGCTGCCCTGCTGCGAAGGGACTGCTGAGAAAGAGATGGTGATTGATGGAGAGAAAGGGGAAGATCATGCTGGGGGAAACCCAGCAGGAGGAAAGGCAACTGACTGGAGGTAGCCAGGGGATGAGAGAGAGAGGCCTGGGACTGGATCAATCTACTCCCCTTCCCAAGGGATAGTCAGACCAGAAGCAGGACAAAGTCACACCGCTCTGATGAGAGCTGGACTCCGTCCTTTCTAAGGGGAGGTTTGAAGGTCTGTTCTGGCCCTGACCTCCAGCAGCGTTTGGAGCTGGGGTTTTAGTCCCAGCCCCCTCGATGTGAGCAGGGTGTGTTTGGGTTCGGTGAGGCTTGAACCATCCATGCCAGCTGACCACTGTGCAGGAAGCCACCCGCCACTTACAGGCAAAGGCAGCTGCCCTTCCCAGCCCTGCTTCCCTCCCCCTCCGCCCTGTGTGACTCCTCCGGCCCTCGGTGTCCCGCTGAGCCCGCGGATGTGGCGAAAGGTGCCAGGATTAGGCCTGAGCTAAGCACATTAATTGCTACTTCCGCTTTCCCGGCTCTGGGCAGAGGAAGGAGGAGGAGGAGGAGGGAGGGTTCGCTGCCTTCGGCCTCTTCCTTTGGCTCATAAAAGGCCTCGTTAATTGCAATGCTTGAGGTCTGTCTGTCCCATCCCTGCCCGGGAGCTGCCCAGCCAAGACATGGACCCAGCTCGTTTCTAGGGAAAGGGAACAGGGCAGCACGTGCCCCTTCCCTTCATGCCAGGCTCCCAGCTTATCCACTGCAAACAGCAGTAGTGCTCGGCTGTGACCCGGGGGGGACCCACTCCCCATAACGCAGGGCGTGCCGTGGCTTGCCTAGCAGCTGCGCTCTGCTGTGCCTCGCCTGAGAGCTGGGCTCTCCCCCCAGGGGCCGGGGTTCAGCAGTGCCCCCTCTGCCTTGGCCAGAAGGGCTTTGGCTGTGCGGGTGGCGCTCTGGGCTTGGGGTGTCCTCCGGGGCGAGGCTGGGAAGATTTCTGGGAGAAGCTCACAGCTGGTTCCATTGGACCTACGGGCCATGGAGACACACTGCCCGGAACCCCTAGGGACAGGTAGCATGTAATGGGGTGTGTGTAAACTCCCTCTCCCCCCAACGCTCCTTCCCCACATCAGCCCTCCTCACTAGCACGGACGCGGTTGGTTGCAAGGGCTGCACGTCAGCGTAGCGAAAGCGAGGGCCGAGCGCTCTGACAGGAGTGCCCTTCCGCACTCCTGCGAGAAGACAAATGGTCCCCTCTGCCCCGTTGCTCTGTGTGGCTCTACTGGGACTTATGGGGGCTCTGGGAAGCCCCAAAACACCAGCTGGGATGCACAGAGGATTATCTGCATGAGGTGTTTCAAAACAAAGGCCCTATCCTCAATGGTGCTGAGTTGAGGGTGCTCAGCCTGTTGCAGGACTCCGTGTAGGATAGGGAGGGATTCCTGGAAGGAAAGGAGGCAAAGTTCCCAGCCTAAAGCCCCTGCAGCTCCCTCTTGGGGGCAGGCGAAGCAGGGAGAGCCATGGCTGCTGACGGAGAGTTAGTCCTTTAAAATCGTTCTGGTCGAACGTTGCCTTAGGACCAAATTTTTAGTTGGGGGAAGGAGGGATGAGCTTGAAAAGCACAAGATGCACAGGAGACGCTGGAAGTCTCAGGAATGGCAGAATCATGCTCAAATCCTTCTGTGTCAGAAAATCTGGGAATACAGACATTCACCTTAACTCTGCCCTCTTAGCCAAAGTCAGCATAACTCACAATTCCTCTCTACCCTTACCGGGACTGAGTTTCAGCTCATGGCCACTGGTGGCGATCAGAAGACACCCACTGACGTTATGGTAAAGCTGGCATCAGGGAGCTCAGTGTGTGGCTCAGGTGGTTCATGAACCCTAAGGAGCTGGCTGGCTTGGCCCAGCTAAGCTTCCCCAAACAGGGTTCTGTTCCCCCCAGGTTTGCATTTTGATCTAATGATCTAATTCCAAATGATCTAATTCCACCCGGCTTGAAGGTGCAGCAGGAGACGCAAGCCACAAAAATGCTAGCTGGAATCCAGCGTTGTGAGAATTCTGTCATCTCCGATTAGCAGAGGCCAGTGCTGGCAGGTGGGACCAGGGCAGGGCAGAGCCAAGGGGCAGAGCCAAGGAGCAGGGCCCAGAGGCAGACAGGATGCTGCCAGACAGGTTTGATGGGGAGGGTGCAATGCTGAGGGAGCTGCTGCGGTGTCTTGGTCCCAGTCTGTCCTAGGGAGCAGACCCAGGATCGGGTCGGGCCCCTTAGGAGACCCTCTGGTAACCTGGCCTCTTTCCTTCCACCTGGATTTGTTTTCATGAGCCCCTGCTCCCGGCAAATCCGCTCCCATGTGACTCCCCTCCACCCCAGATACTCCTGTCCTAGCTCCCCCTTAGGGCCTCTCCTCGGAGCAGCTGGTGTCAGCGGGGAGGGGATGTCAATATCGCTGCGTCAATTTCCAGAGCCATGGGGGATGCTGGAGGAGGGATTTTCCCTAGGGGGCCAGGAGTGTGAATGAGTGCGGGGAGGAAACCCTGCTAGGGGCCTCACTCCTGGGCCAGTCCAGGGATCCCATCTGCAGCTCCTTTCTGCCCAGCTAGGAGCCAGGTGCAGCGGGTGACGATGTAGGGGATTAATTACAGGGGATCGCTCCAGCTTGGAAAGACTAGCTTCATGGTGTCATGTCTTGTCTCGGGCTCTAATTCCCAGCTGAGCTCCTGGCATTGTCTCAAAGGCGGGAATTCCCTGGCCCGCTTGGCACAACGCTTATGCAGGAGGGCAGGGGGTGTTCAGCCGCTAAGACCCATCCCCATCCTGTCCCATCCCATCCATCCCGGGAAAAACACCAGGCACCTTTCATCTCAGGCTGGGTCACGTGCTCCTGGAGAGGGCAGCTGGGACAAATGGCCTGGCGGGTACAAAGGGGGATCTGGGGCTGGCTCTGTCAGGCTCATCACCTACCGCTGAGTGTCCAGCATCCTGATTCAACACGATGCCACCTTCTACTGCCCGCACCCAGCCCAGTTTGATTCCTGGGTGTGGGGAGGTCAGAAAGGAAGCAGCTGCCTCCCCTGCCACGTGCGGCCCCCAGAGGTAACTGTCTGAGGGTTGGGAACGTCCAACGCTTTGTGCACTGATGGACCATGGGGTCCCGGGCACTTGAGTCCAACAAGACCAAGTCCTGCCCCAAGGAGCCTGCAGTCGAGGTTAAGCCGAGGGCTGTGCAATGGCAGAAGGCTCGCTGCAGCAGTCGGAGGGTGGGCATTGCACGATTGCTCTGAGCGCTGTGCGTGTGGTTGCCTCCCTCAGGTGCCCGGGGGGTTAGTGCTGCTGGTGGCGGGGTCACAGAGGAGCTGGGCCAAGGGGCCATGCTGGGGTGGGGAGGGGCCAGGTGCCCAGCGGAACACGTGAGGGCTTTGTCCACACACTGGGAGCGCCTCAGATTAGCTGAGCAGGTTGGCAGGCTGGAGGAGTCACAGCCCTTAAAGGGGCAGTGTGCTATAGGCATCACCTCATGGATGTGTGCAGCCCAGGCTGGTCTGCGCTCAGTCTGGGGGAACTCAAGTCACTTGTGGCTCTGACCCCTGTTGCCAGCGGCAGTTCCAGTAAAGGGGGCCAGGGACAGGTAGAAGTGCAGCACCAGGAGGTGCCAGGCGAGGAACGAACAGCAGGGCAGAGGCAGATGCGTCCCCCACGCCACCCAGCATGGGACGGGGGCAGACAGCTGGATCACACTGGGCAGCGGCAAGGGGGCACATTTCTTTCCCTGGGACAGGCTGTTGCCTTCTCCCACGGATGGGGCTGAATTCCTCCCTGCCCCAGAGCAGAGCCAGGGATGGAGGGGTTAGCTTGGAACTGATATCTGATGGAGGGGTTAGCTGATATCTGGCTGCCCATGGCCCCTGTGGCACCCAGGAAATAGCTGGGGGGAGGCAGGCCTGTCCCAGCCAGACCACCTCCAACCTCATGCCCCCGCACGGAGGACTCCTGGAGGGGGGTGCAGAGCTGGTTCTGTGCCCAGCAGGGGGCTGTCTGTCTGGGGACACCAGGGGGTTTGCAGGAAAGGCTGTGCACCTGCTTTGTGACCCTGTAGCCCCAGCTCCGTGGGTGCAAAGGAAGGGAAGCAACCCTGACTGGCCCTATGTCTGAGCCCTGGGGCTCCCCCCACCCTGCCGGCTCCTTTGGGGGCGGGGGTGCATTCTTCCCTGGGTTACTGCCACCACATTCCTCAGCCGGGCTTCGTAGCCGGGAGCCAGGCAGTGTCTCGGAGGCACGTAGCCTGCAAGCCACGGCAGGTGCCTGGAATGCTGCTCCCTTGTGCTACCCGTGGTGTGGGGGTCGCCCTCCATCCTAGGGACGATTTCCCCAAGCCAAACGGCACCCAGGCTCCACGGGCAGGTGTGGTGAGCTGGCTGTTTCCAGCTGCTGGGACACGTACGCTGTCCCTGCTGGGCAACCCCTGGGGCCAGTGGGCAGGGCCCAAGGCCGAATTGGGTTAAATCGCTCGGTGCGTCCTGTGTTTCCAGAGCAGCGGTGCACCGCTGGAGCTCTGCATCATGGCTAGTTAGCAATCAGGGTTGTTTGGATCCCAGTTATTACACAGGTTGCGTAAAGAGCAAAAAAACCCAACCCCGGCCTTCCAAAGTGGCCTTAGGGTGCAACGGAATAATGGCGCGTAGGGGAGTTTCAGGGCTGGTGACATGGAGCACGGCATGGCCTCCTTCGAGCCCAGCTTTCCCCGGCAGGAATGGCTTTAGCCAAAGGCTGTGCCCACTCCTAAATGGGGGCATGGTGCCACTTTCAACCCCCTGGAGCCTCGCCATTCACTGGAGGCTTTGAGATGGCCAGCGCTGCCTGCTGCGTGGGATGTTGCCTTCACTACTTCGGTGTCCTCCAGTGGTGTGGCACCGTGGTTAGCCGCCTCGGCGTTCAGCCACTAGCCCTGCTGGTCTGGCTATTAGCCACTTCCATTTGCAGGTGTTTGTTTCCTTTTGCTGCTTGCTCGCTGAATAATGAGCTTAGGGAACGTTCCTTATGCAACAGCCTCCATGGGGCGTCATGAGGACAGGAGGAGGATGAGAGAAAAGAGGTCACTGCACTTAGGGCCTATTCACCTTCTTTGGAGTTCTCTCCACCCCCCCCAGGCCCTGGGCGTTGCCACGGTGTGACACAGAGCATGTGAGGGTCAGTCCGAGGCTGCAGGAAGGGCACATGAGGACATCTGCAAACAGGTAGTGCTGCATACACATCTTGTCTTTGGGCCCAAACACCCTTGAATGTCCCATGTGCCACCAACCTCACCCACAATGTGAGTGCCTGCCAGCTGCAGCCTGGCTTTCTCTTGGCCTTAGCAGAGTCACCCCAATCTGGAGTGGGCTGGCCATCAACCAACAGAGGCTGGGAGCATCAGGAAGGACACGAGTTTTGGGCTTACATAGGAAGTTGCTGGGGTGAGGGAAGAGCAACGGGAACATTAGAGCGGGGCTTGGCAGAATTCCCTTTTGATTTTTGTTGTAATTCCAGCAGATAATCGCGATGTTTATTTGAAAGCATTTAAAATGATTTATAATCTATTTGAATGTTCACAGGTGAAGGATGTTCGGGGGCGGTCAGACGATGGGGGAGGCGGGGGGTGTTAGACCATAATTATTTGAGATTAAAAAAGTTAAAGCTTTAAAACACAAATTCTTGCTGTCACGTGTCAAAGCATACGCGAGACAATGGCCTTCAGTCAAACTCGGCTGAGCAGCGTTTTTTTTACTTTGCTGATCTGCACGTTTCAATTAGCGAAGGAAATGTTTTGTCCTGGGTTTGGGGGTGTGTGGAGAAATAGATGTTTGCCGACACTTACGGATAAAAATCTAACCCTGCCACACCTGGTGATCTTTGCATTGCTCCTGGAAATACACAAGACTCGCGTTCTGCCACGGCCCTACCAGCCAGAAGGGGAGCTGACAGGAGGCAGAGTCTCCAGGCTGGGATGGTGGAAATATTCCAGCATCCCTGGCTCCTAGGTCACATCCCTGCTCAATGCAGGCAGAAAGTGGGCACCAGAAGGGCAGCGATAAATGGTGTGTTTCAAGGTCATTTTGCCCCTAAAGCATTTCAGGGAGTGAAAATCTAACCGCCCCGGCGGCCCGGTGTCCACATCTTTCTGGTGCTGACCCGTTACTGAGGTCTCTCTTTGGCCTCGTAGTGATTCAAGGGAGCAGGGGGGTAGCACCCCTATCCGGATGTGCTCAGCAGCAATCTGGACTCAGTGCCAGCTACGGGGCTACATTTATCCTGCAACTGGCATGTGCCTGGACACTCTCTACAGCTTCAGCTGCTAGCGCTTCCCTTGGTGTTTAATTAGCAGGACTGCCTGGCTCATGCTGTCTCTTCCCCTCCACTGGTGATGCTCTTGCTCAGCCTCGCTCACTCTGAGCATCCCAGAGAATCCCTCTGTATCCCCTCCAGCCAGCCGCTTCTGTCCTGCTACCCATCGCCACAGCCCCTGTGCAAAAGGCCAGGGGCTGCTGCAAACTGATGCCAACCAGCAGCTCTGCCCCCTTACTGGGAGTGGATTTGCCCCACGCCCCAGCGTCCCCCTTTGATCTTGGAGGGAATATTCCACTGGCTTCCTCTTTGCTGAGGTTTGCATTTGAGCTTCCTGGACCCACAATGGCCCCCATTGCTGCTGAGCCCCAAAATGTTTCTTGGCTTGGTGCTCCTTGCCTCCCGCGTGGTGTCTGTGGCATGCCCAAGGGCACTGTCCGAGCAGTTCCTGCCAGGCGTCATTCTTGGGTCGGTGTTGCTGCTGGCGGGGCCTTCCCATCTCTTCTGCATACCTGAACCCGGACCCTCCTGCTGGCACCACTGGGACACTCTGATTAGCAGTGGGGCTCACTGACACAGGAGGGACGTGGTTGTGGGGCTAGAGGTTGCCACAGGGGCACCAGCCTCCCTGTTTTCATTCCACCAGGGGCTTGTGCCTGCCCCTTGGCCCTGGCACAGACCGCTCCAGGCTAGCTGCGGGTAGCTGTCTGTAGGGGTGCCCAACAGGCAATCTGCTCTGTGCCACTGCAGTACTGGGGGGAGATCGTAAAGGGAACGGGTTCCCTTCCCCTCAGGGTTCGGATCTGGGACTGGGGGGGATTTTTCCCTTTATCCAAGCTGCTCATCACCCTAGGACTGAGGTTAGAGCAGGGAAACGGGAGGCAGGTCCAAGCTCCCCTAGGTCAGCTGCTCCTACAGGGAACTGGGGGCCTCAGCGGGCTCTTTCCATGGCAAGCTGACTGTAAATGCAGTGGCCACGCTCTGGGCAAACACGGTGGTAATTGAACTGGGGATCTCCAGAGCTGCTCCCCTCAGACGGGGGCTGGGAGGGAGCCCAGCTCAGCCTGGCTAAGAGAGAGGAGGTGCTGAGAGAGAGGCGGAACGGATACTCGCTCCTGAGCGATAGGGAATGGTTTTGTCCTCGATCGAGGCCATGGAATGCGTGGCCAGGCGCTGGACTCCTTCCATTGAGGGCATCTGGGCTAGGAAACATGACAGGCCAAGCCTCTCTGTTCTGCTGATAAAGACCCCGTGGTGCTTTGCATACGAACAGGGAAATGGCCTGTCTCAGCCGCAAAACACCTGTCCTTATGGCACAGCCACGGTTACATCCTTCCACCCACATGTGGCTGTGATCTGGCGGGGCCTGCTGGGGCATAGCTACGATGGTAGATGTGGCTGCGGGCCCGTGGCTGCGACCTGGCAGGGCTGTGTTCCCAGGGCTGCATTCTGGTGGAGCTGCGTGCGTGTGGCTGCTGCAGTTCTGCCTGTTGCTGTGTGGATGTGGCTGCGATCCAGCAGGGCTGCGTGCACATGGCTAGGGTCCGGCAGGGTTTATGTGGCTGTCGCTGGGATCTGGGGGAACCACCTGGATCTGGCTGCAAAGGACCCAGGGTGAAAAGTGCAACTGTCAGGTAAGAGGCAGCCCTGTGCTTCCTGCACTGCCCCCCACGCCCCTGGCATCTCGCCATCCCCGGCCAGCCTGCCAGCTAATCCCTGGCATTATCGGAGCCCTTGTGCCTCAGCTGGCGACCTCTGAACTTCCTGTTTGTGTTGCTAAGGCCCGTCGCCAGGGCAGGCTGAAAAGGAAGTGTCAACCTCATCAGGTCTGGGGGATAATGCAGACTGGCTACAGACTGCCGGCGTTGGCCCTGGACCGCGCTGGGAACGGGCTCCCCTATTCAGCACCTGAGCCCCGGGGCTTTGCTCGCTTTGTCAGCCTAACAAAACACAGGAGATCGGCTCTTCCCAGGGCGCTTTGTGCTCCCAGCCCCTTTCCCCGGGTGCGTGTGGCTCACAGGGCCCAGATTTCGTTCCCGGCAGGAGGAAGAGACATCCCCCTCGGCCCTCCCCAGGCACGGGCTAGGGAGTCAGTGGCACAAGGCCATGTGGCGCACTGGGCCCCTGGTTTGAGGCCATGCAGGGCTGTGGAAAGGGGCCACGCTCTGCGGTTCTCTCTGCTCTCGGGGCCAGCTCACGTCATAACAGATCTGTGGGTACCTAGGACCCCTGTAGCTGGCACGGCTCAAACGCAGTCCCTCCTGTGCCAACAGCACCCACGCTGCCTCTGGAGCTAACGGAGAATCCCCCTGAGCTGTTAAGAGTAGGAGGCTAGGACATGCAGTGGAGCCGTTCTGGTCCCAGGCAGCAGAGGGCAGGGCAGTGGTGCACACGCAGCTGATTGCAATGTTGCTAGCTGATCGGAGACCTCATTGGTCTGCTTCCTCTCTTCTCCCTTTCTCTTGCAGTGGCCACATCTCCTGCTTGCTGGGCTGAAGCGGCTGCCCCTCTAAAGAAGTGACACCTCCTCCCCTTTACTCCACAGAGGGGCTGAGCCCGGACACCAGGGGCACATACCTCCTGTGATGTGCATGGGTCCCTAGGCCCCACATCCCAACCAGAGCGTCCATGGATCCCGTGGCGCCCCCCCCTACACCTCCCGGCCAGCCCGGGCCACCAGCCCTGTGCATGTCATGCGTGCATGAAACCAGCAGAGACTAGGCCAAGGTGTCTGAAAAGTGAAGGGAGCAGGCAGCAAAGGGTTAAAGATTACCAGCAAGGGAACCTTTCCCGTTACTCATTGTGAGGCATGAGAGCAGATTCCTAAGGTGTGACGAGCTGAGCGGGCCTCTGCTGAGTCATTGCCAGGGATGCTCAGGAATGGGGCCGCGCAGTCCCGGGCAGAGAGCTGGGTGAACCGCCCCTGTGCATGGCGGGCAGAGAGGGTTCACCGAGCTGCAGGGCTCTCAGCCCCAGCGTTTGGCTCTGGAGCTTTGACCCGTCTTTCACATCAAGAGGTTTCATGGGCATCAGGTGTTGGTGCCTGGGAGCAGATGCCAGCTGGAGGGACTAATGCTGCAAGCCGTTCCTCCTCCCCCTAGCCAAGCCTGTTGCCAGAAGCAGAGGCCGTACTGCAAAGTGCCAGAGCCATGCTGTGAAGGCCTCTTGGCCCGTGGGGGAATCTGTCATCCCCTCTCCAGGTTTCCCCCTTCCCATGTTGCAGGGCGATCACTCATCCTGCCTCCCACGCACAGGCCAGGAATGCCGGCGGCCTTTCTCCCGGGGGCGGCTGCGTGTCCCACTGCGGCCCCTCTGCGCGGAGCGCGGGGTGGGAAGGCGCGCGGCTGCGAGGCAGAGCATGGCCCTGCATTGCGGGCGGGAGAAAGTGGAATCACTGGCTGCTGGTGTGAGTCAGCGGGAGGAGCCGCTCTGTCACCTGCAGGAAATCCTGAGGGTTCAGCCAGCGCTGGGGAGGAATTCCAGGCCATATATAGAGCTAGGCTGTGCTCCTGGCCTGCAGGGGTGTAAATCCAGGGCAGCCTGGAATCAGGGCAGTGGCTCTTCGTTTACACCACTGGGACCCCCCGGCAGACGCTGCCACCTTGTCTGCCCTTGGCCTCGGCCTCAGATTTGCCTCCCTTGCTCCACCCACGGGGGCCCCAGTGGAGACAGAGGGCAGAGAGGAAGCCGGGCTGCCTCCCCTGGCACAGACTAAGCCCAGCCGAGGGGCTGCCCTATCTGGGGCCCCTGCAGCAACGGTCCCTATGGGGTGTCGTATGGGCACAGCATCACCCACGCTGGCCAGGACCTAATCTACCCATCACCCACCCCCTCCTGCCTCCAGCCCTGGCCCTGCTCTGCCCAGAGCCTGCCCTAAAACGGCCCCGGGCCCGGGAGGTGTCTCACTCTGTGCCTGGTGCAGGGCCTGTGTGCCGGGGCATTGCCTGGGCGGGTAGCCCCTTTGCACCCACCCGGCTGGCACAGAAGGGCTGTGGCACCTCGATGAACCAGGCCCATGGTGGGTACAACTCAAGCGCCCCCCTGGAGCACTGTGTGCAGGCAGTAATGGCAGTCACCCCATTATGGCCCAGCTTGCTGTGGGGCAGGCGGGGCGCCTTCCTTTGTGGGCTGGCAGGGAAATTCCTGCCTTGCCTTGTTTCCTACCGCACTCTTCCCCCTGCATCCTTGCCGCTCACCCCCTCCATCACTGCGGCCGGGACTCTTATTTGCTTTAGATTAGGGCCTTTCCCCCCTTTCTTTTATCTTCCCTCAGCTTTGATCTTCCCATCAAAACGGCTTCCCTCCCTCTTCATATTTCCTTTTTCTTAATTGTTCCCCTTCCTGCTCCGCCCTCCTGGCCATAGGGCTCCTGTGTTTGCAGGCCCCGGCCCCTCAGCTCGGTGCAGCGGGAGGGGACCCCAGAGCGGGAGTAGGGGGTATCTGTGCCAGATGTGGCACTGGGAAGAGGAGGGGGCTTCCAGCAGACCAGTGGCTCCCCTGGAGACCCCGTTCCAGTGGTGGGCAGGAAGGGGGGAAGGTGGATCACCCAGCAGCGAGGTGAGAGGAGCGGCCGGTACCCACCAGGGGAGCAGCCGCAGAGTGTAACAGATCTGGTAGCTGGTGTACGTTTGTGGAGGAAGCGGGAGGGAGAGAGGCTGCCGTACTATCAGGTGCACCCCAGGACACCCCCCTGACGGCCCCCCCAGTGTGTGTCCACTCCCTTTGCAGCTCCCCAACTGCCTGACCCAGTATTGGTCCAGCCACCGCACCCCTCTTCTGATCAGCCCGCCCCGAGGCCCAATTCGTCATTGCCCGGGGGCTCACCCTCCAGGCTGGTGCAAAGGGCTCCCATGGGCGAGTGTACACCCCCAAGCCTGTCCTGGCAGGGGCAGGGGCAGCTTGCAAGGTGCAGGCAGAGCAGAGCTGTAGAGGCCCACAGCGGCCGTGGCATCAAGGGCTTCCCAAGCCTGTGCCATGGCGGCCTGCCAGCTGTCCCTACGCCAGGGATGCATCAGGCCCCACTGTGTAATTTGCCCCACTCTCTCCATCATGGCTGACTGGGCCATGTGAAAGGGGGCTCCCCTCTCACGCAGATTCCCAGGTGCTGCTCTCCTGCCTGAGACCCCAAGAGCCCCCCCAGCTGCTCTCCTGTCCCTGGGAAGGCCACGGAGGTGCTGCCTTTGAGTGATGCCGTGGTCCTAGGGCTGCTGCGTTAGGTGCTGATTAAATTGCAGAGCCGCCCTAGACAGGCTCCGCATCAGACGTGCTGGAACTGGGGGGGGCTGCCGCAACCCCCAGTTTGAAGTGCTTTCCATCGTATCTAAGATGTACAGTTCAGTACTCCCCCCCCATACACACTGGTCCAGCCTCGCTGCTCCCCGTGTGCTGGAGCTGCAAGATTGTGAGCAGTTGCTCCTCTCCCTTCTCCCCCACTCCTCCCCCCCCAATTTTTGCCCATCTTGGCGCTCACACTGAGTCCTGGGGATCTGCCTCTGCCCTCATCGGTGATAGGCCACATGGGGTCCGATGCCAGTGCAGTTACTCCAGATTTACGCCAACATCACTGAGATCAGAATCCACCTCTTCGGGGCTTTCATTTACGCCCAAAAGCCAGCAGCCAAACTGCAGATGAGGCTTCCAGCGCTGAGGGTTGTGGGGTTTCTTTAAAGCTGCAGCTCAGTACAGCAGGGCTGGGCAAAGCAGGGGGGGGTCAGTGTCCTCCAGCTAGGCACAGCTCAGTAATTCCGCAGTAGGATGCGCATTCCCTTCTGTAGACAGTCTAGTTGAGCTGGGTCTGCAAGACTGCTCCAGGGAGGATGGCGAGGGGGAAGCGTGGAACTCTATGAGGTATTCCTGGTGTCTGATGTCTATTACCCATCGGTTGGTGGTAATCTTGCTCCAGTTGTGAGCAAAGAGAGCAAGACGGTCCCCGAAAACAATCAGGAGAAACCAGGGGAGAGGTGGGGATGGGTTTGCGGCTCTCTAGAGGCGTCAGAAGGGTTGTTGTGAGGGGCGCTGATGGAAATTGGAGGCGCTAGAGGAGGAGGCGGCAGAAAACCTGGGTCGTTGAGAAAATCTGGGTCGTTTTTGTTGACGTGGAGGGTAAGGTTATATGTAAGCTGGTGGGGAACCAGGGTCAGAAAGATGGATGGTTCTGGTAGCAGGCAGGGAGTGGAGTACAGTACAATGACTGTAGTGTAGCCCGTCTGTGATTTAGTGCAGCACTGGGGGACACCAGTGAGCTGCGTGGGGCCGCCAGGCCCGGAGTTGCAGGGGTGGGTGCAGGCTATGGAGGAGAGGAAAGATGGTCCAGTGGTTAGGGCAATAGCCACAGATCAGGGTTCAGTTCCCATGACAAAGCCCACCGGGGGGAGGGACCGGCTTTTCTGTTTGTGTCCCCCTCTCCCCCAAGCACCTCTGCAAAGCTGCGGGCTCCCTGCAGCACCTTCTCTTTGGCGCCTCTGTGCCTCAGTGGCCTTGCTATTTCCACCAGCCCTTCCTTGTGTTGATGTCCCCAGGGCTCCCTGTTGGACAGATCCATGTAATTCTCCTGTGCAATTTGCAGGGGCCCCCACCCTCTCTGTCACCCCGCTGGGCTGCAGAGCACACACACACTGAATCACAGTGATGAGGGGGAGATGAGGCACCGGGTGAGCGGGTCCTTGCCCTCTCCCCACTGGCTGTAGCCCTAGACGGGGGCTACCCCAAGGAGCAAGCAGAACTAGCCGCCGTCCGCACATGCCGGTGATGTGGCTGTCCCCAGAGCAGTGTTTCTTAATGCTCCCTGGCCTGTCCTCTATCTTGGGATCTCCATGGGGCCTCTCTCCTCCCCCTAAATCTGTGATCGCAGTCAGAGAGGCTTGGCCCAGGTTCTCAAATCCTAACCCCCCTGGCCTGGAATTTCCAGGGAGTCACGTTTCTCGCTTTGGTCACTCAGTAATGGGATGGGGAAAGATTCTGCCCTCTGGCTCCTAGGCGGTGCCAAGCTGTGGGCCCTGCCCTAAGAGGGGGCCTAGCTGGCAGCCAGGCGTCTGTGCTGTCATAGCGGAAACCCTCTAACCGTAGGGGCCCAGCGGCAGAGGAAACCCAGATCCCAATATCACTCGAGCGTTGGATCTGGACTGGGGCCAGGCTCTGACCTCCCATCCAGTGGGAATACTAGGAGATGGGATGCCCTGGTGGACATACTTAAGGAATGCAGCCTTCCCAGTTCAGATCCTGCCCCAGGAAGCCAGGCGGCCAGTAGGAAGCACCTGTTCCGCTCCCCGGGTGACGGCTGGCAAGCTGCAGGCTCTGCTCTTGCACCCGGGCTATTGTGTATTGTACCGTGCAGCAGCTTCCTCCCGCAGCCAAACTGTTGGGGAAAGCTGCCCTCCCCTCTCCCACCTCGCTCCATTTTGTCTCTGCGCTCCTCCCTGGCTGCAGGACTTCGTGCGGGCTAGGCTCAAATCCTCCCCCCGCACTGTGGCCCAGCACCTCCACTGCTCCGATCCCCCACAGGCTGCAAATCTGCTCAGGGCTGTATTCCAGCTGGGGAACAGTCAGAAGCTGCCAGAGGCTGGGTTTGGGGGATCAGGGAAGCCCTTAGAGCCCTGGGGCTGGGCTGCCCCCACTGAAGACCAGCAGATGCCTCTGCATCCATGGGCCAGTCCAACAGTGAGAACTCGACTGTGCTAGTCTGGTCCAAGCCCATCACCGTAGCATCAGGGCAGCTTCCAGCCAGACGTTAAGCAGCATGGCTGACATCTAGCACGTGGCGTTTGGTTTCTCCTCCTCTCCCCAGGGGAGCCGTGGTTGATTTTGGTAGGGTTTTAGGTTTTAATATACACATTGCTCTGTGTTTGTTAGAGAAGGCTGGTCAAAGAACTGCGCCACGCACTGGGAGGAGAGGTTTGGGCTAGGCCCTGGGGCAGTTTGCCCTGAGAAAAGTTTGTCTCCCGTTCAGAGGAGCGAAGAGAGCCCACTGCCTGGGGCAGGAAGGTTTGAGGGTTGCAAACCCAGGGGACAAAAACGAATGTGAAAATCAAAACCAGGCCCATCAAGATGTTGCTCCTAACTTATGAGATCTGCACTTTATTCAGCTGAGGAGAGTCCTGCTTCGAGCAGGGAGTTGGACTAGATACCGCCTCTTCCGACTCTAATCTTCTATGATTCTATGATTCTGCCCCCTTTAAGCACTGGGAGCGTTGTATGGCCCAGCTTGGCCGGAGCAGAAACATGGAGTCCAGAGTCGTGGCTGCAGTTCTGCGGACATCATTAGTCAGGGCCCAAAGCTCATGAGATTAGGCTAAAATATCAGTCTTTTTTGACATCATAAATTCTGAGAAGCCGGGGGGGGGGAGGAGGGTATTTTTCTTTGCCTTCTGGCCTTTACGTCCCACTCAGGTCCCATTTTCAAGCTTCCCCCCCCAACCCCGAAGGCTAGAAACCTGCTTTTTTACCCAAGGGAAGCCGTGGTTCTTGTGTCATCACGTGACTCAGGGAGCTGGGGCTTGACAGAAACCCGTCGAATACCTCAAGACTCGTACTGACATTGCGAGCGCAGGTGATGTGGCTGTTGCCCTGCCGGGCGAGGCGCGGGGGGCGTGGCCGTGAAGGTCTGCGAGCTCAGAATAGCAGCACTGGCCATTCCCCTTGCGCTAGTGGAAGAGAGCGCGCCGGGGCTGGGCAACTGGAAAGCAAACTCAGGACATCTGGCAGAAGTCCTGTTGGGATTCAGTGCAGATCCAATGGGCTGGACTCTCCTCCCATTTCCTCTGGATTTATGCCACTTACTCCAGTGGGGTGACTTCTGCTTTACACCTGCGTGGAGCTAAGTCTGGCCCTTTGCATGCAGCGTAACAAAAAGCCAAAGCCCAGCCCCGAACACCTCCTGGCTCCAAAGGGATCCCGATCCCCACATGGGTCCAAATCCGGATTTCACGGCCAGAGCCCCGCATCCCCCTTTGCCGCTGGGGCTGGGACGGGGGCTGCCTGCGACACTGACTTTCGGAGCCTCCTGTCGGCGGCGATTAAGGTAACAAGAGGAGACATAAGCTGACCCCCGCCCAGCACCTGCCCCATCCGGGGAGCCAACTGTTCAGTTCCGCCTGTCCAGACAGAGCGGAGCCGATCGCTAAGCAGTTCCAGAGTACAGCCATAGCCTTAAAGGCACAGCGCCCCGATCTGGGAGCTGCTCTGCCTGGTGGGTGCGTGGCAGAGCAGACCCCGAAGCAGCCTGGCAGAGAACGGGTCCCCGCTCTGGTGTGTAAGGGACTCAGGTGACTCCTGTGACGTTGGGCCCGAGAGCCTCGCTGCCCCCAAAGCCCTGGGCTGTGCAGATCAGGGCGTGCAGCTCCAGCGCGCACGAGGAGCTTCTGGTCTGGAGCCTGACACCAAAGTTCTGGGCTGTGCCGATACAAGCAGGGGTCCCCATTGCTGACAGCTGCCTGTGGAGGAGGGAACCTCCTCCCCCCACCCCCAAAAACACACCGGGCCAGCCAGTCCAGCTGAGGCAAGGGCAGGGGCTTCTCGCGACACCTGCTGCAGCCTACCAGACACTCCCGCAGCCCAACGCCTCTGCCTTGCCGTAAAACATTCTCCCCACACCCATAGGATCCAAGCTGCAGCTGGAACCGGGGCCCCGATCCTGGGCTGCAGACAAACTGCTCAGTGACTCTCTTGGAAGGCGAGTGCAATGTTGACCTTAAACCTCCTTTATGCTTCCCCTCTTCAACTTTGGGCCAACTGGAGCCGGCCCAGCGTTATGTGGAGCAGCCCAGAGGCTGCTGTTAGCTACGCCAGCTGGCCTGCAATGGCTGTTCTACCAGCCAGAGATTGCCGAGGTGCAAGGACACACCCCGCCACACCTCCTTTCCCCCCTAGCCATGTCCCATGAGACAGGAGCCAGAGGCGTAGGACTGGAGAATCACCCTGTGTCAGTGAAGCAAGCTGCAAATTGGTGGCATCAAGCAGGGAAAGAGGGCTGTCTGCCTCTTAGGAGGGGTGGTGATTGCGTCTCCCCCTGCATGGCACCTTGTGCCCTCACTAAGAGCCGTGCAGGGCGAATGCCAGCTGCTACCAAGATCTGGACAGCACCCACTGGGCACCTGTGTAAATAGCTTTGTAGGGGATTGGGAATAGGGGATCAGGAGCTGTCTCCGGGATCCAAGATCCAGTGCATCTCACAGACCAGACTCCAAGTCTCCTGCCTCCCTGCTCTGAGGAGGTGTGGAGGTTTTCTCTTCCTCGCCGGGCAGCTCGTCCCACAAGCCGGCTGTTTGGCCACACGGAACTGTGGGCACAAGTAAAGATGCTGGGTGTGTGAATACTGCTTTGGATAAAGCTGAGCCCGGGCGTGAGGGTGGAGTGGCCCCAGGGCATCAAGGAACATTCTTGCATCTCATCTTCCCAGCACAGCAGGAGCTGTGTGCGGCTGGGAGTGGGGAGTCCTCAAATGCCCCCAGCCCTAGACATCTGGGCTATCCTCCCTTCTTCAGACCAGAGCATCAGCGCATATGAATAACATTTGTCCTGCGCTCTTGGGGGCTTTGCAAAGGTGTCGGGGGACATCTTCAGCCCCATTTTGCAGCTGGAGAAACTGAGGCACGGGATGGGACAGCGACTCACCCATGGCGCACACTGAGTTGGGGAGAGGAGCCGTACCTGTGCGATGGACCGTGTGGCGTGGACAGAAGGCTGCATGGATTATGTGGGGCTGGGCTGGGAGTGTGTTCTGTCACTGCCAGGAAGAGGGGGAGATGGCAAACGTGGCGGGATTTGCCAGGTTGTTCCCAGCAGCCTGCCCAGAAAATGCTGTGTGGCCTTTACCTGCCCTTGCTACAGCTGTCCTGTGCTTCCAAAGCGTGGGAAGGCTCCTGCCAGCTGTGGGTAATTCCCGAGCAGCTTCCTGGTACAGGCACAGCTCTGGGGGAGAAAAGGGTTGGGTTTGTGTATTCACCTGCCTCCTCTTTCATCCTGCTCTTCCCTGAGACAGGCAAGCCCTGCTTGGGAATGGATGCCAATATCAGCTGGAGGGCAGCCACAAGGGCCAGGGGGTGGGGCTGGGCCAGCGTCTTTGTGCCGCAGGTTCAGGAACAGGCCCTTAGGCCTCTGGGTAAGGTCCTGTCTCCTTTCCAGAAGCATTTGGGAACAGCTGCTCCCCTGGGCTCCGTGGCAGTGGAGTCAGAGCCCCGTGGGGGCGGGGGCGGCCTTGGATCTGGCCATGATCATTTGGTGGCGTGGGCCAATGGCCCAGAACCTCAGGGATTGCTACTTTCTTCTGACACTGAACAAGGAACTCTGGACTGGGAGCTAGGACGCCTTGGTTCTGGTCGCAGCTCTGGGGGGAGGGGTGGCCTAGTGGCTAGAGTGCGGGACTCACAGCTGGGCTCTCATCCCTGCTCCGGGAAGGCGTGCTGCCTGCTCAGCGGAGACGCGGAGAGGGGATCAGGACACCTGGGCTCCATTTCCAGCGCTTTCCCCCTCACGTGCTGCATGAGCTCTGTGCCTCCACTTTCCCATCAGGAGAATGGGGACAACGGTTCTCTGCTGCCCCGGCAGGGAGGCGGGCTTAGGTGTTAACGTGCTGTGATCATGGATGGACAATGGATGCTGAGGTAGGACGAAGCACTTGACCTACAGCTCCCACCCCCGCGAGCCATGGCCAGAGCAGCCTATTCGGCTTTAGCCAAGGGCCAGCAGCAGCATCCGGAGGCTACAGGAATTGTAGAAACTCCCCCCGTCCAGTGCCGCCCCACCCCCAGCCCTGGCCGTCCTTCGGCGCAGGAAGGAAGGGCTTCTGCAGCTCCGGGGGCAGGAAGCGCCAGCTGGGACGGATCCGCATTCCAGCACACCCGATGACGAGCACCCGTCCTGCTACGGGGCTGGCGTCCCTGGTGACGCGAGCGAGTAGCAGAGACCTGTGCCCTGCAGGTGCCAAGGGACTGCCACGGATAGCGAGGAGGGGGTGCCCTGGTGCCCTGGCGTGCAGCCAGGTTCTGGACTCAGTTACACTGGGGCAAATCTGGGGGCGTGTCTGCTTTACTGAGTAACTGAGATCCGAGTCTGGCCCTTAGTCTGGGCGCACTGCACATGCCCAGATCTAAGGGGCCCTCTGCTGAGGGCACCAGCTTGCACCCCGCAGAACTCACCCTCCTCCTTGGGCTTCCTCCGACGCTCAGGGGACACCCCTAAGCTGCCAGTCCTGGTGGTGGAGAGGGTGACCGGGAGTGCCGCGATCTTACTGATACAGGGAGATTCACCAAGAATGGGGTGGACTTTAGCAGCAGAAATTCGTCCCCCTGCTCCGGGGTCTCCCCTGCAGTCCTGCTGGCAGGTTTCAGTCAGGGCTTAGGGTGACATCTAAGCAGGAGGCTTAGGCTCCCCAGGCACCCTGTGTAAGTGTGTGCACAGGTGTGTGCCAGGGGGTTTGCCCCAATCTCCTGGGACAAAACCTGCCTTGGCCCTCCCCTCTCTGTTATGCAACATGCTAGGTGGCGTCTCACCCCAGAAGTGGCTGCATGTCAGTCGCGCTCTGTGCCTGAGCCGTCACGGCCCCTGCCTTTCCACAGGGGTGACATCCCTCGTTGAGCGAATGCAGATCGCTATTTGCAATCGCCAGGGACAGCGCCTTTTCGGCCAGCTGAGCCAACGTGGGGCACACGTGGAAATAGCAACAGGCCAGCTCCAGAGATTGGAGGTCGGTTCAGCAGAGCGCCCTGGGATTTTTCAGAGGCTTTTCTCTGTGTCGCCTGAACATCTCAGGCCTGCAGAACTGGGCTGGAGAGCTCAGGAGGTTTCCATGCCTTGTGGGGCTGGAACCCCTCCCAAAGAGCAGCCCAGCCCAGGGGACAGGACCCTGAGCTAACACTGGAGAGACCACGTTTATTCCCGGCCCTGCCCCCGGCCTGCCGTGTGACCTTGGGCAAGTCACGTCACCTCCCTGTGCCTTAGTTTCCCCTCCAACCCTTTGCCTATCACGCCAGCTTAGCTTGAGCTCTTTGGGCAGAGAGTGTCCCACCCAGAACACTGGGGGATGAGCATGGGGGCACCCTGGAGGCTTGTGAGAAAGGGCTGATGACAGCCCCGTCATCTGTCCAGCATGGGGCTGGATGTGGCTCTGCAGCTTCGTTTGCAGATACCTCGAGTGAGCAGAAAGCTAGGTCAGTTAATTTCCAGGCTGTCCTACACCCCCGAGCCGGTGTTATACCTCACGCTCTGCCCTGGTGGCTGGGGTAACCCGGCGCTCTACCCTACCCCGCTGAGTGGACGGCTGCTGCGTGGCAGGGCAGCCTGGCACCACCGAGGGATGCCGATGACCGAACATGGAGTGTGTTACCAAGCCACCTCGCGCTTCACGGTGCGTTAAATCGTGAGTGGTCAGAGCCTCGCGCCAAGGGACCCGCATCTCACTTGGGGTCTCTAGATGCTGCCATGCTGGAGACGCTAATCTGTCCTGCCGAGCGGTGCCTCGGTTCCTGGCTGCAGGGAACATGGAAAATAAAGCTAACCACAGATTTTTCCAAATCTCAGGAAATGTTTAGTTTGTCTCGGCTCTCGCTGGATCCAGCCCAGCTTCCCGCTGCCCCCCCTTGGTGGGACACAGAAAGGGGGGGTGGGGCAGAGAGCCGGCAATGTGGCACACTTTCCACCGAGCATAAATAACATTTTGGTTACTGCGTTTCCCCGAGTCAGCGTTTGGGAGGTAGAGAGCTGACGCTAATAACAGTGAGGGAGCAGCGGGCTGGCGCGGGACAGAGGGAAATTTGGGTCTAACAGGGGAAATGAGTGAGTTACGGGAGGACAAGCAGTCGTGTGGCTAAGTCACAAGTCTGGAAGCACTGTTAAGATAATGCTGATTTGTCTGGAATGTGAGAGCGCCCCTGAGTCTCATCCATAGCTCTGGGCCCCATCCTGCTAAGCACATTGCCCTGCCCTGGAGAGTTTCCTGCTGCTGTCTTCTTGGGTGACCTCGGGCATGCTCACTGTGCCTCAGTTTCTCCACCCTTTAGGCGAGGCTAACAATGCTGCCCTGCTTCCCAGGGGGTCATGGGACATTGCACCATATAAAGTGCTCTGAGCTCATTGGCCGGAAGAAGCCGCAGAATAGCCAAAGGCATGGTGCCGTGAGTGGGGTCCAATCCTTCCTTGCTAGGACTCCAGCTATCCAGGGAGATGCTTACAGGGATGAAATTGACCCAGTGTGATCAGGAAATGTGCGATGCTATGGAAACCCTGCTAAGGAATTCCAGCCAGCTGGCTGGCACAGGTAGAAATGCTTTCCCGCCCTACCTGGCTGCTACCCTCTGATTGGTTCATCAGGGATGGAAAGTCCCCACTTCCCTTCTGAACTCTGTTCTCTGCCTCCAAACATCCTGCAGCTTCCTAACTGGAGGAGGGCATTTGCCCTCCTCTGCCCTAGGGCCCAGTCCTGCCTGCTGACATCAGTAAGTGTTTTGCCATTTGTAAGAAAGGCAGCGGGATCAGGCCCTCCATTTCCTTGTGGATCCTTTGCTAAATTCCTGACGATGGCCCATGCCCATTGGCCATGATTTCAGGGCCTTCCCCCTTGGCAAACTGGGATGAACCACTGGCTGTGCTCCAAGGGCAAAGGGACTGAGTGTGGATTTGGCTAAGGGGGCTGTCACACGCCCAGCAGTGTCTATGGTGTGCAGAACCAGACTCACACTAGATCTGACATTGCTGGAGTGGGTTTTTTGTGAGGTTGGGGGTTGAGATCATCCTGAGCCAGAAACTTGGAGCGAGACACCTGCTGAGATCCAGTTGGTACCAGTTACCCCAATCTTGCTAGGACGTCTGCGACTGCATCCAAACACCCTGATACCTTGACATGTCTGGAAGCTGCTTCCTGCTTTTGCAGCCTGGACCCATCTCTGTGCATCTCAAATGTTGGTCTTGTCCACACACAGGCTGCAATGGGCTTTGCTTCAATGGGTTTGTAAAGTGGTTTAGTGAAACCAGCGCTGGCCCATTTGTAAGCACTCGCATTTCAGATCCAGGAAAGCTTATTTTTGTTTAGCTTTGGCCTCGCCCCAAGCATGGCTACATGTCGGGTTTGAATGCCTTTAAGAGGAGCCACGCGCAGCCTTGGAAATCAGCCGCTTTCAAGTCGCACCTTCGGGGGAACCTTGGATGGGGTAGAGGGATCACTTGGTTTGTGTCTGAGTAGGAGCAGTGGGGAGCCTGGCTCAGTGCTGCCGGGGGCAGGGGGACGGGAGGGTGCAGATGGCTAGTGGGGGGGGGGGGGGATGGCAGGGAGGCGGATTGCCACCTGCGTGACACATTCTCCCCTCCAGCCCCTCCAAAGGCTTTATGGAGATTTAACGACAGAGGAAGCAGCCCTGTGTGACACCAGAGCCCTATTCAGACTGTTTGCTCCCTCCTCCCCCAGCCATACGCACACACTTCCTCCCCGCCGCCCATCAAATACCTCCCCCCCTCCGTTAACAGCTTTACGAGGGGGGCTGCTGTTTTCTCCCTTTGACTGAGCCGAGGCCCATAAAACGCAGGCCGGCTCATCTCAGGGGCTGTGAGGAGTAGCACCTGGTTTACAAGGCGGATGCAGGAAGCTGGGGGCACTGGGCAGCAGCAAAGTGGGAGTGATTTAGCAGGCCCAGAGGGCTGCCAGGAGGAGGTCAGGCTGCCGGGCTGGCACTCGGATTGCAGATGAGGATGGGCAGAGAAGGACTGACTCGAGGGAGACATGGGTGCCCCACCTCGTTGGCACCTTAGGGACCCAGCTGCACCCACCTGTAAGAGAAGTGTGGCCCATCAAGACTGCAGGTTCCAGCCTGCCACGTTGCATCTTGCCCTGAGCAGCTGGCCACGTTGCAATCTGGGCCCTCCTGGGCGTATGAAGTTGGGGGCAACCCTCCCTCCTGAAAAATGTAGGCAGTTGCATTCACGACTGATGTGATTTCATTTCTGCACCTTGAGAATAGATGCTTTGTTTCTGTCCTCCCCTCAGTCGTGGCTCAGTGAGATGGCGTAGGCTGGAAGAACTGAAAACAACATACATAACAGGTGGAAACCCATGAAGCAACCTGTTTTCTGTTTAGGCTCCTAGATCCGATAGAGCCTATTTCGGCAGTGTGGCTGTAGCTGTGTTCCCAGGATATTAGCGAGACAAGATGTGCAAGGTCGTCTTTTTCATTGGACCAACTTCTGCTGGTGAGAGAGTCACATCTCAGAGCTACACAGTGCTTTTTTTCTGGTCTGGAAAACGTACTCAGATTTCTGTGGAAGTTAGGACCTAAATAGAAGTTAGAAGCCTAAGGGCTGGTCCACACCTAGAATCGACCTAGCTACGTCGCTCAGGACTGTGAAAAATTTTGCACCATGAGCATTTGTTAAGTTGACCTCACCCCCTTGTTTAGCTGCAGCTAGGCTGACAGAAGGACTCTGCCATCAACCCTAGCTACTGCCTCTTGCTTGTGTCCTATAATCACTATACACTTTGTAGCTCAGCCTAGATTCAGCATGTGGCGTGGGGAGAAAGGGGGCCACCCACCCGATCTGTTGATTCCACTGGAAAACAATTGCTTTTATGCTCTTCTCTCCCAGCAGCTCTAACAAGGGAAAGACTGCAAATAAGACGGAAACCCGTTGGCCCCACCCCAGGCATAGATGGGCCTGAGGCTGCCAAAGACAGCCAAAGAGGGCTGGGGGTCATGTGAAGAGTGTTAGAAAATAATCAAACAGGTTGTCCCGGGGGTGGATTGGGATGACGACACCCTTTATTGCCTGCTTGTTCCACCTCCACGCCGGCAGTGAGCGACATGGGGGTTACTTTACAATTCTTTGATCCGTAACAGTATGTAAATGTTTCCATTTCCAGCAACCCCCCCCAAGGATCCTTATTTGGTTACATTGACACCTATAAAATGAATATTAATAACTACATAATGAATAGGCAGAGCGTAGGCACATTACCTTGAAACTTACTAATATTCTTTAAAATACATGCAAGGGAGGGAAAGAAGATAATGCTATTCTCACCCAAGGCCTTGAGAGCGAATAGTTATTTGTTAGTTTCATTCCCTGAGAGATAACAGACCTTAGGTAGAATTTGCACAAAGTAACAGAAAGGAGATCTGCTTGTATCATGACCCCATTCCCTGTAGTTTAGGCCTGACCACTTGTCCAGCTTTTTACTCTCCTACAAAGAGCATGAGGAACTTGAGAAGGCGAGAGGGTGGGGAAAGAAAAGCAGAGCCAATCAGGAGGCTCTGGGAGCTAGCCCCTGAGGAGTGACAGCTGAGTGGACCTATCCCAGATCTCTCTAGAGAGCGAGAGAGGTTCAAAAGTCCTTGTGCACCCAGAGGATCCCTAAAGGAGGGAATGGGACAGCCTGGCTGCAGAAGGAGTGGCTGGGTCCCAGGCCGGGGTACCCTCCCCTGCCCCCCCCCTCCGGCCCACACAATTCCCCATCACCACAAGGGCAGGAAGGAGCTAGAGCCCACTGCAGGAGAGCCCTAACCAGCGGCCCTGGTAGCCTGGGGGAAAGAGAGCAGAGATCATCCTGGGCTGGAGAGAACCAAGGGTGAGTTATCAGGGGACGCCCCTGCTACAACAACGGGACTATAGCAAAACAACATTCAGCCACTGTTATTGTAGTTCCCACCTCTGGTGAAGAGTGGCCTGTGCCCCTGGACCTAGAGTCTCTCACCGTGTGACTGGCAAACCCCAGAACTGCGTTTGGCTGCCTAGAGGCCACCCATTAGCCACCCTGGGCCTCCCTCTGTTGCCAAAGTAGCCAAACACCTTTTGCTGCCTTTAATGTCCCAGTCTGAGCCCGCTGCTTCCCCGTTGGGCCTCTCCCATCTCTTAACTGCTCTGCTCCCATGTTGGTCCTTCCCCAGGGTCGCCCAGCCGTCCCTGCCCTGCTATCAGAACATGGTCAGACAAAGGATTTGGAACTAAAGGAGAAAACCATCATCCTAAACTGTTGGAGGGAGGCTGGCCCAGGGGGCAGAGCACCTGCGTGAGGCATGGGCAACCTGGCGTCCATTCCCTGCTCCGCCACAGACTCCCTGAGTGACCTTGGGCGCATCCCTTAATAAGAGATTCTATACAATGGGGATAACAGCATGGTCGTGCCCTTGAGGGGTGCTGTGGGATGTGGTCCGGGCAACTCCTCCTGAGATGTGACTCATCCACCATGGCTTTGCCAAGGCAAAGGACTTGCAGCCGCTCTTGGACCATCCTGGTCCTGCTCCAAAGCTCACTGAAATCAGGGGGAAGCTCCTGCTGACTTCACTGGGCAGTGAGTCAGGCAGGGCCTCAGAGTAGAAATAATGGGCTCCCCTCACCCCTACCCCTGCTCAGTCAGGCCTGGCTTTGGAAACTGGCCTATTTCTCCAGGCTCCTAAAGGGACCTTGTTCCAAGGCTGTGAGCCAGGGGGGAAGGGGCAGGGATTAAAGGTTAACAAGCCATTTAATTGCTGATTGCTGTGAAATGGCTTGACACAGGCCTGAAACGGCCTCCTATCTCCTGATGCCCTGGTTATCTCCAGCTGGGCTGCCTGTTGATCTCCAAGCAAGGCAGGGGAGCTAACTCCGTCCCCATTAGCCAAGAGCTGCCTTATCTCTGGCATTTGCATTCCTGGCTGCGAACACTGCATTCCACATCCCAACCTGTAGCTTTCCAGTCCTCTCAGGGCCTTGCAGTCTTCATCCCTTTGGCAAGGAGCAGGCTGGGACCCTCCCCTCCTGCTGCCTTATTTCATGCCCGCGAAAGATGCTGGTGTGAGTGTGAATGCTGGACACCTCACAGCTCAACAGCCTGGAGTTGTCCATCTATCTGCAGACCAGGCACCGCATTCCCCTTGATGGCCCTGGCAGGGTGCCTGAGCGCTGAGCCAGGTCCTACATTTTCAACAGGGAGATAGTGGTTCTTAGTGCCCCAACCTGAGGTGCCTTTAAAGGGTCAGATTTTCAGAGGTGAGGTGCTGAAGATCAAGCCCTTTTGAGGTGTCTCAAGTTGCCCCCGACCCCACAGAAAGCAGAGGCACCCAAAATCCCTAGTCACTCTGGAAAGCTGAGCCCAATTAAACTACTAGTTCTGTCTCCTCGTTCATCCAACCCTGGCCTCTCTGCTGAAGCTGCCAGCAGAGGGGCCAGTTAGCACCAATAGTGTTGGTGGGCTTGGGATTGGAAAAATGAGTCCCAGCAAACTCATTTCACACAGGCCGGTGAATAGCTTAGTTGATGGGGACAGCCCCTACAGCATCCCCCGCTTGCATCCCCATGCGTACAAACCGGTAAGCTGGAAGGGTACCCGCTGCATGTCATCACCAATTCTTCAAGCCACCCAGGCCTCTTGGGAAGATGGGTCGAAGCCCTAAATATTTCTGCACTTCTTTTGCTCCATGTAAGCCTCATTTCCTTTGCTCTGAGCCCTGTTAATATGAAGCCTTTGGAAGAAGAACCCAAGGTGATAGTTAAAGGCACCAACTGGCAGCTTTGTGTTTGAGTCATTTACGATCTTTGCTCTGCGGGCGGGGTCTCTCACCCTCTCCTTGTCTCTGGTGGATCAGTGGGCAGGCTCTTGTCAAGGTTCCAGTCATCCTTTCAGTCTTGTCTCCTGTCTCTGGGCACATGTTTCCGGCCCAGCTCCAGGTTAAATAACGCTGAGGAATGGGACTAGGACAAGGGCTTGATAAATGATAAAAAGGGGCAAGCCTGGTGGCGCAGGGGCAAACAGTGGGGGAAGGGTTTGCAGCAGACGAAAAACTGGACGGAGGAGAATGGATGCATGGTCTCAACAGAGATTCGGGGAAATCAGGCGCTGTTTGTAGGCTAACTCCTCAGGCGTTGTATGGAAGGGAGGGGACCTTTCCTGTGGATGCCCCACGGAACCATCCTCACCCCCACAGCAGCAGCCTGATGAACGCTGTCCCAGATGGTGTGCTTTGCTCCGCCAGAGGGGGGTGCGGCTGAGTGATAGGAAGGATTCACACCCTTTGGGCCTGTCTTTGCCATGCATCTAGCTCCCCCCATCTCAGGGAGCAACAGAGAGCAGACTTGAACCCAAGTTTCTTGTGGGGTGCAGCAGAGAGGGGAGCCGTGCAGAGCCATGAGGCTGAATGTTCAAGCCCTCCCCCATGCACCATGAGCACGTCCTGTTGGTCCAGGTCCACCCTAGGTCCAAGGCAGAAGCTTTGGGTTTGCTCTCCTGCCCTATCCCTGCCTGAGAAGCTCTGAGACGTTGCCACCTCCCAGCCGCGTTGATGTGGATGGATGGCGGAGGGTCTCCTGCTCTGACCTAAAGCCTAAATTTGATTAAAAGACTGAGGGTGATGCCTTGGCCCCGGCTCATGTGCTGAACTATTGGGTCCCACGTGGGCCCTGGGCTTTCCCCACACTAGGTTTCCTACTGGCTCCTCGCCAAGCCCCATGCAGGTGCCAGAGGCCTTGGGAAAACTGCTTGGAAAAGGGCAAGAAAAATAGTCGGGCTGCTCCAAAGATGAAAGGGAAAGAGTGCTCCGAGATAAGTTGCCACTTAGCAAGGCCACGGGTCCATGGTCTGTGTTTACCCACCGGCCTCTCAGGGTGTGAAAGGCTGGAGTGGGGTCCCCATGAATGGCCCCTTGTGTGCACTGATAACCTCAGTGAAATGGGGCTGCCTCGTGGGCCCCGAAGGCTCAGCCCCTCCCTGTGTTCAGAGCTTGCTGCCGGACTAGGGCTAAGGTGGGTGGCAACCTGGCCACGCACCCTTTGTGGCTATGCCCCCTTCTATTTAGAGGAGTGACATGATTGGGTACTCCCTCCTCTCTAACACTGTCATTCAACCTTTTTCTGAATGAGTGTTCGATTGTAACTGACTAGATGTGGCTCTGATCCTGTTTAACGCTTTCCTCCCTGTACTTCATTGGCTTTCCTGTAACAGATCACCCAGGCTGCTGTGTCTGTTAACAGTGACCATGGGAACACTTTACCAAGGGTCGTGGTAGATTCTCCATCTTTGGCAATTTTAAAATCAAGACTGGATTGATTTTTTTTTTTAGATCTGCTCTAATTCTCAATGAACTTGGGGGGGAAATTTTGTTGTTTGTGTGATGCAGAATGTCAAACTAGTTGATCACATTGAGATGGATGAATTTATTGTTTCCCCTTTTCTTTCTCTCTCCTGCTGAATCTTTACCTCTCCCACTCGTTTTTTCCTTACCCTCATGACAATACCTAGCTCTTAGAGATCACTTTTCATCCATCGGTCTCAAAGCCGATCGCACAGGAGTGGAGTATCACTATTTGCATTGTTTTACAGTGACAGCTGTCACGTGAATGCAGGAGCTGGGGTTTTAAGAAAAGCACCGAGTACCACAGGACTTGCACTAAAACCATAGGAGCTGGCATTGTTCCAGAGCCCAGGGTGGGAATAGCACGGGCTGCAGCAGGTCAAGATCAAAGGCTCAACAGGGCTGTTAGGATCTGGGAAGGCACGCTGTCAGACAGGGATGCTGCGGAGAAGCGGGGTTGTCAGACAAGCTGTTGGGACTTGAGACTAGCGAAGTAGAGGATGCTGCCAGTCAGACATAGAGAGGGACGTCGGCAGGGTTAGAATGGGGGAGGACTGGGGTAGAGGTGTATGCGGGAAGTTCACTTGGCCTATACTCTGCACCTGGCTCTGACTTGGTCCCTTCCTCAGCTGGGCAAGAGAAATCAGCCTGGAATTTCAAACCAAAAAGAACAAGAGACCCGACTGCTGGCAAATAGCACAGGCGCCTCTGGCTCTCAACCCAGAGCTCAAGGCGTGGCTGGCAAACCCCGGGCTGGCAGGAGTTACAGCTCACTTGCTGTCTAATAGATAGGATTTTGCCGGCATGTACTTCAAAGGCGACTATGAAACGTGACTGATCCGGGCAGGAAGTCACGGCTGCGATGCTCACCTTTATAGCAACTGCTGCCCGACAGCAGATTGTTGAGGGGGGAGAAAGCGGCCCTTCATTGCTGCACAGGAACTTTCTGCACAGGGTGTGTCTGGTGCTCCCTTCGGGACTTCAGACGCAGCTCACAGTGCAATGGGCCACTGAACCCACGCAGACATTAGCAGAGCCAGCCATGTCCTCTTGTTACACCCCCATCCCGGTACTAGTGGAGGAGCAAGGGAATTGTTCTCCATCTTATGGCTGTCATTTGCAGTATCACTGGAAGCCTGCCTGAAGGGCTTGTTCCAAAGCCCTTTGAAATCCTTGGGGGTGTTGCTGTTGAGTTCAGTGGGGACTGGACCTGGCCCTAAGAGAGAAGCTGGAAGAGTCAAGTGAAGGATGCAGAGATGGGGGAGGAAAGGAATCAGGGTAAAGTACATCCAAGAGAGTGCGGGTCCGGTAACGCTGGAGCCAGGGATTCTGCAGGTACTGTCCTGGCGTCTTACCATCCCACTCATCCGGCAGAGGATCTCTTGCCCTGCAGGGTGAATTCCATTGAATGACACCAAGTTCCTGTACAAAAGACACTCCCTCCCTTGAGGACTAGAAGCTCTCTCAACCTCAGGACTGTGGTAACTCTGCTGGGCTAGTACCTGAACCTCATTAATCTTTGCAGCATGGACAAGTGTGGTCCCCATTCAAGTCCATGGAGCAGCAGGTCAGGTGTCTAACTGAGGGCAGAATTCAGCCCCTGAATGCTTAGTATTGTATCAAATCCACACTGCTCCAGATCAGCTTTGGACACCACATTTTTACCCTGCAAAATGTTGCTGTAAAAATGTTGCAGTTTCATGTTAGACTGTTACTTGATGCAAGCTGACACTGCGGGGTTCACACTGAAAATATGGGAGATTTGAAACTCCCCATTGTCTTGACACATTTTGCCTGAAAGAAATTTTTGAGCAGTTTGTGCGTATTTCTTGAAAACAGGATCAGTTCAGAATGCAGGTCAGGTTCATTCCTGAGTGCAGCCCCCCACCCTGGCTCCATTTCAAAACCATTCTTCTTCCTCATCTTCTTTTTGTAAAATTGAACCATGTGGGAGATCCCTCAAATGGAACATGAAAACCTTGATTTCCTTCCTCCCCCCAGGATTTTACACATTATCCCAGCTTGATCCTCTCCTCCAAATTATTATTTGTATATTTCATCTAGGGCATAGATGTCAAACTCAGGCCCGCGGGCCAAATCTGGCCCGCAGTGTAATTATATTTGGCCCGTGAGAAAATACCAAATGTCTACTAGAGCTGGCCCGCCGGTAGACAGCGCATGCACCGATTTCACATGTGTTTATAGTATTAAGCTTTGCTTGTTCCAGATTCAGTGTTTAAGCAAAACTTAAGTTTGTTTCCATATGAAAAGGTTCATCGTTATATTTGATGAGAAGGAAAAACTTCCTCAATTGTAGACATTTTTTCAATAAATATCAAGGTTGGCCCGCGACTTTGTCCAAGTTTTTAATTTTGGCCCACTGTGTATTTGAGTTTGACATCCCTGATCTAGGGCTCTCAGATAGGGCCCAAGGCCCCATTGTGCTAGCAATACCACAAAGACAGTTCCTGCCCTTGAGAGCTCAGGATCCCGACCAAACGTGACTGGGGCATGAACAGACAAATGGGGGGCAGACAAGGTAGCAGCAGAGAAAGGAGTGAGTGTGCAGCTGAATAGGGACAGCGGTCCCTGCAGTCACAGGTTAATGGCCAGGTGTGAAAGTCACCTCTTTCATGATTTATTTAGGTTGCCCATCCTGCAGGCCCGGAATGCATGGAACTCCCTGGAAGCAAGGCTGGCCTTAGTGTTGATGCTTGTATGCAGGCGGATTTCAGCTGCTGCACACAGCCTCTTTGGCTTCAATAGGAAGGCACCAAAGGGTGGGATCAGGGCCTTGGAATCCTGCATGCGGAAAGCTGGCAGGATCAGGCCCCGGCGGGGTATGCTTTCCGCTCGAATAAACCCCGCTCAGGTGACTCAGTCTTTGCTGTAGATAGGAGCTCAAGGCAATCCCTTGGAGGCGTCAATGGACCGTGATAAGGGATCATGGGACGTTATCATAATGCACGCCTCCTGGAACTTTGTTGCCATCACATTACATTTCCCAATACCATAAACAGGAAGCTAAGGCGGGAGTTTTACAAGCGCTTTGGCGGCTCAGGGTGGCATTCAGCACCTCGGGCCCTTCCCCGGACTTTATGGGAGAGTTCCTTCTTCATTAGGGTTTATGGTGGCAGCATAAATCCCACCCTTGATTATTTTTATAAGGTTCACCTATAACCAGGGGATCATTCATTTGCAAAGGCTGTTCAGGAGTGGCCCCAGGGGGGTTGTTTTTAGCAGCCGGTCACAATGCAGGACTGGGGTTTACATGGACTCTCTATAAAAACCACTAATAAATGGCAGGGAATGATCCCATAGTGCTGTGTGTTGGCTAGGATGGAGCCTCGTGCTAGAGAACAGATTCTGATCTCACGCCAGCCTCAGGTTCCAATGCTCAAGGTCATGTTTAAGCATGTAAACAGCCCCCATGATCTCTGCAGGGCTAACTTCAGGCTTGAAAACTGAAATCAGGACTAATTCCACTGTAATACCGTGTGTAAAGCCAGCCAAAGTGGGAACCCAGCCAGGCCCTGCATCTGTATGGAGCACTTGAGTCTCCCCGGCAAGCTCCCCTCAGCCATCACTCCACTGAAGTCACTGGAGTCACACCAGTGTCTGCCGAAGCGTTGGCAGTGAGAGCCGAATCAGGCAGGGGCCCTGCAAAAATCAGTGTCCCCTCAGAAGTGAAGGCCTGTTTGCCCCATGGTTTGCTTCCACTTTGCTCCCGTGTTGCTTCCCTGACTGCAGCGGAGTGACTCGCTGGTTTACTGCCTGTGAGCACGAGGAGAATCCGGCTGTGAGACACCCGTGACAGGTCACATAGACCATCCACTGAAATTCTATTTCATTCGCGGGGCCCATGGGATTCAGAGCGTGGCACCTGGGGCTGATTTTCTGAAGCATTTGGGGCCGGTGTTTCAGGGGCTTGGCGCGCACCACTGGGGCTAGAATTTATAAAGAGCCCTGCCCACTGATTGGGAGAACCAGGCAATTTTGAAAATCCGGGCCTTAGTGCAAATTCTGCTGCAGGCATTTAAAAACAAAATCTTACCGACCTGCGAGGAAAAGGATGAGACATTAAAAAAACCCACAAGATTTCTGAGCAGGTGAAAAGAAAGATGCAGTGTCTCAGTGTAAATTACATGGCGGGAGTGTGGAAAGTTTGCTGGAGGATTAGAATGTTAAAAGGACATTTCCTCCCAATTATTTGTCTCCTTTGAACTAAAGTGTGTGTGTGGG
>ML675630.1:12408319-12421693 GCA_007922155.1 Mesoclemmys tuberculata
TGGGAGGAAAGTGAGGCTATTTCTGTGTGTACCAAGGGCCCAGCTGCAAAAGGGTGTGAGATATCTCTTAAATACATTCTACTTTAACACCCAGATGTGTCCTTGTCCCTAACGAGGAGGTGGGATTGAATGCATTTCTCATCTTGCTGTTCTCATCTACCATATGTCCCTGCTTGGAGCTTTGCTTCCCAATGGGAGGATATTCCCCCATGGGGTGAACAGGATGGCATGGAGATGAGAGACAATAAAAGATCAAAGCTCCTGGGCAAACCTGCTGGGTCTGGCAGTCCCCTTGGCTCACTCATTTCGGTGCTCTGTCTCTTTAAGGTCCCTCCTGCGAGGCATTCCTCAGGGAGTGGCTTGGGTGACATCAGCTCAGGGCATGAATGAACAGGACTGAAGTTTCCCACATTCCCATTAAGTTGTTCAGGGCAGGAGGGAGCAGATAAGGCACCAGCAGCCGGCGAGACACGGATCCTTCCAGCCTCTCGGCAGGGCCCAGAGCCAGGGGAGCTCCCAGGAAAATGGAAAGCAGATGGGCCCACATGCCCTTCTGCTTCGCCCTCCTGCTGCTTCCCGACGCCCTGCTCAGCTCCCGGGCCAAGGAAGGTAAGAGCGAGGGACCTGCTGGCAGGTTGGAGCCTTTTCACACTTGTTCTGCACGATGAAATGGACGGGCCGGGTCTCCCCCCTCCCGCCGCGCCCCTGAAACTCGGGGGGCCCCTGGCTGGGGGGAAGCAGGGAGGGGGTGGCTGTCTGTCCGTCCCCGCCTGCATGTCGGCTGGGCCAGGCTCCGATCTCCTGCGGTGGGGCCCCCGACGCCCCTCGCACGTGTGCGGGACGGGGATCGGGGCTGAGCACCGAGACCTTAGCGAGGAAAGGGGGGGGACCCGCTGCCTTGGCGGTGGGGGGGTTGCTCTGCCCGGGGAGCTGCCAGGAGGAGAACGGGCCGCGGAGGCAGCGAGAAAGTTTGATAACCGGCCGTCGGGCTCTCCCAGCCGCTCCACGCGGGCAGGTGGTTTTAACTGCGGCGGGGAATGCGGCGCGACTCCGGATTGACAGGAGCCTTCTGTGCTAAGAACGCAGGTCCTGGCGGATTGGCTCGGAGGGGCTTGCAAGGGGCACATGCTGGCCAGTAGGGCAGGGCCTGGGAAGCGGGGAGCACGGGTTTTGTCCAGTGCAGGACTCTGCTGGGGGGGGGAGAAAATCGCTCCCTGGATTGCCTCCGTTTTAAATCCCCCGGGAAATTTGCGGGCCCGGTCCGGCAGCTGGTGGGATTGCTTGAAAGTGGCGCGGCGCCCGTGAGAAGGAGCCGTTGCACCACTTCGCCCAAGGGGGTTGATTCGGGGCGAGGTGACGCTTGGTGTGGAAGTGCCAGGAGCGACACCTCCGTTACACAACCGCGTGCATCACCCCGGGTTGGGACAGAGGAGCAAATCTCCCAGGGCCGGGCTAGGCAGGAGGGGAGGGGTGTTGAATCACTGCTGGGGAGGTGGATGATGTGTTCCCTGCCATTGCATATGTATGAGGTGTTAAAAGGTGGGTGGCGGGAGGGGGCGGGGGAATATTTCCTCAATTTATCCAGAAGTTTCCTCCTTTATATGCGGCTCTAACCATTGTCACTGAGAGATCTTACTAAGGTTTTGCATGGAAGGTGCCTTTGTAACACTGTAAATTGCTGACAGGTCATAGATCTGTTGTCTTTCTCCTGATTTAGAAACCCCCAGACACACACATTAAATATAAGAGAGAGGGCCACGTTCTGCTTTCGGTTACACTAGAGTAAATCGGGAGTTACTGCCACGGATTTTTAGTAAAGCTGCTCCAGATCTTCCAGATTTACTCTGGCCTTTAGCATTCTGAAGACAGAATTATTAAACTCAATTTTTGGGGGGGGAGGGGGAAAAGATAGAGGAAACCTGGCGCCAATTTCCAAAACATACTTTTACCATGTAATGATTCCGGAGAGGAGGGTCAGAGCGCCAAAGTTTGGGTCCCGATCCAGGCTCCAAACTTTTCCAGAGTTTGGATCTAGGCTTTTGAGTTTGGGCCCATGTCTGAAACATTCCCAGAGTTCTAGGATTTCGCCTACACTCCTGGGGATTGCTACACTGGGAGAAAAATCAAGGCAGATTGAAGAGTTGTAACCGAAAGCAGAATTCCGGCCTGGAATATTTAGGACAATATCTGGACAGTATAAGAGTAGTTTAAAAATCAACTAAACTTTCCCCTGTCCTTAACTCAGCCCTTTGTGCTACATGATTACAATTACCAGGATAAGGGTGCTTTTAAGGTATGTCTGATTTCTGTGGCTTGAGTAGAAGCACCTTTATGCTGGCATAACTGCATTGTGCTGCTTTAGAGACGTTTCTAAACTGATATAGTCATCAGATTGTTACAAAACCTGTGTGCAGACAAACTTCCAGGGGTCAGTAACTGATTTGTGCAGTGGACAGATTCCCACTGACTCTGTGTTTTGGATTAGGTCCAGAGAGGACCTCAAGCATGCTGCTTGGAGGCTCCTGGGATGGCTACCAACTTCTGATCTCATCTAGATTTGGATCAGAACTTTCCCAAAGCTTGGGGCTGTTCTGATCTGGAGTTTGAGTTTTCTCCACTACAGAGATCTGGGTCTATTTGCAAAATTCCTATCTGGAGCTGAATGTTTCCAAACGCTGAGGGTGTTTGGATGAAGAATTTTTGCCTGGACCCATCTTTCATTCAAAGAAGCCATTAGAAAAGGGAGCAGCTGATTCTAACTTTGAATTGTTTTTGTATGTATCCTAAAAAAAAAAAAAAAAAGGAATATTGTGAAGAAATCCAAACCCTAGGTATTGGCACATGACACCAGGATGGTTCTAGTCCCGTGCTGAGTTATTGGGTAGAGTTGGGTTTCTTTTTAAAAAAAACAAAGCCAAATGTGGCTTAGGCATGGAGGAATTTGGAATAATACGCATACTTGGCCAGATGGGCTGTAATTGCTCAGAAAAAAGCATATGAGTCTATCATGTAAATAGTGATTTAAGGCAAAAAAACAATTTAACAGCCACTGCTAATTTTGGGTGCTTGGATTTTTAAGTACTCAGCCTGAGAGCTGTTTTTTTGGGTGCCCAAGATTTGACATCCTGCATCTCAGGTTGGTCACCCAAAACTAGTAGCTACTCGTGAACATTACACCATTCTTAAAACTACAACATCGCTACCACAACTTCCCCAGGCAGCTTGATTATTAGCTCACACGAGAAGGCGCCGCTGGAAGATTGCGGCAGTTTTTCAGGTTAACGTTGCGTTTGTTGTTTTCCAAGTGCCAAAAGTAATTGGTGTCTAATATAGACTAATCTCTTGCCAAATTGCAGTTTCCAATTAACTCTGCTGTGGAATTAGAAAAGGGCTTGTTACTTGGTAAACTCCGCAGGTCTATTTTTACACTGCAATATACCAGTGAAATCAGCTGCTTTAAGAAAGCGTGCTCTAGATCATCAGTCCTTGGGCTATATAACCTTAGATTTATGTTTTAGGCTTTCTGAGCCACTTGACAGATCTTGACACTACTATTCTGCTACCCCTAGGAGCATGATCTGCTCTTCCTGTATAAGGGAAAAACCTGTAGTTCCTCCGTATTTAGGGAGAGCAAAACATGGTAGATGAAGTCCACAGTGCAGAGGCCAGGGGAGATCTTAGCCTTTAGTCCAGAGCGCTCTTATTACAGGTAATGTGCTCTGGGATCTAAATGCAAATCTACAAAACTGGAGATTTAATCCCTGCTCTGACAACTGGCTCCCTCTCAGAGCTGGTCTGCATTGGCTAGAATAGGACTGGTAATTCTCCACAAACGGTAAGAACTATAGTGTAGACGGATCTTAGCTCAGACAAGGTGGAAAAAGCAGCTGCTATGGTCTCATTATACTAGCCCTTGTGGCTTTGAGCAAATCACATACATTCTCAAAGAAGATTTTTCCTTTGTTGATTTAATATTTTTAATATCCAGCAAAAACTGATTAAACAAGGTGCTGAAAAAGGAGGAGAGAAAAGGATTAAAATGAATGGGGGCAGAGGAGTGGCGGGAATCTCTCCTAGCCCGTGAAAGCTTTGCCTGGATGACACAGCACAAGGACAGAAAGACTGTGATCAGGGGTTCTCCCCCACCTGTGTAAATTTTTTAAAAGGCGACTTGCAAATAAAACCTGGGAGCTGGGGCTGCTTTGGTGACCAGGCTCCCGGTTGGAGGCCATGGCCCAGTGAGATGTTAGATTGGAGGGGGAAGACAGTTAAAGTTACAGAGCACACATGGCAGATGATGGAGCTTTGCTCACTGAGACGCTGATCCGGCACAGCACTTAAGCACATACTGAAGGCCAGGAAAGCACTAAGCTCACATCCCTGATGAAAGTTAGGAGCCTAAATAATTTTGGGGGTCTGAGCTTAAATGCCCCTGAAGTCAATGGGATTTAAAAATGGGTCTGAAACCGGAGCTTGCAAAGGCTGGGGCTGTGAGTCAAGACATCCGGGTTCCAGGCTCTGCTATGGACTCAGTGTGCAGCGTTGAGTAAGTCACTTCCTCGCTCTATGCCTCAGTTTCCCCAGCAGGGCAATGGGGGAGCGATCAGCCCTGCAGTTGCCCTGCCATCTACAAAACAGGGTGATCGTTCTGGGAGGCTCAAATGAATCTTTGCAAAGCACTGGAGAAGAGGGAAATAGTCTGAGGAAGATAAATGGGGGAAGAAAGCGGAGGAAGAAGCGCTTGTTTCCACCGGGTGCCCTGGAACAACAGGGATGGAAACCAGCTGAGCCCACCTTCGAGTATAAATAAATCAGTAGGGTTTGAGTTAGCTGGGAGGTGGCCCTGCAGTCTTGAGAGAGGAAATTAAGGGCCTGTGTGAAATCCTTGGCATGGCATCCGTTCTGTGCACAGCCAGTTTCTGAGCTTCTGTGCAGCCTGCTCCTTTGAACAGGGTTCAGCCAATTCCAAGCTCGGGGTTCCTGCCTTTGGCCCTGCCAAGGGCCACGTTGGTGATTTGCCAGGAGCCTGTGCACCACACCCAGTTTGCCTGCAGATTGCAGCCACCCTCATCTTTAATATGGAGGCGTGGCTGGCGGAGGGGCAGGTCCCAGCACGTGATGTAGCCTGGCTGCATGGATCGGGGTGGGAAACCGGTCACTGGGACGTATCCCCTCCATGCGCTGCAAGGAGAGGAAGACCCTGGGTTGGGGGTAGAACCCCATGCACCTTGTTGGGCCAAGAGACAGCCAACCCCTTCCAGGAGTGCAGGGCCCACATCGGGACATCTGGGTGGGGACACTAAGCTGCATGGGCTCGTTAATTAGCATTGGGGCCAGAGGGAACCCCGGTGTCCATCTGCAGCCAGCAGCCTGGACGATGAATCCTCTTTGTGTTTATTACAACTCTCATCCCAGCAGTTGCCTAGCTCCTGTCTACTGCAAACGAGACCCGCTATCCAGTGAGATCTCCCCTGTCCCAGTCACACACGAGCAAGGCACATGGAGAAAGCCCCCGTGGAAGACCAGTCAATGACATGGCTTTAACCCCTTGGCTGGTCTTTCAGAACCTGCTGCAACTTGCCAGGTGCAACCTGCTGATGGAGCAGCAGGGAGTTCCCTCTCCCTGCGTGGGCCCAGGGCTCGCCTCTTCTGCTGGTGAAGATGCAGGGATGTGGGACTGGTGCCTGGGCAGAGAACACTCAAACTCGGCTCCCTGCTGCTATGTGAGATCCCAGCTGTGCCTTGCCTCACTGCCACAGGGGAGGAGGGGGTGTTGGGGCACAGGAGAGCTGGGCTTAGAGACATCCAGTGTCAGGGAGCGTATTCAGATTGGACCCTTAGCACTTGCCTCCAACACCCTTTATCATTGCATGGAGAAGGGGTGCCGCCACCTAGCTCAAAGAGATGGAGGGGGCAGCCTGTGGAGTTGGGCTGTCCTAAAAAGCCTAAAAGCCGCAGGTCTTTCATTGCCATGGAGACGTACCCTGAGATGCGGAGGCCGGGAGCATCAGGGATCCCCAGGCAGTGGGCAGATCCCAGCTCTTTCCGCTCCAAACCCCTTCCCACAGGAACCAGCTGGTGGGTAGCAGAGCTGCAGGTGTTTGAAGAGGAGCAGGGGAAGCAGGCCCTGCTGCTTCTCATGCCTGCCTGGTGGGGGTGACGAGGGGGTGTGTTTCTTTACGGGACGCTGGCGGGGTGGCTCAGCTCCTGCGTTACACAGGGCGTGGACCCAGATCTGCTGCCCCGGGAGAATAACCTTGAAGAGATCTCCCCACCCAGCAGAGTTAGAACAGAGCGGGGTGGGCCGGGGGCCTGCAGCCCGTCCCACGTGGCCCGGGGCCCCTGGGGATCCAGGCTACAGCCCTGGCACCGAGACCTCAGGCCTGGCTGTCCTCTCACCAACTCCATCTGGGCTGCCTCTGGCTCACATCGATGTGATGGGGAGAGTCGGGGCCCTTCCCCAGCCTGAATCCTCATGTTTCCCTGGCCTCGTGGGTGCCAGGCCAGTGCGAACCAGGAGCCCCAAGGGTCTGTGCGCCTCTGGCCTGCACGCCGTCCTTCACTGTTCAGCGATGCCTGATGCTAACACATTCCTGGCGGGCTGACTCACCGGGGTTTGGCAGGGCCTGACGGGCTGGGTAATTGCTTCCGCTCAGACCTCGGCCGCTTGCCCTTTGATTTCACTGCCTCTGTCATGCGGCTGCTGGGTTATTTATTTTTCTTCCTTTCTTTCCTTCCTCTTTTCAAACCCATTTGATCACTGGGCAGGTCCCAGCCTCCGTCCCTGTGCTGACAGGGACAGCAGGCTCCAGCCCTGCATGTCTGAACATGTCTTCCGAGGGTTTGGCTGGCTGATGGCAGGGGCTTGTCTCGGTTGGCAGATCAGATCCCTGGCCAGTCAAGGCCAAAAGCGCCCAGTGCCTGAGGCTACAGGGGAAAGGGAGAAAGCCCATCTGTAACGTGCCTATGCAATGGTGCGATGCTCACACTGATGGGGCTATAGGGTATGTTTCCTTCCTGACCCCTGTGCCACTTGGCTTACGCCATGAAGCATGATCTGCCTTGTTGTCATTACCTTCGCTTTGCATGGCTCCAGTTTTTATTTGTGGTTGCAAAATAGACCCGTCCTCTTAAAGACTCTCGACCACAATGTTTGCCTTGATGAGGAGAGATGGCCTTGTGGTTAAAACCCTGGGCTGAGACTCAGGAGAGCTGGCTTCTGGTCCCAGATTTTCCACAGGCTCCCTGCGTGATCGTAGGCAAGTCGCTTACGCCTTCTGAGCCTCGGGGGTTTGCACTTATAAAACGAGGATAACTGGACGCCCCTACTCGGGGTTGTGGGGGTAAATTTATCGCTAACTAATGAGGCACTGTTTTGGTACGACAGCGATGAGGCTGTGGTAACACGTAGAAATCCTGCAGCGGGGAATTACACAGGTTGGCAGTGCGGTGTGTGAAAATGGGAGGGTCTTGTGCCTACAGCAATGGTTTTAGGAGCCAGACAGCTTCCAGCAGCTGGTCCTGCAGAGCGCATCTTTCCCCTGGCCAAGGACTAGGAAAAGGAGGGCTCCCCTGCCCTGCCCAAGTCCTTCTTCCAGGCACAGATATCGTCCCGCAAGGCCGAGATGCTGGGACTGACTCTCGCCTCACTCCCAGTGGCGTAAAGCAGGAAGGAGTCGGGGAAGAAGCGAGAGCAGAAATGTGGCTGTGCGAAGAGTGGGGTGAGGCTTCTGCCAGCAATCCTAGCCCAGCCCCTGTGCAGTTACCCAGAGTATGGAGACAGACCCCCCCCCATACCGTTCAAAGCCCCTTCGGGGGCAGCAGGGTTGTTTTTCAAGCTGCAGCATAACATTAATGAATGGTTTGCAGCCTTGGCAGCTGCAAGCAGCCGCTGGATCCAAACCGTCGTCTGGAAGAGATTTCATTTCCCCAGCGCCGCAGCTCCTTCTCACGCAGTGGAACAGACTCTGGAGAATGGAGCTCTAAAGAGGAAAACCCCAGAGGCACCAGGGATTGTGCCTGTTTGGGGTGAAGGGCCAGCGAGATTTGGGGGGGGGAGATGCAGCGGGAAGGGCTGAATAGGATGCGGCTAGCACAGGAGTTAGCAGAGCAAAGGGGCATCCTGCCTGGTATCCTGTCTCTGAAGCCGGATGCTTAAGAGAAAGGCATCAGATCAGCTAATGTAGTGATGGGGGAGTAAATTCCTGCCTGACCTCGGCTTACTGATGCCCTGAAGCATGAGGGCTGATAGGGCCTTGTGATCATTATCTCAGCTAGTGCAGATGTGCCTGTGTATAGGGCCAAATTCATCCCTGGCATAATGCCATTGACTTCACTGGGGTAACACCAGGGATGATTTGGCCCTATTGTCTAGCCCGACCTGGCTTCCTCTGAGTCGTGAGCAGAGCTGGGCTGGCCTGACCATGCCAGAACCTCCCTCCTGCACCTTTGGATCCTCCGCCCTTTCCTCTCAGGCTGCCGCCCTGTTCCTAAATAAAAAGCCTATAAGAGCCCTGCTGGTTAGTCAACTTCTCAAATACGGGTCAGGAGGGCAAATAAAAACGCAGCCCTGAGATAAGAGAGAGAGAAGGATGGTGGCATCTCCACCCCTGTCAGTGACAGCCTGGCCCTGGGAGCTGCCCACACCTTGCCAGCATCGTGGTACAGCCCTGGCAGCTTTGAGGACCCGGCACAAGCGAGGCAGGGCAGAGTAGAGACCAAGGCCATAGGGGGCGGGTGCCGCTGACGTTGAGAGGTGACTCATGGGCGGAGCTGCTGGGCTGCCGGGATTTTGAACCTGCCCATCCACCTGGTTCTTTAAATGGAGGGAGAGTGCCCTTCTCTGGGGTGCAGCCAGTCTTCTCGCCACCATCAGCCCCCCTGGACTCGCCAGGGCAGGGAGCCAGGTGCTTGTCAGGGCAAGGGAGGAGCCAAGCGATGGGGTTGGGCCCTTTATGCTTCCCCATGGTGCCTGCGGGAGGTTTGAGAGGTTGGTTTAAAATGAAGGTCACTGCCTCCGTTTGCTTTTTGACCTTGCAGCTCGGAGCCTTTGCCACCCTGCCCCAGTGGAAGTACACTCCGGCCACACACAGATAAAGATTGGGGGCTTTAGGGGCATGGCTGCTGGCTCTTTAACAAAGAGGGGTTTTCTCCCCACTGTGTGACAGGCATTGGCATTAAATAGGTGTGAAGGAAACCAGCCCAAGGGCCTGTTTCCCCACAGCCTTGCGCCTCGTACCCTTGCTCATCCCTGTGCAAAGCAAGTGTCGAGTGGAGGGATCTGACCTGGGGGTGCTTGAAGCCGCGCAATGTGCCTGGTTGTCGGTGGGATGGCTGCAGCCTAGATGTGTATTCCATCTCCCCTGGTCTAACAGCATCTGTTTTCCTTCCTTTTCAGTCGTCCTGCTGGATTTTGCCAAGGCCCAGGGAGAGCTCGGCTGGCTGACCCATCCCTATGGGAAGGGGGTAAGTCTGAATGCCTAGTGCTAGCTGGGAGCTCTCGGTGGTTGCAAGGGGGTTCCTCACTCTAGCGTAGCTCCATAGATTCACTCCTGATTCACCCTGTGGTTAGTGAAAGGAGAATCAGTCTTCCTGTCTGTTGGGAGGCAGAGAACACAGGAGGTGCTGGTACCTCAATGGTCATCAGAACATAAACATATCATAGGCACCAGGGCCAAACAACTGGCTGGGGAGAGGGGTGATTTATTTTTCCATAAGCTGGTTTGGTTGTGGGTGGTGGGGGTTGTGGGTTCTCGACTCTGATCCCATGTGGGCCAGGCAGCCCTGGGGCTTTGGGTGGTGGCTTTATGGGATCACCGCAATCACTGCTTTTCTGCAGCCAATTTTTAAAGTTGATCAGGTCATTTCAAACCAATCTCTGCATGACTTTGGTCTTTCGATAGCCCCTTCAGTGAGACGATCTCAAAGCACTTTTTAGTCTGGATTAATCTCCCTCCCACATACGCTGTACACTGGTGAGGTAGGTCAACAAAATTGTGCCCTTGTACAAATGGGGAAACTGAGGCACAGGGAGGCGAAGAGATATGCTGACATCCCGAGCCAGTGGCACAGTCAGGAATTGAATCCAGATACCCTGACTCCCAGTCCTCCCTGCTCTAACCAGGCCCAGGCACCCTAACGCCGGTCCCTTCTGCTCTAACCACTAGGCTTTCCCCTTGACCACTGTGGCCAAAAGCTGTATCTGTGCATTTGGAGAAAATCGGCTCATTGCTGCCCGCTGGGGTGGGTCAGGGTCTGGATTCCTCATGAGAGACTTCCAGGAACTTCCTTTTCTTTCCCCCCTTCTCCAAAGTCCTGGCTGAGGGACTAAAATGCTCCTGTGGGAAGTGGTGGGTGCACTCCCAGGGGAGGTGCTCACTCAGAGCCGAAGATCAGGCTCTGGAAGGAAAGCAGGGCCTTGCTTGGGGGGCCAGTGCCGTGGGATGTGTGGAAAGGATATAGTCTAGAGATCAGGTGGGGTTCTGTTGCTGCTCAAAGTGCTGTGCTTAGTGACTAAGACCAGATCACCACCCCATGCCTTCACCCCACCCCCCCGCACGGACCCCTCCTTCGTACGGACCCAGCTCCCTGAGCTCAGAGCCTGGGCACCGGGCGACTCTTGCTGAGGGGAGGCTCCCCGTTCCCTGTGGTCAGGGAGCAGAGCATCGAGGTGGGGGTCATGCTCCGTGGGTCACCCGATTGCAGGGGGACGCAGCGCACAAGGGGCCAAGTGCTGGCTGCAGAGCGTGGGGCAGTGGGCGTGCCAAGCGGCGTGGCTGGGCTGCGGTTGCCGCATTGCGTTGCCGCACTGGCCCTTCCGGGAGAGACCTGCGGACAAAGCTGCCTGTGAGATGAGTTTGCTGGTCTTACCCCAACGGCCACGTCTCCACAATAGCAGGGGGCTGCAGGTCAGGGTTGAGGGACACCAGCAGAGCTGTGCAGGGCGGCCCACGGCCGGACTAGCAGGGGCAAGTCTGCAGGGGGGCTGCAGGAGACAGCCGGTTTGGCACAGTGGGAGTTTGGGGCACAGTGGGAGTTTGGCACAGTGGGAGATAGGGGCACCGAGGGCCAGCAGAGCCGGTTGGTGCATTGGGATCCTGGCCCGAGGTGGCTGGAGCCGTACTAGGAGCATTCCATCAAATAACCCTTCGCCTATCCCCTACTGCAGCCAGACAAACCGTCCCGGCTGATCCTGGCCCCTGCTGTGACTCCGCTGAGCTCAGCCCGGGCGTTCCAGTCCGGCCCTTCTCCTTTCCCCCTCCTGCCTTCTGGGGGGAAGCTGTGCTCCAGACCGCTGTGAAACTTTCCCACCCTTGGTTCCAAGGGGGAATTGCGTGGCGTGCGGGGGGAGCCTGGAGGCCAGAGGGCTCCCATGTGGGATCAGATGTCCCTTGTTTTCAGCAGTGTGGAGACCCCCAGGCTGGCTGCCCCTGCCCCAACCTGACCTGCTGTTTATTTTGGTATCTCCTGGTGGGTTTCCTATCTCCTGCCCTGCCGTGGGCCATGTCAGGAGGTTAATCAGACGGACGGTGTGCTCTGCCCTCCGCCGTGCCAAGTGAATCCCTTGGGTTTGCTAAACCTCGGCTATTTCCAGCGACCAGGTGGAGCTCAGCTGGCTGCAGCCGCAGCCCTGCCTGCCTCTCCCAAACACAGCCTCCACCCTGGCCAGCGTGGGCCAGATCCCGACAGCCTGGTCTCCCTCCCCGTGCAAAGAGACCAGCTGTTGTCAAGGAGCGCAGGCCAGGCCTTAGACTGAATTCTGTGGGTCAGAATATTCAACACATGGAATAATTTGGTAGCAGCCGCCCCCAGGGACTGGGTCAGAACGGAGCAGCCAGTCTGCAGGGGTGGCTGTAGCAGGGAGCGGGCAGCTTGGTCTGAACTCTGTGTTTGCACTTCACGGGCTTGAGTTGGGCACCCAGAATCAATGTTGGGCCTGAACCGCCATGTGCCTCAGTTTCCCCATCTGTAAAACGGAGGCTAGTATCTTGACCTTCCTCCCTGGTGAGGGCACGGGGGGTTGAGGGTCCCTGTCAATCCATGGCCAATGGCAGCGTGTCTGCGGGCAGCAGACAGGGAGGGTGTGGGGAAAGCAATCTGAGACTGGATGCAGCTGCAGGGTGATGTTGGGCTCAAACCGTCAGGCCTCAGTGCAGGGCAGAGCCAAGGGAGCTGCCAGGTTTGCCAGGTCTCCGCTCCCTGCTTCACAGCGTGAGCCAACCTCCAGCTGACGGGGGCCTGGAGAAACATAGCCAGGGTTTCTTGCACCTTCCTCTGCCGGTCAGAGACAGAAATGGGGCTGGTAGTTCCTAGGGTCCAGCTCTGGCAGCCCATTTTGCTCTCATTTCCCCCTTCGTTTCCCCTGGGCAGTGGGATCTCCTCCAGAACGTCATGAATGATTCCCTCATCTACATCTACTCGGTCTGCAACGTGATGGAAAGCGACCAGGACAACTGGCTGCGGACCAACTGGATCTACCGCAGCGAGGCCACGCGCATCTTCATTGAGCTGAAGTTCACGGTGCGTGACTGCAACAGCTTCCCGGGTGGGGCCAGCTCCTGCAAGGAGACCTTCAACCTGTACTACGCTGAGTCGGACGTGGACTACGGCACCAACTTCCAGAAGCGCCAGTTCAAGAAGATCGACACCATCGCGCCCGACGAGATCACCGTGCGCGACGACTTCGCCTCCCGCAACGTCAAGCTCAACATGGAGGTGCGCTCGGTGGGGCCGCTGAGCCGTAAGGGCTTCTACCTGGCCTTCCAGGACATCGGGGCCTGCGTGGCCTTGCTCTCCGTCCGCATCTACTACAAGAAGTGCCCCAGCGTGCTGCGGAACATGGCGCTCTTCCCCGAGACCATTGCCGGCGCCGACTCGCAGGCCGTGGTCAAGGTCAGGGGCGCCTGCGTGGAGGACGCGGTGGCCAGCGAGGAGCCCAGCATGCACTGCAACTCGGACGGGGAATGGCTGGTGCCCATCGGGCAGTGCCTGTGCCGGGCGGGCTACGAGAAGGCGGAGGAGAGCTGCAAAGGTAAAGGCGTCCGGACAGGGGTGCACACAGGGGGGTTGGGGAGATCTTGGCTTCCCCTGCTCAGCTCTGCTGGTGCCCCTCAATCCTGATCGGCAGCCCCCCTGCTCTCCCAGCCCTGGGCCAATGCATCTATTTCCACGAGAGCGTTTCCCATTCATTCTCTTCTCTGCCCCGCTCCCCCTTGGGGGTGCCCCGATGAGCCGGGCTTCGGAGCTGGTTCCCTGCTCGGGAAGGGCACCAGCTAACCCGAGCGCAGAGAACTGAGCCGCCCCGATAAAACCCTTCTGAACAATAGGCAGCAGTGTTGGGAGTGGTGGGGGAGGGGGGAAAGGGGTCCAGCGACG
>ML675630.1:12426693-12439990 GCA_007922155.1 Mesoclemmys tuberculata
ACCTGCTGTAGACCCTCGGGAGCCCAGTGGAGTCCAGGAGTGGGGAAAGGTTTGATTTATGGGGATTAGCTCCTAACAAAGCAGCCACGAATCCTAGGACAGCGGGGTGGGGGAGGGGGATGGTGCGCAGGAGCCGTTCTGCAGGGGGAGAGGAGCTTTAACACCCAGGCCACATCCTGCCTGGGCCTGTTCTTCCTAGTGTGCCCCCAAAGCCAGCACATCCCCCCGAAACCCCCAGTTCAGTGCTGGCTTGCACAGGCAGCAACCGCTTGCCCCTGCCTCAGTGCCCCCGGCGAGAACCCTCTAGGAGAGACTCCACGGCCCGGTCCATCCTTGGCTGGCCAGCTGCCACGGTAGGGTCGATGGGGCCGGTGGTTTAGGCACAGTGGGTGCCTGCCCGGAGAAACCCAGCTTGAGACCTGCTAAACTCCCTGCTAACCACGTGATTCTCCTTGTGCAAGCGGGGGCCCTGGGCTGGCATTCGCCTCCTGCCCCCTGCTGTGAGCTGGGCAGGCCTGGAGCAGCTGGTCTCCTCCTCCCGGGAGGGGCAGTGGGAAATGGGCGGGCAGGGGCTCAGCTTCCCACGCTCCCCCTGTCCCCGCTGTCAGCGTCTCTCCTTGGGCCTGAGAAATGTCTCCCGCCAGGTGGGGAGCACGGAGCCCTGCTCCGCCCTGGTGTCTGTGGGGGCCTGCTGGGCTTGGGATCCATCCCGCTCCCCAGATCAGAGCCTCGCCAGCCCCACAGGAAGGGGGTGAAGGTGCCGCGGCTGGGCCCTGCCCTTGCGGGGCACACTTGCGCGACACCATGGTGGAACCGGCAGCGGGGGCGGTGGGAGCCCCTGGCCGGGTGCTGCGCGCGCAGGGCAGCCTACAGGAGCGCTCGCAGTTGTGTCAGGAACGGGAGCTGCTTTGACTCTGCCGTTCCCCTCTCCTCAGGCTGCCTTCGCCCTGGCTCCAGCACCAATGCCTGCCCGGCTCTGTGCCTCACCCCTTCCCTGGCTGGTGGGGTTCATGGGCTGTGCAGGCATACGCCCCCTCTGCCTGCCGTGCCCACCCAGCTCTGGTGGCAGCGCTGAGCCTCTGCATGGCCCGAGAGCCCCCGGGCCGTGCAGGGAGAGCTGGGACAGGGGTGGAGGGAGCTTTCCCCTCCCACCCTGAATCGCTGCTGAAGGCCCTCCCCACTCAGTACAGCCTTGGCCAGTTGGAGCAGGGTAGGAGCCTCCTGGGGCTCCCATTTCTTGCTTGACAGGTCAATGCACCGCCCCTTCCCCCCCAAACTGATGTCTGCCTTGGGTCACAAGTGACTCGAGTTTGTTGGCCTCAGCCCTGCCCTTGGGGAGGAAGGTGCTCTGTGTCCAGAGAACTGCAGCAGCCCAGGTGTGTGTGTGGAGCTGGGGATTGGGGGGGGTATGGATCTTGCCACCTGGCCTGTGAGCCCCCAATCTGCCCTTCCGAAGGGCTCCAGGGAAGCAGCAACATATCGGGAAGTGCTTCCCTCCGCTCCGTCCCCCGCCGAGCTCCTGGCTCAAAGACTGCGGGGGGCACCAGCTCCCATCCCAGGTGCACTGTGTCCTGGCTGGGTTCCCTGGCTGCTGGGACCAAGGCCTTGGGGTGCTGGGGGCTGGAGATTGAGCTCTCTCAGCTGTGTACCCTGTGTCGGGAACCGAAGGTTGCGTCCCTGCTTTGTACCCAGGAGACTCCTGAGGCTAAAATTGCCGTGGAGGGGCTTAGTGTGATTGAGGGGTGCCAGCAGAGCTGTGGGTGGGGAGAGCCCAGGGCCGGGATAGCGAGGGGCTGCAGGTCGGGACTGAGGGGCACTGGCAGAGCTGTGCAGGGGACGCTCGTCCCACCCGCTGTGCCTGGATCTCTTCAGGGCTGTCATGAGCCAGTCTAACTGTATCACAGGCTGGGCAGCCGCCCCTGAATTTTGGGGACTCTGCCCTGGAGAAGGGCACAAAGGGTCAGTCCCTGCGCTGCTCACCTGACAGGCCCTGGGTTGTAGACCCCCTGAAACGAAAGGGAGCTTTGTGCCAAATCTGACCCCGCACAGTGCTGAGCGCCACCCGTGGCCTGCGGTCAGTGGGAGTGGAGGGCACTGGGCCCCAGTATGGGATCCCAGCGATGGACTGGGTGCCCCCAGAGCCAGCCTTGGACCTGTGAGTCCAGGGGAAGAAAGCAGCTTGGTAATGGGAAAGCAGCAAAGTGGGAGACAGCCCCCTCCCCAGTTTACATGGGGGGTGCTGTGAGCAGAGGGGCCTTCACAGCCCACACATAGGACATGCTGTGACTGGGTGCGCCATCTGTAGCTGGAGCCCCCTCCCTGGCATTGCTCAGCCTTCCCACGGGTGGAGAGGAAGCGAATGAAACAAATGGGAGATAAAGGAGTGTGTGTGTGTGTGGGGCAGGGGGTGGGGGGTGGAGAGGACCTGGCAAGGAGGGAGAGGGGCCCCTCTATTTTGTTAGGGTCAGGAATGTGGCAGGAGATAATCCATGGGTTTGCATAAAGGAGCCGTTCAGTGCCGGATCTCCAGCCCTCGCCCACACGAGCTTGGAGTGAGCCAGATAAGGAGACTTCCAGAGCCCTGAATCAAAGCGGGCCCTTGGTGTGACTGATCCTCGCACCTGATGCAGGCCGTTATCGCGCTGTCCTCCCACCACGGCTGGATAAGCGCCTGGTGTTATGGGGCCCGGGCTCTGGCTTTGCAGGGGAGATGGCCGCCTATGGAAGTGAGGTTGCAGGGGGAACCTAGCTATGTCGGCAGCCCCTGCTCCGCCTTTTCAAACAATGATCCATCCCCCCATGCTGCTGTTTGCCAGCGGGCGAGGGGACTGCCCGGAGCTGCCCTGGAGTCGGGGTCAGGGACACCTGGACACCTCGGTCTCCAGGGGACGCAGCTCCACTTTGTAGTGCAGGGAAGTCGGATTGTGTCCCGGTCAAATTCCCCATTGATCATGGCCACAGAGCCCACCCCCCAGGATCAGCCCCCATTGGCCCCTGGTGAGGGCAGCCTAAGCAGAGATCCCCAGGGCTGAGACGTCTCCTGTGAGCTGTAAAGCTTTGGTCTAATTCTGGTTGTTGGGGTCGGTGTCGAGTGCCGGCTGGTGCTGGTGGCCTTTGATACACAGGGGTCCAAATAGAAGATCTGGTGGTTCTGTCTGCCCTGAACCTCTCTGGCTGAGCTGCTGTGGGGGCGAGGCACGGTGGCTGGGACAGTGCCCTTGCACTGCCTGAGCTGCCTCTTGTCTGGGGATACATGAGAGCCTTCAGGGTCCCAAGCCATCAGTCCAGCCCCTTTCCTAACTCCAGCTGCTTCCCCACGGGGGTGTCTGCCATGCACCCTGGCGAGTCAGCAGATCACACTGCCGCGTCATCAGTGAGCGGGCATCTCTGACGTGCAGACCCACTGCTGAGGACACCAGCCTGGACTAGTAGCGGGGACCCAGATTTGGCTCCACTCTCCCTACGTGCCTTGCCGGCATGTGGCTCCCTCGTGGGAGGAGGATGTGCATGAGCTCACGGGTGCCATGTGGTTCTCGGCACAGGGCAGCCCTGCGTACCCCTGCCTGCGCAGAACCCAAGGGGATTGCTGGCCTTGGAAGCGCTGCTCCTGGGTGCTGACGCAGATTGCATGGGGTCTGGAGAGCACCTGGTTCAGAGGTTTGGGAGCTCTGTCGTTCCTTTATGGGCCCGGGGCCCTACCCAGTGAGGTGCCCAACCCCCAGCACTAACAGCTGACCTCGAGGGGAGCTGTGGGTGCTCAGCACCCCGCAGGTCAGGCCCGTCATTGATCTTCCATAGCCTGTCGGAGCCCTGCCCCCGGGCGAGGACCCTCACTGTGCTTGGTGCTGTATAAACAGCCCACAAACAGACCGTCCCTGCCTTAGAAATTCCATTCCCTTCCCGCTAGCAGATAAACCCTCTCAGAGCAGGCCTTGCTGTCCAGGGAGGAATCAGCTGACCTCTTCTCTCCCCTGGCACTGCTGCTCCATCTCTAGTGGCCCACGTACTAACCATCAGGCAAGTGGGCATGGAGTCTGGGGCGGGAACGGATCCTTGGTGGCCTGTAAAGATCAGAGCAGGACACTATGTTACAGGGGGGAGTCCCCCATCCCATAGGCGGCATTCTAGGCACCAAGACCATTGTCTCTGGGAATTTTGCCTTCTGCATGTTGGCAAGCCCTGGGTTTTCCCCACATCTGTTGTCCCATTGGAGAAAGATCCACTGGACAAAAATCTACCTCGTGTATCTCCCAGGACCAAGATCTGTTGATCTCTCTGTGTAGTTTTCATCCTGTGCCCGTCACCGTGGTATCTTGGCACCTGTGTTTCCACAGCCCCAATTTCGTTTCCTCCCCCTCCCTGGTGTGCAGGTGCCAACCTGTCCCCGGGAGGAAGGCGAGAGCCACTGTGCTCCAGCGCCCTGCCAGAGTTGGGTTTGTTCAGAAGCTAGGTTTGGATTCCATAGCTGCAGGGGAAACCTGCTCTCACCTCCACCCTGCGCTCACCTGGGGAGCAGACCCATGAGCTGCTGGGGCATGGCTTTCTGGCTTGTGAACAAATTGGGGCAGAGGGGCTGGAGTCTGGCCTGACAGGAGGGGAGGGTGGGGCTGCCAGGGGGCCTTGCACTGTCTGCAGGAGCCTCTGTTCACGCTCAGCTGAGAGCCTAGGGGCCTCCTGAGCCGCGGGTCAGGGAACAGGCTGCGCTGTACTGCTTGCTGGAGCCTAAGCATGGAGTCTCGCACTCGGAGCTCAGGAGCAGTGGGGGGGGAGGGACGGGTGAAGCAGAGATGACAGCAATAGGGAGAGTCTCTTTGCAGTGGTCTAACGTGGCATGCCCCCTCTGTCCGCACGGCAAGCCTGGCCCCTTGAAAAGAACAGTTGGGCACTGCAAGGAATGGGCTGGACTGGAAAGGACCAGCCAGCGAGGCCCTGGATTCCCCAAGGGGCACGAGCGGTGTAGAAGCAGCGCCCAGCAGCCATGTGTGTGTATGAGTGACCACGTCTCTCCCTGTGCCCCCTTTGCCCAAGCTGTAGGGTCCAGATGCAGCTCCCCCCCATCCCGGTGCCAGTCTGGGGAGGGCAGCCCTGTGTTGCCACAGATGCACTAGGCTTGGGCCAGGATGGGGGTGGGGGAGAAATTCTGCCCCCTCCCTCCAGGGAAGCGCATCTCTTGGGGTTCATGTGGACTGGTCAACTGGGAACTGCAGTGAGCCCCACCTGGTGTGGAGCCATGGAGGAGGGGATCTCAGAGGACCTGTATTATCCCCCCCTTCCCAAGCCAACAACCAACGGAAAAGGAGTTATTCAAACAGCTGCAATGATCTAGATTCCTCCTATCCCCCAGCCTCTCCCTAGCACTGCAGGGATCACCCCAGAACTTCAGACTGGGTACCCCCTTCACTCCAGGCCAGGCTTGACTGGGGTGTAGGCCCAGTGGGACGTCAAGGTGACAGCCATCGTTGCTGTTCTCCAGTCCCCTCTCCATCCAGCTGGTGCAAGCGGCAGCTCCTGGGTAGGCTCTCTGGGGCGGGGTGGGCCAGACCCCTGGAGGAGCTGTCCTCAGGTAGGGCATTGCACGGCCCAAGCCGCCCCACGCTGAGACATTAGGATGGAGCCCTTCTCCCTTCCGCTCCTCTCCCTCTTCTTTCTTCATCAGCTGCGCCAGAGGATTTGCACTGTGCCCTCTGTTTGTTTAGTTGGGATTATGTTTTCCAATGTGCATTACTTTGCATTTATCAACACTGAATTTCATCTGCCAGTTTTGTGAGATCCCTGTGTAACTCTTCGCAGTCTGCTTTGGACTTTGCTATCTGGAGTAGTTTTGTGTCATCTGCAGATTTTGCCACCTCACTGTTTACCCCCTTTTCCAGCTAAATTATGACTACGTTGAACAGTACTGGTCCCAGTACAGACCCCTGGGGGACACTACTAGTCACCTCTCTCCATGCTGAAAACTGACCATTTGTTCCTACCCTTTGTTTCCTATTTTTAAACCAGTTACAGATCCAGGAGAGGCCCTTCCCATTTATCCCATGACTGCTTACTTTGCTTAAGAGCCTTTGGTGAGGCACCTTGTCAAAGGCTTTCTGAAAATCTAAGTACACTATAGCCACTGGATCACCCTTGTCCACATGCTTGTTGACCCCCTCAAAGAATTCTAGTAGATTGGTGAGGTATGATTTCCCTTTACAAAAACCATGTTGACTCTTCCCCAAAAAATCATGTTCATCTAGGTGTCTGGTCATTCTGTTCTTTACCATAGTTTCAACCAATTTGCCTGGTACTGAAGTTAGGCTTTCCGGCTTGTAATTGCCAGGATGTCCCTCATTAAGTCAGACAGGGCCTTTCACATTGTGACCCATGGAGGTTGACGCCTCTTTTTGTCCCAGGTGGGCCCTGCTCTTCCCGCTGTCTCGGGCTGTGAGTCATTAGTGCTTCAGTGACAGGCCCTGGCCTTTTGGGGGTCTCCCACCTGATGCGTCTGCTGGCTAGAGCTGAGCGAGTCCTGACCATGGGGGCCAGATGTGGCCTACAGAAATCCAGAGCCCCAAGCGCAGCTGCCCCTCCATTTGAGCCCAGCAGTGCAGCCTGCAGAAACTACAGGTCCTGGCATGCAGCGCAGGATGGCTGCCCACGCCGCTGCATGAGCCAGGCACCTGCCAGGTGCGGCTCCGCTGGTATCCCAGTGGAGTATTGCAAGGGGGTGGAGCACTGCACGGTGGCCTCCCCATGGTCTGCCCCTTTGTTTGGTGCCTGATGGAGCATTGCATGCTGGGACATGTAGTCTCTAAGGGCACCCCTCTACAGGAACGATTGTGGCTAGGTGTGGTTAGCACCTTGCATCTGAACCCATGAGGCCTTCAGATAGGCAGAGCTTGGGTGTCCCTGAAGGAACTATTCCACCCTCCTACCCCCCCCCAACCAGCTCACAGGAGTTACCCGTGTCTCTGGGCCCCGAGGAAGGACCTGGTGTTACAGGAGCTACCCCAAAGGCTGGGTGGGGTTATGACTGTCTGGTATAGCACCCATCACAGACAGTCTGTCTGATTTCAGCCCCAGGCCTGTAACACCTGAGGGTCTGAGGCATGCCCTGGGGGGAGGGACCGGCTAGTTTGGCAGTGCCACACATCCCGGCAGTGGCTCCCATCTGACTGGCTTCCTTGCCCTCCAGGCAGGCCAGCGAGCACCTTGCTCCACTGGCCACTTGCCACGTGCCTCTGAGCTGCCTCTCTGATCTCTCCCTGTTGGGACAGAGGGAGGCGCTTCCTGCCCAGGATGGGGGGGGAGGGAAGGAGGATGGAATTTGCCCTTTATGCAGAGAGATTCTCTGACCTCCCGGAGCAGCCCTGGACGAGCTGGCCCCTGTGAAAGGGAGCCCAGCAGGCAGGAAACAAAGGAGTTTATCTCCAGGAATAAACACAGATATTCTTAGCCTCCCGCCTCTCCTCCTGCTGCCAGAGTTCCCCCTACCCACCCTGTCTCCATGAAAGCTTCGCCCCCCTCCTTCCGTCCAGGGAACACAAAGAGGTGTCTGTATCCTGTGCACCTCGCAGGGGTCTGTGAACTCAGACCCTGCATTCTGCATTATCTATCTCTCTCTCTCTCTCTCTACACCCCCCATCGGTCTGTCTCTCTATTTAATCTCAGTCATCATCAGTGTTTAATAGTTGGAAGTTAATGTCCTATGAGTTAAATTGTCCCAGTGGAGGGAAGGAAGCCAGCCTCTGGGCACCAGTGAAATCCTGACAGGTTTACTACCCTGTTTCAATGTGCAGCCAAAGCCACCAAGCAGGGCGAGCAGAGTGGAGACCACACACGAAATATTTAAGGGCGGGGGGCAGCCTCGCTTTGGGAGAAGTGGCTGGATTTTTTTAACTGCCCAGGAAAAGAGGAAGTCGGGAGGGAAAACTTTCCTAACATCAGGGCTTGTGGGCGGGTTGGGAGGGGGGCAAAGGGTTCTTAGCTGCTGTGGGGGAAGGGACTGGTGAATATCAATAACACCCCTTCCCTCTGTGTCACCAAGACCCCTGCCGCTGTGGCCACAGCACAGCTGGGCTAGCTTGCACCCCCCTTTGTTTGCTTAGCTGCCTGCAGTTGAGCGCTGGGACCAGGGCAATCTCAGCATTTGGTCCAGATCTTTGTATGTTTGTTAAAGAAACATGTCGGTGGAGACAGGGACTCGGCGCCCAGAACCACTGTTCCAGGCAGAGCAGAGGAACGGGCCTTCCTGAAAAGCCACGCCACCCGGCTGCCGAAACCGCTTCCTTTTCGGAACACTGAAGGAAGCAACCCCCACAGCCTAGGGCGGGGTGAGGAGACGGAAATTGGGTTCCTGTGGAAACCCAGATCGGATGGGGAATGACACGGGCTCCCCCCATCCCTGCTACTCTCTTTGTTTAATGAAACCAAAGCAACTAGCGGAGTCTGTAAACAATCCCAACCATACAGGCTTAGCCCTTTGGAGGGGATCTGTCCCACAGGGCCCCAGCATCATGAGATATGGCCTTGTCTACACAGGTCTCACATCACTTTAACTGTAACAGTCTGAAATTGGTCTATTTACAGTGCTCCAATCCCCTTGTGTGCATGGCCATATTAGTAGACAGGTGGCTGTATTCTGGCACAGCTATTTCTGTAGAAACGGGGAAAAAGCCCCACCAGTATAAAGCACCTCTATGCTAATATAACTACGTCCACACTAAGGGTTGTCCTGGTATAACAGGCCTGGCAAAAAGTCACCCCTCTAACTGACAGGGTTAGAGCAGGATAAAATCAGCGTGTGGACTAGGACTATGTTACCTCCCAAAAAAAGAGTGAAAATTAATTTGTGGCTCTGTATCTGCCCCTGATTACCCCTGGCCAATTTCTGTGGTTTTTCAGCCACATTCTCCTGCGTTTACACACATTTTCGTCATCCCTACTGCTGTGAAAAACCAGCACCACTGGTGGGAGGGGGGTTCTTTGCAGGAAGGATGCTGAGAGACTGAGAGGCTTGTTCTCTGTAGCATAGTGATGATTTGGTTGGCATTACAATGGAGACCCCAAGCAGAGAGCAGAGCCCCATCGCGCTAGGCACTGTACGAATGTGTAATAAAGATACTGCCCTGCCCCGAAGAGCTTAGGGCCAAAGCACCATCACCTCGGTGCATGTATCGGATCTGTTCCTATGCTGGGGGCTGCAGGGGGAACGGGCTCAGCTCTTGGGAGAGGGGGAGGCCTCAGGTCACAGTGGCTGATCAGCCAATTGAGGCATTCAGGTGGGAGCCCTGACCAATCCCCCCTCCCTGGAATGCAGGGGCTGCAGCGTTGGCTGCAAACCTCGAAGAGGGAAGTTTGAAGTGCCAGGGTGCTGGGGGAGGAACATACTGTTCTTGGAGTGGAAACGTGCAGCGTGTGTGTCTGCGTCTGTCTGCCTGGCCCATTAATAATACCGGAGGGGAGACAGGGCAGGCACGGAGAAGAACCCTCCCATCTGCCTTCTGGTTTCCGTATGAGGCGAGAGCAGGATTCCAGGCTGCGGAGCTGCCCCGTTCTCCTCTACGGCGAAGGGGAGATCTGTGTACGGAGGTGGAAGTTTATACCGAAAGCAAAACCTCTACCAGGCCTCGGAAATTCCAGCCCTGCCCCTGCCTGCGCCCCAGTTTGTTTCTGTGCTTAGATCATAGCTGGCAGTTACTTTTAGAAAGGAAGCCTCCAGCCCTGCTCCCTCCTGGAAATATACAGCCCATTCAGCGTGCCTCAGTGGCTAGTGCTGGAGGGACATGGCTGTGCACACCCAGGGCTGTGTCCCACACTGCCTCCGGCCCTCTAGCTGGAGTGCTGCCTCCCCCTGTCATTCAGACATCTGAGGAGCTGGCCCCAGATCTGCAGTCAGACCATCTCCCTTCTCAGACCCTCCCTCGTTTCCTCCATCACTTTGCATGTCCCGCTTTCTCCTGGATTGCCAGGGGTCAGGCCGGGATCCCTGGAGGCTCCGTGGGTGCAGCATATTCAGTGCCATGAATGGTGGTTATGGGAGCCCCCAGTTAGTGCCTGCAATGCATAACCTGTGCCGTGTTCTCCCCACACAGCCTGCCCTGCTGGGTTCTTCAAGCCAGACATCTCCCGCGATGCCTGTGCCGCGTGTCCCTCGCACACGCTGGCCTCTCCTGAAGGTTCCACCTCGTGCCCGTGTGAGGAAGGCTATTTCCGGGCGGCAGAAGATCCAGTGTCTTTTGCATGCACCCGTAAGTACGAGATCCTGCTGTGGTGGCAAATCTCCACTGTTGTCACCCGTGTTCTCCCCCCAGCTACACTGCTCCTTAGACAGGTCAGGGCCTGCTTCATTTTCCCACCCTCGGCTCATCTAGAATAGCACTGATCCCCTGAGGATCTCAGAGCGTTTTGTGCGCATTAGTGCTTTCAGGTTGTGAGGTAGGTAAGGGATCCCCCTCCAGGCTGTATAAGTGGGGAAACTGAGGCATGGAGCAGTCAAGCGATTTGCCCATTGTGAGCCAGCGGCAGAGCTGGGAATAGAATCCAGGAGTCCTGCCACTCAGTCTCACTGCCCACCAGTGACACCCCAAATGCCATCACAACAGGAAGTCCCGCCCCTCAGCCCCAGTGAAATGTCTGTGCCTTCGAGGGCGGCACTTCCTGTAGTGATGTCATTCAAGATGGTAGCGCCATGTGTGTAGCGTATCTGTGGTGGGAGTAGTCCTGGGGGATGGATCTGGCTGCTGTTCCCTGGGGCAGGGGCTGGAGCGTGTCGCTTGGGTGTCACTCCTCAGCTCATCTCTGTTCTGGGAGCCATGTGCTGTCTTCACCCTGTCCTCGAAGTGGTAGAAGCCTGGAAACGCCCTTTGCACCGTGACCTTTCCTCTCCCCCATCCAGGTCCCCCTTCTGCTCCCCACGATGTCAGGGCCATTGGCTTGGGCGCCAAGGTTCAGCTGCGCTGGTCCCCGCCCCGCAACACGGGGGACCGTAAGGATGTCACCTACAGCGTGACGTGTGAGCAGTGCTGGCCGGAGTCGGGGGAGTGTCGGTCCTGTGACAGCAGCATCCGCTACTCAGACCACCCCCAGGGGCTGACCGGGACGTCTCTGACCATCAGCGACCTGGAGCCACACGTTAACTATACCTTCACTGTGGAGGCCAGGAACGGGGTGTCCTCCTTCAGCTCCAGCCGCAGCTATGGCACTGCAAGCATCAGCGTCAACCAGACCGGTAAGAGGTACAGGGGTGGTCAGCCTATATAACCAATGGGCTTATATCCAAGTGCCTGTTGCATTCGATAGGAGTGTGTGATTGATATACACACGAGGGACATGCACTGGTTCATATGGGAAAGCTGGGAACGTCAGCACTGAGGTTTGAAGGGGCTTGGCAGGCATCAGAGAAAGAGTTAGATGGGGAAAGGCAGGTGGGTGTGGTAAAGCAGCTGAATGCCACCTCTGCCGCTTAGCTACAGAGGAAACCATCCGCCGGTGAGCATGGTAAAGCAGAAGAACACATGCATCGCTAGATGGGTGGACCGGCCATGCCTGTGTATTAGCAGCTCTGCCAAAGCCGCTGGGCCGGCATCCTTGAGGTGCTGGCTTCACACCTCCTGGCACCCGGCTGACCGTAGCCTTCTTCTCCTTCGTCCAGAACCTCCCCGGGTGACATCAGTGAATTTGGACAGCCAGACCGAGACCAGCCTGAGCATCTCCTGGACCGTCCAGCCCCGGCAGCAGAGCCGCGTCTGGAAGTATGAGGTCACCTACAGCAAGAAGGTAGCGCTGGTCGTTCACTTTCCATGCTAGTCACACCCGCCGGCCATGCCCAAAGGCCTGGAGCGGCTGCTCTGACACCTGAGTACACGTGGGCCTGTGTGTGTCACGAGTCCTTACTGTTCACAGCCAAGTTCCTGGACTGTTTAAGAGTCTGCGCTTAGAGGGAAAGGAGAGAGGCCCACAGCTTCCTAGTTAGTCTGCCCACGGAGCCAGTTGGAAGGGGAGGGCATGGCTTGGATGCCCAAGCCACAGATTGAGTCAAGCTGTTGGAGTGGCTCCCAGGAATACGCAGAGGCTCATCAGGTCACTGGGGGCAAGGGAGGTAAAGCCAGATTGTCCTCACCGGCTTGGCCTCAGCCACGGATCCTTGCACCAGGCTGTTGCTGTCACTAGTTTGCCCTGTCGCTGGCTGCCAGCAGGGCCCTGTCTGCACATGGTGGGCTCTGGGGCGCTGGCTGTTCCCGCAAAGCTGCTGATCTTTGTGGTGGGGGTTGTGTGTTTTGCTTTCTGAAGATGGATGAGAACAGCTACTCGGTCCTGCGCTCTGAAGGGAACTCGGTGACCCTCTCCAAGCTCACACCAGGCACCAAGTATTTGGTGCGGGTCCAGGCCCTGACACAAGAAGGCCAGGGGGCCTACAGCATGGAGTATGAATTTGAGACGAGCGCTGAGGGTGAGTATGGGAGAGCGGGGCAGATCCCACTGTTATTACCTCCATTTCCCAGCTGGGGAAACCGTGGCATGGGGCGGGGAAGTGACTTGCCCGAGGCCAGGCAGCAAGTCAGTGGCACAGAGTCTATGGGAATACAACTCGAGTGTCTTGACTCTGAGTGGCCAGCTCTGATCACTTGCCAGACCACTCCCGACTCTGCCTCTCCAGGACCAATGTCAGAATGAAGGGAGCTGAGAGCGATGCACACAGAGGGAGTGAGCACTCACTTCGCCTGGATGTTGCTAAATCTCAGAGGAAAGGCGCCATGCTGGTGACGTGAGGTTAGATTCCTCTGGGCTTTCTTCACAAACTTTCCTTCCTCCAGCAGGCTCCGAGGGTGTGAACACGTCGGCCGTGGTCAGCGGCTCAATCGCTGGGGTCCTTTTGATGCTCATCGTGGTAGCTGTCGTTGTCTACCTCCACCGAAGGTATTTGCATTTCCTCTCCCCTTCGTCATTAGGGCGTCCATATCCCAGCAGCGGCAGCCTGTTCCTTTCCCCACTGGATCTCTCTTCCCACACAGCCAAAGCACCCACTGGCCTGGAGGTGCGGTGGGGGCAAACTGCAGGCAGCTAACATCTGCCTTGCTGCCAGCCCAGACATCTGTTACCATGTGGTTCCCCACTTCTGACCTGGCATCAGCTACTGAGATGTAAAGGGACAGGGCAGGGTCCAACTTAGGCTGTGTCAGAACAACAGAAATGATCCCATTTGTCTGTTTGCTTAAGGGACTGACCTTTGGCAATTCCGATTTCATGGCAGGAGAGCAAGGCTGTGAAATAGACCAGAGACTCATAGACTCATAGACTCATAGGTCAGAAGGGACCAATA